>OX638300.1:27769602-28495514 GCA_951812265.1 Taphrorychus bicolor | reverse complement strand
AAAGTCGGAATTTAGTTAAAATCCGACTTTAAAGACGGAATTTAGTTAAATGCAGGGTTTAAAGTTGAAAATCGGCTAAATTCCGGGTTCAAAGTCGGAATTTAGTTAAAATCCGAACTTAAAGTAAGAATTTAGTTAAAATCCGAGTTTAAAGTCGGAATTTGGTTAAAATCCTACTTTGAAGTCGGTGTTTATTTAAATTCCGAGTTCAAAGTTCGAAGTTAGCTAAATTCAAGGTTTAGAATCAGAATTTAGCTAAATTCCGAGTTCAAAGTCGGAATTTAGTTAAAATAAGAGTTTAAAGTTGGAATTGGGTTGAATTCTGAGTTCAAAGACAGAATTTAGTTAAATTCCGAATTTAAAGTCGGAATTTAGTTAAAATCCAAGTTTAAAGTCGGAATTTGGTTAAAATCCTACTTTAAAGACGGAATTTAGCTAAATTCAGGGTTTAAAGTTGGAATTTAGTTACATTCCGAGTTCAAGGTCGGAATTCAGTTAAAATCCGAACTTAAAGTCGGAATTTAGGTAAAATCCGAGTTTAAAGTCGGAATTTGGTTAAAATCCTACTTTAAAGTCGGTATTTATTTAAATTCCGAGTTCAAAGTTCGAAGTTAGCTAAATTCAAGGTTTAGAATCAGAATTTAGCTAAAATTCCGAGGTCAAAGTCGGAATTTAGTTAAAATCCGAGTTTAAAGTTGGAATTGGGTTGAATTCTGAGTTCAAAGACAGACTTTAGTTAAATTCCGAATTTAAAGTCGGAATTTAGTTAAAAGCCGAGTTTAAAGTGGGAATTTGGTTAAAATCCTACTTTAAAGTCGGTAAAATCCTACTTTAAAGTCGGTATTTATTTAAATTCCGAGTTTAAAGTTCGAAGTTAGCTAAATTCAAGGTTTAGAATCAGAATTTAGCTAAATTCCGAGTTCAAAGTCGGAATTTAGTTAAAATCCGAGTTTAAAGTTGGAATTGGGTTGAATTCTGAGTTCAAAGACAGAATTTAGTTAAATTCAGGGTTTAAAGTTGGAATTTAGTTACATTCCGAGTTCAAGGTCGGAATTCAGTTAAAATCCGAACTTAAAGTCGGAATTTAGTTAAAATCCGAGTTTAAAGTCGGAATTTGGTTAAAATCCTACTTTAAAGACGGTATTTATTTAAATTCCGAGTTCAAAGTTCGAAGTTAGCTAAATTCAAGGTTTAGAATCAGAATTTAGCTAAATTCCGAGGTCAAAGTCGGAATTTAGTTAAAATCCGAGTTTAAAGTTGGAATTGGGTTGAATTTAGTTAAAAGCCGAGTTTAAAGTTGGAATTGGGTTGAATTTAGTTAAAAGCCGAGTTTAAAGTCGGAATTAAGTTAAATTTCGAGTTTAAAGTTGGAATTGGGCTAAATTCCGGGTTCAAAGTCAGGAATTAGTTAAATTCCGAGTTTAAAGTCGGAATGTAGTTAAAATCCAACTTTAAAGACGGAATTTAGTTAAATTCAGGGTTTAAAGTTGGAATTTAGTTACATTCCGAGTTCAAGGTCGGAATTTAGTTAATTTTCCAGTTTAAAGTTGGAATTTAGCTAAATCCGAGTTTAAAGTCGGAATTTAGTTAAAATCCGAGTTTAAAGTTGGAATTGGGTTAAATTCCGAGTTCAAAGTCAGAATTTAGTTAAATTCCGAGTTCAAAGTGGAAATTTAGTTAAATTCCGAGTTCAAAGTCGGAATTAAGTTAAATTCCGCGTTTAAAGTTGGAATTGGGCTAAATTCCGGGTTCAAAGTCAGGAATTAGTTAAATTCCGAGTTTAAAGTCGGAATGTAGTTAAAATCCAATTTCAAAGACGGAATTTAGTTAAATTCAGGGTTTAAAGTTGGAATGTAGTTACATTCCGAGTTCAAGGTCGGAATTTTGTTAATTTCCGAGTTTAAAGTTGGAATTTAGCTAAATCCGAGTTTAAAGTCGGAATTTAGTTAAGTTTTGGTTTTAAAGTTGGAATTTAGTTACATTCCGAGTTCAAAGTCGGAACTTAGTTAATTTCCGAGTTTAAAGTTGGAATTTAACTAAACCCAATTTAAAGTCAGATCTTAGTTAAAATTCCGAGTTTATATCTGGAATTTGGTTAAATTCCGAGTTCAAAATCGGAATTTAGTTAAGCTCCGAGTTGAAAGTCGGAATTTAGTTAAAATCCGAGTTTAAAGTTGGAATTATTGATCTAAATTCCGGGTTCAAATTCAGAATTTAATTAAACTCCGAGTTGAAAGTCGGAATTTAGTTAAAATCCGAGTTTAAAGTTGGAATTATTGATCTAAATTCCGGGTTCAAATTCAGAATTTAATTAAATTCCGAGTTCAAAGTTAGAATTTAGTTAAATTCCGAGTTCAAAGTCGAAATTTAGTTAAATTCCGAGTTCCAAGTCAGAATTTAGTTAAATTCAGAGTTTAAAGTCGGAATTTAATTAAATTCAGGAATTAAATTTGGAATTTAGCTGCATTCCGAGGTCAAGGTCGGAATTTAGTAAAAATCCGACTTTAAAGACGGAATTTAGTTAAATGCAGGGTTTAAAGTTGGAATTTGGCTAAATTCCGGGTTCAAAGTCGGAACTTAGTTAAAATCTGAATTTAAAGTCGGAATTTAGTTAAAATCAGAGTTTAAAGTCGGAATTTGGTTAAAATCCTACCTTAAAGTCGGTATTTATTTAGATTCCGAGTTCAAAGTTCGAATTTAGCTAAATTCAAGGTTTAAAATCAGAATTTAGCTAAATTCCGAGTTCAAAGTCGGAATTTAGTTAAAATCCGAGTTTAAAGTTGGAATTTAATTAAAATTCTACTTTAAAAACGGAATTTAGTTAAATTCGGGGTGTAAAGTTGGAATTTAGTTACGTTCCGAGTTCAAGGTCGGAATTTAGTTAATTTCCGAGTTTAAAGTTGGAATTAGCTAAATCCGAGTTTCAAGTCAGAATTTAGTTAAAGTTCAGAGTTTAAAGTTGGAATTGCGTTAAATTCCGAGTTCAAAGTCGAAATTTAGTTAAATCCGAGTTCCAAGTCAGAATTTAGTTAAATTCAGAGTTTAAAGTCGGAATTTAATTAAATTCAGGAATTAAATTTGGAATTTAGCTGTATTCCGAGGTCAAGGTCGGAATTTAGTAAAAATCCGACTTTAAAGACGGAATTTAGTTAAATGCAGGGTTTAAAGTTGGAATTTGGCTAAATTCCGGGTTCAAAGTCGGAACTTAGTTACAATCTGAATTTAAAGTCGGAATTTAGTTAAAATCAGAGTTTAAAGTCGGAATTTGGTTAAAATCCTACCTTAAAGTCGGTATTTATTTAGATTCCGAGTTCAAAGTTCGAATTTAGCTAAATTTAAGGTTTAAAATCAGAATTTAGCTAAATTCCGAGTTCAAAGTCGGAATTTAGTTAAAATCCGAGTTTAAAGTTGGAATTTAATTAAAATCCTACTTTAAAAACGGAATTTAGTTAAATTCGGGGTGTACAGTTGGAATTTAGTTACGTTCCGAGTTCAAGGTCGGAATTTAGTTAATTTCCGAGTTTAAAGTTGGAATTAGCTAAATCCGAGTTTCAAGTCAGAATTTAGTTAAAGTTCAGAGTTTAAAGTTGGAATTGCGTTAAATTCCGAGTTCAAAGTCGGTATTTATTTAAATTCCGAGTTAAAAGTTGGAATTTAACTAAATTCAGGGTTTAAAATCAGAATTTAGCTAAATTCCGAGTTCGAAGTCGGAATTTAGTTAAATTCCGAGTTCAAAGTAGAAATGTAGTTAAAATCCGAGTTTAACTTGGAATATAGTTAAATTACGAGTTCAAAGTCAGAATTTAGTTAAACTCCGAGTTTAAAGTTGGAATTATTGATCTAAGTTCCGGGTTAAAATTCAGAATTTAATTAAACTCCGAGTTGAAAGTCGGAATTTAGTTAAAATCCGAGTTTAAAGTTGGAATTATTGATCTAAATTCCGGGTTCAAATTCAGAATTTAATTAAATTCCGAGTTCAAAGTTAGAATTTAGTTAAATTCCGAGTTCAAAGTCGAAATTTAGTTAAATTCCGAGTTCCAAGTCAGAATTTAGTTAAATTCAGAGCTTAAAGTCGGAATTTAATTAAATTCAGGAATTAAATTTGGAATTTACTTGCATTCCGAGGTCAAGGTCGGAATTTAGTAAAAATCCGACTTTAAAGACGGAATTTAGTTAAATGCAGGGTTTAAAGTTAGAATTTGGCTAAATTCTGGGTTCAAAGTCGGAACGTAGTTAAAATCCGAATTTAAAGTCGGAATTTAGTTAAAATCCGAGTTTAAAGTCGGAATTTGGTTAAAATCCTACCTTAAAGTCGGTATTTATTTAAATTCCGAGTTCAAAGTTCGAATTTAGCTAAATTCAAGGTTTAAAATCAGAATTTAGCTAAATTCCGAGTTCAAAGTCGGAATTTAGTTAAAATCCGAGTTTAAAGTTGGAATTTAGTTAAAATCCTACTTTAAAAACGGAATTTAGTTAAATTCGGGGTGTAAAGTTGGAACTTAGTTACGTTCCGAGTTCAAGGTCGGAATTTAGTTAATTTCCGAGTTTAAAGTTGGAATTAGCTAAATCCGAGTTTCAAGTCAGAATTTAGTTAAAGTTCAGAGTTTAAAGTTGGAATTGCGTTAAATTCCGAGTTCAAAGTCGGTATTTATTTAAATTCCGAGTTAAAAGTTGGAATTTAACTAAATTCAGGGTTTAAAATCAGAATTTAGCTAAATTACGAGTTCGAAGTTGGAATTTAGTTAAATTCCGAGTTCAAAGTAGAAATGTAGTTAAAATCCGAGTTTAACTTGGAATTTAGTTAAATTACGAGTTCAAAGTCAGAATTTAGTTAAACTCCGAGTTTAAAATTGGGGTTGGGCTAAATTCCGAGTTCAAAGTCAGAATTTAGCTAAATTCCTAGTAGAAAGGTGTTGGATCGCAGGTGTAGGACAAATAGCCACTTCACTTTCTCGAAATCGCCAATGTTTCGACCTTTATTTTTAGGTTTTCCTCAGGGCTTTTTCAGTCAGTCAAAAGCCCTGAGGAAGACCTAAAAATAAAGGTCGAAACGTTGGCGATTTAGAGAAAGTGAAGTGGCTATTTGTCCTACACCTGCGATCCAAGACCTTTCTAATTATTGATAGGACGCAAAGCGCAATATAATAAATTCCTAGTTTAAAGTCGGAATTTAGTTAAAATCCGACTTTAAAGACGGAATTTAGTTAATTTCCGAGGTTAAAGTTGGAATTTAGCTAAACCCAATTTAAAGTCAGAACTTCCGAGTTTATATCTGGAATTTGGTTAAATTCCGAGTTCAAAATCGGAATTTAGTTAAACTCCGAGTTGAAAGTCGGAATTTAGTTAAATTCCTAGTTTAAAGTCGGAATTTAAATAAATTCCCAGTTTAAAGTGGGAATTTGGCTAAATTCCGAGTTCAAAGTGGGAACTTAGTTAAATTTCTAGTTTTAAGTTGGAATTTAGTGAAATTCATAGTTTAAAGTAGGAATTTAGTTGGTATTTAGTTAAATTCTGAGTTCAAAGTCGAAATTTAGTTAAACTCCGAGTTTACTAAATTTAGACTTTAAACTCGGAATTTAACAAAATTTCGACTTTGAACTCAGAATTTAACTAAATACTAACACTAAAAATTCCATTTTTACTTTATTTTGACATATTTTCATCCGATCTATGATCAGACATTATTTTAAATAAAATTTTTGCAAGTTGATTTCGATTCTAAATTTTCACTATATTTTCAAGATTTTGAAATTTTTTACCTTTTTGTTTTTTTTCTATAGCTTGAAAACAATGAGAGTTTTAGACTTATACTTGGTAAGAGATAAAATAAGAAGATCCTTGAGTACTATAAGTTAGAATATTCAAAACGAAGCTATGATTTAAGATTTTTAAAAAAAAAAGTAAAATTTGCAAACATTTTTACTCCATTTTTGGGCCACTCGTGCTCAGTTGCTGTCGTATATGAGATTAACAATTAAAAAGTATCTCAAAAGGTAGCTTCGCTCTTCCACTTTCTTAGCTCTTACCACACATTTTTGGATAAATGTACATCGAAACGATATAAAAACGTATTAGATTGACGTCAAAAATTCATTTTAGGCACCATTTTGAAAAAGAAGGAAACTACTGAAATTTTAAATTTTACTTTATTTTGACACATTTCATCCACTCTATAATTTGACATTATTTTAAACCAAATTTTTGCCCATTGATTTCGGTTCTAAATATCGACTAGCAACCCTATTTTTGTCTATAGCTTGAAAACAGTGAAACTTTTTGATATACTTGTTAAGAGATGAAATGAGAAGATTCTTGAGGACTATAAGCCAAATAGTGAGAATGAAGCTATCGTTTACGGTATTCGACAAAAATTAAAAAAATTTGCAAAATTCGTACTTTATTTTTGAGACACTCGTGCTCAGTTGCTAATGAAGTTGGACGCTTAGAAAGTGTCTCAGAAGATAGCTTCGCACTTCCGCTTTCTTAGCTTAGTTCTTGTAGAGAAACACTTAAAAATTATCTCAAAAGGTAGCATCGCCCTTATACTTTCTTAGCTCTTATTATTTAACTTAATATCTTCGGAAAAATTTCCATCGAAATGAGATATAAACTGTAAAAATGATTTCGTTTTAGGTGCCATTTTGAAAGGGAAAGGAAACTACTGAAAATTCCAGTTTTTTTTTATTTCGACAAATTTTCATCCGCTCTATGATTTTAAACAAAATCTGTGGTCGGTTCAAAATTTCCAATACGCGTCTTTTTAAAAATTTCGTTTTTTTGTCTATAACATGAAAACGGTAAGAATTTTTGTTATAGTTGTTAAGAAGTGAAATGACAAGATTCTTGAAGACTATAAGTCAGTATATACAGTATGAAGCTATCTTGACGGTATTCGGAAAAAAAATAAAAAATATGCAAAATTTATACGATATATTTGGGCCACTCGTGCTCAATTTCTATTGAAGATGGACGCTTCAAAAGTATCTCAGAAGACCGCCACGCTCTTCCACTTTCTTAGCTTTATACATTTTCGGATTAATTTTTTTGGAAACGAGATATAAACTATCAAAGACAGCGATGCACGATTTTGATCTCTAAATTGAAGTTTTTGGGCAGACTCGCAGACTCATAATGCTTTACATGCAAATTTCTATTTGTGCCATATAAATCTATAAAAATTGCTTTCTTTTTACACTACAAGTAGTTCAATGATAAATAGCGTGCTGAGTTGTGTTTTAGCTAATATATAGGGTGTCCCAGAAAAGTGGCAAAAAAGTAGGTATAATATGTTTAGGAAAGGGGGGAGGGGCTTTCAAGATTTTGAAAGTTTTAGTTTTTCGTCTATAACTTGAAAATGAAAAGAGTTTTTGTTATAATTGTTAAGAAACGAAATAAGAAGACACTTGACGTCTATAAGTCAGAATATTCAGAATGAAGATTGAAGGTTTTCAAGAAAAATAAAAAAATGCAAAATTTGTGCTTTTCTTTGGGCCACTGTTGCTCAGTTGTTATTGTAGATGCAGGCCTAGAAAGTATCTCAGAAGATAGCTTTGCTATTCCGCTTTCTTAGCTCTTATTAGAAATTCTAGGGTAAATCTTCATCGAAACGATATCAATGCATAGTTTTGATAAACGAATTTTGGTTTTTGGGCAGGTTTGAGAACCCCATAATGCTTTACATGTACACTTTGATTTTGGCCATATAAATGTATAAGAATGGCTTCCTTTTGTTAATATTAGTAATTTAATTATAAGTAGGGCGTTGATTTGTGTTTTACTACATAGTATAGGGTGTCGCAAAAAAGTGGCAAAAAAGTAATATATAGAATATAAATAGACTGGACGTTATCGACCGTACGATAAATATATTTCTTTTTTCCTAGGAAGGATATCGGGGAGCGGTCTGGTGTGTTTTATCACAACACGTCTCATCACATCTCAATATTTCGTCCACGCTTATGGACTTCTTCAGGAGTTGACTAAAATAAAACAATACAGACCGTTAGAACGATGTGCGCCGGACCAATAAATAACATCCCAACACATACAGAATAAAGATGAACAAACAAGCGACACCGTCAATTACAATTACCGTTGTTTTTGGTTTTTGTTTTTTTTTGTGTTTTTTTTTTTTTATTGTAATTGACGGTGTCGCTTGTTTGTTCATCTTTATTCTGTATGTGTTGGGATGTTATTTATTGATCCGGCGCACATTGTTCTAACGGTCTGTATTGTTTTATTTTAGTCAACTCCTGAAGAAGTCAACTCCTGAAGAAGAAATAAAAATTGCTGCGGGTTGCCAGATTTGAGTATTTAAAAATAGTAAACGGGGCCCTTCGCCATTTTATCCAGACCTTGTTGTTATTATACTTGATATGGCCTCTATTCACATGCATAATATGTCTTATATATTATGTGTCAGGTTTCAGTTCAAGTTAGGAAATATACGAAGCAAATAAGTGTTATTTTGTGCATATTTAACTAGAATTAATCTAAAAATTCCATCATTTAACAAATGATCACAAACGTAACAATAATTTATGGATTGGTTTTCTGTACACCCAACTTCCTAACAACTGCATACGAGGATAAGTAAGATGCATCAGCAGTGGATACCATTAATCTCCACTCCTAATAGCAGCAAGAAATTTGATATATTTTTGGAAAATATAAAGAGCCCTTCAAGATTTCAAGCCCAGATGATAAATGAATTTCTCGACTTTCTCGTTACAATGTTCCTCGAACAGTGGAACAAGAACCGGCAAAGTAATATATTTTTATGTCTTACAACAGCTAGCTGCTCTAGCTCATTTAGCAGGTCTTTGCATTTTATTAGTAGTTATGTTATAGTGCGCTGCAGGGCGAAAATTACTCCACATAAATATGCGGAATGATGTTCTTTGTAAAGTAAATTAGAGCTTTCGGGAGAGGAATTTGTCGGTAAGAAATTTCACAGCTTAAGCGTGAGATTACATCATTACAGGTGAAGTCTTTTTTTCCGCGGTAATATTGATAAAATAACGAATTATAAGAATTTATTTGCCAGCTTAAATACCATGTCCGTTTCCCATGAAGTTACGAACCGCAGAGTCCATAACCCAGCGGGAATTCGTTTTTAGTAGCTGCGCAACAAGCCTGGGAAACAATGAGAAAGACCTCAAACGATCACGTTGGACCTGTTTTGAATTATCACCTAATTCGAGAGAGACCATAAAGAAACGTGGCCGACATCGTCGTAATTCTTTTCTAGGCCAAAGGTGGTATAAACGCCATAGTGCTGACCTTATCTCTGGACTTTTCGTCTCATCTCTTCGATGGGAACTTTAGATACCATCAGGATCAGGTACACCGAATTTAGGATTTTTCATGCCTCGTTACTAAGGTCGTTGTCTTTCCGAGAAATAGATACTTCCGTTATGAATTTGGAAAGCATAAATCGCGCATTAGCAAACTAATGGTCCTGGGTTAAGCATTTCCACGATTTAAGTTAGCTACCTGAACAAACACATTTCTGTAAATCTTAATCATTAATTTTACACGCCACACCAACTACTTTGAAGTTGGAAACGACTTTAAAGACCACAAAAATTCACCTCATATATAAAACCTGTAGGCCGGCGCCGTCTATTCATAATACATGCAGCAGGGCTTAGAGCCCGCTTTTCAAACTCCTGTTTAGGGTTATTTATAGTCTGTTTGATTTACATTTTACAAGGAAAAAGTGCGGTTTCCGCTCGTTTATCATAACTCGGTGCCATCAAAGTGTCAGTGAGGTGATGGCGAAAGTCTTGAGGAGAGAGAATACAGTCGCCGAGTTCGGAACATACGCCCTGACAACGAACAGAACACCTTGGAAATTAATTTCCGCAGGAGCTGTGTGCAGCTTTTTTTTATATTATAACCGCAATGCTGAGTTTGTCAGGAGTTTTTTTTTATCGAAAATGAAAATGGGAATTTTTAGGTAAATTAAAAAGAAATTAGTCTATGTTGGAATACTGAGTACGTCCCTGCAATTATACTATTAACAATACAATAAAATGTCTATAGTCAGTATTAATATTCTTGTTAATAAGCTGATACCTGCAAAACGAGAAAAGTTTTTCTTTTAGTTGAAGTATTAGCAATTCATGAGAACACGTAGATATGTACCTTCCTTTGTGCTGCTTATGTTAGGTAAGTTGTTCAATATACAAAACGAGCAACCGTTTTATTGCGAAGCAAGTTTATAAGTTATGCAAAGGATAGGTGGCTTTTGGATTCAAAGCAGTGTCTATAAGCGAAAACCGACTGACAAATAAATCCTAAGAAAAATCTTATTTGCCCCCACTCCCCCTAAAAAACATCCAAAAGAACCTCAGTTATCACTTGTTTTCGGTGTTCACAACTTCCATAAATTTTGAACATTCTAATAGCGATTTTATTATCAAAAGAAAAAGTCTCTAAATGGAACTTTTGAGTAGTACTAATTACCACATATGCAAAATTTGGGATGGAAAACTTTGTTTAAAAAGAAAGAGAAAGAGTAATCATCAAGGAGCTTAATGAGGCAGAAGCTAGGAAAGTAGAAAAAAAAATGAAAGTGTTGGAATAGTGTAGTCTCTTGAAGACAGTCAAGCAGATTTAATAAAAGGTGATAAGAAACGTGTGTCAGGACAAGCTGCAAAAGAAGCACTTGATCCTAAAAATGAAAAAAGATGAGTGGATATGTTCCTAAGGGATTGATTCCCAGAAGAAACTGATTTATAGCTTTTGAAGAGCGAAACCTCATTTCACAACCCCTATCATCTAGGTTGTTGAAGTGATTTTGTATCTCCTTTATCCATCTAGGTCGCGTCACAAAAAAAATAAGTTCATCACAGTCGAATCAGTCAAGGTCGGGAAGCACGGGATATCAGTTCGCCCATTACCTCATCGCCTTTGATAATGTCTGCCGCAGTTGTAAACGAAACGTCAGGTCGAAATCCCATTGGACCACCGCTTCACAGCCCGGAAAACTTTTTAGATTGTATAGAGTAAAGGTAGATAACAGGGTGATGGACTAAAAAACTTGTGTCTACGACTGCCTCCAAAATGAACAAATGGGCACTACCGTTGAAAATCGCATATTGCAAACAGCGTGCGCAAAGTGCATTTTACCTACGCTCTCATACAGAAGCGTGTGCAAGGTCCACTTTGCACACGCTTCTGATTGCTTTGCGCACGCCTTGCATATATTTTATACTACGAATTATCGATTATGAAGCAAAATCGCAGTCGTAAAAAAAAGTATAGTGTGCAACACGTACGAAAATCACTCTTCACACTTTTGTGACGTTGTATCACTTGCCTGCGGCTCGTGCCCAAACCGTCACACTCATGTGAAAAGTGCAATTTTCGTCATTGGTTGCCCAATATACTATTTTCTACGACTACCTCGAAAATGAACAAATGCGCACTACTAACTACCGTTGAAAATCGCATATCGCAAAGAGCCTGCGGAAGGGGCACATTGCGCACGCTCTCACACAGAAGCGTGTGCTAAGGGACTTTGCATACGCTTCTGATTGCTTTGCACACGCCTTGTATATATTTTATAATACTAATGATCGATTGTGAAGCAAAATTGCAGTCGTAGAAAAAGTATACTGTGCAACACGTACGAAAAATCACTCTTCACACTCTTATGACGTTGTATCACTAGTGTTTACGACTGCCTCGAAAATGGGCACTACCGTTGAAAATCGCGTATTGCAAACAGCGTGCGCAAAGTGCATATTACCTACGCTCTCATACAGCGTGTGCAAGGTCCACTTTGCACACGTTTCTGATTGCTTTGCGCACGCCTTGCATATATTTTATACTACGAATGATCGATTATGAAGCAAAATCGCAGTCGTAAAAAAAAGTATAGTGTGCACACGTACAAAAATCACTCTTCACACTTTTGTGACGTTGTATCACTTGCCTGTGGCTCGTGCCCAAACCGTCACATTCATGTGAAAAGTGCAATTTTCGTCATTGATTGCACAATATACTATTTTCTACGACTGCCTCGAAAATGAACAAATGGGCACTACTAACTACCGTTGAAAGTGCTAAGGGACTTTGCACACGCTTCTGATTGCTTTGCACACGCCTTGTATATATTTTATAATACTAATGATCGATTGTGAAGCAAAATCGCAGTCGTAGAAAAAGTATAGTGTGCAACACGTACGAAAATCACTCTTCACACTTTTGTGACGTTGTATCACTTGCCTGCGGCACGTGTCCAAACCGTCACACTCATGTGAAAAGTGCAATTTTCGTCATTGGTTGCACAATATACTATTTTCTACGACTGCCTCGAAAATGAACAAATGGGCACTACTAACTACCGTTGAAAGTGCTAAGGGACTTTGCACACGCTTCTGATTGCTTTGCACACGCCTTGTATATATTTTATAATACTAATGATCGATTGTGAAGCAAAATCGCAGTCGTAGAAAAAGTATAGTGTGCAACACGTACGAAAATCACTCTTCACACTCTTGTGACGTTGTATCACTCGCCTACGGCTCGTGTATAAACCGTCACACTCATGTAAAAAGTGCTATTTTCGACACTAGTTGCACAATATACACATCTCAAACATACCCAGATGTTGGTCCGACTTTCCTCTTCTGGCACTTTTCGAAAAGCAAGCTGCTCCACAGCAGATTTTCGAAAAGGTAAAAGATATATAAATATCCAGAATTAGCCATTCAGTTATCTTTGTCATCTAGTTGCCTTTGAAACCTTCATTTTTTTATACCCATCTCCTTTTAGCACATGTGGAGAAGATACGATAAAAATGTCAAAGTCAAATTTCCAACGCTCAGTCAAGTGTGAGCAGCTTTTCACAATATTCAGAGTTTCTTGTTCTCCTCTGCAAGGAAGTCACTTGAAGCACTTGTCACCCTATAAGCCAATGACTTAGTGGATATGGACGCAGCAAACAAATGCCAATATTTTCCTAAAAATGGCCCCGCTTTTTACCAGAATTCCGCCATTCTTCAGATACCTATGGCGTAATTGTATAGTCACAAAATTGGCGAATCGCGATTTCACATTATTTGACTGAAGACGTCAGGTGACATAACTTCCGGCGGATGTCGTCGCCATTTTCAAGGTACCCACTGCTATAAAAAGGGGCCAAATTTGTAGACCAGGATGGTTTTTCCAGATGTAATTCACTAGCTCGTTGCTATAAGGTAAGAAATCGAGATTTAAAAAAAAGATTTGAGCATAAATAAGGGAAAAACTAACTAAGTTGACTTTTGAGGTTATATTGCTAGTTTTTGTCTTGAGGCCAGAATAACTGTGTAGCCAGTATTGAGTAACAAATAAACTCGATTTTTACTTCAAAGTGTTGAGCTAATTCGATTAAGTTGCGGAATTACATTCACTGCTAACTGAGGATTTAAAATCGGGATTTATTTCAGTCAAAAAGCCGATAAAATCTAAACTCTGTGATTAGGAATTTACTCTAACCCTGCAGTATTTTTTAACTTCCGCTCCACTGTACTTCTCGTCTTTTTCTACAATAATTTTTTGAAATGATAACATCTAGGCAAATATTATTTTATTTCCTCCCCCTTTCGGACAAATATTGTTCACACATGGAAGAACCCGCAATTCAATATGCAAAAATAAAACTTAATTAAAATTCCGTAAAAGGGGGAATATGTGGGTGCCTACCAGCCGGCCTTTACAATAATAACAACCCACAAACCCACTCATCAGCAGTGTGTGGCGATCCTTTTTTTATGTATATTATACAACCGTTAATTGTTCATGAGAAAAAAACACTTTTCTTGCAGCTAATTTTTATATATCCAAAAAGGTTGGAGAAACCTTGTAGAGGAACAAATTTTTAAGCAGATCTAAGGCTGAACTCTCAAGGGGTGGTAAGCATTGACTTTGAAATTTTTCTTTCTTGAATTTCTTCTTTGAACGAAAAGGGTCGAGTGATATCGCATTTTGAAGGTCTCATCAAGGTGTCACTAGCCAAGTTTCATGATGTTTGGTGAAACCAATTAAAAATTATTTAATTAAATTTAATTCAATATATTTAATTTAATTTAAATAACAAGTCAACTGACCACGTTGAACTTAAAAAAAAATTCTTTGATTTTTAAAGGTGACGGAACTTAATCCTCCGACTCACAGATGGCAGCGCCGAAACTTTATCCACCGACTCATAGATGGCAGCATTAGTCGAAATCATTCATAACATCATACCGGCTTTCCTGCGCCAAATTTGTCTTCAAATACAAGTTTCAACTCTGAATCCTCACAGTATAAGGCAGGGGTCTACTACGCCTTACTGACGGAGTCCAAGGTATACCCTGGGACTAAACAATCACAGGTCGTCCCAGTGGTGTTTCCCTGAATAACAAAAATATTTTCTGGAAATACATTTCTCATCAATGGCTCATCATTTACAACGCCATATATATATTTAATAAAAAAACGTCATATGCATGCCTTGAAGTCAATGTCAGTGCAAGCCACTGACCGCAGTCATTATCCACGTGTGGACAATTCCACACTGAGCTTTGTTATCTAGACTATTATAGTACTGTTTGTAAATTCGAGCCATCCATAGGCAAATTGTTTTTATGCTAAATAACCAATTTTAATCGCATTGCGGATCAAATAATCGTATACGTAATAGGAGGCCCTTTTGTGCGCTGCTTTGTGTCACCTATCTTATCGTGAATAATGATCAATGGTATTTGCATTGTTAAGCTTACACAACATTCCATTAACGAATCAACAACAATTGAAAGTCTGGTCGAAGACGAGAATTGGTTCATGTTATATGAGGTTTTTAGATAGAAATGAACGAGGAAGTTTGAATATTTTAGTAAACTTTGAGTTTAGTGACCATTATATACCAGCAAACCGCCACCACTGTCTTAAATACATAATGAATTAGTTAAAAGCAAGCTATGCGTGACGAGAGTCAGTCACGCACGTGCTAACCGAAACTCCCTATGCAAATGTTGCTTTAGGGCGTATTTCGCTCTGGAACGTTGTCGCTGAAAGTAATGTGACAAGTAATTTCCGGCATATTTCATATCGCTGATGCCTCCGCGATATGCTCAATGTGGTAGAGCGAAAGCTGGGGGGGCTGTGGCGTAAATGAGCCGCTTTGCTTTCGGTCTCGAATCAAGACTTAGTCAAGAGAAAGCATCTCATTTACATCCTTCGTGAAATGAAGAATTTGAATATTTATAAAGTTCATCTGCAACACAATATAATAAAAAAAATAATACCAAACTTGAGCACTTTCCTGCAAGAACGATCGGGATTTGTTTAACAAACTATATTTTCCAGAATGGGTCTCCCCAAAGTAATAAGAGAGGATAGCAGTATAAGGGTCTATAAGCCGCTTTACGTCCCTCTCTTTGCACGTCACCTCATATATTCGCGCAATTCATTGCTAATACGACTTTATGACCAATAAATCACTCTTGATGGCTCATCAGCATATAGCTAAGCTTCAGCACCTTAATTACAATTGCCACATAGCTAGAATTTAAATTTTTATGTACTATCATACTGCTCTTCTTGTTCCAAATGCCTAACGTACCTGCTATCTTTGAGTCATTTACCTTAATGATAGAGCTGGGATTCGGGCGTACAAGCCGCACTGTAATGACGAGTGATTAAATATCCTTCTTCGGAGATAATAATTGCGGTTCAGGCCTCACATTATTAATTTGTGCACTTACTCTGCTCCAAATAATTACACGTTTCAAGCGAACTTCATTTCTCATCGATTCATGCAGGACCCCCATAGAAATTGACGTTAGACAATGCCTTCACTCAATAGCGATAAGGATTTTGGATGGAGCTCCATTAATTTCAGATTCTTATTTTATTCTTTTACAAAAAGAAAAAAAAACAATTTTGTTATTAAAAAAAATTAATTCACTTGAATTGGAGAAACTTTATGTGCGATAAAATTGAGTCTCCCTTTCGCATTTCAGCTCCCCAATTGAGGAAATTAATTGGTCCCGAAACAAAACGCTCAATTTTTCCGCAGTTTTGGAACTGAATCGATGCCAAAACAATCGTAAAACCACCAGTGCTTCGCAAAACACTCTTTTAATTGGCCGTATATTAATTTTTTTCTCGGAAAGTTTTCGGCTGTTTGGGGCGATAAACAAACGTTTAATAGCTTCTAAGCACTTAATTTAGGTCAGAGTTTAGGTTAAGTAAAACGTTGGTAAAACGGTAAACATCTAGTTTTAACCAATTTATTAGAGAAATGTTCGTTATGAGATAACGTTTTGTGATTTACAAGGTAGTAGTAATAGCATTTAAAAGTTTTTTTTTTAAATTTTGCTCATAAAAGGAAATTATTATAATTTAATTTCAGTTTGAAAAATATTCATCAGCTCTCCGGTCTGGTCATTCTCTATTTACAGAATCTTATGTTTTTAAATTTTATTCGGGAAATTGTATATTGTTTCATAAGGAGCAAAAGTGTCACTTTTCTGACGAGCCAGGCGCTTTAGCCTCAAATATAATATATTAGATCTTCTCCCTATCTTAACCTTTCCACTCAACATGCTCAAAAATGTTCGTTCTTTAATAGGGTCTTATTTGGCGTATTATAGGTTTATCTTTTTTTCGAAACTATACCAGTTTTTACGTTTTGCTAAAAAAATGTTTGCTATTCTTGATAGGAATGGCACGTTTGCAAACCCACAACATTGTAATAAATTCATTTCGAATGAAATTAACCTCTAAAAGGGTTTTTTTTTTAAAAATGGCCAAAAAACACGAATCTAAAAGTGCCTAAAAATCGACCACTAAAGGGTCTATCTCCGTGTAAAACCTATAATTTTTACTTAAGTATTTTTTATATATTTCAATATTTTTCTATTTTTATAAACTTAATTACTACTTTTATATTCCCATTAATTCGCTTATAATCAATATACAACTTTTGCTTACTCTAGCTGTTTTAATAACCTAATTCAGTCAGGCCTACGTCTCAAGATAACTAAATACTGGTTAAAGTGAAATGGTAAAACTGGAGACCAAAGTCGATAAGAGGAATAATGGACACATGCCTAGAATACAGGGGGGGCTCTGGAATGTAGGAGGGAAGAGAGGGCGAATGTTGGATGTGTGCGAGATTGAGCGAAAAAGACGAGAATGGTGCCGGCATCGAAAGGGAGTGGTTCCGTGAAAGTAGCGGTGTGTGATAAGTAGTTGGGGGCCCAACCGAAGGGGGGTGTTAAGTTGGTAAGACCTAGGCAAAGTTGTTTTTGTTGTTGATAATGTATATGCATATACTGATGAGGAAAAACCCCGGCGACACCCCGAGGGGTGGGGATAGTACTATGCTTCTGGGGTTGCCGATACATAAGAGTTTTGGGGGTATCTCTTATGCTCCCCAGTCGACACTAGCGGGTATGTAGTGTCAGCCTGATGACCGTACCTGCTGGTTAGAGATACTCACTGTTTAGCGGCTTCTGAGTTCTCGGGTGCGAGCCTCAACTCGTTTACTAATAAATTTTAGGGGGGCACTAGCTAGTTGTCGAAGATCAGAAGGTAACATCAGTAACATCAGATGTTTTATATTGAGAGCATTTATATTATTTATTTTTACATTTTCTCTGGTCCATGTTACGAGGGTATATTAGTACTAGATGGTACATGGACTGATAGAGTTAGTAGGGCAAGAGAGGCCCGACGCGGGGGTGCTTCGGACCCCCTGTGAGTAGTATGATTTATTGCTATTTTGATGCAGAACAGTAACTGTTTCATTATTTTCATGTGCATATTCCCGAGCCTTCTCTATCGACGTCTCTATTTGAATTATACTAAAACCACCGATTGATGGCATCGTTATGACCCACAGAAGCATCAAAAAGTAAGTTTATCGTGTTTGTTATGATTTTTATTGAAATCACTTGCTGTTTATACTATTAATCGGTCACATGTTCCCGGGCTAAAATAGCCAGAAAAGACCGAACTTTACACTTCTCTCAACAAATATTGATCTTTTACATAAAAGAAATCAGGGATCATTTATTTAAGAAAAAAACACCGTTTTTGTCCAAAATTATGTAATACATATATTTAATTGTTGCAAAAGTTCAATTTTAGGTCAAAAGAACCCTAAAAGGATAAAAACAAAATGAAATATCTTATTTAGATTAAAGGATGTGAATGGAATTATATAACAAATTTAAAAAGGAATGAAATAAAAAACTGCATACTTCAATCTAAAAACTACAAAAAAAAGTCCATAAGAGGTCGATGGAATCATTCACATCAAAATTGTCCAAACATTTAAAAATATTTTCCAGAAATTCCTTTTCGAACTTAAACTTTCTTATTAATTTTTTAATTAAAAAATCGAAGATCAATAATAAAAAAAAAACACAGCTCTGGGCCAAAATTGTCTCAATGCAAATCATTTCAAATTGATTATAGTTTATTCGTTAAAAAAGTTAATCTTTACTTCGAAAGCATACAAAACCTAATAAAAATTCTTATTTAGATCAATAAAAAAACAAATATACATATAGGAATAAAAACCAAAAATTGCAGAAAAAATAACAAACAAGAAAATTAGAAAATTATGTAGAATAAAAGAACAGCAAAAAATAGATGACAAAAGACAAAAAGAGAGAGACTGAGAGGAAAAAAATCTAAAATAGGCGGAATTTATAAAAAAAATTAAGCAAAAGCTACAGAGTTAAACACACAGAGTTAGCACAACATTAAAATATTGAAGTTTGGCTACACCGAAGGATGAAGATGTCAACCCTCATGAAGATTTCGAAACGTGACAAAGACTTTGGAAGGTGAAATCAATCAAAAAATATAGATGTCATTAAAATTTCGAAATACAGCGTATTATTTTATACCTACAGTCCACAGAGAAGGCATAATTATTTTTAGCCATAATTCTGTAAAACTTAAAAAAAGTAAAAAAATAATAATTATTCTTTGGACCAAAATTCTTTCAGTAAAAATCGTGACTCGTGTTGTAAAAGTTCTACTCGTACTTCGGGCTAAAACCGTATGAAAAAACTTAAAAAATTAATAAACATCAATTGTTAAGAAAAGTTGTGGGTCAAAACTGTCTCATTACAAATCAAAATAAATTACATTTGTGCACCCGTTGAAACAGTTTGATTTTGGGGTAAAATTACCTCAAAGGAATGAAAACCCAATAAAAAGTCCAATTTAGATCAATAAAAAATTAATTGAAAAGAACAGGAAATTGAACGAAACGTGGCAAATGATAATAAAAAAAATATGATAAAGAAAAAAATGGGAAAGAAAAAATTGAAAAAAAGGGCAAGAAGGAACGGAAGAAGGAAAAATAGTTATAGTATAAGAGGAAGGCAAACAATAAGTTCCAACAACTTTGGTATTCTAATAATATATTCAACAACTGTGTGAGACCAAGGGTAATAGAGTCCGTTATATTGTATCATACAATCCACAGCAAAATCAATGGGCAGAACGCCTTAATAGAACCCTAATAAAAAAAGGAAGAACAACTTTATTGTCGACTACAGATGATGGATATAGATTGTGGGACCCTACAAGAAAAGAAAATGTCTTTGTAAAGAATGTAATATTTCTTTGATAAGACAAAAACTCTTAAAGACATTCTAAATGACACTGTCTGAGATAATGTTTGTTTCAAATCAGGACGAAAAAGCCACTACTAACCTGAACTAACCTGAACAAGAAAACACTCAAAAGCTTATTAAAGGACCAAATGATAAGTTGAAGAAAATACTCGTGTTAAAAAAGGCAAAAATACGAGGGGCTCAAGAATCAAAAAGACATCAAAGTACGGGGTGTTCATTAGAAAACGTCTTGTGGTAGGCTATGAAATTTTGACAGAAAAGTGCCAACAAGCCTGAAGGATACAATGCCGAGTGTTGATTAGTTTTGGAATGATGCTGTAGGTGAAGAAATTGATGCATTAAATAAAAGTCAGACTTGGACTCTTGCAGAAAAACCACCAAACGTGAAACTAATAAAATGCAAATGGGTATTTAGAATAAAGGAGTACTGTACAAGGAATATTTCGAAATCTTCTTCTTCTTATTATGCCCTGTCAGGTCCCCCTGACGTTGGCAATCACAACGGCGAGCTACTATTTTGAAATACAAGGCGTAATCTGTAGTTAATCAACTGGGTGTCAATTTGTATTTCTGTATGGTGAATCCAATATGGCCAAGATATTTTTATGTCAATCCCAGAAAGTTTTGAAGACTGTGGAATAGCTTGTAAAGTTAACAAAGCTTTATATGCACTTAAACAAGCCCTGAATTGCAGGAACAAGTAGTGTGACATATTTATTCAAACCAAGGTTATATGAAGAAATGATCCAGTCTTATAAATTAAGAATATTAAGGAAGAAATGGTATAACTGCTTTTGTATGTGGATATATTCATCATAAGCGATAGTGAGCAAGAAGTTGGAAAAACTGAAACAAGACCTGAAATGGTAAAATGCACGACCTTGGTGATATTAGGACCTTCTTAGGTATAATCAAAGTTTACTAAAGAAGGTTTGCAACTAAATAAAAAAAAATACATTGAGCAAATTTTGCGCCGCTTTAGAACGAGTGACAGGAGTGACAGTAATCTAGTCACACCAACACCTATAGAAGCTAGAAATTTTTCTTTGAAGAAGACCGGAAACAACCAGTGAGTAGTAACCCAACCCAACCAGCCAACATTGGACCAAGTTGAAGCCAATATCGATCAAAGTAAGGAGGGAGGTGAAAGAGAACACAAAGAAAAGGAAAAAACAGTTGAACTCACTCCAATCGGTTGAGGCGTTCTCAAGTTAGAATCTGTCAAATTTGAGAATTAAAAAAAAGTCGTGAGGGGGGGGGGGGGTAACCCTCTTTGGTCTTTAAAAAAAATGTGGGAAATTTTTTTTGATCGAAATGGCACCTTTGCAATCCCCTAAGAATGTAACAAACTCAATTTGAATGAAATTAACCTCTAAAAATTTTTTTAAAAAATTGTAAAAAACGCAATTTTAAAAGTGCCTCGACCACCGAAGGGGACTATCTCCGGAAATATTGCACCTACGGAACTTTCGGTGATGGAATGTGAAAGAGGACACCAAAAAGAAGAAAATGCAGTAGAATTCACTCTAATCGGTCGAGGCGTTCTCAAGTTAGAGGCTGTCAAAGTTGAGATTTGAGAAAAAAAATCGTAATAACCCCTTTTTTAAGTTATTCATCACAGCATCTCGGCCACCATTAGCTCCAGATCGAGGAGATGTCTCACCACCTCTCTCGATTTATGGGGAGGTGGTCTCACCACCTCTCCCTCTCAATTAGAGCGAATTATGAATTCCAATTTCAAATGGCGGGCTCTCGGTTGCAGAGGAAGTAAGATTATAAGGCTACTTCTACACCGAAAAATGTCCCTCTCGATATCAAAGATGACGTGTTTTACATTTTCTCAAAAAGACGAAAAAATTTTTTTGTTGGGCTTGGATCCGTTTCCCTGGGACACCTGGTCTAGTAACTATTCTTATAGTTTGATCCTGAAATAATATCTTTAAAATAAATGTATAAAAAAACTTTTAAACGAGAGCAACTGCCTGCAAAATTATAATTTCTTTATTTTTAAGGCGATCGGCGGTCAGAGGAAGGTTCCTTCAAGGTAAGCGCGGATGGAAATGTAACCACAAGTATTCTTCAACTTATCCCTGAAGCGAGTGACTGTGTCCTAACTCTAGCCTGTAAAGCATCGAATCAGCAAATTCCCTTCAGGTAAGTATCCACCCATTTGATAAACACAGATATGTGAGCCCTAAAGGTTGTGAAGAGCAATCCATTAAAACGTGTTGTGTCTCAGTTATTCTGGTGATTTGTTTTTTATTAAAAAGTCTAAGTCGTCTGTTGTTTCTGCGCGGAAGTTCACTATCAATATTTCATCATAAAAATGTTACCAAGCAGGCCACTATACACCGAGGATTATCTTGTATAATATCAGGTGCTCACACGTCACATCATGGCGCCTTTTTCATATTGATTTATTTGTTCAACTATTTCCTTCAATTCTTCAGGCCTTGTTCAATAACTTTTCCTCCCGTACTTTGATTTTCATCAAAGCTAACAGATTAACCATGTGTTTTATTTCCATTCCTAGGACTACCCTTTTTTGCTCCCAATTTTCATTATTTTACTTTTTCGGTTTTTTTCTTGCTTTCTAGCTTTATTCTCAAGAATTTGCATATGAGATATTTGACATGCGTGGACGTTTTTTTCCCTAGTAAGTTTCTTTTCAAAATTAACCAAATTTGTTCTATCTCAAGTTATTGACTCTAATAACACCAGTAGGAAACTGACAAGTGATTGTTTTTCTTCAAGATTAAGTTTAGAATTTCTATATTCACTTGATAGAATCAAGTCACATTGTAAGAGGTATTTTTTCCACTCCCTTGTTTTAGTCTCTCCAGGCCACGAAAAAAAAACAGATGTATTAGAGGCATGGAGACTTTCAACAAGGGAGTGAAATCACTATACAGTTTTTCTTGAAATTCTCCGTGTCGAGCGAAACTGTAGGGTGATTTGATACCTTTGTTGAAACTCTCGTTGTGTAATAAGACTGTGAAGGCTTTCACGGCCGGTGCAAACTTAATCTAAAGTGTTTTCCGGGATTTGAAGCCGTGGTCCAATGAAATTTCTTTCTGACGTTTCGTCTAAAGCTGCAGCAAACCTTTTATCAGAGGCGATGAGGCAATGGGCGAAGTGATCTCCCGTGCTTCCCAAAGTTGACTGATTCGACTGTGGTGAGCTCCGTGTTATTTATTCCCCCGCCGTGGCGCTGCAGTGGAGGGACTGGGGTGGGGGTAGTGGTGACGCGAAGTTTCGGCGTACTTGACGTATGTCGTAGAACTCGCTTATAGTCTGCATTTAAAAAAGTAGTTTCCACCTCCCCCCGGAGGAAGGTGAAAGAGGACATCAAGAAGAGAAAAAAACAGTCGAATTCACTCTAATCGGTCGAGGCGTTTTCAAGTTACAGGCAGTCAAAGTTAAGAATTAAGAAAAAAGTCGTAAGTCGCCTTTGGTCATTTTTAAAAACACTCACAAATTTTTTTTTGCTATTTTTGATCGGAATGGCACGTTTGCAATCCCCTAAAAACGTAACAAACTCAATTCGAATAAAATTAACCTAAAGAGGTTCTTTCAACGAATGGCCAAAAAACGTGATTCTAAAAGTGCCTAAAAATCGATCACCAAAGGGGTGTATCACCGGAAATATTGCAACTTGAACTTCCGATAGTGGGAGGTGAAAGAGGACACCAAGAAGAAGAGAAGGCAGTTGAACTAACTCTCATCGGTCGAGGCGTTCTCTAGTTAGAGGCGGTCAAAGTTGAGAATCCCGTCAAAGTCGTAATCCCGCTTTAGTCATTACCAAAAAAAATTTAGGAAATTTTTTTTGCTATTTGTGATCAGAATCCCACGTTTGCAGTCCCCTGAGAATGTAATAAACTCAATTTGAATGAAATTAACCTCTAAAAGTGTTTTTAAAAAATGGTCAAAAAGCGCGACTCTAAAATTGCCAAAAAATCGACCATCGAAGGGGTCTATGTCCGGAAATATTGTACCGATTTAACTTTCAATGGTGGGAGGTGAAAAAGGACACAAAGAACAGGAAAAAAACAGATGAATTCACTCTAGTCGGTCAAGGCGTTCCCCAGTTAGAGGCGGTCAAAGTTGAGAATTGAGAAAAAAGTCGCAATAAGCCCGTTTGCTCGTTTTCAAAAAAATTTCGGGAGAATGTTTCTGCTATTTTTGATCGAAGTGGCACGTTTGCAATTCCCTAAGAAAGTAAAAAAGTTTTTAAAAAAATTGTAAAAACGCGATTCTAAAAGTGTGGAAAAATCGACCATTGAAGAGCTCTATCTACGAAAATATTGCAACTACGGAACTTTCGGTGGTGGTAGATGAACAGTTGGATTTACTCCAATCGGTCGAGGCGTTCTCAAGTTACAACCTGTCAAGTTTGAGAATTGAGAAAAAAATCCCCTTATAGTGAACAGGTTTCAAAATTGTTAGTGGTTGTGATTACTAAAAAGTGATTAAGTGTCTTTTTAACAAATTTGTCATAAAAAAAAACTTCAATTTTCTGATCAATATTTCGTCGTCCCATCCGATCAAACCGGGAAATAAATGTTCAGAATTTTATTGAATTTGAACAAAGAGAGGTCCCCCCGCCAAACAGAGAAAGGGATGGGTTTTACGTCTTTTTTACAAATATTCAATTTTGACCCTCTGTAACGTTACAACGTATTGTCCGATTGGTGTAAATCCAACATTTTCTTTGCTCCTCTTGATGACCTCTTTTCTAACTCCTCTCATGGGTGTGGGGGAGACTCAATAGTTTTTGAGACAACGGTCGATTTTTAAGCAGTTTAGTTGTTCTTTTAGCAGCAGAGTCGTCCTTCTAACCCTGCCTTTCTTGAACTAATTATAGAATTATTATATGTAATGACATTGATTTTAATTTCATTGATTGATTTTCTAGTGTTGAGTGAAACATATCAACGAATCTGACACGTTGCTAATAATTAGGACATAATAGAAGTTTATTTCTAGGAACAATTAAGATATGAATCAAGAAAGTCAAGTGCATTAAGTGAGGCAGAAGTCGTTGAGGCTTTTTTACGAGCCGTGACTTTAAGACAAATTAGAAGTCCACACTGCAGTGCAACTTTTAATCTGCAATATGGCTGAAATTGAATGTAATTTGCAATATTGCCTCATCGGTGGTTGGCAAGGCCTGCTTAAGGCCACTTCGTATGCGGCTGGTTTCTTAATTGCCTAATAATAACAGTCTCTTAGCTTTAATAGAGTTTTTTCTTTTAACGTATCTAATGATCATTATTATTACTCAGTACACTAATCTAATAATGATGACTTACGCACACAGGGATAGTTAGTATAGTAAACAAACAATCATCAATCATTGCACCTACAGAATAAAATGACTCAATAACATAATAATAATTGATACGGGAGTTTTCCTGCGATCACTCACACTACTTAAAATTTTTTTAAAAGTACATAGTCCTATTGTACTAAGATAACATTATTACTATATCATTATGATTGGTTTTAATACGCCACTTCCTTTTGTCCCACCGTGGAAAGACAAAGGGGGATTAAACCGATGTTTTTATGATTAAATAGCACTTTTATATCCGTTTTCAGTCGTTAAATTGCAGCAGCTTTAAAATTTTATAGTTTTGGCATTTAGTGCCTTGTAAAAGACCCAAACAATGCAAATTTTATAGTTTACTGTTGTAAAGAAATATGGGAAATAAAAACGGATTTAAACGTGGTCTTGTAGCATTCTCTACGTTCCTCTCTTGATGGTCAGTTTTGAAATTCTTCCTGTATAGTGGTTGCCTAATAAACCGCATCGCGGTAGTTTACGTGACAGAAAAGTCAATAAGGCCTTATTATATTTTGAAAACCCACCGACGGCGTTTAGGCAAATTTATGTTCGTTTTCGAGTTTTCCTATACACTCCCACGGCAGCTGCCCGCCATATCTTCGTATTTCGTGTCGGAATATAAAAATGTCTTATTACCATTTTTTATGTTTCCGGCCCTCGGGTGCACCCCCTTTCTATTTACTTGCACACGCGCCACTTTCGTCAGTGTCTGCGGAAATACACATACATAAATCCTTAAGTGGATCGACCCTACATCTTCCCTTATGGCCTAGGATAGGGGTATGCATGTAGTACCAAGAAATAGCTTACCGTTTTGGGATAACTGATGTTGACAGGGGAATACCATCTAAACCGTGTCATCTGAAAAAAAAATACAGTTATTAGTAAAACTATTAGTAATGATGGGAAAGTGTTCTACACAGACGAGAAGGAAAAAAATTAATCTAAAAATGTCTCATAAGTAATTCAATAAGCACTCGATGCGTTCCATATTTCCAATTATAAAATCATTCACTTTCACGTGGTTTCTCGTCGTCAAAACTGCTCCCAAACCGAAACCCAATCAGTCAATGAACTTTCTCTTTGTACAAGTACCAGAAACGAAAGGTATTCCCAAGATTTAAACATTTACCTTAATTGAGACTCGAGACGTGCGTATGTTTATGGTATGTCTTACACCAGAACATGTGTCTGGCAGATTGGCTCCGGCGGCGACATATTTATCGATCCGATTTATGACACCGATTTGTTTTAATGGTTCATAATAATTTTTAGGAGGCCGTTTAATTTTTTAATGGGTTTGTGGGTCGTCTTCGACGGTGGTACAAGGAATTGTGGATCGATTCACATGCTACATGAAGTCTGAAATATCACGCTAGTGGGGTGGTGCTCAAATTTGTTTTCTAGCAATTCAAAGAGTATCAGTTCAGTTCATTTTTTCTTATCTCTCACCGTTTTCGAGAAATTTGTAAAAGTATCTAAAAACGCGCTTAACTTTCCACAAGAAGTGACTCTATTTCATGTGTATCTGGGAATCTAAATAAAAATGCAGGAAATAGGTAGAGGTAGTTTTTATTGAAAATGTTCACTCAAATTTTGCTTCTTTTGGTCCAAAAATTAATTTTACCAAAAACAATTAATTGTAATTTTATAGCACTGATTCTAATCTGAATCACTCCAAAGACTCCAAAATGGCATTTTTAAACACTTTGGTTGATTTTTAAATGTTTTTGGGATTAATCCTAACTTGTATTTTTCCGAAAGCTTAAAATTTTTTATTTTTAGACGCTTTAAGCTATTTTTCGAAGATTTTTTGTCTTAATATCGTAACCATTGATACTCTCGAAAATCGCCAAATTTTTATTTTGAGCTGTTTTTAGCCAAATTTTGCTTCTTTTGGTCCAAAAATTAATTTTACCAAAAACAATTAATTCGAAGGTTTGAATAATATTTGCTTGATGTGTCCTAAAATTGAATTTGTCCAAAAACATCAAAATTTGCATTTTTATACATTTTGCGTCATTTTTAACCAATTTTAGCATTGATTCTAATCTGAATCCCTCCAAAGACACCAAAATGGCATTTTTAAACACTTTGGTTGATTTTTAAATGTTTTTGGGTTTAATCCTAACCTGTATTTATCCGAAAGCTTAAAATTTTTAATTTTTATACGCTTTGAGCTATTTTTAGAAAATTTTTGGACCTTATTCGTAACTATTGATACTCTCGAAAATCACCAAGTTTTTATTTTGACGTGTTTTTAGTAAAATTTTGCTTCTTTTGGTCCAAAAATTAATTTTACCAAAAACAATTAATTCGAAGGTTTGAATAATATTTGCTTGATGTGTCCTAAAATTGAATTTGTCCAAAAACATAAAAATTTGCATTTTTATATATTTTGCGTCATTTTTAACCAATTTTAGCACTGATTCTAATCTGAATCCCTCCAAAGACTCCAAAATGGCATTTTTAAACACTTTGGTTGATTTTTAAATATTTTTGGGTTTAATCCTAACCTGTATTTGTCCGAAAGCTTAAAATTTTTAATTTTTATACGCTTTGAGCTATTTTTCGAAAATTTTTGGACCTTATTCGTAACTATTGATACTCTCGAAAATCACCAAATTTTTATTTTGAGCTTTTTTTAGTCAAGTTTTGCTTCTTTTGGCCCAAGAATTAATTTTACCAAAAACAACTAATTCGAAGGTTTTAATAATATTTGCTTGATGTGTCCTAAAATTGAATTTGTATAAAAACATAAAAATTTGCATTTTTATACATTTTGCGTCATTTTTAACCAATTTTAGCATTGATTCTAATCTGAATCCCTCCAAAGACACCAAAATGGCATTTTTAAACACTTTGGTTGATTTTTAAATGTTTTTGGGTTTAATCCTAACCTGTATTTATCCGAAAGCTTAAAATTTTTAATTTTTATACGCTTTGAGCTATTTTTAGAAAATTTTTGGACCTTATTCGTAACTATTGATACTCTCGAAAATCACCAAGTTTTTATTTTGACGTGTTTTTAGTAAAATTTTGCTTCTTTTGGTCCAAAAATTAATTTTACCAAAAACAATTAATTCGAAGGTTTGAATAATATTTGCTTGATGTGTCCTAAAATTGAATTTGTCCAAAAACATAAAAATTTGCATTTTTATATATTTTGCGTCATTTTTAACCAATTTTAGCACTGATTCTAATCTGAATCCCTCCAAAGACTCCAAAATGGCATTTTTAAACACTTTGGTTGATTTTTAAATATTTTTGGGTTTAATCCTAACCTGTATTTGTCCGAAAGCTTAAAATTTTTAATTTTTATACGCTTTGAGCTATTTTTCGAAAATTTTTGGACCTTATTCGTAACTATTGATACTCTCGAAAATCACCAAATTTTTATTTTGAGCTTTTTTTAGTCAAGTTTTGCTTCTTTTGGCCCAAGAATTAATTTTACCAAAAACAACTAATTCGAAGGTTTTAATAATATTTGCTTGATGTGTCCTAAAATTGAATTTGTATAAAAACATAAAAATTTGCATTTTTATACATTTTGCGTCATTTTTAACCAATTTTAGCATTGATTCTAATCTGAATCCCTCCAAAGACACCAAAATGGCATTTTTAAACACTTTGGTTGATTTTTAAATGTTTTTGGGTTTAATCCTAACCTGTATTTATCCGAAAGCTTAAAATTTTTAATTTTTATACGCTTTGAGCTATTTTTAGAAAATTTTTGGACCTTATTCGTAACTATTGATACTCTCGAAAATCACCAAGTTTTTATTTTGACGTGTTTTTAGTAAAATTTTGCTTCTTTTGGTCCAAAAATTAATTTTACCAAAAACAATTAATTCGAAGGTTTGAATAATATTTGCTTGATGTGTCCTAAAATTGAATTTGTCCAAAAACATAAAAATTTGCATTTTTATATATTTTGCGTCATTTTTAACCAATTTTAGCACTGATTCTAATCTGAATCCCTCCAAAGACTCCAAAATGGCATTTTTAAACACTTTGGTTGATTTTTAAATATTTTTGGGTTTAATCCTAACCTGTATTTGTCCGAAAGCTTAAAATTTTTAATTTTTATACGCTTTGAGCTATTTTTCGAAAATTTTTGGACCTTATTCGTAACTATTGATACTCTCGAAAATCACCAAATTTTTATTTTGAGCTTTTTTTAGTCAAGTTTTGCTTCTTTTGGCCCAAGAATTAATTTTACCAAAAACAACTAATTCGAAGGTTTTAATAATATTTGCTTGATGTGTCCTAAAATTGAATTTGTATAAAAACATAAAAATTTGCATTTTTATACATTTTGCGTCATTTTTAACCAATTTTAGCATTGATTCTAATCTGAATCCCTCCAAAGACACCAAAATGGCATTTTTAAACACTTTGGTTGATTTTTAAATGTTTTTGGGTTTAATCCTAACCTGTATTTATCCGAAAGCTTAAAATTTTTCATTTTTATACGCTTTGAGCTATTTTTAGAAAATTTTTGGACCTTATTCGTAACTATTGATACTCTCGAAAATCACCAAGTTTTTATTTTGACGTGTTTTTAGTAAAATTTTGCTTCTTTTGGTCCAAAAATTAATTTTACCAAAAACAATTAATTCGAAGGTTTGAATAATATTTGCTTGATGTGTCCTAAAATTGAATTTGTCCAAAAACATAAAAATTTGCATTTTTATATATTTTGCGTCATTTTTAACCAAAAGTTGAAAGAATTTAACGGGCAGTGCCAACACGGTCTTAACCACTTTAGATTTTGTTTTGTTTTAGAGTTAATATTTGGAAAACCAAAATCGGACAATTTCAAAAAACTGCTGTAGTTTCTTTAATTTAAAAAAATTCAAAATTGGGCAATAACGTTGTCGGAACAACTTTTCGAGGGCTTCCATTGACCTTTTCATTTCGAGATTCCATCATCAACATCTTTTTTCGCAATTTTGTTTCATCTACTTAAATATAGCACGTTTTTTTCGTTCAGCCGATGTAGAAAACTTTAAGAAAATATTTTGTCCTAATGCAAACAAATTGATATTTTTTCTAAGTTTTAGCATAAATGTAAACTTTTGAACCTTTATAAAAATTCAAATTGGAATTAGGAGTAACATCAGTTAAGAATGATCCACATTGTCTAAAAGTGCAATTTTTAATGTTTCTGGAGAAATGCAAATTTGGTATTTTACGAGAAAATCAGTTTAGGATTAAGGCAAAATTGGTTAAAAATTACTCAAAACTTCTAGATTTTCAAATTTAACATACTTAAAAAAAAAACATGTTAGGAGTTAAGATTCGGGCCACAATTAGTTAAAAACTACCTAACTCGTCTAGAAATGTAAATTTGGAATTCCTGAAAAAATGCAGCTTAGCATTAGGATCAAAATTGGTAAAAAATGACTCAAATGCAAATTTAGACTTGTTGAAAAAATTCAGATAAGAAATAGGGCCAAGGTAGGTTAAAAATTACTGAAAACGTTTAAAATTGCAACATTGGAGCTTGTGGAACAATGCAAGTTAGGAGGCAAAATTCAAATTGGAATTAGGGCCAAAATCAGTTAGGAATGATCTACATTTTCTAAAAATGCGTTTCTTAATGTTTTCAGTGAAATGCAAGTTTGGTTGTCTGATGAGCAAATCAGTTTAGGATTAAAGCCAAAATTTAAAATGACTGGATGCTTTTTAAATGGTAAATTTAAAAATCTGGATATAAAAACATAAAAATTTGCATTTTTATACATTTTGCGTCATTTTTAACCAATTTTAGCACTGATTCTAATCTGAATCCCTCCAAAGACTCCAAAATGGCATTTTTAAACACTTTGGTTGATTTTTAAATATTTTTGGGTTTAATCCTAACCTGTATTTGTCCGAAAGCTTAAAATTTTTAATTTTTATACGCTTTGAGCTATTTTTCGAAAATTTTTGGACCTTATTCGTAACTATTGATACTCTCGAAAATCACCAAATTTTTATTTTGAGCTTTTTTTAGTCAAGTTTTGCTTCTTTTGGCCCAAGAATTAATTTTACCAAAAACAACTAATTCGAAGGTTTTAATAATATTTGCTTGATGTGTCCTAAAATTGAATTTGTATAAAAACATCAAAATTTGCATTTTTATACATTTTGCGTCATTTTTAACCAATTTTAGCATTGATTCTAATCTGAATCCCTCCAAAGACACCAAAATGGCATTTTTAAACACTTTGGTTGATTTTTAAATGTTTTTGGGTTTAATCCTAACCTGTATTTATCCGAAAGCTTAAAATTTTTAATTTTTATACGCTTTGCGCTATTTTTAGAAAATTTTTGGACCTTATTCGTAACTATTGATACTCTCGAAAATCACCAAGTTTTTATTTTGACGTGTTTTTAGTAAAATTTGGCTTCTTTTGGTCCAAAAATTAATTTTACAAAAAACAATTAATTCGAAGGTTTGAATAATATTTGCTTGATGTGTCCTAAAATTGAATTTGTCCAAAAACATAAAAATTTGCATTTTTATATATTTTGCGTCATTTTTAACCAATTTTAGCACTGATTCTAATCTGAATCCCTCCAAAGACTCCAAAATGGCATTTTTAAACACTTTGGTTGATTTTTAAATATTTTTGGGTTTAATCCTAACCTGTATTTGTCCGAAAGCTTAAAATTTTTAATTTTTATACGCTTTGAGCTATTTTTCGAAAATTTTTGGACCTTATTCGTAACTATTGATACTCTCGAAAATCACCAAATTTTTATTTTGAGCTTTTTTTAGTCAAGTTTTGCTTCTTTTGGCCCAAGAATTAATTTTACCAAAAACAACTAATTCGAAGGTTTTAATAATATTTGCTTGATGTGTCCTAAAATTGAATTTGTATAAAAACATAAAAATTTGCATTTTTATATATTTTGCGTCATTTTTAACCAATTTTAGCACTGATTCTAATTTGAATCCCTCCAAAGACTCCAAAATGGCATTTTTAAACACTTTGGTTGATTATTAAATGTTTTTGGGTTTAATTCTAACCTGTATTTTTCCGAAAGCTTAAAAATTGTAATTTTTAGACGCTTTGAGCTATTTTTCGAAGATTTTTTGTCTTATTCGTAACCATTGATACTCTCGAAAATCACCACATTTTTATTTTGAGCTGTTTTTAGTAAAATTTTGCTTCTTTTGGTCCAAAAATTAATTTTACCAAAAACAATTAATTCGAAGGTTTGAATAATATTTGCTTGATGTGTCCTAAAATTGAATTTGTCCAAAAACATAAAAATTTGCATTTTTATATATTTTGCGTCATTTTTAACCAATTTTAGCACTGATTCTAATCTGAATCCCTCCAAAGACTCCAAAATGGCATTTTTAAACACTTTGGTTGATTTTTAAATGTTTTTGGGTTTAATCCTAACCTGTATTTGTCCGAAAGCTTAAAATTTTTAATTTTTATACGCTTTGAGCTATTTTTCGAAAATTTTTGGACCTTATTCGTAACTATTGATACTCCCAAATTTTTATTTTGAGGTGTTTTTAGTCAAATTTTGCTTCTTTTGGTCCAAAAATTAATTTTACCAAAAACAATTAATTCGAAGGTTTGAATAATATTTGCTTGATGTGTCCTAAAATTGAATTTGTCCAAAAACATGAAATTTTGCATTTTTATACATTTTGCGTCATTTTTAAATAATTTTAGCACTGATTCTAATCTGAATCCCTCCAAAGACACCAAAATGGCATTTTTAAACACTTTGGTTGATTTTTAAATGTTTTTGAGTTTAATCCTAACCTGTATTTTTCCGAAAGCTTAAAATATTTAAATTTTAGACGGTTTGAGCTATTTTTCGAAGATTTTTTTGTCTTAATCGTAACCATTGATACTCTCGAAAAACACCAAATTTTTATTTTTAGGTGTTTTTAGTAAAATTTTCCTTCTTTTGGTCCAAAAATTAATTTTACCAAAAAACAATTAATTCGAAGGTTTGAATAATATTTGCATTTTTATACATTTTGCGTCACTTTTAACCAATTTTAGCACTGATTCTAATCTCAATCCCTCCAAAGACTCCAAAATGACATGTTTAAACACTTTGGTTGATTTTTAAATGTTTTTCGGTTTAATCCTAACATGGGTTTTTCCGAAAGCTTAAAATTTTTAATTTTTAGACGCTTTGAGCTATTTTTCGAAGATTTTTTGTCTTAATCGGAACCATTGATACTCTCAAAAGTCACCAAATTTTTATTTTGAGATTTTTTTAGTCAAATTTTGCTTCTTTTCGTCCAAAAATTAATTTTACCAAAAACAAATAATTCGAAGGTTTGAATAATATTTGCTTGATGTGTCCTAAAATTAAATTTGTCCAAAAACATAAAAATTTGCATTTTTATACATTTTGCGTCATTTTTAACCAATTTTAGCACCGATTCTAATCTGAATCTCTCCAAAGACACCAAAATGGCATTTTTAACCACTTTGGTTGATTTTTAAATGTTATTGGGTTAATCCTATCCTGTATTTTTCCGAAAGCTTAAAATTTTTAATTTTTAGACGCTTTGAGCTATTTTTCGAAGATTTTTTTGTCTTAATCGTAACCATTGATACTCTCGAAAAACACCAAATTTTTAGTTTTAGGTGTTTTTAGTCAAATTTTCATTCTTTTGGTCCAAAAATTAATTTTACCAAAAACAATTAATTCGAAGGTTTGAATAATATTTGCATTTTTATACATTTTGCGTCACTTTTAACCAATTTTAGCACTGATTCTAATCTCAATCCCTCCAAAGACTCCAAAATGGCATTTTTAAACACTTTGGTTGATTTTTAAATGTTTTTGGGTTTAATCCTAATCTGAATCTCTCCAAAGACTCCAAAATGAAACGGCATTTTTAAACACTTTGGTTGATTTTTAAATGTTTTTGGGTTTAATCCTAACCTGTATTTTTCCCAAAGCTTAAATTGTTTTAATTTTTAGACGCTTTGAGCTATTTTTCGAAAATTTTTGGACCTAATTCGTAACTATTGATACTCTCGAAAAACACCAAATTTTTATTGTGAATTGTTTTCAGTCAAATTTTGCTTCTTTTGGTCCAAAAATTAATTTTTGTCCTAAAATGTCCTAAAATGAAGTGTCCTGTAATAGAAATTTTTCAAAAACATAAAAATTTGAAATTTTTATACATTGCGCGTCGTTCTTAATGTTTACAGCACTAGTTCCAACCTGAATTCCTCCAAAGACTCCAAAATTGGCATTTTTAAACACTGGGAATAATTGTTAAATGCTTTTGGCTTTAATCCTAACTTGCATTTTTCCGAAATTTTGAAATTCGCAATTTTTAGACCCTTTGAGATATTTCTCGAAAATTTTTGGCCTTAATTGCAACCCGATTCGCTCGAAAAACACCAAATTTTTATTTTGAAGTGTTTTTAGTAGAATTTTGCTTCTTTTGGTCCAAAAATTAATTTTATTGAAAAACATCAATATTTGCAATTTTATACATTGTGCGTCGTTCTTAACCGATTTCAGCACTAATTCTAACCTCAATTACTCCAAAGATTCCAAATTGGCATTTGAAACACTGCGAATAATTGTTAAATATTTTTGGCTTTAATCCTAACCTGTCTTTTTCCGAAATTTGGAAAATTTCAATTTTTAGATGCTTTGAGCTATTTTTCGAAAATGTTTGGCCTTAATCGTAACCTGATTCTCTCGAAAAACACCAAATTTTAATTTTAAAGAGTTTTTAGTAAGATTTTGCTTCTTTTGGTCCAAAAATAATTGGAAGGTTTGAATAATATTTGCTTGATGTGTCCTAAAATTTAATTTGTCCAAAAACATCAAAATTTGCATATTTATACATTTTTATTTATACATACTTAACCGACTTTAGCTCTAATTCTAACCTGCATCCCTCCAAAGACTCCAAATTGGCATCTTTAAATACCTTGTTTAATTTTTAAATGTTTTTGGCTTTAATCTAACCTGTATTTTCTCAAAAATTTGAAATGTTTATTTTTAGACGCTTTGAGCTATTTTTCAAAGATTGTTGACCTTACTCGTAGCCTGATACTCTTGAAAAACACCAAATTATTATTTTGAAGTGTTTTCAGTCAAATTTTGCTCCTTTTGACCCGAAAATTGATTTTTTTCAAAAACATCAAAATTTGCATATTTATACATTTATTCTCAACCGATTTCAGCACTAATTCTATCCTGCATTCCTCCAAAGACTCCAAATTGGCATTTTTAAACACTGAATAATTATTAATTGTTTTTGGCATACCTAAGCCTATCCTGCATTTTTCCAAAAATTTGAAATTTGCATTTTTAGATGGCTTATTGCTATTTTTCGAAGATTTTTTGCCGTAATCGTAACCATTGATACTCTGAAAAAACACCAAATTTTTATTTTGAAGTGTTTTTAGTCACATCTTACTGCTTTTTTTGGTCCAAAAGTACATGCGAAGGAGAGAACTTGGAAAGTATTAAAAGGAATGGGGACCAATAACAAAGACAAGTCAGGAATAAGTCTCCATAACATGCGAGAATGGGTAAACCACTACAAGGAAGTGTTAACTGAAGACCGAGTAAAATTCACTCAACAAAACCAACAAATAGATGAAGGGGACCTCATTAGTGAAAACTTAACACCCATAACACCAGAAGAAATAAAAACAACATTAACTCGGATGAAAAACAACGAACCTCCACAGCAAGCAACAATTTGCAGAATCTGAGAAGCAGAATGGGTTCCGGACAGGAAGCTCATGTATTTATGGTGTTTTCACATTAAAAAAATTTGACAGAAAAACGTGTCGAAAGAGGAAGAACTGTTCATTTGATATTCGTTGAACTACAGAAGACATACGATACCGCGTCATTAAACAAGTTATGGCTTTGCATGAAGAACAGTGGTATCGACAAAGCCTATATTAACGCAGTTAATGCATTACATTCAAACAATTCAACTTCAGTGAAGATAGGAAAGCGACTGTTTCAGGAATTACAAGTGACCAAAGGCCTAAGACAAGGCTGGTCTTTACCTCCCTTATTGTTCAAACTATATCTCGAAGAAGCCCTTAGGTCTTGAAAGCGGAAATTTTGCAAGATGGGCGTGTGTATTAATGGCGATACCTTGTATACCCTACTATTCGCGGATGACGAAGTTATTGTAGCAGAAGATGAGGACGACGCCAACTACATGCTCCGCAAACTTCAAGAGAGCTATGAAGACTGGGGCCTCACCATACACATCAAAAAGACCCAATATATGGTAGTAGGAGAAGAAGAACAAGATTTGGAAGTGGGGCACGATAAGATCCAGAGTTGCCCCTCATTTAAGTACCTTGGAGTTACCCTCTCTTCCTCTTCCAATGGAAAGAGTACCGGCGACATCAATAACAAGATAGGTCAAGGAAAGAGAGTAATTCGACTCACGAACTAAACTCACTACTTTGGAGCTCGGCAATAACAAAAAAAAAACAAAAATTACTCACGTACGGAGGCGAAACTTGAGAAACAAATAAAAGACATAAAGATAGGTTGATGGCCTATTTCCAGACTAGATTATGTGAGAAATGATACCTTAAGACAGATGATGAACGTTGAAGTTAATATTCTGGATACAATAGATACCAAAAGATTAACCTGGTACGGGCACCTCCAAAGAATGGATGAAATAAGATGGCCAAAGAAAGTATGGCAGTGGATTCCTCCTGAACGCAAAAAGCGCGGAAGACCACCTAGAAGTTGGAGGAAAGATGTGGAAAAAGCTATGGAGGTAAGAGGTTTACAAGATTGAGATTGGTCAGACCGACAAAGATGGAAGTTGAGAAGCGAGAAACGGCTCTAGCCTTATGCTACTTGCATGAGTGCACTCATAGATAGTTTTACAAATTTCCCGAAATTGATGATACAATAAAATTACAATAAACAAAAAAAAAATGTATAGAAGACTCGGAGAGATAGGTCTAAATTCTTAGTTTTCTAGATAATTATCAGTGTCAATTTTCATTCTTTTGCACAAAAAAAAAAAAATATTTGCAACCATTTTCAGTCAATTTTAGCTTACAGCCCTAAAATGCACTTGAAAATATTAAATATCTTCTCATACCATTGAAAAATCTGGAACGCAGTCATGAAGTTTTTTCTGTTGGAAATATAGGGTAACCAGGGACAACTGTCAGATGGTTCGACGAACTGCGTTCGAAATTTCCTAGTTTTGGTTACTGATTTATTTTCGAAAGCAAATACATACAACAAAATTAAAGAAAACACAAGAGAGACAATTTGAGGGAAATCGTAATGTGGAAAGAGATAGGAAAAAAAAGAATGTTGGACATTTGTGTCCATCTGATGTGAATCTATATACAAGGTGGCCCATCGAACAAGATCCACCCCCTTTTTCTTTCAATTGAGAAAATATATATCAAAAATATTTTTAGGGGGAATAAATTTTTGAGTAGTTTCAACCCTCTAGCCTGAACCTCCAAATGGAGGTAAGCATTGACCTTGATATTTTTAATTGAAAGGGGGGTCGAGTAATACCTTGTTTTAAAGGTCTCATCAAGGTTTGTTCACTTGCTGAATTTCATGTCATTGCAAAATGGCGGCCGCTTAAACTTCGCAAATTTGTAAATTTAACAGGCTGCAATTTGGTTTTCATTCTCCTGTCATAGCGGTAGCGGATTGAAAGGACTCAAAAACGTATTTCTTTTTCCTAAAAACTAAAGTTGACGTGTTGGAGCAATTTTCAATGTATATAGTCAGTTGGAAGAAAACCGGGGTGAATCCTTTTCGATGGGCCACTCTGTAAATAGGTTCATAGATATTCTTGGGTATTTACAAACAAAGAAAGATAACAGTGTCTCGAAAATGTAGAGATACTCATATCTGATTTTTTGTTTATAAGTAATTATTAAACTTGAAAGGATAATTAATATTTTTTTTTTATAAAATAAATTACATTGAGCAGAAACTTAATGTGGGTAGTTTAAAAAAAAGGAACAATAATCAAAAAATTAACTAATATTTCAGAAATAATTAGAGATTCTCAAAATATTAATTTTGAGAATTTCTAATTTTAGATTAGAGAGACACACAATAGACACTAAACTTGATGGAGGATGGAGAATTTTTATATGAAGAATTTTAACGAAATGAAAATGATTATAGACTTAAAAAAAAGAAAGATAGTAGTATCTTAAAAATAGTCAAAAATACAGCTATTTTAAGCATAGATTTCCTTAGAAAAAAATAGGCAAAACGACTATAAGCTAAGGAAAGATAGCAGCTTTTAAAAAAGGTTAGAGATGCTTATATCAGACTTCTATTACCTTCCATTCATCATCAATTTGCTCGAAAACAAATAGTCAAAAATAAATATAAACTCAATTGGAATAATTTGCAAACAAAGAATGATAGCTTTATCTCGAAAATCTAGAGATACTCATATCTAATTTTACTATTGATAAACTTATTAATAGTAAATTGATTTAATAAACTTGATTTAGGTGTTTATTAAACTTAGAAAAATATATGTTTTAATTAAAATAAATAACATTGAGGAAATACTACATTTTGTTTAGAAAATTATTAAAAAAAAAGAAACATATCATTATCTCAAAAATAGTTATAGATATTCATAGCAGATTTTACCATCGATTTTCTTGGAAACAATTAGCATACAATTAGTATAAACTCAATTGGGAGAAATTGCAAACAAAAAAAGATAACAGTCGCAAATGTAGAGCTTTGTATTTACTATTCATTCATTTTTTGAAAGCAAATCCCAAAAAGGATATAAACTGGTTGGAGATATTTTTTAAATCAAGAAGAGTAACGATATCTCGAAAACAAATAGCCAAACATGAGTATAAACTCAATGGGGGTAATTTGCAACAAAGAAGGATGTTGTAGCTCGAAAATCTAGAAATATTCATATTTAATTTTACTATTCATATTCTTGGAAACAAATAGCCAAAAATATAAATTGAACAGAGAAGAGAAGAAAAACAAACTTGAACGAGATATTTCTTAAATTATGAGTGTTAACGATATCTCGAAAACAATTACCTAAAGGTTAACAAATTCAAAAAAGTTAGAGATACTCAAAATGCAACTTTATCAATACATTTTTTGTAAAACAATTAGTTATATCCGGAATAAACTTGATTTAGGTATTTATTAAACTGAGAAAAACATATTCTTTAACAAAAATAAATAACATTAAGCAAATATTACATTTTGTTTGCAAAATTATTAAAAAAAAGGAACATATCATTATTTCAAAAATGGTTAGAGATACTCATAGCAGATTTCACCATCGATTTTCTTGGAAACAATTAGCATAAATTTAGCATAAACTCATTTGGGACAAATGGCAAACAAAAAAAAAGATAGCAGTCGCAAATGTAGAGCTATGCATTCACTATCCATACATTTTTTGAAAGCAAATACCAAAAATGGGTATAAACTGGTTGGAGATATTTCTTAAATCAAGAAGATTGACAATATCTCGAAAACAAATAGCCAAACATGAGTATAAACTCAATGGAGGTAATTTGCAACAAAGAATGATAGCTGTATCTAGAAAATCTAGAGATAATCATATTTAATTTTACTATTTATTTTCTTGGAAACAAATAGCCAAAAATATAAATTGAATAGAGAACAGAAGAAAAAAAACTTGAAAGAGATATTTCTTAAATTAAGAGTGTTAATGATATCTCGAAAACAGTTACCTAAAGGTTAACAAATTCGAAAAAGTTAAAGATACTGGAAATGCAACTTTATCAATACATTTTTTTAATAACTTTTAAATAACATTAAGCAAATACTACATTTTGTTTGGAAAATTATTAAAAAAAAGAAACATATCATTATCTCAAAAATAGTTATAGATACTCATAGCAGATTTCACCATCGATTTTCTTGGAAACAATTAGCATAAAATTAGTATAAACTCAATTGGGATAAATGGCAAACAAAAAAGAAGATAACAGTCGCAAATGTAGAGCTATGCATTCACTATCCATAATTTTTTTGAAAGCAAATACCAAAAATGTCTATAAACTGGTTAGAGATATTTCTTAAATCAAGAAGATTGACAATATCTCGAAAACAAATAGCCAAAAATATAAATTGAATAGAGTAGAGAAGAAAAAAAGATTTTCTTGGAAACAATTAGCATAAAATTAGTATAAACTCAATTGGGACAAATGGCAAACAAAAAAAAAGATAGCAGTCGCAAATGTAGATCTATGCATTCACTATTCATTCATTTTTTGAAAGCAAATACCAAAAATGGGTACAAACTGGTTGGAGATATTTTTCAAATCAAGAAGATTAACGATATCTAAAAAAAAACAAATAGCCAAACATGAGTATAAACTCAATGAGGGTAATTTGCAACAAAGAAGGATAGCTGTATCTCGAAAATCTAGAGATACTCATATTTAATTTTACTATTCATTTTCTTGGAAACAAATGACCAAAAATATGAATTGAACAAATCTATAAACTTAAACGAGATATTTCTTACTTTAAGAGTGTTAACGATATCTCGTAAACAATTACCTAAAGGTTAACAAATTCGAGAAAGTTAGAGATACTCGAAATGCAACATTATCAATAAATTTTTTGTACAACAATTAGTTAAATCCCGAATAAACTTGATTTCGGTATTTATTAAACTGAGAAAAATATATTTTTTAATGAAAATAAATAACATTGAGCAAATACTACATTTTCTTTGGAAAATTAATAAAAAAAAAGAAACATACCATTATCTCAAAAATGGTTAGAGGTACTCATAGCAGATTTCACCATCGATTTTCTTGGAAACAATTAGCATAAAATTAGTATAAACTCAATTGGGACAAATGGCAAACAAAAAAAAAAGTTAGCAGTCACAAATGTAGATCTATGCATTCACTATTCATTCATTTTTTGAAAGCAAATACCAAAAATGGGTACAAACTGGTTGGAGATATTTTTTAAATCAAGAAGATTAACGATATCTAAAAAAAAAACAAATAGCCAAACATGAGTATAAACTCAATGGGGGTAATTTGCAACAAAGATGGATAGCTGTATCTCGAAAATCTAGACATACTCATATTTAATTTTACTATTCATTTTCTTGGAAACAAATGACCAAAAATATGAATTGAACAAATCTATAAACTTGAACGAGATATTTCTTAAATTAAGAGTGTTAACGATATCTCGTAAACAATTACCTAAAGGTTAAGAAATTCGAGAAAGTTAGAGATACTCGAAATGCAACATTATCAATACATTTTTTGTAAAACAATTAGTTAAATCCTGAATAAACTTGATTTCGGTATTTATTAAACTAAGAAAAATATATTTTTTAATGAAAATAAATAACATTGAGCAGATACTACATTTTGTTTGGAAAATTATTAAAAAAAAGAAACATACCATTATCTCAAAAATGGTTTGAGTTACTTATTGCAGATTTCACCATCGATTTTCTTGGAAACAATTAGCATAAAATTAGTATAAACTCAATTGGGACAAATGGCAAACAAAAAAAAAGATAGCAGTCGCAAATGTAGATCTATGCATTCACTATTCATTTATTTTTTGAAAGCAAATACCAAAAATGGGTACAAACTGGTTGGAGATATTTTTTAAATCAAGAAGAATAACGATATCTAGAAAACAAATAGCCAAACATGAGTATAAACTCAATGAGGGTAATTTGCAACAAAGAAGGATGTTGTAGCTCGAAAATCTAGAGATACTCATATTTAATTTTACTATTCATATTCTTGGAAACAAATGACCAAAAATATGAATTGAACAAATCTATAAACTTGAACGAGATATTTCTTAAATTAAGAGTGTTAACGATATCTCGTAAACAATTACCTAAAGGTTAAGAAATTCGAGAAAGTTAGAGATACTCGAAATGCAACATTATCAATACATTTTTTGTAAAACAATTAGTTAAATCCTGAATAAACTTGATTTCGGTATTTATTAAACTAAGAAAAATATATTTTTTAATGAAAATAAATAACATTGAGCAGATACTACATTTTGTTTGGAAAATTATTAAAAAAAAGAAACATACCATTATCTCAAAAATGGTTAGAGTTACTTATTGCAGATTTCACCATCGACTTTCTTGCAAACAATTAGCATAAAATTAGTATAAACTCAATTGGGACAAATGGCAAACAAAAAAAAGATAGCAGTCGCAAATGTAGATCTATGCATTCACTATTCATTTATTTTTTGAAAGCAAATACCAAAAATGGGTACAAAATGGTTGGAGATATTTTTTAAATCAAGAAGAATAACGATATCTCGAAAACAAATATGCCAAACATGAGTATAAACTCAATGGGGGTAATTTGCAACAAAGAAGGATGTTGTAGCTCGAAAATCTAGAGATACTCATATTTAATTTTACTATTCATATTCTTGGAAACAAATAGCCAAAAATATAAATTGAACAGAGAAGATTAACGATATCTCGAAAACAAATAGCCAAACATGAGTATAAACTCAATGGGGGTAATTTACAACAAAGAAGGATAGCTGTATCTCGAAAATCTAGAGATACTCATATTTAATTTTACTATTCATTTTCTTGGAAACAAATAGCCAAAAATATAAATTGAACAGAGAAGAGAAGAAAAAAAAATCTTGAACGAGATATTTCTTAAATTAAGAGTATTAACGATACCTCGAAAACAATTACCTAATGGTTAACAAATTCGAAAAAGTTAGAGATACGCGAAATGCCACTTTATCAATACATTTTTTGTAAAACGATTACTTAAATCCGGAATAATAGCTATTTATGTAACCAGTTACGAAAAGTCCGATTTTGTGTAACGAATGAATGTTTGCGGGACGAGCGCAGCGAGTTTCCGCAATTTGAATGAGATACACAAAAAAGGCATTTCGTCACGTGTTTCATACAAGATTTTTTCTACTTTTCACTACAAATAGCTAGAGAGAGAGAGGGAGTTATTATTATTAAACTTCAATATTTACTTTTAAACCACTTTGTATATACTTAATACCGTAAATCTGTAGCAACGGTGTGCCACAACCGACACCTGCAACTGGTGGTGAAACGAACTTTTCATCACCAGTTACGAAAGATTTTACTTTTCGTAACTAGTTACGAAAATTTGTATAAACTCAATTGGGACAAATGGCAAAAAAAAAGATAACAGTCGAAAATGTAGAGATAAGCCAAATACTACAATTGGCAGTAAACTTGTTGGAGATATTCCTTAAATCAAGAAGATTAACTATATTTCGAAAACGGTTAGAGGTAATCAAAATCTTCCGGTACCGTTATTTTTAAGCTTTTTAAGTGGAATATTTTCGAGGCGTCTGCTTAACCATATAGTATGGATTTTGAAGTTTTTCCTCCATTTTCTATTATTCCCGACCATTATACCTACTAATTACATTAAAATTTAATTTCCTAATGTATATTTTGGTTTTAGATAACACAACTGCGTAATTCTATCGTTTTCTACCTACATCGATAAAACTAATGTTGTAATAACATTAAATATACATATTTAATATTTATTTAAAAGCTTTTGAATGACCTGTCGCAAACCATTATTATTGTGCCACAAAACTGAAAATTAATATTTCAGCAGCACGCAAACTCGCAAGTATTATCCAGAAACTGTAAATATCGAGTCAGGTAGTGCATAAATAGAAAAAAATCAATAGGGATGTGCGACATGGAAGAAATGCTTTGTGACGATGACGTGAAGGTAATAGGCTGTGACCCATGTAACTTTATCGACGGACGGACGTCCAGATTATCGGGCAATGAACCGTTTTTACACCTTTCTGTTTACATTGTGATGACAATGCCCCTGCAAAATATATTAATAGAATCCTAAAAAAAAATGATTACAAAGTATCAGTTTAAGTTATTTTAGTATATTCCACGCATACAGAGAAATTGGCAAACTTTTTTGCAGTAGGTCTGTATTTTATCAATTCCAGGCGAAGCTGAAATGGAGTCAAGATAAGTGTCTTCTACATTTTGACAATTCCATTTCCACTTGAGCCTTGATATTTTTCAAATAGCGCCGCAGTATTTTACCTAAATTGCGATCCGATGTATTCATAGCGTTTACATGATATCTAGAACGCAAAAATGGTTTCGGTAAGCGAGGACCTCCATCAGCAAGGAATTCTTTAAGGATTGCTAACAGTCTTTTTTGTGCACTAAAATTCCTTTATCGCAACGCTAGTCTGGACGTGTTTTGGAACAAAAAATGTGATACAATATACACAGCCACGCAGGAACAAACCTTATTAAAGTTTCAGCGTTTTTTCGCTCCTGGTTTTTATATCAGGCCGAGGGAGCTTTTCGTCCCAAAAATGAGGATTTCGCGGAACCGGACTGGAATTTGAATATAACTCACGTATGCGAATGTGGATGGATGACGGAAAGTTAAAACGGCATTTGCGTGGATTTAGTAATGTTGCAGAGAGAAAAAAAAATGTAGCGAAAACCCCGTGAGCAAAAAAAAAAAGATTTATTAGAATTTTTCTTATATTATCTATAGGTTTTAAAGTAACTATAGAAAATCTAAAGCAACACGTGCTGCACTGGCTCTACATTGCGGTAATCAGACCCATGGGGCCGTGGTCTGGTGGCCAGCGGTGGACAGGGCATGCTTATGTGCTGAGGTTGGCCAGAGTGCAGCAATGCATTATTGGGTCTAGGGGAGGTTCTGCGGGAGGATGGCTACGGCCAGTGAAAGAATACAGCTATGAGAAGTGGTCACACGCAGGTTGCCATCCTAATTCAGCTGGACATCTCGATTGTCCTGTCGCAGGAGAGGCGCCCAAGCGATCAGCTGAAACTGAAACAGCGATTGGGACAAGGGACGAATTCAAGGAAGAGCTGCTTCAGCAGCCTTTTGAGGATAATCAGGTATCAGACGGATCAAGCATGGCTAATACACAGTCGTCAGGAGCTGGAATATAAAAAGCAGGTTATGTACAGGGCGAGGGCTTCGCCTTGGGAAGCCACACGACGGTTTTCCAGGCGGAGGTGTTTGCAATACTCCAGGTGGCCACACGAACAGAAGTCAGATAGGGAGCAGAGTAGGACATCTACATATACTCGGATAGTCAGGCGGCTCTGCGAGCCATCTGCAGGAGCGGAATGAGTCCAGAGCTCGTTCAGGACTGCAGGGATGCTCTAGAGTCACTGGCAGAAACAAAAATGGTAACTTTGGGGACGTGCCGACGAATCGGCCAACCGTGGTTCCCAGACATGCTTTACTGGACTAAAGCCATGTCTGGGAATAAGTAAAAGATACGTTTCTCACACTCTGATTGAGTGGGATTGGGGAGTACAAGGACAAACTGGACACACTCAGGAAAAATGGGAGAAACCGGCAGTGCCTGGGAGACCTTATAGGAATCTTTACTGGATACTGGACACTGCAGACTAAACAGGCATATGCACCTAGTAGGCATGGCTGACAGTCCACCCTATATCCACTAGTGTGCCATAGGTGGACGCGACTGCGTCATAGGACATTTGGAGCCGCTTTTCTTCATCCAGAGGAGCTTCCAACTCTGAAATGGGACGGGATACTCGGCTTCATTAGAGGGCCGTCGACTCGTGAAAGGCCCTGGTGAAGTAGCGATGGGTGGAACGGGGACTGTGAAAAGGGCCTCTAAGGCCTAGTTGCAAGGCTTCGGCCCCTAATATTTATTACTGCTACTACTAACTATAGAAAAACCTGACGTTCTGCAAGCTGACACTGTTGAGGAATAAGAAAACGTGGTAAAGATGAAGTAAATGTCAATCTAGAATAGTAATCAGAGACAAATCATCATTGCAGTCCTGTACAAGAAGTTTCAAGAATCTGGTCTCAGGAACTTTGCCCTCTTTGAATATGTATACTACGAGAGAGAATCGCAAATCCGTTGGAGCAAGGGAGTCCTGAGGGCATTAAAGAGCAAAATGATTTTGGTAGTTTATTTTTGATTTTGTAGAAGAACTGTTTTCCATATATTTTTCCAGAAAAAAAAAAATAAGAATCTCTTAACCACTTTCACGATTTAGTCAACCTTTATAATAAAAAAATAATACTTTCGTGACTTTTAATTTTATTTTTGGTTCATTAATGGTCAGACATTGGTATCTCTAACCATTTTTGAGATACCGCTATTGTTTTTATTACCACAATCAAGTTTTTACTATTAAAAACTGATTCAGATTAGACATTTTCCGAATTTTGACTCCGCTCCAAAGTGAAAAAATCATGTCCGATTGAAAACTCCTTGAGAAATAAAGAGCTGTTAGATTTCGAAATTGCTCTCGCTTGCTCTCAGACTAATCACTCGAAGATGCTATACAGAGTGTCCCAACTCTATTTAGACGCCACTTACATGCTAAGAGAAAAGGCTTCAGGCAAAAGGGTGATGGTTAAGACGGTGAGGCTTCTTTCACTTAAAATTTGTTTATTTATACTGCATCAATGAGAACTATATTTTTGTCATAAACTTACTTTTTTTATTAGAACACCCTGTATATTTTACTATTTTTTTGATTCGCCTTTGAGTTCTAATTATATTTCATGCCGCATACCCTATTTGCATTTTCAAATCTTTTCGAAGCTATCACGTTTGAAATATCATAGTTTTTATCCCTTAACTAAATAAAGAAGGCTTAAAACATTTGATATTCGAGCTTATAAGTCATAGTTGAAAACCTAAAATTTTGGCCTAAAAAAAAGTTGAAACGTCGGACTAAAAATTAAATAATAACGACTTGTAGAGCAGAAAAAATATATGTGAGAATGTGGAATTTATTATAAAATAACAATTCAAATAAATTCAGGAAAAGCAAAAACGATTTCGTAAATTTTGATTTTTTTTTGCAGCATTATTTGAAAATATAAAAATGTCATTTCGACCGACAGTCAAATGTACAATTTTGCCCCAATTTCACCGAATTTACTTGTGATACACTTATGGGATTTATTTCACTGTTATGTTGCGTTCACAGAGGATTGAAATCTCCTCATTCTGATCAAAATTTTGTTTCCAAAATTCAAAAATTTTTAGAACCAGATAACCGATTGAAGTGAATCTAACGGTTTTTGTTCTTTTTGATGTCCCCTCTCACCTCCTACCAAAGAAAAACCCGTAGGTTTAATAGTTTGGGAGATCGGTTTTTAGGCATTTTTAAAAGTGCTTTTGAGGCATTTGGAAAAAGAGTCCACTTATGGGACTAATTTTACCGTTATTATTCTTGCTACGTTCAAATGTTACGAGCAAAACAGAGCAGCGGAAAAAATTCTAATTTTTTTTCGAAATTGACTAAAGGAAAGTATTTTCCCTTTTTTTTCTCAATTTCCAAATTTGACCGCCTGCAACTTTAGAACTCGATTAATTGGAGTAATGCCAATTGTGTTTTTGTTACACACCAAAAAAAATATTCCCGTAGGTTCAGGTTCAATAGTTTGAGCCCTTTGGAAGCCGATTTTTAGGCATTTTTAAAACGTGCTTTGGAGGCATTTAAAAAAAAGTCCAGTTATGGGGCCACTTTCATTCTTATTATGTTTGTTCACAGGAGATTGAAATTACCTCATATCGATAAAAAACAGCAAAAAAAAATCAAATTTTTGTGTTCAAATTGACCATATATAAGGTGGTATTTCCTCTTTTTTTCTCAATTTCTAAATTTGACCGCGTGTAAAATTAGAACGAGTCCACCGATTAGAGTACTTCCAACGGTTTCTTGTTCTTTTTGATGTTCGCTTTAACCACACACTGAAGGAAGTCTTCTAGGTTCAACAATTTCGGTGATAGAGCCCTCCGAAAGTCGATTTTAAGGCACTTTTAGAATGTGCTTTGGAGGCATTTAGAAAAAACTCCATTTCTGGGAATAATTTTACTATTATGTTTGTTACAAGGGATTGAAATTGCCTTTTCTCCATTAAAAACTGCAAAAAATTAAAACATTTTTTTGCGGTTTGATAGAAATTGGCCAAAGGGGAGGTATTTTCTCTCTCTTTTTTTTTTATTTTCCAACTTTGACCGTCTGTAACTTTATAACGAGTAGACCAATTGGAGTGAAACCAACGGCTTTTTGTTTCGTTTGACCTCCTCTTTAACGCTAAAGAAAGTCCCGTAGATCCAATATTTTAGGAGTGAGAGCTCTTCGAAAGTCGGTTTTTAGACATTCTTAAAACGTGCTGTGAGACATTTAACAAAAAGTTCACTCATGGGACTAATTTCGCTCTTATTATGTTCCTTACGTTTACAAGAGATTAAAATCGCATGATATCGATTGAAAACGGCAAAAAAAATTCAAATTTTTGTTTGGAAATTGACCAAAGAGGAGACATTGCATCGTTTTTTTTTTATTTTCCAACTTTGACCGCCTGCAACTTTATAACGACTGGGCGGATTGGAGTGAATCTAACGGTTTCTTGTTCCGCTTGATGTTTTCTTTAACCACACACTACAAGAAGTCCCGTAGGTTCAATAGTTTGGGGGATAGAGCTCTTCTGAAGTCGATTTTTAGGCATTTTTAAAACGTGCTTTGGAGGCATTTAAAAAAAAGTCCACTTAGAGGGCCAATTTTGCTATTATCATGTTTATTCACCGGTAACTAAAATTACCTCGTTCCGATAGAAAACACAAAAAAAAAAATTCTAAAATTACTTTGAAATTGACCAAAGGGGTGCATTTCCTCTTTTTTCTCAATTTCTAAACTTGACCGTCTGTAATTTTAGAACGAGGCCACCGATTGGAGTGCTGCCAACGGTTTTTTGTTCTTTATGATGTCCTCGTTAACCACATACCAAACAAAATCCCGTAGGTTCAATAGTTTTGGGGATAGAGCCCTTCGGAAGTCGATTTTTAGGCACTTTTAGAACGTTCTTTGGAGGCTTTTAGAAACAAGTCTACATATAGGACCAATTTTACTCTTATGCTTATTCACAGGAGATTGAAATTACCCCACTCCGATCAAAAACAGCAAAAAAGAAATCTATTTTTTTTCGAAATTGACTAAAAGAGGGTATTTTCTCTTTTTTTCTCAATTTCCAAATTTGGCCGCTTGTAATATTAGAACGGGTCCACCGATTGGAGTACTGCCAACGGTTTCTTGTTCTTTTTGATGTCCCCTTTAATCACACAATGAAGGGCGTCCGGTAGGTTCAATAATTTGGGTGATAGAACCATTTGAAGGTCAATTTTTAGGCATTTTTAGAACGTGCTTTGGAGGCATTTAGAAATAAGTCGACTCATAGGACCAATTTTACTCTTATTATATTTGTTCACAGGTGATTGAAATTGCCCCATTCCGATAAAAAACATTAAAAGAAAATTTTAAATTTTTTCGAAATTGGGGTAACTAAAGGGGGGTATTTTCTCTTTTTTGGGACTAACTCCACTCTTATTATGTTTATTACGTTTACAAAGGATTAAAATCGCCCCATCTCGTTTAAAAGCTGTAAAAAGAAATCAATATTTTGTTCAAAATTGACGAAAGTTGAGTTATTTCCTCTTTTTTTTTATTTTCCAACTTTAACCACTGTAACTTTATAACGAGTGGAGCGATTGGAATGAATCCAAAGGTTTCTTGTTCCTTTTGATTTCTCTATCACTCACACCAAGAAAGATCCCGAAGGTCAATAGTTTGGAAAAGAGACCCCTTTGGAAGTCGATTTTTTGGCATTTTTAGAACGTGCTTGGAGGCTTTTAGAAACAAGTCTACATATAGGACCAATTTTGCTCTTATTATGTTTGTTTACAGGAGATTGAAATTACCTCATTCCGATCAAAAACAGCAAAAAACAATTCTAATTTTTTTAGAAATTGGCTAAAGGGGGGTGTTTTCTCTTTTTTGGGACTAATTCCACTCTTATTATGTTTGTTACGTTTACAAGGGCTTAAAATCACCTCATCTCGTTTAAAAGCTGCAAAAAAAAATCAAAATTTTGTTCAAAAAAGTGAAGGTATTTACTCTTTTTTTTCCAACTTTGACCGCCTGTAACTTTATAACGAGTGGAGCGATTGGAATGAATCCAAAGGTTTCTTGTTTTTTTTTTATATCCTCTTTCACCTCACACAAAGAAGGGTCCCGAAGGTTCAATAGTTTGGAAGATAGACCCCTTGGGAGGTCGATTTTTAAGCACTTTTAGAAAGAACTTGCTTTGGAGGCATGTAGAAAAAAATCCACTTATAGATCTAATTTCACTCTTATTATGTTTGTGACGTTCACAGGAGATTGAAATCGTCGTGTCTCTTTTGGTTTAGGAGATCCCAATGATAAAGGCGAATTCGAATTAACCTGTATAGCACAGTTTTTTTTATCCAAACAATCCACTTTTTGGTCATATTATATTTGACCCTGACATTTTTTTCTACGACCTTTCAGGATACTTTGACCATTAAAGTCCATTTTAATGCAGTCACTCTTGACAACACTAACCACTAGTTCTTCAGCATCGTCAACTGCATTTCTGCTACTTAAATTGTTGAAATCGACCATTTGAATTTTAGCGTCCTTCATAGTTTGGAACATTTTTTTTTGGAATAATTTGCCTGGATACTGCTATCTTCCGAACCAGCCACAGTAAACCACAGATCGCAGTGAAGGATTGCTCAAGTTTATTCAGATAGAATACAATCCTCCTTTCTTTTTTCCTTTCAACAGAGGGTTTATTAGGGGGGGGGGCATTACTTTGTTGTATTTAAATGTTTTTTCCTTGCTTCTTTCTGTTTCTTTTAAGCTATGAATTTGAGTGCCGTAAGGATTGGGCTGTCGTTGCAAATTTCCTTCTAGGTTTTAGTGCTACTTTGGGTTTAAGTAATTCTAACAACACGTCTTCAAATTTATCACTTTTTACTTTCGTAAGATTCTATTGATTCAGGTCGATTTTTCACTTTCTGGTTTTCTCTCCTACAGTTAAAATGCGTTTCATAGTGACTATTCTACCAATTGCTTCTATACTTGGTTCCAAACTTTCATTTAATCTTTCAATAATATATATCTATTCAGTGATTTATTTTTTATGCAATATTCCTTCTGTTCTCTGATAGACTTCGCTGAGTAAATCTTTATATTTTTCTGCTGCTTTATTATTATACATTTTCAAATCAATTGAATACTTCAGGAAAATGCTCCCAGGTAAGACGGATCTATTTGGTTCCATGATCTTACTAAATAATGTTAATAGAAACGTACTTTCTTACAACTGAAACTTTGCTTTTGGGTTTGTAAAATTTTCAGAAACTACCTACTTTAACTAACTTTAACAGCGAAGATAAGTCCACCATCCTACTAACAGGTAGGATGAAACTAAAGACTCAATTCACTCTATTGATCCAATGTTCAAACTTAACTTTCAACTTTTTCGTTACTAATAAAAAGTTATAACTTACTGTGGGTCTTCTTTAACCTTAAGACAACCCACTTCTCATGATGATAAATCTCTCCATATTTACTTACACTCATATTGTTCTAGCCTGGCATGTTGTTTTAACCTACATTGCTTTTGTTTAATCTGCAAACATTGCACCTTAATTAATTTGGTGTCAACACTAGAGAATTTGCAAGGAAATGAAATCTAACTTGTCAAGGAAATGACGTCTAATGCTGGTGCCAAGGATTAACAGAAAAATTGTCTTTACTTCCAATAAGGTTTCGTGTGAAAAATACCTGCTAAAATCTAAAAGAGACACAATGGAGAAAAATGAATTGTTCGATTGTTTGGGAACAAATTGAAAATCCCATGGCACCTATACAAAGCAATTTTTCTCTGCGCTATTTTTCATTTTGTCTGCTGACCTGACCTATATTAGACACCGTTCGTTGTTCAATGTCTCTCAATTCATCGCGTCCGTTGTAACATCATTAAACCGATAGCAATAGAAACGTTGTCATGTCAAGTTTTTGATGTGAATTAACTTATGACCCACGTTTACTCAAGAAGACCTGTACGCCCAAGAGCAAGCGTGAAACCAATTTACACCGAACGTGTAACACGTTTTCATGGACATTTGAGCAATTATCCTCAACTCTTTAGGCTTTCTACCTGGTCGTGTTTAACGTCAAAAGTAACACTCTGTATCTAAACATTATTCTAATATTGACATGCCCGTGTTTAGTGTATATATGGTACCCACGACGACATGCAAACGACTTTGGTATTCTATCCATTTGTGTCAGCAGCTCTTCTTTGTGATGGTGTGTGTAGGCTCGCATCCGAAGGAAATATTGAATTTAGCTTAAAAGATTTTCTACACTACATGAAATTAATGTGCTTGAAGGCTTTACATAAACTGAATAAATAATACAAAGTTTGAATTTACAATTCCCAATCGGCCAGCGATCGGTTTTATACACATACAATTCAATGTTTATTTAAAGTCCTTTGTGTTGACCCGTCCTAATGCGATTTGATTTTGGTACTTTATTGTGGGCTTTAGACATATGTTCACAAAATGGCGAAACTTGTCATTACCGCACATATTATCATCAATATTTATGAGTCTTTATGTTGAAAATTTCAAAACTACATGGACGTTGCAGTTATATTGTATAAAAATATAAGCGGCATGGAAAGCGGCAGCAAATTATCGTCACAATTTCAGCCAAAACAATCCTATTTGCATTAGGTTGTCGCTTCCAATATACCGTAACTATAACGCCGTTAATGATCTACGAATTAACATTTGATTGCAGGATAATTATTTACTATTATTAGTGATCAATTAACACAGGATTTTTGCGAATTTTACTAATCGGAAAGTTAATCAGTGAACACCTGAAACTATACTGGTGAGAGCAGTTAATTTTAGGATAAATTCTATTTACAGAGCAATGTTGCAATTTAAATTATTACTAGCCCATTAGGAAATTAACAGGGTGTGTTCAGGTTAGAAAATTGTAGTATATAAACGAACCACTATACAAAACGAATTATTGTAATAATAAAATCACTATTTTGCATATAAAATATAAACTGGAAACTGCATTAACTGGGTATGATCTGGGAAATAATTAGACTTTTAAGTTCTTTTGTTTTATAAAATTATTTTATGCAATATAATGCGCCGATATTATTTAAATAATTTCTTAACTTTTACTTTCGTTAGTTAAATTTTGAAAAAAAATTGTAACGAAAAAATTGATTTTGTTGTAGTTTTCAATGTCAAAGATGACAGATGTCAGTTGTCAATGATGGCATATGCCAAACATTCATTAACAGTTTAGCATTCAATTTTTGACATTTCAGGGGATCATAGTATGATTTTTTTCGTGAACTTGAGATGAGATGGGTCACAATAGATGAGACTGTAATATATATTGTTTTTTACATTTTTCTAAATATTTCAGCAAACGTTTGAGATGTGGCAATAGTGTGGAAGGCCTTGTTTTGTTAGAAGGCCCTACAAAAAGCAACTTACAACAAGAGATATAATGCACGCACTTAAAAAAGACATCATAAACAAACGCTTGTCGGGCTGTAAAGTTTCATATTCTATCTAACTTTTTAGTCAAATTGACTCTTAAAGTTCCTTTTTTTATATTTTATCGGCGAACGTAATTCCTCTTTTCCAAACACAAGCAACGAGTTTTGTAATAGAAAAGAACTGAAACTCCCCCCCCCCTCCTACCCCAAGGCCTGGCCAAACAATCGCTTTGAACGGATATTCAAAGAGAAAGCAAAAAAATCTCGTAGTAGAGAATAAACTTCGGAATGCAACCCAGTTTCTTTTCTGGAAAGATTCGCGTCGGATAATATTGTTTCATTTTTAAACAGCCGGAAAGGGAAAACTCTGCGGAAACTACTAAATTGTTTCATTCCTGTTTTTGTAAAATTTAATTTGGGTTTTACTGGTAGGTAGTAAAGTGTCATTAGTAGATTAGTCTAAAGCAACAGCCAAGGGCGTTTCCCAAACATCCCTCCGGCTCAATAGTTTTTTACGATGCCCTTTCGCACCTTCGGTAGTCCCAAACGTGCCATCTTTTCCGACAGCCCTTACGTTCTTTAGCCCTTTCATACCGTTGAGTTGATGGGTCCGGAAGATGTTTAGTAATAAGACCCGCAAAATAGGTTTTGTAATTATCTTATTACTTTTGTTTTTTCTTAGAAATGGCGTGATTTTTAAGGTCTTTGACCGTCTTTTTTTTTTGATAAATATTTATAAGCTCGATCCGGGTACACGTTCTAATGTAAAATGTCCGTGTTGACCTCCAAGACAACACATTTTTTCCTCCAGTGCCTTATTGATTAATTAATAAACCGACGCAGCTCATTTATATTTATACACCGACAACATTCTCCATGAATGTCTATCATTCGATAATCGTCTGGTTGTGTTTGGATTTTTTACGCCTAGATTGTTGTTGCACTATCGATATTTTAACGGGCTCAGTATGCAAAGCTGGTTCCCTTGAACCATCGACTTAACATAATAACAACTATTTTGTAATCTGACGTATTTAATTGCGGTAATGACCCAGTTTTGTCGATAGAATTTATTGGTCTTAGACGCGTTATTGGTTATGCAGAGACGTCAACGCTAATTAATTGTGATGAACACCATTCAATTTATTATTATCGCATCAATATTTTTAATTTGTGCCTCAATGAACGATCGCCCCATCCCATTTACGTTGTTTATTCAGTGATTATCCAAGCACACTTTATAGCGTTGGAAAATGAATTATTGCGTGACCTATTTGAGCTATTCATGATAAAACATCATCTAGTTGGCAATGATTTTTTGATGGAAAAGAAGAGAAATATAAAGGCACGTGGAACTTGATCCGCTATCGCCACCACTATTCGTCACTGGCTCTGCCCAATCAGCTTTGAGTGCTCTAACCTTAGTTATTAGTTGTCATCTTGCTTTTTAATTTTTGTTTTTCCAATTTCCCACATTGTTCTAAGCTCTATTTGGCCAAGATGTTTTTTTTTTGCTAAAAAAGGTAATTTTTATTGTTATTAAGCTAACGTGGCTTTCGCCTTACAACATAAAGTGTTTATGCTGAAAAGCTAACTGAAATTAAATTAGACGATGGGTTTATACCCTTGAAAATTGCATGTAAGATTTTCAGGCCGATTTTCCAAACTTTTAAGAAAACATTAGAACGTGCTCTAGAATTTTTTACAAAAACGGGTAGTTTACAAAGAAGACTAGGCTGCGGATCTACGAAGAAACGTACAGATGAAGTGGTTGCTCAGGCAGAACAGATGATTCAAAATGCACCTGAGACTTCTATTCGACAGTTACACCGACAAACGTTTGTCTGGGTAACTGTTATTGTAACTAAAGCGGATTTCTCCAATGTTGCAGTTTTAGTTTTAATTCTTGAGTACAGGTCGCCAACTGTTTTTTTTTAGGGTAAGTGACAATTTTTATCTGTTCATATTTTGACAACCTATTACTCAGACCATGATCGAACGGGATTTTCAAATACGTCACTTCTAAACTTGGAGACTTAGTAACTGAAGTGGTGTAACCAAGTTTGAAGGAATACCATTAAGAGACGCGAGTGTTTGATATTTTGGAAATTTTTCTACCATAACGTTGGGTGGCTCAACCTTAGAACACGGCTCTTAAGAGATTTTATAGTGGCAACCTTCTGAGAGAGAGGATTTCCAGACTTGAAATTGATCAATCTACCAGAACTTGTGGGTTTCTGATACCAATCAGTTATGATTGAACTATTGTGTCTTATGACCAAAGTATCCAGAAATGGAATTCGGTTGTTCTGCTCAAGCTCCATGGTAAACTGAATGTATGGGCTGAATGAATTGAGGACCTCAAGAACTCTTCTCTGAGTCTGATGGAATACATGTCAAAATATCATCTACAAATAGGTATAAAAAAGGAAATTCGAGATTCAGTTTATCACTAACATTAGTCAGTACCTCATTCATGTACAAGTTAGCTAAGAAAGGTGACCGTCATTTTAAGACTCTTTGAGTCATTATTACCAGTTTTTCCAAAAATCCGAAATTTTAACTCCGAATTTTACATTTTAATCGAAGCTTTAAGACATTTTAATCGATTTTGGCACAGTCCTAACATAAATTCAAAAAACGCTCAATTCTATTTAATCTATTTCTGGCTTTAATTCAAACCTGAGTTTTTCCGATTTGCATATTTTAGACGCTTGAGTAATTTTTACCAATTTTTGGCCCTAGAACTAAATACTAGTACTAATTTCTTAAAAAAATGCAACATTGCACCTTTAGAAGCCTCCTTAATACTAATCTGAATTAAAAAAAATGCCAAATTTCTATTCTTACACGCTTTGAGTTATTTTTCATCGATTTCTGGTTTTAATTCTAACCTAAATTTCTTCAAAAACTTCAAACGCTTTGCATGTTTATACTGTTGTGTAATTTTTACCCATTTTTAGCCTTAACATTAATCTAATTTTTTTTAAATTCTAAAATAATTGCACCTTTAGAGGCTTTAAAACCTTTTAAAAGGTCTTGGCCCTAATACTTTTTGTGTAATTTTTCAACGATTTGTAGTTTTAATTTTAACCTGAATTTCTCCAAAAACTTCAAACGCTTTGCATTTCTAGACGCTTGAGTTATTTTTATCAGTTTTTAGCAGTAATATTAATCTAACTTTTCAAAAAATTCTGAAATTGCATCTTTAGATTCTCTGAAACATTTTTAACGATTATGGCGCTAATTCTATCCTGAATTTTAAAAACAGGAAAATTTGCGTCATTTCTCGACGATTTCAAATTATAATTTAAACTTGAATTCCCCCCCTAACCTAAAAACGCTTTCCATATTTAGAGGTTTGAATAATTTCTACCCATTTTTAGCTCTAAATTAACCTAAGTTTTTCAAAAAAATTTTAATCTGAATTTTAGAAGCTTTAAAAATTTTTAAATACTTCAAACGTTTTGCAAACTTAGCCGTTTGAATAATTTTTACCCATTTTTAGCCCTAAATTAACCTAACTTTTTTCCAATAATTTTGGAGCTGAATCTTTGGAAGCTTTAAAACATTTTAAAATATTTTGGCCCTAATCCTACTTTTAATTTATAAAAAATCGCCAAATTTGTATTTTTACAAGCTTTGAGTAATTTTGCAATGATTTCTGGTTTTAATTCTAATCTAAAATTCCGCAAAAACTTCAAACGCTTTGCATATTTAGACTCTTGAGTTATTTTGAGCGGTTTTTAGCCTTAATATTAAACTAAATTTTTTCAAAAATTTTTAACTTGAGTCTTTAGAAGTTTTAAAACATTTTAAAATATTTTTGGCCCTAATCCTACTTTTAATTTAAAAAATCGCCAAATTTGTATTTTTACACATTTTGAGTAATTTTTCAATGATTACTGGTTTTAATTCTAATCTGAAATTCCCCAAAAACTTCACACGCTTTGCATATTTAGACTCTTGACTTATTTTGACCGTTTTTTAGCCTTAATATTAAACTAATTTTTCCCAAAAATTTTGAAGCTGAATCTTTAGAAGCTTTAAAATATTTTAAAATATTTTTGGCCCTAAACCTACTTTTAATTTAAAAAATCACCAAATTTGTATTTTTACACATTTTGAGTAATTTTTCAATGATTACTGGTTTTAACTCTAACCTAACATTCTCCAAATACTTAAAATGCTTTGCAAATTTATCCGTTTGAAAAATTTTTACCCATTTTGAGCCCTAAATTAACCTAATTTTTTTCCAATAATTTTAAAGCTAAATCTTTGGAAGCTTTAAAACATTTTTAATTACTTTTGGCCCTAATCCTACTTTTAATTTATAAACAATCGCCAAATTTGTATTTTTACACGTTTTGAGTAACTTTTCAACCATTTCTGGTTTTAATTCTAACCTGAATTTCTCCAAGAACTTCAAACGCTTTGCGTCTTTAGACCCTTGAGTTATTTTAACCGTTTTTTAGCCCTAATATTAAACTCATTTTTTTCCAAAAATTTTAAAGCTGAATCTTTAGAAGGTCTAAAATATTTTTGGCCCTAACCCTACTTTTAATTTATAAAAAATCGCCACATTTATATTTTTACACTCTTTGAGTAATTTTCAATGATTTCTGGTTTAAATTCTACCCTGAATTTCTCCATAAACTTCAAACGCTTTACATATTTAGACTCTTGAGTTACTTTTACCGGTTTTTAGCCCTAATATTAACCAAACTTTTCCCAAAAATTTTGAAGCTGAATCTTTAGAAGCTTTAAAACATTTTAAAATATTGTTGGCTCTAATCCTACTTTTAATTTATAAAAAATCGCCACATTTATATCTTTACACACTTTGAGTAATTTTTTAATGATTTCTGGTCTTAATTCTAATCTGAATTTCTCCAAAAACTCCAAAAACTTTGCATATTTAGACTCTTGAATTATTTTTACCGGTTTTTAGCCCTAATACTAACCTAATTTTTCCAAAAATTTTGAAGCTGAATCTTTAGAAGCTTTAAAACATTTTAAAATATTTTTGGCCTTAATCCTACTTTTAATTTATAAAAAAAACGCCAAATTTGTATTTTTACACGCTTTGAGTGATTTTACAATGATTTCTAGTTTTAATTCTAACCTGAATTTCTCCAAATACTTCAAACGCTTTGCAAATTTAGCCGTTTGAATAATTTTTACCAATTTTTAGCCCTAAATTAACCTAATTTTTTTCCACAAATTTTGAAGCTGAATCTTTAGAAGCTTTAAAACATTTTAAAATATTTTTGGCCCTAATCCTACTTTTAATTTATGAAAAATCACCAAATTTGTATTTTTACAAGTTTTGAGTAACTTTTCAGTGATTTCTGGTTTTAATTCTAACCTGAATTTCTCCAAATACTTCAAACGCTGTGCATATTTAGCCGTTTGAATAATTTTTAACTATTTTTAGCCCTAATATCAACCTAATTTTTCAAAAAATTCCAAAACTGCTTCTTTAAAAGATTTAAAACATTTTAAAAGATTTTTGGTCTTAATCCTAATTTTAAATTATAAAAAGTTCGCCAAACTTGTACTTTTACACGCTTTGAGTCATTTTTCAACGATTTCTAGTTATAATTTTAACTTGATTTTTTTTGTAATCTTCAAATGCTTTGCATATTTGGACCCTTGAGTATACTTATTTTCAACCTTCATATTAACTTAATTTTTCAAAAAATTCCGGAATTGCATCTTTAGATTTTTTTTAAACGATTTTGGCCCTAATTTTATCATGAATGTTTAACAAATTTTAAATTTGTATTTTTACACGCTTCAAGTTATTTTTCAACGATTTCTAGTTTTAATTATAATTTGAATTTCTCCAAAAACTTCAGACGCTTTGTTAGACGCTTAAGTAATTTCTGCCATTTTTGGCCCTAATTTTAACCTGAGTTTTCCAAAAATGTTGAAACTGCATTTTTAAAAGATTTAAAATATTTTAAAGATTTTTGGCCCTAATCCTAATATTAATTTATAAAAAAAAAACGCCAAATTTACATTTTTACGCGCTTTGATTAATTTTTCAACAATTTCTGGCTTTAATTCTCACACGACTATTTTGAAAATTTTGATTATGGAGAATCTAGGAGGAAGAATCAGGCCTAAATTAACGTTGACAATAATGACGAGATAAAGAAAAATAAGAATCAGGGTGACGGTTAGAGAAGGAGACAAAAAACAATTTGTAAACTTATTAAGAAATACAAGCGATTACGGGTTTTGATATTGAAATGTCTAAGGAATTTTAGAAAATTTGGAAGTGAAGAGAAATTGGTATAGAAAAAGAAATGCAACCAATCAATAAGAATGGTACTAGGAAAGTTAAATTTTTGATACCGAAAGAGTTATTGCTTCTAAACATTTAATAACATCAATATCAGCGAAGAAAAATTAGGAATTTTTGCTTGAAACAGTGATTAGGGAAGATGTGTGGGTTAAAAAGGCATCTTAAATTTAATTTTGCTTATATATATATATTTTTTTAAAATCAGTACAACGCACGACTTGCGGTGAAGAATTTCCACAAAGAGAAGGTCATTTGATTGCAATAGTAATTATGCACCAGTAACAAAACTCTCTACTATTAAAACTTTGCAACATTTTTTAACTAGTTTTAGTGAAAAACATCGAAAACAAAATTCCGTTGTTTTTATTTAAATTAAATCGCAGTTGGAAAAACATGCGGATATTGTTTATACAGGCGTCCAGGTCAAAACGCTATTCAAATCGAATAGCTCATATTATGAGAGTAGGCTTGTCGTTTCATTACTCTCCATATTCAAAAATGTCGCCGCACAATTCTATTGAAACAAATTAAATTCGGATTTTTACGCTCCCTGAAAGCTCATGATTTATTCCTACACTGCCTGGTAAAATAAATCAAATTCGTCGAAAGCTTTTCAAAATGTTTATATAGATAGTTCGAGGCTATAGGTAGATAAATGTTTTCCTTCACGTATATAGTTTCATGATTCATATAAGAATTTATTACAAAAAAAATGCCAATTTTGAGTTCCTTGCTTTTGCAATTCTTTTCTAATTCAGGGTCCTCGATCTGGTCAAAAATCAAGGTCCTAGCTTGGAATTTGAAATTTTGGCAAATTTTTAAACTTTAAATTTCAAACTGCCACTTTGAGGTCTATTTGTGCCGAGACGGTGCATTCCATCGAATGGCTTTCTATCCCAGGGGATACCTTGGAATGTTCTCTTTTCAGCACCAAGGAACCACCTTTTCGCTGGGACGTCGCGAAATGGTCTTAATTGAATTTCGAAAAAAAAATATACATATTTTATAGATTTTGGCAAAATTTCCGTTAGTTCCAGTAACTGACGCATCCGTAAAGGGGTAAACTGTACGCTGCGATCGCATTTTTTGACTACGGAAATTTCTCATTTGACAGATCAAACTTTAAACCCTTAGACCAAGGAAAATAGGCGAAAAAGCGTGGAACAAGGTATGGCAGGTGAACATTTCTAGGAAGATTATTGGCAAAATGCCCAGTCCTGGAACACATTTTTACAAAGCCTGGTCGATTTGAAAATTTCGTGTCGGGATTCATGATGGCTGATGACGTCGAGACCCGACCACGCGGTTTATAGTTTGTCCAATACATTTTAACAATCCACACCTCCTTCCCATAAGAAATACGTACATTGTGCAATGCTGTTGAAATGAAATTTTTGTTATAGATTTATTTCACAAATGAGACCCATGGTACCATTTTACGTATTTTCATGAATTCTAGCACGTTTTTTACCATTCTTTAAAAGTTGTTAGGTTAGCGAATATAAAGTCTCCCAGACGTTTCGACTTTTCAGCTACTTTTAGGCATCATCAGGTTTTTTTATCATAATTTTACGGTAGTTTGGGCAACATAAAAAGAACGTTCGGATATTTCCTAAACTATGGGCGCTCCTCGTCTTGAAACCAAAAAAGTTCTACAAAAATTTGCCCACAGCGTTCCTGGCTTTGCGTAATAATTGTTCTACCTAATCGGTAAAAATCGTGGTATTGCCTTTCAGTCACATCACGGTTTTCAACATTTTGTTCCAATCTTAAATAAATCGAAGGAGGGGGCACGGCGTTACAGAAGTAATTCACGAAATGCCTCAAAATAACAAATAAATTTCATCGGTGGTCAGATGACGGATTCTAATGAACACATTGTAGTTTTACCACTTCTCAATATTTGAGATTCAAGTTTAATAAAGTGATGCCACTATTTCCTAACAAGGAATCTGAAAGCCAAAAATCGAAAGATAAAAGTTCTAATAAAACAATTTCCAACTGCATTATTACAAGTCCCTCGGAGGTTCGCGGATACATGAACTACTTGAATCTTCCACGAAGTATTTATCTAAAACTTGTTAAACTATCTCGGGTCGAGTTGCTTTTATCTAACTTTCTAAGCCCGTGGGTTTCGGGTTTGAAATATTTACCGCCGGTTTATGACATTCGAAACTCGACTGTTTGGCTATATGCAAAAGGTCCCCTCAGGCCGTATGCAGGCTTTGAAGTCGAAACGTTGATCCAGCCGAAAGTATTACACGGTAGGAATATAAAGTAATAAAACGGTTTAATAAACCCGATGCAACTTCCAGAGATAAGAAAACGATTTCGCGTTCGCGACAAAAGAAAGTTCGTTCACAAAGGAGTTGATATCGTACATGTGGATCTTGCGATTCACGTCGCCGCTCAAGGTATAATCCGACTTTAAGATACGGCTTCCCATTGGCAATGATAGTTTTTGTCAAACGAGCCCTAACAATGAGCCATCCATTTGTTCTCATAATTTTCAATTAATCCGGCATTTAATATCGAATTAATTACACCTCAGATACAGCAATACTGATCACTCATAGAGGGAATAAGAATTGATAATAATTAGTACTAAAAGCCTGCCAACGATGATAACGCAGCACAGTTTTAGTTGAGGATATTAATATTAATTATTCTTCATCGGTATTTCCCCTTGGGATCAATATTAGGCCCCGTTTATTTTATTAACGCTTGCAGTGCTGGTGTTTGCTTTAGAAGTGCAATAATAAAATATTAAAGCACCCATTTCATAAGAAAACTTATTCTTGTGAGATGAACGGGGCATTAAAAAAATAAATTTTATTTTTCAAAACATCAGTAGAATACCACATTTTTTTTTTCAAATAATATACGTCGACGTGTCAGTACGCGTGCGCGATTTTTTTATTGTAAATTTCTGTTTTTATAACAGTCAAAACATACCAATTTTTTTTTAATATTTCTTATGCTTTTGGAGATAATCAAGACATATTCATTTTGAAATTCCAACTTCAACACTAGTAGAAATTTGGTATTTTTATACTCCTATAGAAGACGCACATTTTGCAATAAAAAAAATATTTTTATTTTCGTGTAATTGAAAAAGTGGTTCGCTACTGATTTTTCGAAAAATAAATTGGAATTTTTCCAAAAAAAACTCTATAAATGATTTTTAATAGAATGAAGCGTTTTTGAGTAAATAAATAAATTGTAATGCAGGCAAGATCTTCATTTCGATACTGCGTTGACGTCATAACAGTAAAAAGGTCACAACTGAAAAAAATGTCATAATAAAACCAAAATAGAAAATAGTAATAATTCAACTAGAATAAAATGATTTATGGAAACGAAAGCAGTAAACTGTCAGCTATAGTAGAGGCCATCAGCGCAAACTGGTGGATACGAAACTTGGCCTAAGGGACCTCTTAATTTGATAAATGGTTTTTTAAATGAGTAAATGCCCGTCGAGAGTCCGTTTCAAATTGAAGTTTAAATTAAATTAGCTGCTTATTATACATCTAATTATTATTCGGATGTGTTATTATTGAGTGAATGCAGGGGAAAAGAACGTGCTCGAAAAGATGTTTTTTATTCTTTGCTATACAGGGTGTTTAACAAAGGCAAGGCAATATTCGAGGAGGGTAATTGTAATATGTGTAAAACGGACTATCAATGTAGGTCCGCAAGCGCTTGTTTACCGGTGTACAGGGTGTTGAAATTTAATTAAACAAAACAGTTAAAACTGGATATTTCGAAAACAGCTTGAGACGTTGTAAGGGAATTTTAGGCATACTTTGCAATACACAACCATTTTTTGGTCTCACCAGCGGCGCACCTATTGACACGTCACTGGTTATTTTTAATAGAAAAAACAGGACGTCGCTGTTTTTTTTTAAATAAAAAATTGTCTTTAATTCCTTGTTCAATTGCGAAGAAAAAAAGTCTCTTGGAAATTTACCGAACGACGCATACTTTTGAAATAAAAAATAAAAACCATTTTAAGGCATGTACATTTTTTAATAACATTTTAGGAAAATTTGCAAACAATTTGAGTAAAAATACCTGTTTTATTCACTGTTTTGAAAAATCACGAATGTCAGTTGTTACGATTTTTATTGTGTTAATGGTTATTTCGTTTAGTCCCGCCCTGCAAAGGCAGCGGGCGACTGTACATATTAGGGTTTAATTAATTGAACTTTTATGACTCTTTATTATTTAAGGGAGATTGGCTATAAACAGCTCTGAGGCTGATTTTCTATAAACATTATTATATATCTCTTGATGAACTTTGTAATGTTGAAGATGATGGAATTTTAAGTTAACAATTTTTATTGAATTTTTCTAAATAACAACAAAGGTGCAAAACAAAACGGGAGTCGTGATTGGCTAAAAATAGTGAACATGTTGTGACGTCATGCTACTCTCTTCCAATCAAAATGGTGCAAAGCATTTAGTACAATTTTGCTACAAAATAGTACCTTAAAACAAATCATCTCCTTTGACCTAGAAACCTCTTCATCTTCTGGCTCTTGGCTAAGAAAGCTGTGCTGAAGATTTCGCTTTGCGGATTTTTGAGAGTGTAAAAGATTGTTAAATTTCCAGTATATTAGTGAAGGCTGCTACCTTATAGTCTTTGACTGATTTTACCATACGGGAATAATTTAGCATCTCACTCCATTTGAAAAAAAAAGTAATTTTGGACTTGTAATTCACTTGGACCTCTGGAGCAACACAGGAAACTCAAGTGGGTCCTTTCCAGTTTATTTACACCGTGGAACACTCGTAGTGAATAACTGACATACGCACACTAAGAATTGAACACTTAAATTATCATAACATCTGTGTAAGCCATCCATATATACCGGGTGTCCAGCAGAACCCTGGACATAAGAGATTAACATGGGAAATCGGTTTTTATTTTTTTGCGCCTGTACGGTTGAATTGATTGAAACACTTTTAAGAGTAAAGTTGTAGAGCTTATGGTTAGCTATCATCGTGTAATTTTTTCAATACCTCAGTTTTGGCTGTTTTTTGGAAAAACGCCTCGAAAAGTGCAAGAATTTGCATTTGGCGCGTCCACCCACCATGCATGTGCAGTGTCGCCAACATAATAATTTCATATATCAGAGTCAGAGCCGATTTTCCTTTCTTATTTATTTTGAGGGACTATTGTGTAGTAATTAACGTGATTATGCAGTGAAAATTAACCGAAAACCTGACGATAATGTTCTTAAATCATACGGTAAGTAAAGTTTTAAGTAAAACGTTTATAATTATCATAATTAGTAAAAGAAAAATCATTCCAATTTGTGTATGGCTGGTTGTCTAATTCGTTTTAGTTTAGGAATACAACCACAGTGACATGACAATTTGTCTCTTGTCACCAATTACGGGTGTTCGTTGTTGTTGCTGTTGTTGTTGTTATTGTTATTGAGGTGAATTCATCTATCTCCAAATCTTTTACTTCAAAAGTGTCTAATTTGCAGTGCTGTGTGACGCGAGGCCCCATCCTGCATGTAAAAAACCCTTGCTAAGTGCTGGATTCTTCTATGACAGACAAATCTCATTGGAAAACCAAATACAGTGCGCCCCAAAATGCCAATCCACACATTAACAACTTCTCGACGTTGGTCTCGGTTCAAGCGACGACTTCAAGCTGGTGCAGCTCCAGAGGATGAAAATGTGGCAAAACTTGTTGTTCTTGCTACAGTAAACGATGATCCTTCCAAGAGTATTCGACAGATTGGCCAAGAAACTGGACTTAGCAGATCGACCATCCATAATTATCTGCAAAAAGAAGGTTTTAAAAGCTACAAAAAGGAGAACCATCAAAAACTCTTACCCACCGACCTTTTCCCCCGAATGGAGTTTTGTGAAATCCTGACTGAAAAAATTATTGCAGCCCCAAGATTTGTTAGAAACATTTGTTTCACGGATGAATGCTCCTTTGGATTGACCGGCTCTTCAAATCAACAAAATGATCGGATTTGGGCACTCCAAAACCCACATATAGTGCATGACAATCGGGACCAACATCGAGCAACTGTAAACGTGTGGATCGGCATTTTGGGGCGCCATGTTATAGGTCCATTTTTCATTGATCGCAGTTTGACAGTTTGAACGCCAACAAATATGGCAATATGCTTCGCAATGACATTTTGCCTGCTGTAGAAGCCATCCAGCCATTAGAACGGGTTTTTTACATGCAGGATGGCGCGTCGTGTCACACTGCACTGCAAAATAGACGTTTTTTAAATGAAACATTTGGTGATAGGTGGATCGGAAAGTTTGGACCAATTAATAGGCCACCTCGCTCTCCGGATTTGAATGCCCGTGATTTTTTTTGTTTGGGGATTCATTCAAGATCGTCTCTACCAGAGTTGTTACTAATCTAAAATATTACTAATCTAAAATGTTATTACTAATCTAAAATAAATTAGACAACCAGCCACACACAAATTGGATGATTTTCCTCTTACTAATTATGATAATAATAAACGTAACTTTTACTTACCGTATGATTTAAGAACATTATCGTCAGGTTTTCGGTTAATTTTCACTGCATAATCACGTTAATTACTACATGATAGCCCCTCAAAATAAATAAGTAGGGAAAATCGGCTCTGACTCTGACATAAGAAATTATTATGTTGGCGACACTGCACATGCAGGGCGGGGGTGACGCGCCAAATTCAAATTCTTGCACTTTTCGAGGCGTTTTTCCAAAAAACGGCCAAAACTGGGACATTGAAAAAATTACAGGATGATAGCTGACCATACGCTCTACAACTTTACTCTTAAAAGTTTTTCAATCAAATCAACCGTACAGTCGCAAAAAAATTAAAACCGATTTTCCATGTTAATCTCCTATGTCCAGGGTTCTGCTGGACACCCGGTATATCTATGAACGGTATAATTTTTGTCTGGAAACTGGTGTGCAGTATTTGGTTTAATTTGACTTCTAGTATAGCCCAGTCTGTTCTACAAATCATTAGCCTTTAACTATTATTTTATAAAGCTTACGCTTCATGTGGAGCACACACTACACTTAACCTTAGTTACGCGCACACCTTTGTTTAATGTAAATTAACCCACACTTTAGTATTTACTTCTGTTCTGCCACGTTAAAAACCGACTTTCTGTTAATCAATTATAAGTAAACTTTGTTATTTCGATAATACGCCTACAATTAACAATTTTCAAAAAAATGGCGGCTGAAAATTACAGTTTTGAGTGCCTCAAAAAAACAGCAAAATACCAAAGTTGTGTTTTTTTTTTAATAAAACACCTTGCACATTTTTTGAATTTTGGTTTTTACCTTCAATTATAAGTAAACTTTGTAATTTTGATAATATGCCTACAATTAACGATTTTCAAAAAAAAAAAAAATGGCGGACTTAAACTAGAATTTTCAAAATCTCAAAAATAACAAAATTGTTGCGTTTTTTTTAATAAAAAATTTTTTGAATACTGGTTTTTACCTTCAAATATAATAAGTAAACTTTTTCATTTAGATAATACGCCTACAATAAAGCATTTTCGAAAAAAATGGCGGATAAAAACTACAGTTTTTAGTGCTTCAAAAAATAGTAAAATACCACACTTATGTTTTTTTAATGGAACACCCCGTACATTTTTTTATTTGTGGTTTTCGCTTTCAATTATAAGGAAACTTTGTTATTTAGATAATACGCCTACAATTAACTATTGTCAAAAAAATGGCGGCTGAAAGCAAGAGTTTTTAGTGCTTCAAAAAACTGCAAAATACCAAAGTTGTGTTTTTTTTTAATAAAACACCTTGTACATTTTTTGAATTTTGGTTTTTACCTTCAATTATAAGTAAACTTTGTAATTTAGATAATATGCCTACAATTAACTATTTTCAAAAAAAAAAATGGCGGCCTTAAACTAGAATTTTCAAAATCTCAAAAATAACAAAATTGTTGCGTTTTTTTAATAAAACATTTTTTGAATTTTGGTTTTTACCTTCAAATATAATAAGTAAACTTTTTCATTTAGATAATACGCCTACAATAAAGCATTTTCGAAAAAAATCGCGGATAAAAACTACAGTTTTTAGTGCTTCAAAAAATAGTAAAATACCACACTTATGTTTTTTTAATGGAACACCCCGTACATTTTTTTATTTGTGGTTTTCGCTTTCAATTATAAGGAAACTTTGTTATTTAGATAATACGCCTACAATTAACTATTGTCAAAAAAATGGCGGCTGAAAGCAAGAGTTTTTAGTGCCTCAAAAAACTGCAAAATACCAAAGTTGTGTTTTTTTTTTTAATAAAACACCTTGTATATTTGTTGAAGTTTGGTTTTTACCTTCAATTATAAGGAAACTTTGTCATTTAGATAATACGCCTACAATTAACCATTTTCAAAAAAATGGCGGCTGAAAGCAAAAGTTTTTACTGCTTCAAAAAACTGCAAAATACCAAAGTTGTGTGTTTTTTTTAATAAAACACCTTGTACATTTTTTGAATTTTGGTTTTTACCTTCAATTATAAGTAAACTTTGTAATTTAGATAATATGCCTACAATTAACTATTTTCAAAAAAAAAAAAATGGCGGCCTTAAACTAGAATTTTCAAAATCTCAAAAATAACAAAATTGTTGCGTTTTTTTTAATAAAACATTTTTTGAATTTTGGTTTTTACCTTCAAATATAATAAGTAAACTTTTTCATTTAGATAATACGCCTACAATTAAGCATTTTCGAAAAAAATGGCGGATAAAAACTAGAGTTTTTAGTGCTTCAAAAAATAGTAAAATACCACACTTATGTTTTTTTAATGGAACACCCTGTACATTTTTTGATTTGTGGTTTTCGTTTTCAATTATAAGGAAACTTTGTTATTTAGATAATACGCCTACAATTAACTATTGTCAAAAAAATGGCGGCTGAAAGCAAGAGTTTTTAGTGCTTCAAAAAACTGCAAAATACCAAAGTTGTGTTTTTTTTTAATAAAACACCTTGTATATTTTTTGAAGTTTGGTTTTTACCTTCAATTATAAAGAAACTTTGTCATTTAGATAATACGCCTACAATTAACCATTTTCAAAAAAATGGCGGCTGAAAGCAAAAGTTTTTAGTGCTTCAAAAAACTGCAAAATACCAAAGTTGTGTTTTTTTTTAATAAAACACATTGTACATTTTTTGAATTTTGGTTTTTACCTTCAATTATAAGTAAACTTTGTAAGTTAGATAATATGCCTACAATAAACCATTTTCAAAAAAATGGCGGCTGAAAGCAAAAGTTTTTAATGCTTCAAAAAATAGCAAAATACCAAAGTTGTGTTTTTTTCTAATAAAACACCCTGTACATTTTTTGAATTTTGGTTTTTACCTTCAATTATAAGTAAACTTTGCAATTTCGATAATACGCCTACAATTAACTATTTTCAAAAAAAAAATAGCGGCCTTAAACTAGAATTTTCAAAATCTCAAATATAACAAAATTGTTGCGTTTTTTTTTAATAAAACACCCTGCACATTTTTTGAATTTTGGTTTTTATCTTCAATTATAAGTAAACTTTTTTATTTAAATAATACGCCTACAATTAACTTACCTGTCTCGCCGATTTTTTTTTGAAAATGTCCAAAGGGGCGTTATTACCACTTTTTTCTCAATTCTCAACTTTGACCGGCTGTAACTTAAAAACGCCTTGACCGATTGGAGTGACTCCAATCGGTCTTCAAACAGCTTTTTTTCTTCTTGATGTCCTCTTTCACCTCCCACCATCGGAAGTTCCGTAGGTGCAATATTTTCGGAGATAGACCCTTTTGGAAGTCGATTTTTAGGCATTTTAGAATGGCGTTTTTTTACCATTTTCAAAAAAACCTCTTTAGAGGTTAATTTCATTCGAATTGAGTATATTACATTCTTAGAATATTGCAAGCGTGCCATTCCGATCAAAAACAGCAAAACAAATTTCCCGAAATTTTTTTGACAATGTCCAAAGGGGGGAGGGGGGTATTACGACTTTTTTCTCAATTCTCAAATTTGACCGCCTGTTTTTTCTTCTTTATGATGTCCTGTTTCAGCTCCCACCATCGGAAGTTCCGTAGGTGCAATATTTTTGGAGATAGAGAATTGTAGAATTTTAGAATGGCTTTTTTCGACCATTTAAAAAAAAAACTTCTTTAGAGGTTAATGTCATTTGAATTAAGTATGTTATATTCTTAGGATATTGCAAGCGTGCCATTCCGATCAAAACCAGCAGAAAAATTTTCCCGATTTTTTTTGAAAATGTCCAAAGGGGACGAGATATAATGACTTTTTTCTTAATTCTCAATTTTGACCGCCTGTAAATTAAAAACGCCTTGACCGATTGGAGTGAATGCAACTGATTTTTTCTTTCTCTAGATGTCCTCTTTCACCTCCCATCATCGGCGTTTTGTATAATAACATGTACATGCCTTAAAATGGTTTTATTCTATACTTCAAAAGTATTTTGACTTTTGAATTGAAAAGAATTTTTTATTTAAAAAAAAGGGCGACGTCCTAATTTTTCCATTAAAAATAACCAGTGACGTGCACAATACGCGCGCGGTGGTGAGACTAAAAAATCGTTGTATTGCAAAGCTTTCGTTTCCCATATCTATTGAAACGCCTACAATTTCATTACAACATCTCAAGCCGCTTTCGAAATATCCTGTTTTTACTGTTTTGTTTAATTAAATTTCAACACCCTGTACATCGGTAACGAAGCGTTTACGGACCTACGTTTATAACAACTTTTTTTCATAAAATGGCCTGTGTAATCACCCTCTTAAATTGCCGTGTCTTTGTATAGAGACCCCGCGAATCCCAGGCTTATAGAACAGTGAAACTTGGGAATAAGCTTTAAATATTATATGTATAGGAGAAAATTGTTTTTACGATGGTATTACAAAGAATTTACGAGTATCATAGATCTAAAAAAAAATATTTACTAAAACAAAAATGTGTACGTGGAGCGCCAAGTTTGCTTATTAGTCTGTATGAACGAGAAAAAAATTATCTTAAATAAGTAAATATATGAGTAAAAAAAGTATTAATTTAGGACGGAAAAAGATTTGCAATAAAAATTTATTCCTAATGACATATATAAGGTCTTTTGTACCTTTAACAGTAAACGCCAATCTCTACCAATATCAACGTATTATTTTAACCAATTCTGCTTCTCTGGGCACCATAACTAAGTTTTGGACCGGTATTCAGAAATACGATACCCTAATCTCTGAGTTAGGTCTAATCATTTGATCATTGTCAGCTTCAATATTCTTCATTAAATTTTTTGTTAACCCATATCCATCTCAAATTGCTGAACGGGACCAATACGCCCCTGGCCACGGTCTTCTTGGCCGGTATCTGGTATATGCTAAACTATGTGAGACTTTCGGTCCCAGCGAACAATGCACAATTCTACCCCATGGCTGTCACGCTCGCTAAAGATTAACAAGGGTTGCATATTTCTCATTTCAGCGGAATTATAGCAATCTCGATCGAGAACGAACGCCATTAACAATGGATAAATTGGCGAGTTGGTGTGCTGGGCCCAAAGGCATCTTGTTATTTCGTTCTTCGATAGAGCTTTTAAACCGATTATTATTATTAATCCACCATAGGTAGAATTTTTGACTGGTATATAAACCGCCAATTAACCGTCAGGCGAGTTGTTTTGCGGAAGAATGCTTCGAACATCAATAGGGCACGGGTTAATGAATTGATCAAAAGTCCCAGCCAATATTGGAATTTGGGGCATTTATTTGAGGGGGCACGAGGCAACATCGAATTAATAATTTGGTGTTTGCACATTTCCGAATTCCGACGAGTGGATTCTGGAAAATATTGAACTTCAATATTTGGCCGTGGTAAATCTGCTGTTGGTAGATATTTCTAATTAAAGACTCTACATAGTGAGACATAAAGGACGGCCGAGCCAAGCCTAGAAAAGTTTATCACAGTTTTGTAGGCGAACTGGTATTTAAGCAAGACGCGTTACACCGTAATAAACTGCCTGTTTAGATTATGGATTTTCTCTAAATAAAGCCTGAAGATTAATGGGGAGTGATAAAAAATCGACTAATTAGTTTATCTCGCGTGAGGAAATGGCGTTTTCCATTTATCTACCACCAATTAAGATAAGCTAAATGTTATGCTGCCTGGCGTGTCTGAAAATATTTTCGTCCCTTTACATATTTTTTTCTTTTTTGGGCAAGAAAAATAATTAGGCTAACAGTACAATAACTGCTTATTCGTAAAATTATAAAAAATGACACAACCAAATCCTAATTAGGTAGGTTTAGCCACACCACAGCGCACAGTGGCTAAAAACTGAAACTTTTCGGAAAAAAATGTTTGTGTTTAAAACTGTTCGAAATCTTGTGTTATAAGTTTGATTTATGTAAATGGTAACTGACTTGTTTCATTTTTTTCTAAATGAAAGACTAAAATAGAGACATCTAGCCCCTTTCCGGAGATTAGAAATTGTTTTAATTTCTAATCGTTTTCAATTTCAAATCAATTTTTTAGTAGAAAATTGACGCGGAAGTTGCACGGCGCACAGTAGTCGGACGGACCCAGTTTGACGCGCAAAAAGGAATTTTCTAAAATAATTGAACTTATTGAAATATTGTGTAACTCTAATTCTAGAATAATCAAAGAGTAAGAAAAATGATAGCAAAGGCGATTATTACCGAACCATGCTTCAAGATAATATCATTTGCTCTTGAGCGTGTATACAGCTTCAATCTATTAGATCGTTGAGTATCATTTTAAACTGTATGTTATAAAACTGAATCGTAATAAATTTGAAAATTTTTATTTTTGTATTAATTGCTGATATCTAGGGTAGATTATTGTAGACTGAAATTGCAGATTTTTAGAGCTTTTTTATTATTATTACTATACAAAAGAAAGCATTTACTACCAACTACTAAAAAAATTAGCTGCGCCTAGTTGCGCCTAAGATATGTTTGTTACTTTTTGTGTGCGTCTTACAGTGTCGCATTAGGTGTATAATATTGAAGTAGCGCAACTTTTTCGAAATTGAAGCGACTTCGTATATTCAATAGTTTAGGATATAAGCCCCACATATATCATGTTAATCCTGATACACTATATAGACAGATTCAACCAGAAAAATATCATTTTAATATACCGGGTCACACCCCAGACGAGAACGTGACGTCATTATAATGTCAACTTTTGGTGATCATTCGTCATTCGACGTCACCTGATGAAAAAATGACATGTAAATGACGTCGATTTTTCGACCTGATAATGACGACCCATAATGACGACATGTTTTTTTACTGTAAAAAAGTGTAAAGAAGTTTAAAAAAACTGTGAAAAAAAGATGTAAAAAAAGTATGCAGAAAAATGCGTAGGAAAAATTGTAAAAATAGTGTCAAATAAATATAAAAAATATGTAAAAATATTTTTAAAAAATTGTAAAAAGAAAGTGGAGAAAAAAGGAAAGGAAAAATTGTAAAAAATGGTAACAAAAAATGTAAAAAAAGTGTGAAAAAAAAACTGCAAAAAGAGTTTAAAGTAGATATAAACAAAAAATGTAAAAAAAGTGTAGAAAAAGGTGTTCAAAAATATACAATATATAAATAAAGTTAACATATTTTACTCACTTATGTGTAGTAAATAAAAATATAAAAAAAAAGTTTCCTGAATTTTCATGTTTCTTATAGGGGTTTGATTTAAAAAAAAACTTCTTTAAGAAAGTTTTGGTCAAAATTGGGAAATAATTTACTACCTAAAATTTAAATACACTACTTGTTTCAGACTTATTTTTTTTATAATTTTCCACTTTTCTTAACTTTTTCTAATTATAAATTTTTAAATAACGTCTTCTTTTCTTATTGTTCTTTTAATATTTAAATCTGATTCCTATGCTGATTACTTGTGCACGTTTCGTTAAATTGATTTTTTAATGCTGCTATTTGCTGCTTTTTTTAAAAGAATGCAATTTACCTGGTTTTCATCTTTTAGAAGTATTAAAATTAATTCTATTGGGACAATTTTTACCTAAAATCTGTGTTTTTTTTACGATTAATGAGTCCTGATTTCATTTTTTTTTTCATGCGGTGTTGACCCGCAACAGAAGATCTAAAACGAGTTCCAAATAATTTTTTTTTTTAAATTAAAATTATGGTCTGAAAGAAACCTTATTTCGCAAATTTTAAAGCTTCAAAGTAATATGGCCTAAACTTAGAAATAATTTAGATTTATGCCTCTATCTGTCTGCATATTTTTTTTCAATAATTTCCCAATAAAATTGCTCTACATTTTTTACTTTCGATATGATTCGTTTAAATTTTTATTCTTTCATATTTTTTTGCATCGATTTAAATTCACATAACACACAAAAAATTAGTTTTTTCCTACGTTTAAACAATCATAATGTAAGATGAATTAATTGTGGCTCAAAATTGAGTATTTTAAAATAATAATACCATGGTTTTAGCAATTGAAATACGAAATAAAAATGCCAGGTTCGTAACGATAATTCAGTTATTAAAACATACATGAAATATGCTATATGCCATTTTTCGGACATTAAAAGTTTATTACATTTCATAATTTTTATTTTCCTCTATCAAGAATATTTTACAAAAGTCAGGTGATCTTTGTAAAATCAGGTTTGCAGTTTTGAGAAATTTGCACATTTTTCCAAATAACTCGGAAACTCTGGAAATGTGGCAACCTCGAAGTGTAATTTTAAAGTAAATCAACAAAAGGTAACTTTTCTCTTTTTAGCAAATTTTTAGATGATTTTGGCCTACAGTTCGAAATAATTTCAATCTATGGCATTAACTCTTTGCAACTGTTTTCTATACGTTTCTGATAAATCCAGATTTGTTTAACTTTTAGATAATTTTGTCGATATTTATTTATTTCTTATTGTTTAATTGTTATCATTTATTATTATTCTCATGTTTTACCCTTTGGAAATATCAAATTAATTAAACTAGGAAACATTTTTAAGTTAATTCTTAACGTGTTAAAAATTAAAATAACCTGAGCTGGTAATTTTTTGATAAATCTGGCAAATTGCGGTCATGTTTTGGGCCCAAATTCTCGAGATTCGAATAGTCCAATAGTGCTTTTTATCGTCTTTCATATATATTTTTTAATTGTTCCTGAATTTCCGTGATTTTCTATTATTATTCTTTGTGACGTTTTCTGATTTTTTTTTCTTATATATTCGTTTTCATTCGACCTTTTATTGGGTTTCATTTTTCAAGGCAAATTTGACTGTTTTCTTGACTACGTTATTTTTATAAAGATCAATTTTTGAATTTTCAATTCTTTTACTCGGTATTGACCCGAAATATCCCCAACAATTCAAAGATAAATTTTTATTGCAAAAATTATGTTCTAAAAGGAGTTTTTTTAGTCAATTTTTGCAAGCCTTTATACTGTTTTTACTTTAAATTGTGCTTTAAAACGTGCTTTTTTGTAATTTATAGATTCAAATTAGCTTCAGTTAGTTCAGGTTAGGTGATTTTGAAGTCACAAATTAACCTCACAAAATAACGTCATTTTGTCGTCACAAAGTAATGTTATTTTGACGTTGCAAAATGACGTTATCGGTCTGTGACGCCCGTTATTACGACGTTGTTTCGCCGTCATCCCATGACGTCTTTGGTGACCAATGCTTACCAAAAAAATTACGTCAAAACGACGTCACCTTCCTGACTGGGACAGGAATTACTAGCCAAGCGATAACTCTGGCTAAAAGAATGCTAACATTTTGAAATTTTGGGGATGAATATAGTAGCTTAGTACCTACAAATTGTACATAAGTATGACTAATTTGCGTTACCGGTTTCACCGGAAGTGACGTCACTTTCATTACTACAAATGGAACACCCTGTATATTTGTCAATTTTCGGATTCGACGTCGAATTCTAGGTTATTAACATGTAATACTGTATGTCTGGCTCTTACGTTTTCGAGAAAATCGCTCCCGAACGTTCGATATCATCAATAATAAATGTTGATTTTTATGGAAACAAATGAATATCAATTAGCCTCGACATCACAAATGACTGTTTTTTTGGGTTGTCTACCAACCATCATTAAAAAAAAGTTTTTCCAAGTCGTCATGGAAAAAGCGGAAAGTTGATTTTTTGAACCATTTATCTCTATAACTTTCAATAGAAACACCTATTTTATTCCTAACATTTGGATTTCTTATTCAATTTCAAACATTATTTCTTAAAGCGTATGAGTAAAACCAGTCGTTTTCGAGAAATTGTACCACAAATAAAAGGTCCAAATGTTAGGAATAAAATTAGTGTTTTCATTGGAAGTTATGGAGAAATGTCTTTAAAAAACCAACTCTTAATTTTTTTCATGACATCTTGGAAATACTTTTTTCTAATGTTGGTAGGTAGAGACCTAAAAAAGTAGTCATTTGTACAATCGAGATTGATTGATATTCATTTGTGTGCATAAAAAACACCATTAAATATTGCTGTTATGGAAAGTTTGGGCGCGAATTGCTCGAAAACGGTAAGGGCTAGACATACGGGGTATTCATTATAAAATTTCATCTAGCAGGCTACGAAATTTTGACAGAAAAGGATGACATAATCAAAATAAATGGACTTTTGTTTCTTCATCCTTTTCTTTTGACATTTCACAGCCAACTAGATGAAGTTTTATAATGATCACCCCGTACTAGTTCAATGTTGTTTATGTTAATAACTTGGAATTCGACGTAGAATCCGAAAATGGATAAATATACAGGATGTTTTTTTTTAAATAATAAAAGTGACCTCACTTCCGGTGAAACCAGAAACGCAAATTAGTAATACTTATGTGCAATTTGTAGGTATTAAGCTACTATATTCATCCCAAAAATTTCAAATTATTAGCATCCTTTTTACCAGAGTGATCGCTTGGCTAGTAATTCTTGTGTCACCCGGTATGTTTATTGCTTGCGTCTTACCATCAATGAAGTCAACGACCGTAAGTTAAATACTCGTATCGCAACTTGGACTGATGTGATATGTGATATGATATGTGATGATAAGCTGCCTTGTGAAACTTGTATCTTAATGTAATATTAACAAGTTGAAAATGCTAATTATATGACATTTTCCTTAATGCGTTTGGTGCATTCCACACCTTCTTCGATGTTTCCATAAAGAACACTTCACGTCTTTAATTGAGCTTGCTCTTTGCTAAATTGAGCAATCAGTCTCTGGATGGATTCAATCGTGAGGTGGATACGGCATGAAGATTTTTGTGAGAACTCTGTATAAGTGGCAAAATTTAATTTTAAACATTTCCAGACCACATGAAGCACCTGAAAAAACAATCTGCTTACTTAATTTCCTTATGCTCAGAATTTTGCGCGTAAAATGAGGTCCGTCCGACCACTGTGCGGCGCGTCATGGCATCCGTTATTTAAATGGGCGAATAATGACAAATCTGTCAATTTTTCTATGCAAAAAGAACGAAGATTACCATCTAAGTCAGGTTAATATAGAATATGTGAGAACTGACCCAATGCACCTCCCGCAAGGGCCAACGATTTTAACCCGCAAAATAATGAATGGTCAATGACGTAAATAAGGAACTTTTACTTCCATGAAGTTTAATACGTTTATTACACAAACGACAAGAGTAATTCATATTTTTGCTACTATCATTCTCTTTAGCCTTTCTCAAGATAACTTTTTCCAAGTTTCCATTATCCCAGGACATCCTGAGTATAATCAACCCAGAAACTATTGTCTAGCAAGTCGAGGGTCTGCGGCCGGGCTATTCACGAAATTTCTGCTGGCGAAACACGACTATTTATTATAAAGTTTCGGAAGAAGAAAATAATAACGACATGATAAACGAGTGTTTTTAATGTTCGACTATTTTTACAGCTTAAAAGCTTAAGCGATATAAATTTGTTTTAAAATGCGCGCTTCTGCCTCAGTAGATTACACAAAATGGACTGAAATATTTCCCGAAAGACGAGCGGAAAATGGTATTTTCTGAGCCATTAAGGTTGAATAATTTATATAAATGCGTTCCTAAGTTTTAAAAAATAATGATTGTTTTTTATTTTGTAATTCCGAGAGGTTTTAACAATTATTATTGCAGCATTAAAATAATGGTTATAGGAATACATTATTATCAATTACATGGGTAATTCATTTGCATAATGTTTGCTTACGTTTCAAATTAAAATTTAAATATTACACACAAACCTATAAATTTATTTAAACCCAGCCAGACAATGTGCACATTACCTTCAGCTGATCAAACATATAAACAAGTGATGTAACGGGTCTTCGTGTTTGGAGTCAGAGTGGCCATTATTTAAATATTTGCATCCAATCGTAAAAACCAGCATTTCTCACTGATAATGGCCATCGTAATAGAAAAGCGTTATCAAAATTGTTTTGATTTTTTCGTTTATTTTTACTTAGTTAATTGGGTCATCAATTCGCAAGCAAAGTGACCGCTTGTATCTCTCCTTGTCATCAAAGCGCCGACAAATAATTCGTTAAAGTGGAGATGTTTTGGCCACATGCCAGAAAAACGAAGCTGAGAAATTGCTTTGAACTGACCGCTATTAATATATCGCAGATTATTGCGCTCGTATCAATCTCGGTTAATTAGGGCGATATCAGCAACGTTTTACTTCAAACGAACAATCATTTTCATAAGGTTTTAATTCTCAAAATACACGCAATTTACCAGCCATCATTTGCACCCTCCCCCCTTCTTCAACGTCTTCTTCAGTAGTTGCGTTCTATCTGCCCTTGTTTAAAAGGAAAGATAAAGAAAATTTATTTAAGAAAGTCTTTTTGTTAGCCTCACACTGATGTCAATAAGAATTGGAAAAAAACTTTGAATGTATATTTTTTTAAATCAATTTACACAAGTTTTTATTGGATCTAAAGGAATGAAGTAGATACCAAAGTTGTAGATATGCTGCCACCGACTAACAGGTGGCGTTATTGGTCGAATTTCTTCATAACATCACGCCGCCTTTCCTGCGCCAAATATGTCTTCAAATACGAGTTCCAACTTTAAACTCTTACCCCGGCGTATAAGCCAGGGGTCTATCACGCCTTACAGACGAGTCCAAGATAGATTCCGGGACGAAACAAAAATAGTGTTTAGTGTTTCTCTGAATAACAAAAATCGTTTCTGGAAATATATTTCCCATCTATGGCACGTCATTATTCCACGCCATAATTGGTAACTCTCGACAAACACAACACGCAATCTTCCGGGCACAAGGCCGCAACGAGGGTCGCTTCAACGCCACGAGACTACCAAAGTAGCATCTCTCTCATACCCGCCGCACGCAGCATCCACCAAACTCTCTTTTCACTCACTGTAATGCGGAATTATCTCACACACATCACTCTCTGGTACTCTTCTCGGCAACACTGGCACATTCTCCTTTTCTCACCTCGCTCAAGCAACAGCAACATAAATTCGTCCCATCAGTTCGCAAAGAGGGCTTCGCTTCTTTCCCATCATACATCTTCTCTTCTCGTTGTCACTGAGAGGGAAGTATTGTGGAGGAACTTCATCCACCGACTCACAGGTGGCAGCATTAGGCTAAGTTCTTCATAACATCACGCCGCCTTTCCTGCGCTGAATTTGCCTTCAATTATAAGTTCCAGCTACGAACTCTCATCCCGGTGTATGCACAACACCAAATAGATAGGCTACAACGAACCCAGATCGTCCCAGTGGTGTTTTCCTGAATAACAAAAATCTTTTCTGGGAATACTTTTTCCATGTATGGCACTTCATTATCGACGCTCTAGAAAGTTAATTATTATATAAATAAATTTGTTTTTTTGCCAATTATCTAGTCACACATAGCAATTTTCAGAAATGTGGAAATGGTTTTGAATTGAGCCCCTAAAGCTGCAATTCTTGCTGTTTGCTTGATTAACAAAAATCTTTTCTGGGAATACATTTCCCATCTATGACACGTCATTATTCCACGCCATAATTGGTGACCCTCGACAAAAGCAACACGCAATCTTTTGAACAAAAGGCCGCAACAAGGATCGCTTCAACGCCACCAGACTATCAGAGCACTATCTCTCTCATACCCACCGCAAGCAGCATCCAGCAAACTCTCTCTTCACTCACTGCACCGCAGAATTATCTAACACATCACTCCCTGGTACCATTCCCAGCAACACTGGCACATCCTCCGTCACTCACCTCGCTTAAGCAACAGCAACACAACTTCGTCCCCTCCGGGTTGCAAAATGAGCCTCGCTTCTCCCCCATCATACGACCTTCGCTCGTGTTGGCACTGGGAGGGAAGTATTGTGGCGGACCTTCATCCACCGACTCACAGGTGGCAGCATCAGTCGAAATCCTTCATAACATCACACCGCCTTTCTTGCGCCGAATTTGTATTCAAATACAAGTTCCAATTATGAACTCTCACCCCGGCGTATAAGGCAAGGGTCGACCACGCCTTACCAACGAGTCCAAGGTACACCCGGGACGAAAAGCCAACACTACATACATAGGCTACAACGATCCCAGATCGTCCCAGTGGTGTTTCCCTGAATAACAATATCTGGGAATACTTTTTCCATTTATGGCACTTCATTATCGACGCTATAGATAATTAATTATATAAACTGCTAACGGAAAAAATTGAAACAGCAAAATTTTTTGTCATTTTTGGGGGTCTGTATCTCGGAAATGCCTTAGCCGATATTTAAAACCTAAAGAGATTTTGAAAGGTCGTTTCTTCTGGAATCACGGCGGGAGACTGATCTTAAATAAGTTATTCTCTAAAGGATATACAAGGTAAAGAAAGAAGCATTGCAAAATAGTTGCATTTCAACCCACTGCATTTGGTAGGTAGCGTAATTTCAGAACATACATTGTTATGACATCGAGGGGAACAAAAACTGTTTAAAATATTGTATACACCCCCCCCCCTCCCCCTTCCCGGTTGATCATTCTCAACAAAATTGTTGGATTTTTTTGCTGTTTTTGATCGAATTGGGACGATTTTAATCTCCTATGAACGCAGCAAATTTAACATGAAGCAGAGTATTTCCAATCGTGGCAAAAATGTCGATTCAAACAGTGCCTAAAAATCGTCCAATGAAGGGATTTATTTTAGAACTTATTGAACCAATAGAACCTGCGATGGTGGAAGATGAAGGACATCGAGGAGAACAAAAACTATTTGACTCACTGCAATCGGTCCACTGCTTTTAAAGTTAGAGGACGTCAAAATTGGAAATTTAGAAAAAATTGTGAATACTGTGTCATTTGATCATTCTCAATAAAAATTTTTTATTTTTTTTTGCTGTTTTTGATCGAATTGAGACGATTTCAATTTTCTATGAACGTAACAAAACTTAACATGAAGTAGAGCATTCCCAAAAGTGGCAAAAATGTCGATTCAAAAAAATGCCTAAAAATGGTCCACTGAAGGGATTTATCTTTGAACCTATTGAACCAATAGAACCTCCGATGGTGGGAGGTGAAAGATATCGAGGAGAACAAACACTGTTTGATTCACTGTAATCGGTCTACTCCTTTTAAAGCTATAGGCCGTCAAAATTGGACATTTAGAAAAAATATTGAATACCCCCCCCCCCCCCCCCTTGATCATTCTGAACAAAAATTTTAGATTTGTTTGCTTTTTTTGCTGTAATTGGGACGATCTTAATCTCCTATGAACGTAACAAATTTAACATGTAGTAGAGCGTTCCCAAAAGTTAAGTTTTTAAAAGTGGCCAAAATGTCGATTTAAAATGTGCCTAAAAAGTGATTATTAAGGGTGTTTATCTCTGAAACTATTGAACCAAAAAGACTTTTGTTGGTGGGAGATGAAGGACATCGAGGAGAACAATAAAGTGTTTGATTCACACCAATCGGTCTACTTCTTTTAAAGCTATAGGCCGTCAAAATTGGAAATTTGGAAAAAATATTGAATACCCCCCCCCCCCTTGATCATTCTCAACAAAACTGCTAGATTTTTTTGCTGTTTTTGATCGAATTGGGACGATTGTAATCTCCTATGAACGTAAGAAATTTAACATGAAGTAGAGCGTTCCCAAAAGTTAATTTTTTATAAGTTGGCAAAATGTCGATGTAAAAAGTGCTTAAGAATTGACCATTAAGGGTGTCTATCTCTGAAACTATTGAACCAAAAAGACTTTTGTTGGTCAGAGATCAAAGAGAACAATAAACTGTTTGATTTACACCAATCGGTCCATTCCTTCTAAAGTTATAGACCGTCAAATTAGGAAATTTAGAAAAAATAGTGAATACCCCTGCCCTCGATCATTCTCAACAAAAATGTTGGATTTTTTTTGCTGTTTTTAATCGAATGGAGACGATTTCAATCTTCTATGAACGTAACAAACTTAACATGAAACAGAGCATTCCTAAACGTGGCAAAAATGTCTATTAAAAAAGTGCCTAAAAATCAAACCCTGAAGGGGTCTATCTCGGTCAGTCAGAGCAGTTTCATAAGTGAGCTTTTTAAAAGTGGCAAAAATGTCTTTTAAAAATTGCTTAAAAATGTAATAAATTAATTTTCAGATTTATTAAATTTTTTGAAAGTTAAGTTTCAGAGATAAACGGGATTGAAAAAAAAAACTTTTGTTGGTAAAAGGTAAAGGACAACATCGCGATAAACAAAAAACCGTTGGATTCACTCCAATCAGTCTACTCTAAAGTTATACGCTTTCAAAGTTGGAAATTGAGAACAAAGAAAGAATACCTCTAGTCGTTTTTAATGGGGGGGGACGTGTTCGCCAGTTTTCGGTTCTTTGGCCTACCAAATAAATTACTGGGGTTCTTCAAAAAGTTGACGCTCTTTTGTAAGTCACCGTGTATCGCGAGAATGCCGCAGCCGATTTTAATAAGATAAATGATCTCTAAAAGATAACTGATTGTAAAATTCACGACGTAGACTCATAGTTAATAAAACAATTTTACTCCATTTTTTACAAGGATGGCAAAAACCTAAAAAAAAAACTGATTAAAATTTTGTTTACTACGATGTCATGACGGGAGCCTTAACTTTAAGAATCTCTTTGTAATGACATTTAAGAGCTGTGGTCGATATCTCGGGACGGTTTTGGCGGTTTTTTGGTTTTTTGCCTACTAAATCAGTTACAGGGCGTTTACAGAAAGTTTGAACTTTCTTGTAAATTACAATACAAGATATCCTGAAATTAAATGTGAAATCCCTAGGCAACAATAAGGCACAATGTTCATACAAACATAAACTGCTAACGCTTCGTCTCCGAGATACAGGGTGTTGATTTTTTTTTCATCATAGCTCTTAGTGTTTTTGAGATATTTAACTCAATTTGAATATAGGTGACCATTTATTATCTACATCGTTGGATATACCAACTTCTAGCCGAAATCGAGAGAGTCTTATTTTTTCTTGGGTTGTATCCATTTTACCCTCAAATACACAAACTTTTTTGTAGCACGCCACTGATCGTTTTTTTCTTAAGAGTCTGAATTCTCTATTCAATTTAGAAACTTTCTTGCATCCTTGTCTTATCTCTCACCGTTTTCGAGAAATTTTCAAAAGTGTCTAGAAATGCACATCATTTTTCCATAAGTGACTCTTTTTCATCAGTATTTGGGAATTTAAATAGGAACGCAGAAAACAGACATTTCTTATTCAAGTTAAGACATTTCAAAATTAGGTGCATTCCTAAACATTTTTGCAAATTTCTCAAAAACGGTGAGACATAAGACAAGGATGCAAGAGGCAAGAAAGTTTCTAAATTAAATTGAGAATTCAGATTTTTAAGAAGAAACGGTCAGTGGCATGCTACAAAAAAGTTTGTGAGGGTAAAAGGAACACAAGCCGAGAAAAAATAAGACCTTGTAGATATTTCTTATTCAACCAACTGTATTTTGTAGCTAGCGTAATTTCAGAATATTCGTTATTATGACATTTAGTGGCGTTAGTTGGTATCTCGGGACGTCTTCGGCAGTTTTCGTTTTTTTGGCTTACAAAATAAATTACAGGGGTTTTTCAAAAAGATGGCACTTTCATGTAAGTCACCCTGTATCCCGAGAATGCCGCAGCCCATTTTAATAAGTTACCTCTAAAAGATAAATGGTTGTGAAATCAGCGACGCAGTCTCATCCTGTTGTTAACAAAACATTTCTATTCCATTTTGTACAAGCATAGCAAAAAATCTAATAAGAAATTGATTAAAATTTTGTTAACTACGATGTCATGGTGGGTGCCTTAACTTTAAGACTCTTTTTGTAATGGCATTTAAGAGCTATGGTCGATATCTCGGGACGGATTTTTTATCTTTTGGCTACAAAAACACTTATAGGGTGTTCACAGGATGTTTGCACTTTCCTCTAACTTACATTATATTACAGGAATACCCAGGCAACCGAATTAAATTGACTTTAAAAGTTCATTAATTTTTGATTTTAAAATCATCGGTGCAGATTGATAGTTACTAAAACGTTTCCGTTAGATGTTGTTCAGGAATGGCAGGAAATCAAATGGGAAAGGTTTCAATACAGATGAGTCATAACAGGTGGTTGAAAATGAAACTTAAAATTTCTCTGGTCAATTATTTCGTATTTACAATTTTTCATTTGAAAAATACAGGGTGTTAAAGTTTTATTTAAAAAATGGAAGTTTGTTGGTTTCTCCAAAACCGCCAGAGATATCTCAATAAAGTTTTGCAGTCCTTGACTTTATAAAGACATTTTTAAAGAAAGCTTTGCGTGAATAATTTTTGTGACACTTAGGGTTCGGGATCTCAATATTTGACATTGTTGCGATTGCGTATTCGTAGTTATTATGTACTACCTTTTACGTAGGAAAATGAATGATTTTTAATAAGGCTATTATTGTATCCAAACTCGTTTGGATACTCTTACACTTTGTCTTTTTTTCATTTTTGGTTGTAGATATTTTGCAATATTACCACACCTGTCGATTTGACAAATTTTCAAGCCTAATTTCGCTAAGCTGAATAGGAAAATCTAGAAAAAATCGCGTTTTTATATTTTTTTTTTGTAAGGGCCCCCTTCTAGTGTTTCTAGACCACTTTAATTAGACCATCGGTCCAATAAGGGTAACACCAGCGAAAAGGGCATATCCTTGGGTACATTTGGTCCTATTACCCCAAATTGTCACTTTAATATACAGAGTGTGAAAAATCTCCGAATCAAAATTACGAAAAAGTGTAAAAAAGGTAACGTTATTTTTTGCCATTTTTACGAAAAGTATAGCCTGGCCGAGCTTCGGTTGTAAATACTTAATTGCGGGATGTGGGAAGAAAATAAAACGCAGTTGTCAGTTTTGGTCTAGCTTTTATACCGGGCGAGCCACATAAGTTTTTATGTTGCGCATTTTTTGCCACTTTCGGTGTACTTTTCTCACATTTCACCCTGTAGATTCCACATTTTTACAGTGAAAAATCTGAAAAAAATCAGGGACGTAGTACACATATGGGTCTTCAATATGGCCGAGGATCGATGTCCTAGCTTTGAATTCCAACTTTTGAAACTTTAAAGAATAAATTGCCAGTTTGAAGGCGATTTGTGTCTAAGCTAAGCATCGAATCGTTTGGTTTTCTATTCCTGGTGATACCTTGGAATGTTTTTTCTTTTTGGCACCTAGTAACCACTTTTTCGCTAGGACGTCGCAAAATGGTTCAAATTGAATTTCGAAGCTTTTTTGAAATTTAGGCCAAATTTTCGAAGTTTCCCAGTTGGCCGCTACCGTCTTCCAGATCAGCGTCGTTGCCGTCGCGTTTAGGAACTCAGTTTGATTGAATTTGACAAATCCAACTTTAAACACGAAAACTAAGAAAAATGGGCAGAAAACCCGGAAAACTCTTTGGCCGGATAAAATTTGAACATTTTTAATACTATTGTGAACAAAATTCCCGGTCCTCGAGAACGATTTCGCAAAGACTGGTCGATTTGAAAATTTCGTGTTCGGATTTATGATGGCAAGTTTATTTTTAGAACTATAGTTCATTTTAACAATTCACATGGTTTCATTCAATTCAAATGCGTTTTAACAATCCAGGTCTTCCCATAAGAAACACATTGCCCAATGCATTTTAAACGAGGTGACGTTGATTACGTCATAAAAAATATTACTCCAATAGACAGAGTGATAAAAATAATCGTGGCAAAGTCAAGTCATACGATAAAAAAATTGTTATATCTCTGAGACGAATATAGTTAGGAATTTAAAAATTGGTATGTTGGTTCCTTAGAAGATGGGCTACAACTTGCGATGGGTGAAACCTTTTTTGGTACCAGTTCAATAGGCACCACTAAAGAAATTTTTCAGAAAAGTTTTCAGGCTTTTACATGGGTATTTAATATAATATAATGTAAACCTTCTACACACGTCCCGTACCTCTTTTGGAAGACCAATTACATTTCATTTCACTGAAGTTGTTCAAAGAAATCATTTTGGTGGTCTACCCAATTTTTCTTTAAAAATATGCTTTAACGCGCGCCACTGGGCGAGATAAAAATTTTGTTATTATTGCAAAGCATACACATTCTATTGCGGTGCTAAATTTTATTGAGATATCTCTGGCGGTTTTGGATAATCCAACAAACTTCCATTTTTTAAATAAAATTTTAACACCCTGTATCTTTCAAACGAAAACTTGTAAATAACAAATTGTAGACAACACGTTAACATGACAGACTTTCCTTCAAATTGGAATTTTTAAGTTTCATTTTCAACCACCTGTTATGACTCATTCTGTATTGAAACCTTTTCCATTTGAATTCCTGCCATTCCTGAACAACATGTAACGGAAATGTTCTAGTAAGCATCAATTTGCACCGATGATTTTAAAATAAAAAATCAATGAACTTTTAAAGTCAATTTAATTCGGTTGCCTGGGTATTCCTGTAATATAATGAAATTACAAGGAAGTGCAAACTTCCTGTAAACGCTCCATAACTGTTTTTGTAGACAAAAAAAAGCTGCCTCGAGATATCGACCATAACTCTTAAATGCCATTACAAAAAGAGTCTTAAAGTTAAGGTTCCCGTCATGATATCGTAGTAAACAAAATTTTAATCAGTTTTTTATTAGATTTTTTGCCATCCTTGTATATAAAATGGAATAAAATTGTTTTGTTAACTATGAGTCTACGTCGCTGATTTTACAAACAGTTACCTTTTAGAGATCATTTATCTTATTAAAATCGGCTGCGGCATTCTCGCGATACGGGGTAACTTACAAAAGAGTTTAACGTCATTAAATGTCATAACAATGAAAGTTCTGAAATTACGTTGATTATCAAATGCAGTGGGTTGAAATGCAACCATTTTGCAGTGCTTTTTTCTTTACCCTGTATATCCCTTAGAGAATAACTTATTTAAGATCAATCTCCCGCCGTGATTCTAGAAGATACAACTTTTCAAAATCTCTTTAGGTTTTAAATTTCGGCTAAGGCATTTCCGAGATACAGACCCCCAAATATGACAAAAAATTTTGCTGAATCGATCTTTTCCGTTAGCAGTTTATATAAATTTGTTTTTACCAATTATCTAGTGACACATAGAATTTTTCAAAAATGTGGAGATGGTTTTGAATTGCAACTAAAACTGCAATTTTTTCCTGATTTAACGTGCTTTGTAAATCTGTTGGACCTGAGATCTTTGCACTAAAAAACCTCTCCCTGTATACAATTACCTAAACTCACCCTGCATATTACGAGTTAAGTGGTTGAAAATGAAAATAATCGGATTTAGTATCACTGAACAAACGATGCCCTATTAACCAATTTTTTTTAAAGTTTTTTACTGTTTGTAGATTAAAGCTTCGTGATCGTTAACAAGAATGACGGACTCATGTCTGAGTATCATTGGAAGCAAGTTTGTAACATTAGAAGAACCCCCAAAGTTACTTTAAGGTAGTTGCCAAACTTTTACCCTCTGTTCAAAATCTAGAAAATTCTTAATATTGTTTTTAGGTGATTTTGTGCTTTTATCTTTTTTCGACTTTTACCCTTTCCTCCCTCGTGGCCTTTAACTTTTTTTCTAACAGGTTAGTTTCTCTTAACATACTCAGTTTTTCCATCTCGCAACTAGCATTTATCGTCGCAATAACCCAGTTGCAGGAAACGTTACTAAAATTAAGTGGCAATTGCGTAACTTCTACTAATAAATGTTGGTAAGTAAGGTAAGAGTTACTGAAAAGAAATATTAACGAGTTCCGTTTACGTAGGAAATACTTAATTCGGCTACCTTTACGTGGAATAACTTTAAAGTCACATTTATGGTAACTGGGACGTAACAAATACTACTCAAAATCCTTATAAAAGTACTAAAACGTACTAAAATACAAACAACTAAACCTTTATAGTAGAATTAGTTGGTTGCGGTTACGTCTTCGAAATTACTTTAAAGTTGTCATGACTATTTGGTTAGAATTCATAGTAATAAATACCGACCTGTTACAACTAAAAAGACTTTTAAGTAAAACACTGTTACGTGGCATGTAATGGTTCCAAATCATAAGATATTACCATAAATATGACCTTGAAGTAATATTACTATTGAGTTAAAATTTATAATTATTCCAGGGTAGCAAATTCTTCGCAAGGAAACTTTTAAGTGAATGCTACTTAATCGAGAAATAGAGTTGGCGGTAATTTGTGTTTTTTATTATTTTAGCCATAATCGGTTTGGACTGTGTTATCATAGTTTCAGTGTCATCGTCATATCACAGTACGTATCTATAGTTTGACTTTGTGGTTTCAAAAGTACAATGTAACATAGGTCCAAGAACGAAGCAACGTATAAACGTTAGAAACGCAACAATAGAGAGAGTGAAGACATATACCTATCTTGGAACAACTGTTAATGAAGACTGGAACCACACGCTGGAAATTAGATGCAGGATAGAGAAAGCAAGAGCTGCATTTCGGAGGATGGCTAGACTCTTCAGATGTCATGATTTATATATGCCCTTAAAAATCAGATTATTGAGGTGGTATGTTTTCCCTGTATTGTTGTATCGAATGGAATCCTGGACTCTCACAGTTGCTGCATGTGGAAAAATCGATGCTTTCGAGATGTGGCTGTATCGACGAATCTAGAGGATACCATGGACCGCTCATGTAACTAATCAACACGTATTGATAAAGTTGGGAAGGATAAAGAACTAATTGAAGATAAAAACATCCAAAATTGAATACTTTGGACAGGTAGTGAGGAATAGGCCAAGATATGGAATGTTACAGTTGATTCTATACGGAAAGATAAACGGTAAACGGAGTCGAAGGATGGCGGATCGAAGGATCGAATCGATAATTACATGGTACAGATTGCCATGATGGTCGCCAACGTCCCAAACGGAAAGGCACTGTAAGAAGAAGATATGGAAAGAGCTTTTGGTTGGAATGGATAAAGAAAGCACGAGTTCGATAGGGCCGTCTGTCCAAGGAATGTAGAGCTCCATGAAGAAAATGTCACTTGATAAAAAATTGTCATTATTACGAAAGGTACGTTTAAAATGTTTGGTTAATTTATTGTTTAGTACCTAATATAATCTGTTCTATCTACGTGTAAAATAGGTATAATTTGAATGTTATTATTAAATTATATGTAAGTTACCATTTTGAGATTCTTTCTCCAACAATGAACTAATCGGGCAAAAAAAGTGGATGAGGCTTTACCCAAAAGTAAGTAGTAAAAAATGAACTTTCCGCCTCAAAGATTTAGGAGTTATCTATTATATCTGATGACATGACACCAAAATTCAGGCCTTCGCCAAAATAAAATCGTATCATCCATCATTATTGTAGCTAACAAAGACAGTCACACATCTACTTATTTCTATAAGTTGTTAGTGGAAAGACAAAGGGAGAAGTGAAAAAGCGTTAGTCCCAGTTAAGTGGCCGGGTGGTAATAATTACCATGCTACGACTTATTTACTCCAGAACAGTAACTGGGTCGTAATTGGAATAGTCCCAGTGTGGCCGCCAGCACGTAATGGTTACTCAAAAATCTTTCCCCATTTTAGTAATAAAGTGGTAATTAAGCGGTGCCAGAGCGGTTGCCGCCACTAGTAACCGGAAACCATTAGTATTCCTTGTAAGTCGCGGTTACCAGGCGGAAACCTAAATTGCGAGTTGGGCTCTCTCTCTACAAATTCTTATTCTCCCTTCCAGTGTTTTAGTCGGTGCAGTAAGATCTTTCCTTGCATTATGTTCTTCACACTCGTTTTTTTGTCCCAAGTTGGTTGTAATTAATTATTCTTCTCAAAATAATTTTTGTTTCACTTTTTTGGACCTAAAAATGAGTTGTGGAAAAAAAAAGGACTAATAAGCACCAAAAATGGGAAAAGCAGCAATGAAGAGAGCATAGCAAAATAGGGAGAAGAATAACCAGAAACTGAATAAAGACGGACCAAGGAAATCAAAATTGATAAATAAGCTAGCAAAAAAAAATTGAAAAATAATTTTTTTCTTGAAAAAAATAATACTAAAGGAAGCTGAGAAGAAAAATAAAGAAACATAGCTAAAAGTGGTGAAAGAAAAAAATGTCGAGGAAATCATATATCGGAATAAGACCTTGTATTTATGTGGGAAAGGGAGATGAGGGACGTCAGGAACGAAAGTAGGAGGAAATTACGTTTCTAAATGCAGACTGGAAGCGAGTTCTACGACATACGTAATTTCTCGAAACCCCGCGCCATTGCTATCACCACCCCAGTCCTTCCACTGCATCGCGACGACGGATGAATAAATGCCACCGAGTCTGCATTTAGAAACGTAATTTCCTCTTTCTTTCGTTTCTAAACGCAGACTGAAAGCGAGTTCAATGACATACTTCAAGTGCGCCAAAAACCCGCGCCATCACTACCCCCACCCCAGCCCCTCCATTGCAGCGCGACAGCGGAAGAATAAATACCATGGAGCTCACCACAATCGAATCAGTGAATCTATCAGTCGGGAAGGATCAGTCGGGAAGGATCAGTCGGGAAGCACGGGAGGTCACTTCGCCCATTGTCTCTTCGCTTTTCTTAATGTCTGCCGCAGCTGTAGGGTGTCCCAGAAAGTTTTGCAACTGGAGCAGCTAGGGACCAAAGTAAGTAGATTTAATCATACATACCGGAGGAATTGATGCAGTCCGTTAGAGCCAACTGCGTCTCATGAGGAAGCTCTTGAAGAAACTCACGAACAGGCCATCCCCTCCTCGCTTCCACACGAAATTAATTTCTCTTTGATAGTCGAGAAAACGTCCCTGATTCGAAACAACAGAGCAAACTAACTTTCAAGTCACCAATTACGGCCATAGTACATCCTGAATATAGCAGAAAAGGACATTTGCACTTAACAAATGCAATTTTTTTATGTCTCCGACGATGACTTTTGGGACGATCCAAACAATGGAAAGTTGAATACTGAATGTGGTCTAAGATGAAATTCCAAACAACATGGTATTGAAGAGGCAAATCTGGAGCGAAACGACCAAACAACGGGTGACCAGATGAACAAACCTACCTACAGAGAGGAGTTCTCTCAACTGGGACGCTCGAGGGACTCCATTCGACAGATCTAAGCACAAAATGACAGTGTCCTCCTCTGTGTAGTCCAACACATACTGAAAAATTTCCCTTTAGTTTTCCTTCCAAAACGCCACTGAAGTTTGTTGCACTCAAATTGCCATAAATTAAAACCATGTTTTTCCTAGGGGTGGCGCTGAGGTTACTATCTAATTTCTTCCTGGGGTCGCTTTCCCCCTCCAAAGAACTGGCCGCTGAGGTGCCTACAGGTCGAGCATGTCTGACAATATCCATCCCTGTGAGTGAGACCTGATATCTTGTTATTCGACTACTTTCTCAGGTCGCAGATTGTTTGTTCTAGTCCCGCTATCTTATCACAGTACGAGGAGATGCGATTCTCCAGGTCAAGGTTATCCTTTTTATGTGTGGGTTGCTGCTCTCCAGGGTCATTATGGTGGACACCATCTGTCTGCAAAGCTCTTCTGATCCTCTATCCTGGCTCTGGAGCTCCTCAATAGTCCCGCTGAGCTGTAGTTCCCCATCCCGAAGAGTAGGCACAATTTCGTTAGCATCAGACAGTTTCCCTTTTAGTGCCCTGATTGTCTCTTCTTGGGATTCCATTCTCCTCCGTAACTCCGCCTCGGTCTCCAAAGCCATCTCTTCAAATGCCACAGAGTTCTTGCGCAGTCTGTTGTGATTTCTTTCTCATTCATCTAATGAGCTTCTAAGCGCCGCCACTTGCTGTTCCAGATCTCTAACCCTGTTCTCATCCATATCTCTTTTTTCTCGACAAGAGGATGAGCATGATCCTATTTTTGTCCAATCAATAAAACGACTACGGTATGTGAACCGTTATAATTATCGTCGTTTCGGCTCTAAAACAGAACCATTCCCAGGACAATTCACCTTAACATTTAAAGTTCTGTGGCCAGGTATGGATAGTTTTGAGTAAATGAAAAATTTATGTATTGCCCATTCAGGATTTTTTGGCATTTTAGTAGCCAAGAAATGTTCATGTTTTTCTCATTTTCTCTCATGTTAAGAAGATTGACAAACAACGTCAGAGTCAAATTTCCAAGGCTAATGAGATGCCAAACTTTTGTGAATAGGTAATAGTGAAAAGGTTTTATGGTCCAGTACACAAGACCTGTTGAAGTGTGTATCAAACACCAAACAACCAAGAGATGGTAACTTATTGGTGAGTGGAAAAAAAATGGAGCAGAGATGTCACAGGAATCATTCTGTGCACACCATAACCAATCCAGAAAAAATCTAGAGGTAACCATCCTAAGAAGAAACCTTCTAGTAACGAAATGATTAACAAAGATTTTGCTTTCATCAGGATCTAACCAATAAAACGATGACTGAAGTATTTTTGCCTTCAATCAACATGGTGCCCTCCTACTGTTTTTAATGGATATGGGTACCTGAATGTACACACAATGGCAGTCAAGAGAATCTATTACAGTCTGGCCGTTTATTATGCAAGAATTCTAAGGTCACGGTTTTTGCCGGGCTAAACATGGCAAAACGACACGGTGCCCGGCAATATTCTTGCGGAGAGATGCACGAAGCTCGGATGGCTCCGAACCGACAATATAAAACGTTTTCGAACCGTTTTACGATCCATTCTGAACTGCAGTTTGAAAGGAGAATGCATGAACTTGTGCATTGTGCATGGGCGAATGTGCTCTATCGGGACTTACGGGCGTTTCAGGTTTCAGGACCGTAACGCAATGAATCTTGTTTGCTTTCGAAAGGAGATGGGGAGTGGCTCGATGTCCGAGTTTTACGGCTTTTTAAGAAATTTTCCAGCAAGCCCAAACAAGAAAAATCCTTTAAATACCAAGAAAAATGTGAGTTCACGGTTGCAGTTTATACTGGGCGAAAGCAGTCAGAGGATTCCAGGGGTTCTTTCAGGTGCCGCAAATTCCGGAAATCACCGCCTCGAATTTAATTTGAAACTAAATCTAATGGGACTGTCTCATTAGCGAAAATATTACGATCCTTCCTCCGTTTTATTTTAACAAGTATGCGCCGATTAAGCGCAAAATTCAAATAATCCGGGATCGCACTCCGGGCCCAAGTCTCGGCGCGATAAAACTAATCTAAGTTTCTAACAAGTTTCCGCGGAGTTTGGCATCGGGAATTTCATCAAACTCTGCTCACTTTTCACCATCCCGAATCGCATAAATAAAGGAAGTGTTGATCCTGACGTGTCGCCGGCTTCAGATTTAAATGGAACGTCCAAAACTTGGCAGACGACGGACGTGTAGGGAATTTGTTCCGGCTTCGATGCATTTGAATATGCCTGGTTAATCGATAATACACATCCTGATGATGGGAACTGAATGCTGCTTGTTTGGGTTTTTGTTTTTCAAACTAGTGCCTTCGTACTAAGATTTTAAAGGTTATCCTAAGAAAACTGACACTTCTTGGACTCTGCTTCGCAAATCGGCCCAAAACCGCCTTTAATTGTTTTAGGAAATTTGGCGTGAAGCCCCTCGCTATCAGGCTATTTATACGGTATTAATATTTCAATATGGAGGATCCTTTGTCTTGTTAAGCGAATTATACGCCTAATAAGCTTTACGTACTCCCTTTCGACGCGTCAGCTTGTAAATGATTGTTGCTGTCAAGATATTGTGTCCCAGTAACCCGTTTAAGCTTATTGAATTCGTTTCGTAACTGTGTGAGTTTATCACAGTTTTATGGTTCAATACACCTTCAGTTTAGTTCATCTCAAGCTATTGACGACGTGTAGCTCCTGAAAAAATCTTTGCGATGTCCATTTGGTAAAATTGCGATGTTAAAAATGGGTGCATTGTACGCTAGGTAAAAAATTCGCCGATCACCGGTTTCGAGTTCTTAACTCTTGCCCTTTCTGTACGCCAGCTTTCCATATTGGCAATTTAAGTCATACGAGTCAAATTTATTTGGAATTTGACATCAAATTATCCAGTTATTTCGACCACAATTAGAGAATAGAAAAAATTGAAGTATACCGTCGTTTTAGTTAGAGTTGGAGATAGACCCTTCCAATGGGACCTCTCCGATAGAGGCGTGTCTGTCAAAGTCCCTCAAAAGCTTCCTCATAAGGCACCGTTGGCTCTTGCGGACTGGATCAATTCTTCCCGTATATGTAGTTCAGTCTACTTACTGTGGCTCCTAGTTGCACCAGATGCGAGATTTTCTAACCTTTCTAGAACGCCTTCAATCTAAACTAATTAAAATGGCATGTTTTTGGGACACCCTGTACTACCTAAAACTCTAAAAGAGAAATCAGCGTCTTATTTATTATAAAACTAGAACCAACGAATAAATTCATCCACTAAAGATTTATAACGGAAAAATCGATTTCAATCTGTGAAGGTTTGAATCGACAGGAAAACCATAATTTGGAGTTAAAAATGAAAAGGTGAAAGCCGATCTTTGACAACTTCTATCTCAATTCCTTTTTAATGTCACCGAAAATTACTGGAAAGTTTCCGGAAATTTTCTAGTAATATTCGTCGATCGCTACTTTATGTCAAACAACTCGGGTTGGGCAAAACCAAAAATTAAAAAAATCAGGAAAACTACCGAAAACTTTCTAGTAATTTTCGTCGATCCCTAGTTTAAGTCAAACCCAGGGTGAAATAACTAGAGTTAGGCAAAATGAAAAATTTTGAAAATCGAAAAAATTACCGTATCTAATAATTTTCGCCGATCGCTAGTTTAGATGATCCAACTAGACATGGGCAAAACTAAAGATTTTGAAAATCGGAAAGTTTAACGGAAAGTTTCGGCAAAATTTCTCGGTAATTTTTGTCGATCCCTAGTTTACGTCAAACAACTAAGGTTGGGCAAAACCAAAGATTTAGAAAATCGGGAAAGTCCGTAAATTTGTAGTAATTTTTATCGATCGATAGTTAAAATCAAACAACTAGGTTTGGACAAAAACAAACCATTTTAAAAGTCGGGAAAATTACCGGAAATTCTAGTAATATTCTTTGATCGCTAGTTTAGGTCAAACAATTAGGGTTGGGCAATACCAAAAATTAAAAAAATTAGGAAAATTATCAGAAATGTTCTAGTAATTTTCGTCATTCGCTAGTTTAGCTCAAACTCAGGGTCAAATAACTAGAGTTGGACAAAATACAAAAAATTGAAAATCGAAAAAATTACCCGAAATTCTCTAATAATTTTCGTCTATCGCTAGTTTAGATGAACCAACTAGAGACGGGCAAAAATAAGGATTTTGAAAATCGGAAAAAATACCGGAAGAACTAGGGTTGGGTAAAAACAAAACATTTTGAGAGTCGGAAAAATTACCGGAAAGTGTCCAGTAATATTCGTCGTTCGCTATTTTCGGTCAAACAACCAGAGTTGGACAAACACCAAACATTTTGAAAGTCGGAAAAATTACCGGAAATTTTCTAGTAATTTTCGTTGATCGCTAGTTTAGGTCAAACAACTAGGATTGGGCAAAACCGAAAATTAAAAAAATCAGGAAAATTACCAGAAATGTTCTAGTAATTTTCGTCAATCGCTAGTTTATGCCCAAGCCAGGGTCAAATAACTAGAGTTGAACAAAATGACAAATTTAGAATATCGAAAAAATTAGCCGAAATTTTCTAATTATTTTCGTCGATCGCTAGTTTAGATGAACCAACTAGGGACGGGCAAAAGTAAGGATTTTGAAAATCGGAAAAATTACCGGAAGAACTAGGGTTGGGTAAAAACAAAACATTTTGAGAGTCGGAAAAATTACCGGAAAGTGTCCAGTAATATTCGTCGATCGCTATTTTCGGCCAAACAACCAGAGTTGGACAAAAACCAAACATTTTGAAAGTCGGAAAAATTACCGGAAATTTTCTAGTAATTTTCGTTGATCGCTAGTTTAGGTCAATCAACTAGGATTGGGCAAAACCGAAAATTAAAAAAATCAGGAAAATTACCAGAAATGTTCTAGAAATGTTCGTCGATCGCTAGTTTAGGTCAAACCCACGGTCAAATAACTAGAGTTGGACAAAATGAAAAATTTTGAAAATCTAAAGAATTACCCGAAGTTCTCTAATAATTTTCGTCTATCGCTAGTTTAGATGAACCAACTAGGGACGGGCAAAAGTAAGGATTTTGAAAATCCTTGCTTTTGCAATATTTTGAAAGTCGGAAAAATTACCGGAAATTTTCTAGTAATATTCATTGATCGCTAGTTTAGGTCAAACAACTAGGGTTGGGCAAAACCGAAAATTAAAAAATCAGGAAAATTACCAGAAATGTTCTAGTAATTTTCGTCGATCGCTAGTTTAGCTCAAACTCAGGGTCGAATAACTAGAGTTGGACAAAATAAAAAAATTTGAAAATCTAAAAAAATACCCGAAATTCTCTAATAATTTTCGTCGATCGCTAGTTTAGATGAACCATCTAGGGACGAGCAAAAGTAAGGATTTTGAAAAGCGAAAAAATTACCGGAAGAACTAAGGTTGGACAAAACCAAAACATTTTGAGAGTCGGAAAAATTACCGGAAACTTTCTAGTAATATTCGGCGATCGCTATATTCGGTCAAACAAGCAGAGTTGGGCAAAAACCAAACATTTTGAAGGTCGGGAAAATGACCGGAAATTTTCTAGTAATATTCGTTGATCGCTAGTTTAGGTCAAACAACTAGGGTTGGGCAAAACAGAAAACTAAAAAAATCAGGAAAATTACCAGAAATGTTCTAGAAATTTTCGTCGATCGCTAGTTTAGGTCAAGCCCAGGGTCAAATAACTAGAGTTACACACAATGAAAAACTTTGAAAATCGAAAGCATTACCCGATATTCTCTAATAATTTTCGTCGATCGCTAGTTTAGATGAACCAACTAGCGATGGGCAAAAGTAAGGATTTTGAAAAGCGAAAAAATTACCGAAAGAACTAGGGTTGGACAAAAACAAAACATTTTGAGAGTCGTAAAAATTACCGGAAATTTTCTAGTAATATTCGTTGATCGCTATTTTCGGTCAAACAACCAGAGTTGGACAAAAACCAAATATTTTAAAAGTCGGAAAAATTACCGGAAATTTTCTAGTAATATTCGTTGATCGCTAGTTTAGGTCAAACAACTAGGGTTGGGCAAAACAGAAAATTAAAAAAATCTGGAAAATTACCAGAAATGTTCTAGAAATTTTCGAAATGAAAAATTTTGAAAATCGAAAGCATTACCCGATATTCTCTAATAATTTTCGTCGATCGATAGTTTAGATGAACCAACTAGGGATGGGCAAAAGTAAGGATTTTGAAAAGCAAAAAAATTACCGGAAGAACTAGGGTTGGACAAAAACAAAACATTTTGAGAGTCGGAAAAATTACCGGAAATTTTCTAGTAATATTCGTTGATTGCTAGTTTAGGTCAAACAACTAGGGTTGGGCAAAACCAAAAATTAAAACATTCAGGAAATTTACCAGAAATGTTCTAGTAATTTTCGTCTATCGCTAGCTTAGGTCAAACTCAAGGTCAAATAACTAGAGTTGAACAAAATGAAAAATTTTGAAAATTAGAAAAGTTACCCGAAATTTTCTAATAATTTTCATCGATCGCTAGTTTGGATGAAGCAACTAGGGACGGGCAAAACTGAGGATGGGCAAAAGTAAGGATTTTGAAAATCGGAAAAATTACCGGAAAATCTCCGCAAAACTTTATGGTAATTTTCGTCGATCGCTGGTTTAAGTCAATTAACTAGGGTTGGGCAATACCGAAAATTTCCAAAAACGAAAAAATTAACGGAAAGTTTTCGAAAACGTTCTAGTGCATTTTCTCGATTGCTGGCTTAAATCAAACAACTGGGGTTGGGCAAAAACCAAAAATTTTAAAAGTCGGGAAAATTATCGGAAAGTTTCCGGAAATTATCTAGTAATATTCGTTGATGGCTAGTTTAGGTCAAACAACTAGGACTGGGCAAAACCAAAAATTTAAAAAATGAGGAAAATTATCGAAAATTTTCTAGTATATTTCTTCGATCGCTAATTTAGGTCAAATAACTAGGAATGGGCAAAATGAAGAATTTTGAAAGTCGAAAAAATTACGGGAATCTTTCTAATCATTTTCGTTGATCGCTAGTTTAGATAAACCAACTAGAGTTGGGCAAAATCAAAAGTGTTCTACTAATTTTTGACGATTGCTAGTTTAGATCAAACAACTAGGGTTGTGCAAAACTGAGAATTTCAAATATCGGAAAAATTACCGGAAAGTTTCCGCAAAATTTTCTGGTAATTTTCATCGGTCGCTTGTTTAGGTCAAATAACTAGGGTTGGGCAAAACCGAAAGAATTATTGGAAAGTTACCGAAAAGCTTCTAGTAATTTTTCTTGACTACTAATTTCAACCAAACAACTAGGGTTGGGCAAAACCAAAACTTTTGAAAATCGGGAAAGTTATCGTAAATATATTGTAAATTTTATCGATCGTTAATTAAGATCAAACAACTAAGTAGGGTTGAACAAAACTAAGAATTTTGAAAATCGGAAAAATTACCGGAAAGTTTCAGCAAAATTTCTTGGTAATTTTCGTCGATCGTTAGTTTAGGTCAAATAACTAGGGTTGGGCAAAACCGGATTTCCAAAAACAAAAAAATTATCGAGAAATTTCCGAAAATGTTCAAGTTTCGAAAATTTTTCTCGATTGCTAGGTTAAATCACACAACTAGGGTTGGGCAAAACCAACAATTTTGAAAATCGGCAAAGTTTCAGTAAATTTATAGTAATTTTCATCGATTGCTAGCTTAGATAAAACGATTAGAGTTGCAGCAAAGCTACAAATTTTGAGAATCGGAAAAATTACCGGAAAGTTTCTAGTAATATTCGTCGATCGCTATTTTAGGTCAAGCAACTAGGGTTGGGCAAAACCAAAACTGGAAGGGAAAGTTTCTGGAAATTTTGTAGTAATTTTCGTCTATAGCTTTGTTATAAAATCTATCCGTCGCTTGCATGTTCGTCTATTTATGGTTTGTATGCATTTTTAATTGATAACTTTGTTTTTGCAAACGAACTGAACTATTTCGATAATAAAATTTAAATTAACTAATTAATTTTTAGATAATTTTATCTCAACATTTGAATATTGTAATTTTGTGCCTCCTCCTACCTCTTCTAGTAATATTCTTTTCCCATTTTTCTTAACGCGGTGCTTTTGTAGTTTTTATCTTTTTTTCTTACTGTTTTTTTTTATTCTTCATATTTTTGTATTCTGGCCCTTTGCCGCGTTTCATTGAATGCTTTTTTCTTTCATTTATTTATTATTCTAAATTGAACTTTTTCTTGCATGCTAATAGATTCAACGTTTTTTTCACCTAATATTAGACTCAACGAATAAATATGGTAATGTCACCAGGACCGGCTCCAGCGCAAGCTCCAGTTCGACTTTCTAAGTTTTAGATACCAAAATTTAAATATTTTAATTTTGTGCACTTTCTACCGGACATATTTTTTTTCTATAAATTTCGTTTTTTCCACTTTTCTAAATCGATGTTTTACAGTTTTTTGTTTTATAAGTAAAACTTTTCCAGCGAGTCAAAAATCCCTTTTTATTGAGAAACTTTAGTTTGATACCCTAAGTTTTAGAAAATTTTGTCTAAAAATTTGAATATTTTATTTTTCTGTTTTTACCTATCTCTTTTCGACATATTTTTTTTTTCTATAATTTTCAGATTTTGACACTTTTCTTAACTCGATGTTTTGGTAATTTTTTTCTGGCTTTTTTTTTATTCTTTATATTTTTCACTTTTCTCAACTCGGTGCTTTTGCAGTTTTTTTTGTTAGTTTTTTTATTCTTCAGTTACAGTTGCCTCGCCTTATGATTATCTTTCACTGAAATTCGGTTTGCTACGTTAAGAAGATATCAAAATCGTCTCATTCGCTTGAAAAAAAAAATAAAAACTGTCTTCACTGACCCAGGGGGGAGGGGTATTTCTTTTTTTTTGCGATTTTCAAATTTGACTCTCTGAATTTAAGAAATACTTGACCGATTTGATTAATCTCAGCACGGTTTTTTTCTTTTCTTGATGTCCTCATTCAAATACTGCAAATGGAATTTCCATTAGTTGAGCAGTTTTGAAGATAGACCTTTTCGCTTGTCGATTTTTAAACCTTTTAGGAATCAGCCTTGAACACATGAAAAACTAACTTACGATACAACGTGCACTCAAACTCAGGTCGCTACGTCCAAAGAGAAACGAGAAAGTGTCATTCAGGTGAAAACTAGCAATAAAAAATGAAGATGTTCTTCGAATTGACCAAAATTCTCCCCTATATATATCTATATTCTTTTCTATTATTTTTTTTTAGCGATAGAGAGTCGACTTTCATGGAAATGACAACGATGATGGAAAAGGTAAGAACCATGATGGTAAATATTTAAATTTTGCAAAAAAAACATGGGGCATGAGGCACTGAGAATTAATAGGAAAAATTAATTTTCGAAAATTACGATTTACATATAAGTCAACAAGTCAACAATGATGGCAAAAAGCAGAAGACTACATACAGATAAATTAGTAAAAGACGATATTAGGGCAGACAATGAGTACAGGATGATTCTCAGGGTATCTAGAGGTACAAAATCAAGAAGGAGTTCAAGCAAAAGACAAGAGATAAAAGGCAAAAGTTCAAAGATAGTAGAATAAGATATTCAAGGTCAAACAGAGAAAATAAAAAAGACACTAAATGACAAAAAAATAATTGATGTTTTCAGTGTAATGGCGTATTTATTATTTGTTAAAAATGTAACAGCAATGCAGAAGAATAAAACGTGAAAAAAAAATCATAAAATGGCATAAGATGAAAGTAGGAAGAAACCACTACACGAAGAAAATGAAAAATACTAAGAAAGTTTTGATTTTAATATTATTATTATTTTTTTAATTTGTGTCCGAAGTGTAGAAGAAACCGTTTGTGTAGAAGAACCTTTTCACATCTCATATACGAGTAGGTCTAGAAAAAGACAAAATGTGCTTTTAGTGTAAAGTCGTTCGTAATGCAAATACTGTCCGACAATATGATTTCATGCATATTTATCGTTTAATAGAACCCCAACCAATTTTAAGTCTTAGATAAAGTTTCCGCCTTAATTAAACTTGTAAACTATCGATAAACAAATTGGATACATTATTCCCCTTGTTTTAAAAATTGTTGTTGTCAAAGGTTTCTATAATTTGCCACCAAGTCAAACTGCTTTAATGGTACAATAATAATATTATACCATTAAACATTTAATGGGAAGTAAAACTTGCTCACATCATTCAAAAAGTGACTGAAAGCCAAAAAGCTTATTCCATACTTCGTATCTCATTAAAAGTTGCTTAACAAAATACGAATGTTTAGGCTTTGGTCTAATAAAACCGGGTCCAAAAGGCAATGTTAATAATTTGAAACAAAAGGCAGGTAGGCCGATCATCGAAGGCGACAACTTCCTTCATTAAGCGCTCATTACTCCCAAGGTAACATTACTCGTTATAGAGCACAGCAAAACAATACATTAAGTTCTACCCGATTAGAAAAGTAATGCGAGCATGATCAAATGCACGTGACACATCTTGAAATTACATTGCTGAGTGGGTGTACTAAAAACATGCTGTATTCGCTTCGCCAAGAACTCACCATTAGGGAGTCTTCATAGAGCGCAGGAAAACAATACATTAAGTTCAAGTTTGCATTAGAGAGGTATTGGGAACATTGTCAAACGCACGCGACATATCTTGAAATTACATTGCCGAGTAGGTACAAAAAACATGCATGGCCAAGAACTCACCATTAGGGAGTCTCGTGGAGTATTAAGGAACTCATTCAGCGGCCATGTAAATCCATGTCAGAGAGCAACAAACAACAAACATCCACCCTTGTGAGATACGGCACCGTCTGACACTTGTGTTTACATAGTGGATCAGCGCCTGTATCGCGTCGATCCCTGATTATGGCGAGAGGAAATGCCGAAACGTCGTGCTCGACCGTTCGCTCGTATCGCACTAAACGGGCCGGAGAGCCGAATTTCCCGACGTTTCCCTACGAAAACACCTTCTCTCTCTAGGATCGCGGCCTGCGTTCAAAACAGTCGAACGTCGCGCGTATCGTGGCGCCATCGCGGTGGGGCGCGACAAAAACGCCAAGTAGATCGCGCAGGATTTATTAGCTTTTATATCGGAAGAATATGAAAAGCTGTGTAGTGGAGAACGGGAATGGAAAAGGGGTTTATTCCCTTTCGGGAGATATCTTTTGTAGGACGCGCAGCCCTATAGAAAGAATTATTTTGTGTCATGAGACCACCGCCCATGTGGTTCAAAATCTACGTGATCAGCAATAGAAAAGAAAATTGGACAAAGAAGTTCTTTCGTTTTTACCATTCAAATGAAAATAAAAGTTGTTGCCAATTTTAAATGTTTCGTATCGGGACTACCCCCCTCTTGGAACCGCTCGCTAAAGCACTACTTCATCAAAAGAGAGACTTAAAGAAAGCAGAAACTGACCTTCATCCGCCTGTTTCCCCCTTCACTTTTCTTTCTTCATCTCAATCATGACGAATCAATCCTACTTTAGCAGATGTTTTGCCTGCTCCACAAAACTGGCACTCGTTAATACATTGCGTTCCTATTTTCCTGCCATATCCAGTAACTCGATTTCACTTAACTGCCATTGTTCCTTCTGTCTTATATGCAACATATCTCCATCATTCCCAACCTCCTTTTTACTTTCTCTACTGCACACTGACGATCCCTAAAAAACAAAAGAAGTCATGGCACTGGCCAGAAACCCTAATTTTTGGTCGATTTGTTGAAGACGTGAGATTTCTAAGCCTTTTCCTGCTGAGCAACTATGTAAAAAAACCAAAAGTGTCATCTATAGAACAAGAGCGCAAAAGTGAGTCGAATAAAGTGAAATTTTTTGCCATTTTTTTTTTTTTAATCATTTTTGGGGCTAATTTGCTTCGAATTACGTTTGTTACTAGGAGATTGCAAATGGTTCATTCTGGTCAAAAAATAGGAAAAAATAATAAGAAAAAAGTAAAATTGACCAAAAGAGTCTTTTTTTCCAATTTAAAATTTTGATCGCCTGTTGCTTTAGAACGAGTAGTCCGAAAGGGGTAAATCTGTTTTTTGTTCTTCTTGATATCCCCTTTCACCTCAACATCGTCAACAGAAATCTCAAAAGTTAAATATTTCCAGAAATAGACTTTTTCGGTTGTCAATTTTTAGGCCCTTTTAGAATCGACTTTTATGCCATTTAAAAAAAATGTTTTGGGAGCTAGCTTTCCTTGAATTTATTTGTTTCTTGAAGGGTTTCGAAAACGGGATTTTTTCCTTTAATATACTTTAAACTAAAAAAGAGAAAAAATAAATAAAACTGACCAATTTTCAACTTTGACCACCTATAACTCTAAAACGATTTTTCACTTTCCGCCACACACCACATGAACCTGTTTTAATTGGTAATTATAATTTACTTAAACTACAGCTCATATTTAATCTAAACACAAAACAAAAAATAATTATGTATATTTAATATAAATTAGGTCGTCTAGACCAGTGGTATGAAAAATAAAATTAACTTATGGCAAATAATAATTATGGATGCCTTGTCTTGTCTGTTACTAAATAGCATTCTAATGGGTTCTTTGACCTATTTTGTTATTTTGTTTATTTTACTTATTTTGTTAAAAAAATGTAATTTTATCTCTTTTATGGAAACAGTTTTGCCTGATTTTGTTCTAAAACAATTTATCTCAGAAACCTATAAATTTGCATCTTTAGATGATAATTTAGTTCTAGAGTTTAAAAATGATTTCGACCCCTAATTGATCCTCACTTTCCCAAAAAAACATAAAAGTATTTTCAGGCGTTTTGAGCCCAATTTCACTTACTTTAGTCCAAAAGATTTCAATCAGTTTCAAATCATATTGTCGTAAAATTCAGTTTCTCCAAAAACATCGAAACTTGCATTTTCATATGTTTTAAGTAATTTTTCACCTGATTTTGGCCTTATTAAAATTTTAAAGATTTTTGGCACTAACCTGAATTAACCTGACTCCAAAAAAATCACCAGATTTTATTTTTGACTTATTTTTGTATTTTAGTCAAAAATCAATGCTTAAAGGCTTTGAGTTTTTTTAAAGATTTTAGCCTTAATCTTAATTATTTGCTTTTTTAAATGCTTTAAGCGATTTTGATCCTAATATTCAACTAAACTTTTCAGAAATTTTATTATTAAATTTTCATACACTTTGAGTATTTTTTCACCACTATTTGCCCTAATGCTAGCCTGACTTTCTTAAAAAATACCAAAATTACATTTTTCAAGCACTTTTAGTCACATTTTACTCAGTCTGTTAAAAAAAATGTAATTCTATCTGTTTTATAGAAACAGTTTTGCATGATTTTGCTCTAAAATAATTTCTCTAAAAACATCTAAATTTGCATCTTCAGACAATATCGGGTTATTTTTAAACGACTTTAGTTCTGAATTTTAAGGTAAATTTTTTCAAAAACTCCATTGTTCAGTGCCAAGTCATTTTTTAACCAATTTTGGCTCTAATTCTGACCTAGACTGGAAACTAAAATTGCATTTTGAGGTGTTTTGAGCCCAATTTCATTTACTTTAGTCCAAACGTGTAATTTACAAAAACCATAAATCAGATGATTTGTATCAGTTTTGCCTTTTGATCTGAAATTGAAATTTGCGTGTTTAGACGTTTTAAGTGATTTTCCTTAAAACATTTTTCCTGACATTGAACTTGGATGATAATTTGAATACTTCCAAAAGTTTTAAATTTTAATTATTACATGCTTTGAGTAATTTTTATTGATTTTCGGCCCTAAACCTAACATGACTCTCTAAAAAATCACCAAATTTTATTTTTGAGTAATTTTTATACTTTATCCAAAAAATAATGTTATCAAAATTTTCAAATTGAAAAAATGGTCGATTTTGACCTCACATTGGCATTTATTGTCGTTCCTGAGAGTTTTAAAAGATTTTCGAACCATTTCTATTCAGAAATTTTTGACATATTGCAATTATGCATTATTAACTATTTTGAGTTTTTTTGTAAGATTTTAGTCTTAATCTTAACCAGTATTCTTCGCTTCTTGAGACGCTTTAGGCGATTTTGATCCTAATCCTGAACTAGGCTTGTCAGAAAATTTTTATTTGCATTTTTAGACGCTTTGAGTAATTTCTCACCAATTTTTGCCCAAATACTAATCTCACTTTCTCAAAAGAACAGCAAAATTGCATTTTTCAAGCATTTTTAGTCAAGTTTTACTTATTGTTTTAAAATAATGTAATTTTAACTCTTTTATGGAAACAGTTTTGCCTGATTTTGTTCTAAAACAATTTATCTAAGAAACCTATAAATTTGCATCTTTATCATCTAATCCTAACCTGAATTTTTCCAATTTACGTTTTGAATGCTTTGAGTTTAAAAATGGTTTCGACCCCTAATTTATCCTCTCTTTCCCAAAAAAAAAAAAAACATAATCGTATTTTCAGGCGTTTTGAGCTCAATTTCATTTACATTAGTCCAAAAGATTTGAATCTGTTTCAACTCATTTTGTCGCACAATTCAGTTTCTCCGAAAACATTGAAATTTGCATTTTCAGACGTTTTAAGTAATTTTTCAATTGATTTTGGCCTTATTAAAATTTTAATGATTTTTGGCACTAACCTGAACTAACCTGACTCTAAAAAATAGCCAGATTTTACTTTTGACTTATTTTTATATTTTAGTCAAAAATCAATGCTTAAAGGCTTTGAGTTTTTTTAAGATTTTAGCCTTAATCTTAATTCTTTGCTTTTTTAGATGCTCTAAGCGATTTTGATCCTAATCTTCAACTAGGCTTTTCAGAAAATTTTTTATTACATTTTCATACGCTATAAGTTGAATACTTCCAAAAGTTTTAAATTTTAATTTTTACATGCATGAGTCATTTTTATGGATTTTCGGCCCTAAACCTAACTTGACTCTCTAAAACATCACCAAATTTTATTTTTGAGTTATATTTATATCTTATCCAAAAAATAATGTTATCAAAATTTTCAAATTCAAAAAATGTTCGATTTTGACCTCACATTGGCATTTATTGTCGTTCCTGAGATTTTTAAAAGATTTTAGAACCAATTCTAACCAGAAACTTTTGACATACTGCAATGCATTATTAAATATTTTGAGTTACTTTTGTAAGATTTTAGCCTTAATCTTAACCAGTATTCTTCGCCTTTTTAGACGCTTTAAGCGATTTTGATCCTAATCCTGAACCAGGCTTGTCAGAAAATTTTTATTTGCATTTTTAGACGCTTTGAGTAATTTCTCACCAATTTTTGCCCTAATACTAGTCTGACTTAAAAGAATACCAAAATTGCATTTTTCAAACATTTTTAGTCAAAATAACGTAATTTTAACTCTTTTATGGAAACAGTTTTGCCTGAGTTTGTTCTAGAACAACTTATCTAATAAACCTATAAATTGGCATCTTTAGGTGATAATTTAGTTCTAAATTTCAACCTACATTTTTCCAAAGACTGCACATTTGCGTTTTTAGATGCTTAGTGCTAATGCCATTTTTTGAAGGCCTAATCCTAACCTGAATTTTTCCAATTTACGTTTTAAATGTTTTGAGTTTAAAAATGGCTTCGACCCCTAAGTCATCCTCTCTTTCCCAAAAAAAACACAATCGTATTTTCAGGCGTTTTGAGCCCAATTTCTTTTACATTAGTCCAAAATATTTGAATCTGTTTCAACTCATTTTGTCGCAAAATTCAGTTTCTCCGAAAACATTGAAATTTGCATTTTCAGACGTTTTAAGTATTTTTTCAATTGATTTTGGCCTTATTAAAATTTTAATGATTTTCGGCACTAACCTGAACTAACCTGACTCTAAAATATCGCCAGATTTTACTTTTGACTTATTTTTATATTTTAGTCAAAAATCAATGCTTAAAGGCTTTGAGTTTTTTTTAAATATTTTAGCCTTAATCTTAATTATTTGCTTTTTTAGATGCTCTAAGCGATTTTGATCCTAATCTTCAACTAGGCTTTCCAGAAAATTTTTTATTACATTTTCATACGCTATGAGTAATTTTTCACCAATATTTGCCCTAATACTATCCTGACTTTCTAAAAAAATATCAAAATTACATTTTTCAAGCATTTTTAGTCAAATTTTATTTAGTTTGTTAAAAAAATCGTAATTCTATCTCTTTTATAGAAACAGTTTTGCATGCTTTAGCTCTAAAATAATTTATCTAAAAACATCTAAATTTGCATCTTCAGACAAGATCGGGTTATTTTTAAACGATTTTAGTTCTGAATTTTAAGCTGAATTTTTTCAAAGACTCCAGTGTTCTGTGAAAATGTCATTTTTAACCAATTTTGGCTCTAATTCTGACCCAGACTGGAAACCAAAATTGCATTTTGAGGTATTTTGAGCCCAATTCCATTTACTTTAGTCCAAAAGTGTAACTTACAAAAACCATAAATCAGATGATTTGAATCATTTTTGCCTTATTTTGATCTGGAATTGAAATTTGCGTTTTCAGACGTTTTAAGTGGTTTTCCAACTGACATTGGACTTATGATAATTTGAATACTTCCAAAAGTTATTAGTTAGTTGCTTCTATTATTCTCCATTTTATATCGTTCATTATAGATTTAGGATCCAATGTTATATTTTCACATTTTGAACCATTGTTCTCTGATTTTGAAATACATCCTTGCCTGACTTTCTCAAAAAAACATTAAAATTTGCACTTTTTGATGAAGTGAGTCATTTAATCGATTTTAGTCTTATTTCTGACTTGAATTTCTCCGATGATCCCAAATTTGCTAGTTTAGAGATTTTGAGTAATTTTTGACAAATTTTGGCCATAATCATAATGTGAATTTTTCCAAACACTCCAAATTTGTACTTTTACACACTGTGAGTCATTTTTCACGTATTTTGGCTAGCCTGACTTTTTCAAAAACATCCAAATTCATCGCTTTTGGGATGACATATGTTATTTTATTCGACATATTGACATATAGGTCTTTGCAATTTTAGCCCTAATTCTGACCTGAATTTCTCCAAAAACTCCAAACTTGCACTTTTAGATGCTTTGTGTAATTTTTTGCCCACTTTTAGCTCTAATCTTAATTTAAATTTGTCTAGAATTTTTTAATTTCTATTTTTTGACGCTGTGAATAATTTTTAATGATTTTGGCCAGAACCTTAATTTGAATTTATCCAAACTTAGATTGACTTTAACATTCGCTTTATTTCTAGCCTTACTTTCTTATAAAATATCGAAATTTATCTTTTTAGATAGAGTGGTTCACTTTTAAACGATTTTTGTCTTACTTCTAACGTCAATTTTTCCCAAGACTCCAAAGTTGCACATTAGATGCCTTGGGTCATGTTTTAACCCACTTATTCAAAATAAACATACCAACTTTCTCAAAAAAACTTCAAAACTACTTTTTTCAGGTAAAGTTGCTGGTTTTTAATTAATTTTTGTCTTAATCCTAACTTGAATTTTTCCAGAAACTTTTAGATTGCACTTTTAGACGCATTGACTAATTTTTAATCGATTTTGGCTGTAATCTAATTTGAATTTCTCCAAAGACCCTGAAGTTGCATATTAGAAGCCTTGTATCAAGTTTTAACCTAATTTGAATCGAATTCTAGCATGCACTCGCCCAGAAACTCTAAATTTTTCATTTTAAAACACACATAATACGAATTTTTACAAACACTCCAAATTTATATTTTTTTACACACTTTGAATAATTTTTATCGATTTTGGCTTTAATTTTAGCCTGACTTTCTCAAAAAACATCAAGATTTTCATTTTGGAAGAAATAATCGACTTTAATTATTATTCCAAGAAGATTGCCCACAAATTCTTAATTTGCCTTTTTAGACACTTTGAGCAATTTTTAACCGATTTTAGCTATAATTCAAAATTTGTATTTTTTTTATTATAGTACTTTATAAATTTTATTTTGTTTAGAATCGTTTTGGTTCTTTGTAATTTCTTCGTATCTGCGACAGTTTAAGAAAAAACTAGTGATTTACGCAAAAATAAAGTTTTGAGGGTTGAAAAGGTGCATGACCCCTAAAAACGTAAATATATAAAAAAAATCTTGAATCGTCCTGATCAAGGACTGTGCAAAACAAACCCTTTGGTGTCCTATATCAAGTTTTTACATATAAAATCCATTAAAGAATCAGCCCTTACCGATTGACACTTTGAGTCATTTTCCACCGCTTTTGGTCTTAATTTTAGCTTGACTTTCTCAAAAAGCATTAAAATTGTAATTTATATATAAAATAGGTCATTAGTCATTAACTATATATATATAGTTATTACATGTTTTACCCATTTTGGCTATAATCTCAATTTGGATATTTCTAAACCTTACAAATATTTATTTCTACACGTTTCGAGTCATTTTTCAACGCTTTCGGCCATAATCCTAACCTAACTTTCTCAAAAAAACTTCAAAACTTTTTTTTTTCGGGTAAAGTTGCTGGTTTTTAATTGATTTTTGTCCTAATCCTAACTTCAATTTTTCCAGAAACTTTTAGATTGCATCTTTAGACGCATTGAGTAATTTTTAACCGATTTTGGCTATAATCTAATTTGAATTTCTCCAAAGACTCCGAGGTTGCATATTAGAAGCCCATGTCATGTTTTAACCTATTTCGACTCGAATCCTAACATGCATTCGCCCAGAAACTCTAAATTTGCATTTTTAAACAAACACAATACGAAATTTTCCGAACACTCCAAATTTGTATTTTTTACACAGTTTGAATAATTTTCATCGATTTTGGCTTTAATTTTAGCCTGACTTTCTCACAAAACATCAAGATTTTCATTTTTAGAAGAAATAATCCACTTTAGTTATTATTCTAACCAGAATTTCCCCAAAGATTCCAAACTTGCAATTCTAGACGCTTTGGTAATTTTTTTATCATTTTTGGTCCTAAACCTACTTGAATTTAGCCAAAATCTTTGACTTGTTTAAATAAAATTAATAACTATTTCTCAAAAAAACATCAAAATTTGCACTTTGTGATGAGGTGAGTCATTTTTGATCGATGCTAGTCCTATTTCTAACTCGAATTTCTCCGAAGATCCCAAATTTGCAAGTTTAGACATTTTGAGTAATTTTTGACACATTTTAGCCATAATGATAATTTGAAATTTTTCAAACACTCCAAATGTGTATTTTTACGCACTGTGAGTAATTTTTCACGTATTTTGGCTAGCCTGACTTTTTCAAAAGCATCAAAAGTCATCAATTTCGGATGACATGTTATTTTAAACAATTTTAACCGTAATTCTAACCTGAATTTCTCCAAAAACTTCAAACTTGCACTTCTAGATGCTTTGTGTAATTTTTTGCCCACTTTTAGCCCTAATCCTAATTTAAATTTGCCTAGAATCTTTTGATTTGCATTTTTGTGACGCTTTGAATAATTTTTACTGATTTTGGCCAGAATCTTAACTTGAATTTCTCCAAACCTTCCAAACTTAAATATTTGCTTTAATTCTATCCTTACTTCCTTATAAAACATCCCATTTTAGATAAAGTGGTTCACTTTTAATCGACTTTTGTCCTAATTGTAACGTCAATTTCTTCTAAGATTCCAAAGTTGCATATTAGATGCCTTGTGTCATGTTTCAACCCATTTTGACCCGAATTCTCACCTGAAATTGTCCACAAATTCTTAATTTGCCTTTTTAGACACTTTGAGCCATTTTTAACCGATTTTAGTCATAATTCCAAATTTGTATTTTTTTTTAATATAATATTTTGTAAATTTTATTTTGTTTAGAACCGTTTTTGGTTCTTTGTAATTTTTTCGTATCTGCGACAGTTTCAGAAAAAACTAGTGATTTACGCAAAAATAAAGTTTTGAGGGCAAGACCCCTAAAAACGTAAATATATAAAAAGAAATTTAAATCGTCCTGTACGAGGACTGTCCAAAACAAACCCTTTGGTGTCCTATATTAAGTTTTTAGATATAGAATCCATTAAAGAATCACCCCTTACCGATCGACACTTTGAGTCATTTTTCACCTCTTTTGGCCTTAATTTTAGCCTGGCTTTCTCAAAAAGCATTAAAATTGTAATTTTTATATGAAATAGGTCATTAGTCATTAACTGAATATATAGTTATTACATGTTTTACCCATTTTGGCCATAATCTCAATTTGAATATTTCTAAACCTTACAAATATTTATTTTTACACGTTTCGAGTCATTTTTCAACGATTTCGGCCATAACCCTAACCTAACTTTCATAAAAAAACTTCAAAACTTTTTTTTTTTCGAGTAAAGTTGCTGGTTTTCAATTGATTTTTGTCCTAATTCTAACTTGAATTTTTCCAGAAACTTTTAGATTGCATTTTTAGACGCATTGAGTAATTATTAACTATAATCTAATTTGAATTTCTCCAAAGACTCCGAAGTTGCATATTAGAAGCCCTGTGTCATGTTTTAACCTATTTCGACTCGAATCCTGACATGTATTTGCCCAGAAACTCTAAATTTATTAAAATTTTAATTAAAATCTAAATTTGCAAAAAAAAAACATAATACGAGTTTTCCAAACACTCCAAATTTGTATTTTTTACACACTTTGAATAATTTTTTTCGATTTTGGCTTTAATTTTAGCCTGACTTTCTCAAAAAACATTAAGATTTTCATTTGTAGAAGAAATAATCGAGTTTAATTATTATTCTAACCAACATTTCTCTAAAGACTCCAAACTTGCAATTCTAGACGCTTTGGTAATTTTTTTATAATTTTTGGTCCTAAACCTACTTGAATTTAGCCAAAATCTTTGACTTGTTTAAATAAAATTAATAACTGTTTCTCAAAAAAACATCAAAATTTGCACTTTGTGATGAAGTGAGCCATTTTTGATCGATGCCAGTCCTATTTCTAACTCGAATTTCTCCGAAGACCCCAAATTTGCAAGTTTAGACATTTTGAGTAATTTTTGACACATTTTAGCCATAATGATAATTTGAAATTTTTCAAACACTCCAAATGTGTATTTTTACGCACTGTGAATAATTTTTCACGTATTTTGGCTAGCCTGACTTTTTCAAAAGCATCAAAAGTCATCAATTTCGGATGACATGTTATTTTAAACAATTTTGACCGTAATTCTAACCTGAATTTCTCCAAAAACTTCAAACTTGCACTTCTAGATGCTTTGTGTAATTTTTTGCCCACTTTTAGCCCTAATCCTAATTTAAATTTGCCTAGAATCTTTTGATTTGCATTTTTGTGACGCTTTGAATAATTTTTACTGATTTTGGCCAGAATCTTAACTTGAATTTCTCCAAACCTTCCAAACTTAGATTGACTTTAACATTCGCTTTAAGTCTAGCCTTACTTTCTTATAAAGAGAGATTTACCATTTTAGATAAAATAGTTCACTTTTAATCAATTTTTGTCTTAATTCTAACGTCAATTTTTCCCAAGACTCCAAAGTTGCATATTAGATGCCTTGTGTCATATTTTAACCCACTTTGGCCCGAATTCACACCTGAAATTACCCACAAATTCTTAATTTGCGTTTTTAGACACTGAGCAATTTTGAACCAATTTAGCCAAATTTGTATTTTTTGTAGTAGTTTACTTACATTACATTACAAAATAACAAAGTATTTTGTGCATTTTATTTTGTTTAGAACCTTTTTGGTCACTTGTAATTTCTTCGTATCTGCTACACTTTAAGAAAAAACTAGTGATTTACGCAAAAATAAAGTTTTTAGGGAGGAAAAGGGGCATGACCCCTAAACACGTAAATATATAAAAAAAAATATTGAAACGTACTGTTCAAGGACTGTCCAAAACAACCCTTTGGTGTCCTATAGTAAGTTTTTAGATATAAAATCCATTAAAGAATCACCCCTTACCGATTGACACTTTAAGTAATTTTTCACCGCTTTGGTCTTAATTTTAGCCTAACTTTCTCAAATAGCCACAAAATTGTTATTTTTAGATGATATAGGTCATTTTTTATTTAACTATATATTTATTAAGCTTTTTACCCATTTTGGCCATATTCTTAATTTGTATATTTCTAAACCTTACCAATTTTTACTTTTACAACTTTTGAGTAATTTTTCACCGGGGTTTCAAAATGGATGGTTTTAAATTCATTTCAGTCTTAATCCTAACTTTTTTTTTCCAGAAACCTTTAGTTTTGCATTTTTAGAGGGTTTAAGTAATTTTTGAACCGATTTTGGCTTATATATAATCCTAATGTGAATTTCTCCAAAGACCCCGAAGTTGCATATTAGAAGCCTTGTATCACGTTTTAACCTATTTTGAACCGAATTCAAACATGCATTTGTCCAGAAATTCTAAATTTGCATTTTTAAACACTTTCAGCAACTTATAACTGATTCTAGCCATACTGTTAATATGAATTTCTCCAAACACTCCAAATTTGTATTTTTTACGCACTTTGAATAATTTTTCACCGACTTTGGCTTTAATTTTAGCCTAACTTTCTCAAGAAACATCAAGATTGTCATTTTAAAAAAAAATAGATATTTTTTTGTTTTAATCGACTTTAGTCTTTATTCTAAATTTGAACCTAACTTGAAGAATTTCTCCAAAGACTCCAACTTGCAATTCTAGACGCTTTGGGTAAATTTTGTACCATTTTTGGTCCTAATCCCTGCTTGAGTTTGGCTAGAATCTTTGACTTGCCTAATTAAAATTGCGTAATTTAAAAATTAGTAACTATATAGGGTTATTTAATTTCTGACCCATTTTGGCCATAATCTTAATTTGAATATTTCTAAACCTTACAAATTTTTACTTTTACACGCTTTAAGTAAATTTTCACAGATTTTGGCTTTAATCCTAGCTTGACTTTATCAAGAAACTTCGAAAGCCTAACGTGCATTTTTTCAGTAAATTTTAGTTTGCATTTTTAGACACTGAGTGATTTTTAACCCATTCTGGCTATAATCATAAATTTGAGTTTCTGCAAACCTTTCAAATTTGTATTTTTACTCACTTTGAGTCATTTTTTTGTCGATTTTAGCTTTAATCCTAGCGTGACATTTTCAAAAGACATCAAGATTTGCACTTTTAAATGAGGTGAAGTGATCGATTTTAATCCTCCACTTGATCTTCTCCTCCTGCTTGTTTAGTTTTTGTTTATTCGCGGTAACAGACTTCTATTTGTGATAAAAGACAAAAAAAATATGTGGATAGAGGATAGATAAAAGAATAAGTCTGGCAACAGTACTTTGACCAAAAATCTCATTATTGGATGATAAATTATCCAGGACAAATTTTTAATTTTATGACTTACTAGAAATATGCATGAAAGCATGGGAAATGAAGGAAAGCGTGCATGAAAGCATGGCTTCATCTTCTATTATTAGATCCGAATTTCATTGCATGGAAATTTGGCCATTTGGCAAAAGCATGTGTAAGGAGAAATGCTTTCTATGCTCAGACAGGGATGAATCACCAACTGCAGTCCAATGAATGAAAAAGCCATCGAACTTGAAGCTCCCAGCCTCTGCTAAAAACAGCAACTTCAACTCCTTCAACTTCAGGACTTCACACTACTCCTCCGATGACTTTACTCAAGGAATGTAAATCTTAGAACAGTTGTATTTTGTCGACAAAAATGGTGCTGTATCCAAAGCTGCTGCTACAATACAGACTAGAAAAGCATCTACAAAGAAAAAAGAATAATAGAGTATGAATGAGAAGAAATAACAGAAAATGGTATAAAAGAAGATAACAGGTCAAAGTAAAGTTGAATTTTTCTTAAAACCTGAGTTATTTTTTAAACCAAATATCGTAAATGATAGAAGCCAGTGATCAAAGCCCATACTTTACTGAATTTTTTTTTGACGAAAATATTCACTTGTGCAACATGTTCCTGTTCTTCACTATTTTTGCTTTGAAAAATTAAATTGCCACGCACTAGATTCATCTCTAACTAGAGCAAATATCTGAACGCTAAGCCTTAAATCACTCAACACATCTCTAATTTCCACCACAAATAAAAAAAAAATCACTACATAGTCTAAAGTGTCAAAAAATGTCGGGAAAAAAAACAAAAAGTGGTCGTTAAGCAAAAAAGGAAATAATTGACACGAAACGTTTAAGTAAACTAAACATAAAGAACCAACAAAGAAACATTAGCATAGTCGATAGAGTTTTGTGACAAAACTGCAAAGACACATAATACTTAGAAAACCTAATAAAAGAACCCAAAGAAATCTGTCCACAACTATTCCCTCTTTTACTACCGGGGCTACTTCCTATTTTGGCCCTCCTGCACTCCTGTCGCCCCCCCCCCCCCCCTTCCTACTTTTCCATTTCACACTGAGTGGCTCAACAAAGAAAAGTTTATCTCGAACATAAGATGCATTTAATTTATTTACTTCCATTATTTATCAGCTGTCTGGCGTTTGTTCCATCCCAGCCGACCCGGCCGTTCATTACTCACTACTTGTTTCTGATACTGTCGTTTCAACCCCTCCTTATACACTCATTAACATCCCCCTTACATCGTTTCTTAGCTCCGGTCTCCGGTCCTCTAATGCACCTCGTAAATAAAACTCCTTTTAAGCGATGAAGGCTTTTTTTAATGGTTTAATTTCGGAAATGAGTCTGGCAAAAGAATTAAGTTCTTTCTATAGACTCGAATATAAGTGACGAAATTGAGGGTGAGATGCTTAATAAATTTTTGGGTAAAGTATCTGAGAGAAAAAAAAACGGTGGAAGGCAAAATTAAATTCAATCTTTACACTTCACTAGGCCTATGAGATTGCGTTCATCAGCATAAACCGAGACTCATTTTCCGTTTTACGACGTCTCATAAAAAATTTACTAAACGATCCCTATACGGGTACGTAAAGCGGACTTTTTAGTGCTTGTTTTAGTTTGACAAATCAGTTAATCAAATTAAGACCTCGGTTTTGCGTGTTTAACTATTCTACGGTGCCTCGGCGGCGGTCCCCATGCTAATGGTCTGAGTCTGGCTAGTGAGCCTCATAAACATTGTCTTCATTATCTATAAAAAATTGCTAATTCCCCCCTATCACCGTAAAATACGCCTCTATGAATATTTACTTAACATTTCGCTTAGCTCGACAAAAACACGAGAATAAATTTATTAAGTCAACAATTTTGAGCTGTTCATGTAAATTTATTCAGACACCTATTGCTCATTCCCCGCGGTTCAAACAATCTACTTAATACGCCCATTTACGGCCTTTATGTTTTACATATAAATTATAACCCATTGTTTATAGCCATTCAGAAACGGCCTACCCGAGGCGCTTACACCTCGAATTTTCCATTTAAACATGCCTCGATCTATGGCCAAGATACTCGTTCATAATTTTTACCGAGTTATCCCATGGGCTTATGGTAATGAAGACCATAACTGAAATTTTAATCTCGGACCGGGCATAAACAGGTATCGGTACAACTTAATTTGGGTCCGTTAAAGAGTTAATCGAGTGAAAAAAACCTCAATGTTTCATAGAATAGTCTCGTTAGGAATCGCAGAACCGGAGTAGGCACATTTTGTCTTTTTTTTATATTAATTATTAAGGGATTAGTTTCCTTTATATATTTTCTGATTTTGAAGAAATTTAAAACTTAGCACCGGAGACCTTGTGTGGGTAGCCAACATGTAGTGATAATATCCTCCGTTGACAAAATGCCCAACATTGCCTTTTCCAACATTTCAATTATCTCTCTTCGTTGTCTCCACAATATAAGTCAGTAATCAAAATTACGAAATTTCGAACGCAGCTCGTCGAAACATTTGACAGTTGCCCCTGGTTACCCCATACGCCCTACAGAAAAAATTTTCGTGCCTGCGTTCCAGGTTTTCATTGAGTATTTAAGTTATTTAAATCTTTTAATTGCATTTTAGGGCCTTAAGCTAAAAGTGACTGAAAATAGTTCAAGATATTTTTTTTTTTAAGTATAAAAAATGAAAATTTGCCACTGAATATATTGTAAACGAAGAACTTTAATACCCAGATACAGGGTGTCTTTTGGAGGAAATGGCTGTAGTTACGAAGACGGTTAAATTAGCAAAAAGTTTACTTTTATAGAATCTGTTTAGAAAACCTTTAGAATGTTGCCATATTTTGAGTGGTATCTGAAAAATATAAAAAAAAAATTGAAAATTCCAAAAACTTAAATCTGTTTACACGAAGCTAATCGAGATGTCATATGGGAGGGACTAAAGTATAGTAAAACTTTGTAATTTAAACTTTTTTTGTGTCACCAATAGTTTTTGAAATAGAAGATATTTAAAATTTTCGCAATTTTTACATTTTTCTAAATATTTCAGAAACTACTTAAAACGTGGCAATAGCGTAAAGGTTTTCTATAAAGTCTCCACAAAAGACAAAATTTTCCAAATTTAGCTGACCTTGAACTACAGCTGTTTCGGAGATAGCAATACTGCACGCACTTAAAAAAAACACCCTGTATATATTATATATATCCTTAAACTAAACCCACAAACGAAGACAGCATATATTAAACATGTTTTTATGCCGATTTTAGGTAAATCGTCTTACCTAAAATATGTTCTAAGGGAGCTAACGCACTTTGAATATGACCCTTTTACATTATTAATTTTTTTATAATTTCTTAGAATGTTTTCTTTATCTAGAAATTCCAAACATACAAAACTAAGCGATCTTATGATGTAAAAAATGTTCTTTCAGTTGCAACCTTAGGTATTTATTTGGGGGGGGGGTCAATTGATATTTTTAATAATAATTTTTATGTTTTTGATTTTTTTTGTATTTCTAATATTCAAATCGAAAACTCCAGGGTATTCTAAGTTAAAAAGTGTTCTTGCCCTAAGTTGCTAAAATTTACCGTAAGCAAGAAATATCAAATTATATATGTTTTTGTTTTATCTTTAGATAATTACAAAATTACACAATCTTTTCTAAATTTACTAGTAGGCTTTGGAAAACCACTTGTTGAAATTAGGTGGTAAATAGTATTACAAATGATCCTGTATATTTAGATTTACACCAGGCACCTTCTATCAATAAATAGACACCCAAGTGTCCTCCAATCCCCCAAGTGTCCTCTAAGACCGTATATTTAGATTTGCAGCATGCTCTTTGTATCAATAGACACCCAAGTGTATCAGTAGACACCCACAAGTAAATAGCCCTTGCTGCAAAAATGCCAACATTCCTCTTTCTTTCCACCTCTTTCTCCATTACGATATCTGACAAATTTTCTATCTGGTTTACTTTTTAATTTCGTTGTTCACTGTTTGCTCCACAAAATAAGCCAGTAACCAAAATTACGAAATTTCGAACGCACCTATTCGAAACATTTGACAGTTGCCCCTGGTTACCCCGTACGCCTTACACAAAAATTTTCATGGCTGCGTTCCAGATTTTCAGGGATTGTATGTGAAGTTATTTAATTTATTTAAATGCATTTTTAGAGTCGTAAGCTAAAAGCGACTGAATATGGTTGCAGATACTTAGTTTTTCTTTATGTAAGTATTTAAATAAAAGAAAATTTGTCACTGAATATCTCGAAAACAATGAATATGCGGACTCATTTATGTATATTCACATGAGACACATTTTTGACAAATATTGTTTGGTGCCGGTCGATCTTAAGCATTATGGAATTTCGAAGTTTTTTTAAATTTAAAACCAAGAGGGCATCAAATCAAAAAATTCAAATCAAAGTACAAAATATGCGGAATATTAAAAAAAGACTAAAAAAATTGCATATTTTTTTAAATATTTAATTCATCTGGCTCGAATTCATAAATAAGTTCAAAAGGTTACACATAAGTATCGGCTCCGTTGGTGAAGTTAGTTCAGTTTTACTTTGCCTTTGATTAGTTCAGGTTAGTTCAGTTATGTTTTTCCTTTGGTTTGGTTAATTCAGTTTTACTTGTCCTTTACAGCGACCCTTCAGGTACGCCTTTGGACCACACATTATACACCTTAGTGTGGGTTCTGTTGATTAGGTTAGTTCAGTTTAATTTTGCCTTTGGTTGGTTTAGATTAGTTCTGTTCTGTTTTTCCTGTGGTTAGGTTAGTTAAGTTATGTTTTCTTGTGGTTTGGTTAGTTCATTTTTACTTGCCCGTCAGGACCTCGTTTGGAGTGTGGGCTCTGTTGGTTAACTTAGTTCAGTTTTACGTTGTCAGTTCAGGTTATATATTATTCAGGTTAGTTCAGGTTATTTCAGTTCTGTTTTCTCTTTCTTTTTGGTTAGTTTAGTTATGTTTTTCTTTGGTTTGATGAGTCAGTCGTACTTGTCCTTTAAAATTGAAATTTTAAAAAAATGAATGTTTGTTAAGACATTAATTTTTTAAATCAATTATGAATATTCCGCATTTTTTTTTTGCTTTGAAATGATTAATTTGATACCGTCTTGGTTATAAATTTCAAAAAACCTAAAAACCCCCGTAATGCTTAATACCTACCAGAACCTTATTGTTTTTTTTATTGTTATTAAGTGATTACTTTTTTCTATATACATTATCTGATTTTGAAGGAATTAGAAAAAAATTAGTTATGAGGAACCTTGTACTCCTAGACACAACCATGGAACATGGCCACAAGGAATATGAAGAGCTGCCGCTGCCAAAACGCTCAACATTCCTTTTTCTTCCCATCTCTTTCTACATCACGATCTTTGTAAAAATTGTCTCTCTTTAATGTCGTTGTTCACTATTTGCTCTATAAAATAAGTCAGTAAACAAAATTACGGAATTTCGAACGCAGCTCGTCGAAACATTTGACAGTTGCTCCTGCATACCCCATACGTTCCACAGAAAAAATTTTCATGGCTACGTTCCGGATTTCAGCGACTATACGAAGTTATTTAATTTTCCTTTAAAGGCATTTTAGGTCTGGAAGCCAAAAGTGACTGAAGATGGTTGAAGAACAAGTGAATAGACTTTGCTGCCAAAACGAGTGCAGTCTAAACAAGAGACGATAAGATTCTACAAAAGCGTCAACAGTCAATGTTAAAGATGTATTTAACGATATAGAGCATTAAAATTGGTTATAATACGAAAAAAACAGTCTTGCCAAATACTGACAGCAAAAAATGCCTTGGAAATAAGAAAACTAAAGTCTGAAGACGCCACCGTGAGACACATAATTTCAGTTTTAGAAGACAAGAAAACTGAAAAGAAATAACGCATCAAAAACTTGAGAAGAAAATGGCAGACTTAATACAAAATGCCTAAATAGCTGTAATAAAGAGCGAAGTAACTAGTAACAATAAGATTCTAGAAAAGCTAAGTACAATGGTAAATAAAGTTAATTAAGTGCTAAATGATGCAAAATGAAAAGAAAATAACTTTGGAGCATATTGATAAAAATTGAAAACACTGCAACTCATGCTCAAAGACCCTGAAAACTGTATATATTATCTGTCAAGTTGTCTCTCTTATTTGCCCTTTAACTTCATTGTTCATTATTTGCTCCACAAAATCAATCAGGAACAAAAGTTATAAAATTTTGAACGCAGCTCGTCGAAACATTTGACAGTTGCCCCTGCTTATTCCATGGGCCTTACACAATAATTTTCATGGCTGCGTTCTAGATTTTCAATGATTGTATTTAAAGTTATTTCATTTATTTAAATGCATTTTTAAAGTCGTAAGCTAAAAGCGACTGAATATGGTTGCAGATACTGAGTTTTTTTTTCTGTAAGTATTTAAAGAAAAAGAAAATTTGTCACTGAATATCTCGAATACAATGAATATGCGGATTCATTTATATAGATTCACATGAGCCACATTTTGGCAACATATAGACATTTTGACCAATATTATTTGGTGCTGGTCGATCTTAAGCATTTGACCTTGTTGGTTAGGTTAGTTCAGTTTTAGTTTGCCTTTCGTTAGTTCAGGTTAGTTATGTTCTGTTTTTCCTTTGGTTAGGTTAGTTAAGTTACGTTTTCCTTTTGGTTTGATTAGTTCTTTTTTACTTGCCCGTCAGGGCCGTCTTTGGATCTTGTCACATTAGGCACCCCTAGGGTCGCTGCCCTTTAAAGGCCTTTTGATTGCTGCATATAAGTGTGGCTCTGTTGGTTAGGTTAGTTCAGGTTAGTTAAGTTCTGTTTTTCCTTTTTTCTTATGTTAGTTCAGTTATGTTTTTCCTTTGGTTTGATGAGTCCAGTTGTACTTGTCATTTAAAATTGAAATATTAAAAATAAATTGTTTGTTAGGACATCAATTTTTTTTTAATATTTTTTAGTGCAATTATGAATAATCCGCAATTTTCTTTTTTGCTTTACACTACTTAATTTGATAACCTCTTGGTAATAAATTTTAAAAAGCCTTGAAATTCGGTAATGCTTAATACCGATCAGACCCATATTGTTTTAAGTGTTTACAGGGTCTTTTTTAAGTACGTGTAGTATTACTTTCTCCGAAACGGCTGTAGTTACGAAGACGGTTAAGTTCGCAAAAAAGTTGACTTTTGTAGAACTTTGTGAGCTTTGTGATGTTTAGAAAACCTCTACAATGTGGCCGCATTTTGAGTGGTTTCTGAAATATTTCAAAAAAATATAAAAAATGTTAACTCAGATATAATATTTTGATGATGGATTTAATTGGTCGAAATGTTTAAAACCCTTTTTATGTAATAACTGTTATATGAAGAATTAAAAAAACTTTCAAATTATGAAAAAAAAATATCCAGGTCCTTATTTTAAAAAATACTTTATACTGGTAACTCTATTGATAAGCGTCACAGGAAGCTAATCGAGATGTCACATGGAAGGGGTTAGAGTGTAGTAAAACTGTGTACTTCAAACTTTTTTGTGTCACTGACAGTTTTTGAAATAGGACATAATATTTAATATTTTCGCAACATTCGTACTTCAGAAACTACTTAAAATGTAGCAACAGCGTAAAGGTTTTCTAAAAAGTCTCAAAAGATAACCTTTTTCCTAATTTAACCGATCTTGTAACTGCAGCTGTTTTGGAGATAGCAATACTGCACTCACTTAAAAAAGACACCCTATATATTACCTGATTTTGAAGAAATTAAAAAATAGTTATCAGGAACCTTGTACTACTAGACACAAACATGGAACATGGCCACATTGAATATGAAGAGCTGCCGCTGCCAAAACGCCCAACATTCCTTTTTCTTCCCATCTCTTTCTACATTACGATCTTTGTAAAATTTGTCTCTCTTTAATGTCGTTGTTCACTATTTGCTCTATAAAATAACTCAGTAAACAAAATTACGAAATTTCGAACGCAGTTCGTCGAAACATTTGACAGTTGCCCCTGGTTACCCCATACGTCGCACAGAAAAATTTTCATGGCTACGTTCCAGATTTTCAGCGACTATATGAAGCTATTTTTTGCTTTAAAGGCATTTTAGGTCTGGAAGCCAAAAGTGACTGAAGATGGTTGCAGAACAAGTGAATAGACTTTGCTGCCAAAACGCCAAGTCTCCTAGTCTAAAGTCAGCAAGAGACGATAAGATTCTACAAAAACGTCAAAAGTTGATTTTAAAATTGTATTTAACGATATAGAGCACTAAAATTGATTAAAATATGAATAAAACAGTCTTGACAAATATTGACAGCAAAAAGTACCTTACATGAAAACAAGAAAACTAATGTCTGACTAAACTCCTAAAGACACATAATTTCCGCTTTAGAAGACATGAAAACTGAAAAGAAAAGACGCAAAACTTGAGAAGAAAATGGCAGACTTATACAAAATGCCTAAATAGCTGTAATAAAGAGCGAAGTAACTAGCAACAGTGAGATTCTAGAAAAGCTAAGTACAATGGCAAATAAAGTTAATTAAGTGCTAAGTGATGCAAAATAAAAAGAAAATAACTTTGGAGCATATTGATAAAAATTGAAAACATTGCAACTCATGTTTGCTCTTTAATTTCGTCGTTCATTATTTGCTCCACAAAATAAGTCCGCAATAAAAGTTAGAAAATTTTGAACGCAGCTGGTCGAAACATTTGACCGTTGTCCCTGGTTACCCTATATGGCTTACATAAAATATTTTATGTCTGCGTTCCAGATTTTCAGTCACTGTATGTGAAGTTATTTAATTCCTTTAAATGCATTTTAGGGTCATAAGTAGCGGCAGGAACATTTTACAATCGGTCTTTATCTGGATATTTTGACCTTTTGAGCATTTCAGTGATGAGAAAAAAACAGTTTTCCAGAAAAAATGCTCAAAAAGACATAAAAAAAATTAACTTACAGAGTCTTAACGGCAACTTACTTCTCCATTTTGACGTCATTCGAATACGAAAATTGACTGTATCTTGAACATTCGGGCCCTGAGTCCAATCGGTGAAATTATTCAATATCTGAAATTTCAAAAATACTGAAAATTATTTATTTGTGGATTTATTAGTGCAACCACTCCAATACTTCTTTATTATACTGCCATATTTTCTTTTTAATTCTCAGTGGCGCAAATTCTACATTTCTTGCATGAATCGTGAAAAACCTTCTTTATGACCCTAATTAGCTGTCAATAGGCTTTTCATTCCATACCATAAATATGTAAAAAGCAGCCATTCAACAAATTTTTATTGAAAAAAAAATTAACATTTATTGGCAACATAATTAGGTCGGATTTAAGAAAAAGTGGGTATTATGTTATTTTTTATCCCTTAGAATTATGAAATATTAATTATATTCCAAATATTGGAAAGTCAAGTGCTTAACAACGAGCAGTATTTACTTATTTACTTTATTTTGTTTTTATTTATCAACAGACAGCAAAAAATGCCTTACGAAAAGTAGGTCTATGTATGGCAATTGACATAAGAATTATGTACTTGAAAGATGAAAGGTACTGTCGAAGTCTACTTATTGTGACTCCAGCTCTTAACGTAAAACTAAAGGCACTGAGTAAATTTACACTTGTTGTCACCTTCGGGTAGGTGTTGGGCGAATTTTTCTATTTACGGCAATAGGCGTAAAAATCATATTATGGGAATGGAAAACGGAAATCTATTCCTTATGCCAGTCTTTTTTGATCCCACTGATATAACTGCACTTGCTGAGATCCACTGCCTGCGCGTTCACTTTATTTTTGTCTATTTGTGGTAATAGACTTTTATTGGCCGGCAATCGCCGCAACAAAAAATTAGCCTAGTTGTGATACTACAACACTGCAACACAAACTGTTCAATGGCTTATGGCAACAGGTATGTAGAGCTGAATTATTTTTTATTTGGCAACGGATAGCAAAAAATACCTTCCTTAAAAGTAAGTCTATTTATAGTACTAGACATAGAAATTATGTACATCGAAAATGGAACTACCGAAGTTTATTTATTGTGCATCCAGCTCTTAAATTTACACATGTTGCCTTCATTTGCATATTCGTTACGCCACTGTTTCTATTTGTGACAATAGGCAAAGGAAATATATGTGAATGGAAGACGGAAATATGTTTTTGACGCCGGTCCTTTTTGACCCCACTGATGTATCTGCACTTGTTGGTCTCCTTCGCCTGATCGTTGACTTCATTTTTGTCTATTTGTGGTAATAGACTTTTATTTGTATTGCGTAATATGTGCCTGGTTGGGATACAAGACTTATTATTGCCTCCTTGGTTGTCGAGACAGGTATGTAAAGGTGAGTTTGTTTATTTTGATGGGGGCTTTGTTGTGGTAATGAACATAAATTTGTAAAATTCGTATATTTGATGAATTTTCAATGGCACAAAATAGAGAAAATTGAAATTCATAAAAAAAAAATTTTTTCCTGACAACTTTTTTATTATGGAGTATTACCAAACCCAAATTCAGGATAATTTTTTGTACATGTCTTTAAAGTTAAACACGAATTCTAAATAGTTAGACATTTCTTGTTTGGCCAGCTGTCTTCATCATACGAAATCGATTAAAACCTTATCCCGACATATACCGTTCAAAATTGTGAAATATTACGACTCGCACCTTTTCATGGCGCATTGGCTTCATGGGCCAATCATATTATTATGTGTGACCCCGTTGCCATTAATCTGTTGCTCCCCCAGCTTCCGGGCCAAATCCCCGCATTTTTTATGTTTTTGTGACAGGCCGAGAAATTCGAACGATCCGGGTCTCTTTTAAGGGCGATTTTCCACTATCGAAGGCCAGTTTAATGGGACTAACACCACCTGCTTACCTGATGGAGGTTTTCGGACCATCGCCTCTAGCGAAACAGGAATGATCATCATAGACTGATTATTTCAATGTTGCCAAATCTTATGTTAAATTGCAGTGTTTTTATTGTGCTTTGGCGTGTATTCGCTACAAAAGAAAGAGCACCGTGCACACATGAGGTACATGCACAAGCCTGTAACTTTTGCTTTGACTCACTTGACCCCGCGTTAGCCACTCGAAGAGCGGCCTGCAGGAAAGCCGGCAACTTGACCGGATCCCAAAGAAAACAAAAGCAGTTTTTTAATGGGTGGTTGTTGAGCCTCGACCTAGTATATTAAAGAGCAGGTGCATCGGCTTTACTTGTCTTTTTATGTGGAAGCGATGGGCGCTCGTAATTTTTGATTGCCAGCGATGCGGGCAATGCAGAGGAGCAGATAATCTCACTTTTAACTTTGGTTATGGTGTGCATGCAAAAAAAACGAGTTACTTGAGCTTGATTTAAAGAAGTTCGTAATCTCAAGAAGTTCATCATTATGCTACTTGCAGGATCTGAATCCAGCTGATTTAGAGCAGTCGGGATAAAAACTCCTCGACTGGTGCTAAAACAGTTAACTGTTGTTTTTCCCTACCACTGGTACCAGTCAGATTTGCAATTTTGCAATTTAAGCTGCTTCAAGGTATGTAAAGTTCTAAACGCAGTTAAAAAAATATATAAATGAAAATGCTTTGTAAGTACATCTTCCTCAATTTAGTAAAATTAATAAGATTATTCCATCAGATTTTGGTGATATTTAGATTAAATTAAAATGAGTAGCTTCTAACAGAAGAAAAAGCCTTTTAAGCCACTTTTTTCTCTCGTTAGGGTGGTAATTTTTAAATCCGTTTCGTTTCCATGCCACTGTTATCGACTTTATTTTTTTAAACACGGTCCTGGATTTCTTACGTCAAATTCTGAATCTTCTTGATATTCTGCACTCGGTCATATGCGACAATTAATGGTTTTATTACTTTTTGGGTTAGATTCTGCTGACTTTGGATTAAAAAAAAATGGGCAAAATGAATAACAAAATGTATGAATTCTTTATTTCTTTTTAAATTAAGAGTAGAAAAAAAAAAACGTTTTTTCAAAATTTCGTTTCTTGCGAATATTTCCAAAACCAGTCGGAATTTTCATAATTTGTCTCCTGTTTAAACTTCTTCGCATCTCCTCAACTAATTGAGATTCCTATGGTTAAACTCGAAAAGCGGTCACTCTGTATATATAATATAATGATTTTTGATGTCTCCTGCTCTTACTTAAGCCCAGTGCAGACGATGCAATATATCGCGGGGATTTCATCCCTGCGACAAAAGTTGCAAGGATTTTTTCGTTCAGACGGTGCATTTTAGTTGCTGCAATTAATTGCATAGCAATAGAAGTTGTTCTATTTTCCATGCCATTTGTCGCGGGGATTTGGTTAGTTTCTAGTGCCTTTTCAGCGACAACTTAAAATTTTAGGTTGAACAAAAAACTGTGGTTAGGTGAACACTCTGAATCATCAGCTTTTTCAAACTCCTCATTAATTAATCGAAAGGCCCCCCCCAAAATCTCTTTTTAACACCCAGGGCCTCACCCATCAACTTTTAGGCATAGAGATAGTTTACAAAAATAATAAGACAGAATGGATTTTTTTTTGATAAGTTGGTAGCAGTCTAGTAAAGTTTCTAAAAAATTGCAATGTCTGAATGCAAATGCAAGAAAACGCGGGGATTAAAATTGCTGCAACTTTGCCCCCGCGATAAGTTGCATCGTCTGCACTGGGCTTTATAGAACGTGTCCAAGTTGCTACTTTTAAAAAATTAATTCCATATTTATGCAATTTTTGCAATTTCTGTGTATTTTTACAAGCATTTGTGCATTAATTTCAGACTTTTCGCTGAAACGAAGAACTTTATCAAAATCTTTCAGTAGACAAAAAAAGCAGCAAAATAAATGAGGTCATAAATAAATCTTGATTGAAAGCCATAGGCGTAGAACTTTTATCCTTAAGTTTTATTAGACCCTAAATTTTTGAGACTTTTTTTTCGTTTTTGAGAGAATTTTCCGAAAACGGAAAGAGATATTAAAAAACGCAAGAGACGAAAATGTTTCCAAATTGAATAGAAACTTCTGATTTTTAGCAAAGGCCATTAGTGGCATGTTACAAGGTACATTTTGTTGGTAAAAGGGAGCCCGATTCCTACACAGAAAACCCTGTATATTCTCTATCAGTTTTAGAAAATTCAGATTTTTAGCAAAAGCGACCAGTGACACAATATAAAAAATGTTCTGGTGGTAAAAAAAAGCCCAATCATACCAATTATACAAGATTTCTCAAATGTATTTCTTCTATAAAATAAAAATTAAAAAATAAAAAATAAATGACACCTACACCTTTTGTTGTAATAGTTGAGGTCCTGGGGGGATTGCCTCTTTTTTCTCAATTTTCAATTTTGAACGGCTGTAACTTTAGAGCGAGCAGATCGATTGGAGTGAATCCAACGGTTTCTTGTCCTCTTTCACCTCCTACCAAAAAAAGGCTGTAGTATTTGGAGTTCGATTTTTAGGTACTTTTAGAACGTGCTTTTAAGGCATTTAAAAATAGTCCTTTTATAGAACTAATTTCACTGTTCTCACGTTTGTTACGTTCACATAACATTGAAATCGCCTGACTCCAATCAAAAACAGCAAGCAAAAAAATCTACAGCTTTTAATTTTCTTTAGGAATTTTCCAAAGGGGGAGGGGTACTCCCTCTTTTCTTTTCAATTTTTAAATTTAAGTGCCTGCAACTATACAACGAGTGGATCGATTGGAGTAAAATCCAGTAGTTTCTTGTTCTTTTTGATGTCCTCTTTCACCTCTTGCAACCATTGTGTCGATCTTTAGGTACTTTTGCAAATGTGCTTTTGAGACATTTAGAAACCGTCCTTTTATAGAACTAATTTCATTGTTCTTATGTTTGTTACGTTCACAGAGGATTGAAATCGCCTCGCTCTAATCAAAAACAGCAAAAAAATTTACAATTTTGAAATTTCTTTAGGAATTTTCCAAAGGGGGGAGGGCTACTCCCTCCTTTCTTTTCAATTTTTAAATTTGAATGTCTGCAACTTTGGACCGAGTGGATCGATTGGAGTGAATTCCAGCAGTTTCCTGTTTTTTTTTTGATGTCCTCTTTCACCTCTTGCAACCATTGCGTCGATCTTTAGGTACTTTTGCAAACGTGCTTTTGAGGGATTTAGAAATAGTCCTTTTATGGAACGTAAGTTCACTCTTCTTATGTTTGTTACGTTCACAGGAGATTGAAGTCGCCTCATTTCAACTAAAAACAGCAAAAAAAATACAATTTACGATTTTTTTTTAGGAATTTGTCAAAGGGGGGGGGGAGGGAATTCCCTCTTTGATTTTTTTTAAATTTTAGATTTGACTATCTGCAGCTGTGGAACGAGTGGATCGATTGGAGTGAATCCCGAGGTTTTTTTCGTTCTTCAAATATTCGTTGTTATATTTTGTAAAAATGTTTCATTCTTTTTTTTTCTCGATCTAAATTGTATTTTCTCTTCGATTAGTACCGAAGAGAAGATATCGATTTTGTCTTCTCTTTCTTTGGTAATATTTCTTTATCTAAGTTTTTTGTCTTACTGTTTTCTCCATTTTTCAAATATTCGTTGTTATGTTTTGTGCAAACGTTTTGCTCTTTTATTTGTTTTTCTTAGATCTGAATTGGACTTTTCTTTGTCCAAGTTTTTCTGTCTCACTGTTTTCTTCATTTTTCAAATATTAGTCGTTATGCTTTTGAACAAATGTTTCATTCTTTTATTTTTTTTCCTCAATCTAAATTATATTTTTAGATCAAAGAGAAGATTTCGTTTTTGTCTTCTCTTTCTTATGGTAATTTTTCCTTATCTAAGTTTTTTGTCTTACTGTTTTCTTCATTTTTCAAATATTCGATGTTATGTGCAAACGTTTTGCTCTTTTAATTTTTTTTTTTCTTAGATCTGAATCGGATTTTTCTTTTGATTTTTTTGTGCATTTTTATGTTTGAATTCTTGTAGCTTTGGAACGAGTGGATGGATTGGAGTGAATTCAGCGGTTTCTTCGATTTTTAAGTAAAAGGGGGGATATTTTCTCTTTTTTATTTAATTTTTAAATTTGAGAACTTTGGAACGAGTGGATCGTTTGGAGTGAATTCCAGCAGTTTTCTGTTCTTTTTGGTGTCCTTTTTCACCTCTTGCAACCATTGCGTCGATCTTTAGGTACTTTTGCAAACGTGCTTTTGAGGAATTTAGAAATAGTCCTTTTATGGAACGTAAGTTCACTCTTCTTATGTTTGTTACGTTCACAGGAGATTGAAGTCGCCTCATTCTAACTAAAAACAGCAAAAAAAATACCATTTACGATTTTTTTTAGGAATTTGTCAAAGGGGGGGGGGAATTCCCTCTTTGATTTTTTTCTTAATTTTAGATTTGAGTATCTGCAGCTTTGGAACGAGTGGATCGATTGGAGTGAATCCCGAGGTTTCTTTTTTTTATGTCCGTTTTCACCTCTTGCAACCAATTCAACCTAAAGATGTCGAGTTTTAGATACTTTTGAAAACGTTCTTTTGAGGCATTTAGAAATAATCCTGTTGTGGAACTAATGTCACTCTTTTTAGGTTTGTTACGTTCACAGGGGTTGACATCGACTCACTCTCAATTTTTTCTCAGAATTTTCCAGAGGGGTGGGGGGTATTTTCTTTTTTTGTACATTTTTATGTTTGAGTGCCTGTAGCTTTGGAATGAGTGGATGGATTGGCGTGAATTCAGCGGTTTCTGCGATTTTTAAGTAAAAGGAGGGGGGGGGGGTATTTCCTGTTTTTTATTTAATTTTTAAATTTGAGTGCCTGCATCTTTGGAACGAGTGGATCTTTTGAAGTGAATTCCAGCAGTTTCTTGTTCTTTTTGATGTCCATTATCACCTCTTGCATCCATTTCGAGCTGAAGGTGGCGATTTTTAGGTACTTTTGAAAACGTGCTTTTGAGGCATTCAGAAATAGTCCTTTTATTGGAATAATTTCACTCTTCTTAGGTTTGTTATGTTCACAGCGTTTGAAATCGCCTCACTCTCAATTTTTTCTCAGAACTTTCCAAAGGGGTGGGGGGATTTTATTTTTTTGTACATTTTTATGTTTGAGTGCCTGTAGCTTTAGAAAGAGTGGATGGATTGGAGTGAATCAGGCGGTTTCTTCGATTTTTAAGTAAAAGAGGGGGATATTTTCTCTTTTTTATTTAATTTTTAAATATGAGTGCCTGCAACTTTGGAACGAGTGGATCGTTTGGAGTGAATTCCAGCAGTTTCCTGTTCTTTTTGATGTCCTCTTTCACCTCTTGCAACCATTGTGTCGATCTTTAGGTACTTTTGCCAACGTGCTTTTGAGGGATTTAGAAATAGTCCTTTTATGGAACGTAAGTTCACTCTTCTTATGTTTGTTACGTTCACAGGAGATTGAAGTCGCCTCATTCTAACTAAAAACAGCAAAAAAAATACAATTTACGATTTTTTTTTAGGAATTTGTCAAAGGGAGGGGGGGAGAATTCTCTCTTTGATTTTTTTTAAATTGTAGATTTGAGTATCTGCGGCTTTGGAACGAGTGGATCGATTGGAGTGAATCCCGAGGTTTTTTTCATTCTTCAAATATTCGTCGTTATATTTTGTAAAAATGTTTCATTCTTTTATTTTTTTTCTCGATCTAAATTGTATTTTCTCTTCGATTAGTACCGAAGAGAAGATATCGATTTTGTCTTCCCTTTCTTTTGGTAATTTTTCCTTATCTAAGTTTTTTGTCTTACTGTTTTCTTCATTTTTCAAATATTCGTTGTTATGTTTTGTGCAAACGTTTTGCTCTTTTATTTTTTTTTCTTAGATCTGAATTGGACTTTTCTTTATCCAAGTTTTTCTGTCTCACTGTTTTCTTCATTTTTCAAATATTCGTCGTTATGTTTTGAACAAATGTTTCATTCTTTTATTTTTTTTCCTCAATTTAAATTTTATTTTTAGATCAAAGAGAAGATTTCGTTTTTGTCTTCTCTTTCTTATGGTAATTTTTCCTTATCTAAGTTTTTTGTCTTACTGTTTTCTTCATTTTTCAAATATTCGATGTTATGTTATGTGCAAACGTTTTGCTCTTTTAATTTTTTTTTCTTAGATCTGAATTGGATTTTTCTTTTGATTTTTTTGTACATTTTTATGTTTGAATTCTTGTAGCTTTGGAACGAGTGGATGGATTGGAGTGAATTCAGCGGTTTCTTCGATTTTTAATTAAAAGGGGGGATATTTTCTCTTTTTTATTTAATTTTTAAATTTGAGTGCCTGCAACTTTGGAACGAGGGGATCGTTTGGAGTGAATTCCAGCAGTTTGCTGTTCTTTTTGATGTCCTCTTTCACCTCTTGCAACCATTGTGTCGATCTTTAGGTACTTTTGCAAACGTGCTTTTGAGGGACATAGAAATAGTCCATTTATGGAACGTAAGTTCACTCTTCTTATGTTTGTTACGTTCACAGGAGATTGAAATCGCCTCATTCTAACTAAAAACAGCAAAAAAAAATACAATTTTCGATTTTTTTATAGGAATTTGTCAAAGGGGTGGGGGGGAATTCCCTGTTTGATTTTTTTTTAATTTTAGATTTGAGTATCTGCAGCTTTGGAACGAGTGGATCGATTGGAGTGAATCCCGCGGTTTCTTGTTTTTTTATGTCCGTTTTCACCTCTTGCAACCAATTCATCCTAAAGATGTCGATTTTTAGTTACTTTTGAAAACGTTCTTTTGAGGCATTTAGAAATAGTCCTTTTGTGGAACTAATTTCGCTCTTCTTAAGTTTGTTACGTTCACAGGGGTTGAAATCGCCTCACTCTCAATTTTTTCTCAAAATTTTCCAAACGGGTGGGGGGATTTAATTTTTTTGTACATTTTTATGTTTGAGTGCCTGTAGCTTGGTAACGAGTGGATGAATTGGAGTGAATTCAGCGGTTTCTTGTCCATTTTGATGTCCTTTATCACCTCTTGCATCCATTTCGAGCTGAAGGTGGCGATTTTTAGGTACTTTTGAAATCGTGCTTTTGAGGCATTTAGAAATAGTCCTTTTATTGGACTACTTTCACTCTTCTTAGGTTTGTTATGTTCACAGGGTTTGAAATCGCCACACTCTCAATTTTTTCTCAGACTTTTCCAAAGGCATGGGAGGTATTTTATTTTTTTGTACATTTTTATGTTTGAGTGCCTGTAGCTTTGGAACGAGTGGATGGATTGGAGTGAATCAAGCGGTTTCTTGTCCTTCTTGATGTCCATTATCAACTCTTGCATCCATTTCGAGATGAAGGTGGCGATTTTTAGGTACTTTTGAAAACGTACTTTTGAGGAATTTAGAAATAGTCCTTTTATTGGACTAATTTCACTCTTCTTAGGTTTGTTATGTTCACAGGGTTTGAAATCGTCTCACTCTCAATTTTTTCTCAGAATGTTCCAAAGGGGTGGGAGGTATTTTATTTTTTTGTACATTTTTATGTTTGAATTCTTGTAGCTTTGGAACGAGTGGATGGATTGGAGTGAATTCAGCGGTTTCTTCGTTTTTTAAGTAAAAGGGGGGGATATTTCCTCTTTTTATTTAATTTTTAAATTTGAGTGCCTGCAACTTTGGAACGAGTGGATCATTTGGAGTGAATTCCAGCAGTTTCTTGTTCTTTTTGATGTCCTTTATCACCTCTTGCATCCATTTCGACCTAAAGGTGTCGATTTTTAGGTCCTTTTGAAAACGTGGTTTTGAGGCATATAGAAATAGTCCTTTTATGGAACTAATTTCACTCTTCTTGGGTTTGTTACGTTCACAGGGGTTGAAATTACCTCACTCTCAATTTTTTCTCAAAATTTTCAAAAGGGGTTGGGGATTTTATTTTTTGGTACATTTTTATGTTTGAGTGCCTGTAACTTTGGAACGAGTGGATGGATTGGAGTGAATCAAGCGGTTTCTTCGATTTTTAATTAAAAGGGGGGATATTTTCTCTTTTTTATTTAATTTTTAAATTTGAGTGCCTGCAACTTTGGAACGAGTGGATCGTTTGGAGTGAATTCCAGCAGTTTGCTGTTCTTTTTGATGTCCTCTTTCACCTCTTGCAACCATTGTGTCGATCTTTAGGTACTTTTGCAAACGTGCTTTTGAGGGATTTAGAAATAGTCCATTTATGGAACGTAAGTTCACTCTTCTTATGTTTGTTACGTTCACAGGAGATTGAAGTCGCCTCATTCTAACTAAAAACAGCAAAAAAAATACAATTTAGGATTTTTTTATAGGAATTTGTCAAAGGGGGGGGGGGGAATTCCCTGTTTGATTTTTTTTTTATTTTAGATTTGAGTATCTGCAGCTTTGGAACGAGTGGATCGATTGGAGTGAATCCCGCGGTTTCTTGTTTTTTTATGTCCGTTTTCACCTCTTGCAACCAATTCAACCTAAAGATGTTGATTTTTAGTTACTTTTGAAAACGTTCTTTTGAGGCATTTGGAAATAGTCCTTTTGTGGAACTAATTTCGCTCTTCTTAAGTTTGTTACGTTCACAGGGGTTGAAATCGCCTCACTCTCAATTTTTTCTCAAAATTTTCCAAAGGGCTGGGGGGATTTTATTTTTTTGTAAATTTTTATGTTTGAGTGCCTGTAGCTTGGTAACGAGTGGATGAATTGGAGTGAATTCAGCGGTTTCTTGTCCTTTTTGATGTCCTTTATCACCTCTTGCATCCATTTCGAGCTGAAGGTGGCGATTTTTAGGTACTTTTGAAATCGTGCTTTTGAGGCATTTAGAAATAGTCCTTTTATTGGACTAATTTCACTCTTCTTAGGTTTGTTATGTTCACAGGGTTTGAAATCGCCTCACTCGCAATTTTTTCTCAGAATTTTCCAAAGGGGTGGGAGGTATTTTATTTTTTTGTAAATTTTCATGTTTGAATTCTTGTAGCTTTGGCACGAGTGGATGGATTGGAGTGAATTCAGCGGTTTCTTCGATTTTTAAGTAAAAGGGAGGGGGGATATTTCTTCTTTTTTGTTTAATTTGTAAATTTGAGTGCCTGCAACTTTGGAACGAGTGGACCATTTGGAGTGAATTCCAGCAGTTTCTTGTTCTTTTTGATGTCCTTTGTTACCTATTGCATCCATTTCGACCTAAAGATGTCGATTTTTAGTTACTTTTGAAAACGTTCTTTTGAGGCATTTAGAAATAGTCCTTTTATGGAACTAATTTCACTCTTCTTAGGTTTGTTACGTTCACAGGGGTTGAAATCGCCTCACTCTCAATTTTTTCTCAGATTTTTCCAGAAGGGTGGGGGGTATTTTCTTTTTTTGTACATTTTTATGTTTGAGGGCCTGTAACTTTGGAAGGATTGGATCGATTGGAGTGAATCCAGAGGTTTCTTGTTCCTTTTGATGTCCTCTTGCATCTCTTGCCACCATTTCGGCCTGAAGGAAACCTTAACACAGATCGAAACGTCTGCAGTATCTCGATGATTAATGCGGTTTTTTTAGTTGTATGTAATGAATCATCTTGGTGTCCGTACCCAGTGATACATATTTACAGTTCACATCTGCGGTGGACTCTCTTATCCGGTGACAAAGAAAATGCTAAATGAGAATCAATTTGGCTACAGACCATCCACTGTTACAAACGATGCTATTTTTTCTTTTCTTTGCCCTCAACAGTGGAGACTCAGCTGTGGCCCTTTTTTTCTCCAAAGCGTTTGATTGTGTTAACCACAGTATCGTCATTTTCAAGTTGGAGACGTATGGACATTATTAAACGAGACATTAATTCTGTGTAGTTATTTATATATATTTTTTTAACTGAATGGATGATCCCTCACTTTTTCTTTCATTTAAGACTGCTTTCGCTCGCATTTACCTTCAGTCCCTGGTAACAATTTTTACGGTTCATTGGAAACCCCCAATACAAAACGCATGAAATTATATGCCGTTTCGTCAAACCTTCGTGATTCGGCATTTCGGCCTATTGTTGCGCGAGAATTCAAAAGAATCTCGTGTCTTTGAATAGGAATGAAAAAAAAATGTGTTGGGTCGTTGCGGTTAGATTAAGAAAGGGGAATCGGATTTAAAGAAATAACGCTTTTTGTATATTAATGTTCCAAACGGTATGGATCAAAATGGCCATGAATACTTAGGCTTTAGTAGTTATTCATGGTTTCTTAATACACATTTCAGGGCTGATTTGTGACCGACAGTAAATTTTCCAGACACCAGCCAGCAGACCGTTTTATCGTCTAAAATTAGCATTTGCCATTTACGACTTCCTTCTGAACCGCCAGGTGGTTTGACATTGCTCTTTCTGCTTAATGTCTTTACTTGGGTGAGAAAGCAGTTTGTGCATAAAATATTATTATTTTTTAAATAATCCCACCCTGGCTTTAACGAACTGAACGTCCTCTCAATCACCTATCTGATTTCAGCCGAAATTCGAACACCCCGTAGAGGCGGTCTTCGAACCCTTATAAAGCGAACGGGTCTGACTATTATTTTCGTTAACCTCAGACCTCGTTATAAGGACCATAAATCATAACACACGTATGGATGCAGGCACCTTCTCGTAGTTAAAACATGACAAATCGTTTTTGTATCATTTATATTATATTGTTGTTATTTGGGCAGCAGGGACGGGCGCACACTTTTCACGAAAGGGTTTGCATCTGTGTTGTTGTATATGGCACCATTGTTAAGAATCTCGTTGCGTTGCTTCTCAAATTGGCTTTGTGACGTAGAATTGTGCAAATTCTGCATATCTGGGAAACAGAGTACAAACAAGGAAGAATAGGAAATAGGAAATATTACAAACGAGAAAGAGAGATCGTTAAGCGACGTTTAACTCTTTAAAATTGAGGTAAAAAATTTTAGGCAAATTGCTTGTAAACGTGGTAAAAAAATGCCTCTCTAGAAACTAAGAAATGTTCTCCATGTTTGATGTGGTCTGTCCATTCCTAGCTATTGTTTCTTAGACTCTAGTGATTGGGTAATATGATTTAGATAAAATTTTCAACCCTCTGATGAAAAAGGGTTATTCCTCTTCTCCTATTATTCCTTTGGACCGTGACAATCGTTTTAACTCTCTTTTTTTAAACATTTCTAGTACTCATATAAAACCACTTTAAAACTTAATGACCCACACATGTTTGTGTTCAGCTCCTTTTCCACTTTCTTCTAATTTCTCAACGTCAAAGGTCAGCATCGATCCTTACTAGCTGTTCTCAGTTGTCGCAATTATACTCTTGGAGAAACTCCTCTTGTTCAATGGAGATACAATAACTTACATATCGCAGATAGATTAGACCCACTGGGTTTTACAACTACTCCTCCAGCAGAGTTCTTTTTCATATCCGAGAACCGACTTTAGAAGCCACTTTGGTTTCCTGAATGAACACCATTGGCCAGATCACCTTCTTATTCAAGAAACGATTTTTATTCCCTTATATCATCTAGCTCTTACAGACTTTCATTAGCGCTTCTACCTTAGACTGGATCTTATATAGAAGAAAACTCAGCGCATTGAAATTGTAAACAAGTTTTGGATATTTTACACGTTTATTCCTGTCAATAATCACATAAAACAATTTCCATTTTTTTTAACTCGTCCAAAGAAAGGAGAATATTCGGTTTTTTTCTCAATTTCCAAATTTGATGGCCTATAACAGACTGGACTTGTATACCATCTTCTCCTATGGGATTAAAGATGATTTGTCCAGAAACGTGGTGGCAGAAAAACTCCAAAAACTGGAGATAAATTGGCTAACCGAAAACTTGCTGATGGTGTAGGGTTAGAAGAAGAGGAGCTTGACGTTTAACATGGAGGATCTAAAAGTATGAAAAAAAAAAACTTTAAGAGCTCAGACACCCGGAGAGAGAGTGGTAATTCAATACATACTGAGATCGTTAATTTCTTTGATGATGACCGAATGCTTATTCAAGACGTTTTAAAAAATCCGAGTCAGTCAATACATTTTGTTGTCACTTCACCTCTTCAGTTCTCTACGGGGGCCATTTTAACCAGTTTTTTCATTTGTTTTTGCTGTACCTAATTTTCTACTGCGCATTTCTTTTCTTCTTCATTTTTTCCCATATTCTCAAGTTACTTCTCAAAAGTTCTTCGGGGTTTAATTTCTTTTTTTATTGTGCTCCGAGGTCTTTAAGCTCCAGTTTTCTTACTTTCAAATAATCTCAATGTTCTCCAAGAGTTTTGCTTCAAATTCTTCCACATCAATAGAGACTAGTTAGACTATTTAAACTTACTTTCTGTTTTCATTAAAATCATTTAGGAGCCTTCCCTTATGCAATTTTTTTAACATTTTTAGCGCCTTTTGCGTTGAATTTTCGTTGTTCTTTTATTTCTTTGTTCGTTGAGTTTACAGAATCCTGGATCACGGGTTACATTTTTTTAAATTTGTATCAATATTCTCCGAAGTTATTTTCTTCACATTTTACGTTTTTTTTAGCACTTATATATCTTTATTTACAGTTTTTCTAGAATCTTATTGTGGCTAGTTACTTCGCTCTCTATTACAGCTATTTAGGCATTTTGCATTATGTCTGTCCTTTTCTACTCAACTTTTTAATGTGTCTCTTCTTTTCAATTTTCATATTTTCTAAAGCTGACATTATGTATCTCACGGTGCTTCTTCAAACTTTAGTTTTCTTGTTTCCAGTCGATATCAATATTTCTCAACACTGTTTTATTCACATTTTAAATAACTTTAATACTCTATATGGTTAAATACAATTCTATCTTTAGTTTTAATAAAATATTATCGTTCTTGTTGACTTTAGACTAGACAAGGTAATTTAATTAAAATTTCTTGCTTACTGGTTCATTCTCCCCTAACAAGTTTATCTCCTATCTCTTCTTTCTTTTTCTTTCAATTTTTTTTTCACAAACTTTCAGTTTATTTGTCGATTTATCTCTATTTATTTTATATTTGTGCAGGTTTTTGTTAACAAAAAATACGTCTTTATAACGTCGTAAATTTGTTGATTTTCGATTGTTTCATATACTTCGTTTTCATTTACTTTTGGGCATCTTATAATGACGAGCCATAGATGGGAAATGTTTTTGATTGGGAAAAGATTTTTGATATTCAGGGAAACACCACTGGGACGATCTGTATTGTTGGAACTTGTATTCGAAAACAAAGCGCAGGAAAGGCGGTGTAGTGTTATGAAGAATTTCGACTAGTGCTGCTACCTGTAAGTCGGTGGATGAAGTTCTGCTACAATATTCTCCTCCCAGGGACCACAAAACCGGAGGTGGTATGGTGGGAGAGAAGCGTGGCTCTTTTTACGAAGTGCGGGAACAAAGTTGTGTTGCTTGTCGCTTGCGCAAGGCGAGTGATTATGGATGTGCCAATTTTGCCAAGAATGTTACCAGAGAGTGGGTGAGATAATTCCGCAATGCAATGAATGAAGATAAAGTTGCTTGATGCTGGATGCGGTGGGTATGAGAGAGATGCTGAGCTGGTAGTCTCATGGCCTGGAAGAGATCCTTGTCGCGGCCTCGTGCTCGAAAGATTGCGTGTTGCTTTTGTCGAGAGTCACCAATTATGGCGTGGGATAATGATGAGCCATAGATGGAAAATGTATTCCCAGAAAAGATTTTTGTTATTCAGGGAAACACCACTGTAGCTATCTGAGATCGTTGTAGCCTATGTATATGGTGTTGGCGTTTCTTCCCGGGGTCTACCTTGGACTCGTCAGTAAGGCGTGGTAGACCCCTGCCTTATACGCCGGGGTGAGAGTTCATAGTTGGAACTTGTATTTGAGGACAAATTCAGCGCAGGAAATTCGGTGTGATGGTATGAAGAATTTCGGCTAATGCTGCCACCTGTCAGTCGGTGGGTGAAGTTTCGGCGATGCCATCTGGGAGTCGGTGGATGAAGTTCCGACACATATTATTATATAGTATACATAATATGAAGTGAATATATATATAATATTGTTCCAGTTTGGAAGTATTGTTCAGATTGTCGAGAGACTCTTTTGATGGTATGGATGATAAGATAGACTAAATCAATATTCCATTGCAGTGGGATAGTGATCAGTGATGGTTGCCATATGTAATGAATTTGAGTAGAGATTATTATGTTCTTGTTTAGACTGAGTATGTTAAGAGAATGATGCCTATATGGTAATTTTTACTATTTATTTTTCTCTCATTTTCGTTCAAATTTCTATTAGACGTGTTAACTTCTTTTTGGTGGTCTGAAATGAGTTCATTGGTATAGATCGGGCAATCTTTATGCCATGCCCACTAGTATGGTTTGTGCTTCTCTTCTGTTCATTCTTTGCAAGCACTTTGGAGAATTATAACTTTGACCCTCGAGAGTTCGAAGTAAACAGACTCGACTTCGCAAACGAATTTGAATTTAGTCGACACTTGTTATTTAAACCTGATTCCTTGTTCCATACACAGATCACTATCAACAGCCCTAATTAACTCAAACTCTTTCTTATCATATTTTGTAGCTTTGTAGGGCAAAGCACCCTATTGGTACGGTTTTGGAGAGAAATAAAATTTTAAAACTTTCTCTCAGTCATTTTGGTTTCTAATTTTTCGTCTTTGCACCAAAAGTAAAGCAACGCCTTAATGGTAGAAGGTGTCTCAAGAGTGGTATCCCAAAAACAAATCTCGTGTTTCAGTTTATTCTCCACTACATACCATTATTTGCGGACAAAAAGCTTAGATGTTTGTGCAACATTACACAGGTAGCTGTCCACTTCCTGCCCTTTGAAAGCGGCCTATATTAGCAACAATCGATGGAAAAGGCCCACGCACACCGGAAATCTATTCTCGAAGGCAAACCGCTTCCTTTTTACAATTTTTACATAATCTCATCCGAAAACTTTCTTTCAGGTGTTATTCTCGCAAACGTTAATTCCCCAGGTTTTTGAAAAAAGAGTCGGAAAGGCAATTTATCATACTGTCAGGGCAAAAGGTGTAAATCCGTCTTTGCCATTGTTTCGCATTTAACAAGGGCCCATACCTGGCGTTTCGTTTTTAAATCGCGTTATCGGTCCTTCGCATCGGGACCCGTCTGCTTTGGTTGTAAGTCATGATTGCGTATCTTGTCGGATCTCGGGATTTTTCCAAGACGGAACGCTAATTTTATAGCCACTTAAGCAGGGTCGAGGCTACTCCGAACGGCAATTTATTTTTCTGCATATTTTAAGGTCCACTCTCTTGGGTATTCGAAGAAAGGTGTATTCTCTACGGTCATTTTGTACCCCCGTTCAATAGCACCTCATTAACCTGGTTTCTCTCAAGATTTTATGATTTTTTTTCACAAGGCAATTTACCTTATTTGTTCCCAGAATGTTGACAATAGTTGACAATTCTGAGGGTTGACGGTCTGAAAATGCGCAATCTTTGGCCTTTCCTGGAAGCACTTAAACACCTTGGCATGTTTAGATGGGCGTTCTAACTTTACTACGGTATAATTAAGCCATAAATCAATGGAATGACCTAACTTCTACCCGACATCCGTTACCGACAGCTGTAATATTTGTGCAATACCGACCGCGTTTGAGCAATTTTTGATTTTATTGCTCGGCAACAACCGAACCTATCCTATTAGGACCAATAAAAGTACAAGTAATAAACAAAACGTTGCGCTTTTACGACCCCGCCTGTCGACACAACAAGTCATTTTTCCTCGAGTTTAATGCCGGCCGTAAAGTTATGATTTTCAAGCAGCTCGTAACCGGGTCGGGAACTTCTTAAAAAGCTCCTCTAGATTGCACTTTGCGATCAAATTGTAGCAATTCGTCAGAGAAAGCATTGTCAAGAGCAATATTATTAAGTTTTAAATGTTTTTCGCAAAGAAGCAATCAGCAATGTTAGATTCTGTCAAAATCCAAAGTCCATCAAAATGCGTTTTAAAACACTCTCAAGCTCTAGTCTAGAGGAGCTGCTTCTTGAGGCTTGTCCGTATCTGCGGTGGACATTCTTAAACGAGACGTTAGTTCAGGTTAGCCAAGTTTAAAATTTATGATTGAATTTATGATGAAAACCCAGGAGAATCGTTTGTCAAAATAACAGTTTTCGAAAGGGATTACGTAAAATTGTGAAAAGGATGCGGTTTGCCTTCTAGAATAGGTTTCCGGTGTGCATGGGCCTATGTTGTTAATATATAACTCTTTCAAAGGGAAGAAAGTGGGCAGCTACATGTGTCATGTTGCATAAACATCTAAGCTTTTTGTCCGCAAACAATCATATCTACTAGTGATTAAATTGAAACTCGAGATTTTGTTTTATGGTTACCACTTTAGTGACCCCTCCTACCATCCTTCATCCACCATCCTCCGATCATAAGGTGTTACTTCACTTTACCTTTTGGTGCTGCCAGAACCAAAATGAGTGAGGGAAGGTTTAAGATATTATTTCTGATGTTGAGGTGGTCTGCCCTATAAATAAACTGCTAACGGAAAAGATCGATACAGCAAAATTTTTTGACAATTTTGGGGGTCTGTATTTTGGAAACGCCATAGCCGAAATTTAGAACCTAAAGAGACTTTGAAAAGTCGTTTCTTCTAGAATCACGGCGGGAGATTGATCTTAAATAAGTTATTCCCTAAGGGATATACAGAGTAAAGAAAAAAGCACTGCAAAATGGGTGCATTTCAACCCACTGCATTTGGTAGGTAGCGTAATTTCAGAACATTCATTGTTATGAAATTTAATGGCGTTAGTTGGTATCTCGGGACATGTTCGGCAGTTTTCGGTTTTTTGGCCTACAAAATAAATTACAGGTGTTTTTCAAAAAGTTTACGCTCTTTTGTAAGTCACCTTGTATCGCGAGAATGCCGAAGCCGATTTTAATAAGATAAATGATCTCTAAAAGATAACTGGTTGTAAAATCAACGACGTAAACTCATAGTTAATAAAACAATTTTACTCGATTTTGTACGAGGATGGCAAAAAATCTAATAAAAAAACTGATTAAGTTTTGTTTACTACGATGTCATGACTGGAGCCTTAACTTTAAGACTCTTTTCGTAATGACATTTAAGAGCTATGGTCCATATCTCGGGACTGTTTTCTTGGTTTTTTGTTTCTTGCCTACTAAATCAGTTACAGGTCGTTTACAGAAAGTTTGAACTTTCTTGTAAGTTACAAAACAAGGTATCCTGAAATTAACTGGAAAATCCCTAGGCAAAAATAGGGCACAATGTTCATACAAACATAACCCGTAAACGCTTCGTCTCCGAGATACAGGGTGTTGATTTCTTTTTTTTTATTTTTTCTTTATAGCTCTTAGAGTTTTTGAGATATTTAACTCAAATTTTGAATATAGGTAACCATTTATTATCTACATCGTTGGATAGACCGTTGGATAGAGAACCGCCAGCCCAAAATCGACAGGGTCTTATTTTTTCTCGGGTTGTATTCCTTTTACTCTCACGAACTTTTTTGTAGCACACCAATGATCGTTTTTTCTTAAAAGTCTGAATTTAGAAACTTTCTTGCCTCTTGCATCTTTGTCTTATCACCCACCGTTTTCGAGAAATTTGCAATAGGAATGCATATAATTTTTCCATAAGATATGTCTGTTTTCTGCGTTCCTATTTAAATTCCCAGATGACGAAAAAGAGTCACTTATGGAAAAATTATGTGCATTACTAGACACTTTTGCAAATTTCTCGAAAACGGTGGGAGATAAGACAAGGATGCAAGAGGCAAGAAAGTTTCTAAATTGAATAGAGAATTGGGACATTTAAGAAAAAGCGATCAGTGGCGTGCTACAAAAGAGTTTGTGAGGGTAAAAAGGATCGATACAACCTCCCAGAAAAAATAAGGCCCTGTCGATTTTGGCTAGCGGTTGGTATATCCAACGATGTAGATAATAAATGGTTACCGACATTCAAAATTTGAGTTAAAAATCTCAAAAAATATAAGAGCTAAAAAAAATAAAAAAAAAAATCAACACCCTCTATCTCGGAGACGAAGCGTTTGCGGGTTATGTTTGTATGAACATTGTGCTCTATTTTCGCCTAGGGATTTCCCAGTTAATTTCAGGATACCTTGTATTGTAACTTACAAGAAAGTTCAAATTTCCTGTATACGCCCTGTAACTGATTTAGTAGGCAAAAAACCAAAAAACCGCCAAAACTGTTCCGAGATATCGACCATAGCTCTTAAATGTCATTACAAAAAGAGTCTTAAAGTTAAGGCTCCCGTCATGACACTGTAGTAAACAAAATTTTAATCAGTTTTTTATTACATTTTTTGCCATCCTTGTACAAAATGGAATAAAATTGTTTTTCTAATTTTGACATATAAAGTGGCACTTTTCAATATTGATGACAGTGACGTAACGTCCTACTTTTCGTAACTAGTTACGAAAAGTAAAATCTTTCGTAACTAGTGATGAAAAGTTGATGTCACCACCAGTTGAAGGTTTCGGCTGTAGCACACCGTTGCTATAGTTTTACGGTATTAAGTAGATACAAAGTGGTTTAAAAGTAAATATTGAAGGTTAATAATAATAATTCTCTCTCTAAGTAGGTATTTGTAGTCAAAATTAGAAAAAATCTTGTATGAAACACGTGACGAAAAACGTTTTTTGTGTATCTCATTCAAATTGCGGGAACTCGCTGCGCTCGTCCCGCAAACATTCATTCGTTACACAAAATCGGACTTTTCGTAACTGGTTACATAAATAGCTATTTACTAATTATGAGTCTACGTCGCTGATTTTACAACCAACTATCTTTTAGAGATCATTTTTCTTATTACAATCGACTGCTGCATTCTCGCGATACAGGGTGACTTACAAAAGAGCGTCAACTTTTTGAAAAAACCCAGTAATTTATTTTGTAGGCCACAAAACCGAAAACTGCCGAACATGTCCCGAGATACCAAATAATGCCATTAAATGTAGTAACAATGAATGCTCTGAAATTACGCTACCTACCAAATGCAGTGGGTTGAAATGCAACAATTTTGCAGTGCTTTTTTCTTTGTATACATTGTATATCCTTTAGAGAATAACTTATTTAAGATCAATCTCCCGCCGTGATTCTGAGAAGAAACAAACTTTCAAAATATCCTTAGATTTTAAATTTCGGCTAAGGTATTTCCGTGATACAGACCCCCAAAAATGACAAAAAATTTTGCTGTATCGATCTTTTCCGTTAGCAGTTTATATGGTAAGATTAAGTTTAAATTGAAGGGAAATTTAGGGCCGATGAGAGTGATTTTTGTGATGAATAATTTAAAATCTTTTGTGAAGTCGGGTCTATTAGAGTTTTATAAAAATGACCGATGAAAATTTCAAATTTTATTTCTCTCCCAAACCGTACAAATGGGGAGCTCTTCCCTAAAAAGAACGTGATTAGAATGAGTTGGAATTGAAGAGACATGTGAGGCTGTTCAGAGTAATTTGTGTGTGGAGACAGTAATCAGGTTTAAGCAACAATAGTTGTCAATTAATTTCAAAATCGTTTGTGAAGTCGATTTATCTATTATAATTCAATTTACCTCAAATTGAGGATCAAAATTGTAATCCTCTAAAATGTTTTCGAAGATAGAACAGAACTGGGATAGTGAGTATGAAGACTGCTCGAACTAAGCTAGTAAAATCTCTTTGGTAAGAGAAGTGCCCATATAATATATGGAACAACAAAAGTAATCAATACATTATCGCTAGTGAAATAAAACTACTGGAGAGAAAGAGCCCACACTGCAATAAAAAATATCAGAAATGAACAAGGAGAAAAATCATAAACGAAAATATTTTTACACATTTTTTAAAATAAGCAGATAGAATAAATGTACTATGAGACAAAAGAAACATAAACTTTTAGCAGATTAATCTAGGACCCAATAACACATCATAAAGTCATAAGAACAATTATTGACCTGTTGAAGACCAGAACAGCACCAGGTCCTGATGGTATTAAACCAAAAAACCTCAATTAATGGATATTTTCCTTAGTTTCAAATATATTTTTAACCTACCTGAGTGTGTGATCTAAACTGAACTAACCTGAACTAAAGACCAATTTGAGCCATAAACCACATTGCCAAAGCGTTCCAGATATGTACAAAAAATAAGTTTCTTATATATCTCGTAAAACGTAAAATAATATCACTGAAGCAATGTGGAGTTAGGGATGCAACAGGCTTGGGTAAAAAAACGTATTTAATTTTTTATTTATAGCTGAAATTAAATTAAAAAACTTTTCTCACTTTAAGTGGGTCAAGTGACGCCTCATTCTCAGCTGATCTAAACTCAGTGGTTCAAGGATAAAGTCATAATTTACGTATCGATTTTTTAAATGCGAAAGTGGGCCAATATTGATTAAAAATAAATGAAAGTTAACTGACAAAAAGATTGAGTAAAAAAGAGCATTTACGGCTAAAACCAGAGTGACACAGTGGCGAAACTCCATCTACCGACTCACAGGTGGCAGCATTAGCGGAAATCCTTCATAACATCACACCGCCTTTCCAGCACCGAATTTGTCTTCAAATATAAGTTCCTCTAAAATGTTTTTCAAAGAGGAACAGAACTGTGAGAGTGAGTATGAAGACTGCCCGAACTAAGCTAGTGAACTATCCTTGGTAAGAGAAAGGCCCATATAATATATGGAATACCAAAAATAATCAACGCATTATCGCTAGTAAAATAAAACTACTGGAGAGAAAGAACCCACATTGCAATAAAAAATATCAGAAATGAACAAGGAGAAAGATCATTGATGAAAATAGCAACAATTTTTAAAATAAGCAAATAGAATAAATTTACTATGGGGCAAAAGAAACAAACTTTTAGCAGCCTAATGTAGGACCCAATAACACATCATGAAATCACGAGAACAATTATTGACTGGATGAAGACCAGAGCAGCCTGATGGTATTAAACCAAAAACCCTCAATTAATGGATACTTTCCTTAGTTTTTGAATATATTTTTAACCTACCTGAGTGTGTGATCTAACCTGAACTAACCTGATTTAAAGACCAATTTGAGCCATAAACAACATTGCCAAAGCGTTAGAAATGTGTAGAAAAAATGAGTTTCCTATATATCTCGTAAAATAATATCACTGAAGCAATGTGGATTTAGGAATGCAACAGGTTTGGGTAAAAAAACATATTTATTTTTTTATTTATAGCTGCAATTAAATTAAAAAAACTTTTCTCACTTTAAGTGGGTCAAGTGACGCCTCATTCTCAGCTGATCTAAACTCAGTCGTTCAAGGATGAAGTCATAATTTATGCATCGATTTTTTTAAATGCGAAAATGGCCAATATTGGTTAAAAATAAATGAAAGTTAACTAAGAAAAAAATTGAGTAAAAAAGGAGTATTTAACCGCTAACACCAAAGTGGTGGAACTTCATTCACTGACTCACCGGTGGCAGCATTAGTGGAAATCATTCATAACATCACACCGCCTTTACAGCACCGAATTTGTCTTCAAATATAAGTTCCAACTATGAACTCTCAACCCGGCGTATAAGGCGGGGGTCTACCACGCCTTACTGATAAGGTAGATCCCGGGACGAACCGCCAACACTACATACATAGGCTATAACGACTTCAGGTCGTCCCAGTGGTGTTTCCCTGAATAAACAAAAACTTTTCTGTATATACATTTTCCATCCATGGCTCATCATTTTCAACACTATAATTGGTGACCCTCGACAAAAGTAACCCGCAATTTTCCGGGCGCAAAGCCGCAACAAGGATCGTTTCAACGCCACTAGACTACCAGAGCAGCATCTCTCTCATACCCAGAGCACGCAGCATCCATCAAACTCTCTCGTCACTTACTGCAACCCGGAATAATATCACACACATCACTCAACTCGCTCAAGCAACCGCAACACAAGTTAAAAAGAGTATACGTGGTTACCAATTTTTCCATCAACCCATCTGCATACCAGTTTCTGGGTCTACCCCCCATCAGTGCAGCTTTGGCTGGTCGACAAATTCGAAACCTCGATTCAGCGGTTTAAAACTGGAAATGTACGGAGTACCGGTGAGATGTTGTTCACAGCAGAAGCAGGCAACATTCGCCAGCGTATTTTAGATGAAATACTGCATGGCAGATGGCTCTCAGTTCGAGAAGCAGCCCATATTGCTCTGTATCTCGGTGGTTATCGGAACCAGAACGAACTGAAAAGAGTATGTGGTTACCAATTTGTCCACGTACCACGTATACTCTTTTCACTTCGTTCTGCTTCCGAAAACCAGCGAGGTATAGTTGCTTCTCGAACTGAGAGCTATCTGCCATGCAGTGTTTGATCTAAAATACGCTGGTGGATGTCGCCTGCTCCTGCTCTGTACACAAGTTCGTACCCTCAGTTCCTCAGTCACCTAGCAAAAAAAGCCTCGCTTTTCTCTCATCATACATCCTCCGTCTTCGTTGTCACTGGGAGGGGAATATTGTGGCGGAACTTCATCCACCGACTCACAGATGGAAGCGCCGAAACTTCATCCACCGACTCACAGGTGGCAGCATTAGTCGAAATCCTTAAAAACATCACACCGCCTTTCCTGCGCCGAATTTGTCTTCAAATACAAGTAAAAATTAGGTAAAAATGCACTTTCAAATGTTGAATTGAATCTTTTGAACAGAAAAAACAACAGACACAAAAAAAAATGATGCAAAATTGTGAAAAAAATTACCAAAGGGAGAGGGGTATTCTTTCTTTTTTTGCTATTTCCATCTTTGAATCTTTATGACTTGAGAAGTACTTAACCGATTTGAGGGTCTCCAACGTTTTTTTTTCTTTTTTCAAATCTTTCAAATACCGCAAATGGCAGTCCCATTGATTCAGTAGTTTCGGAAATAGATCCTTTCAATGGTTGATTTTTGGGCTCTTTCGAAACCAGCTCTGAAACACGTTATTAAAAAACTAACTGAAATTTCAACCTTCACTCAATGTCGGTTTGCGACGTTCAGAAGGGATTGAAACCGCCACATTCAAATGGAAAACAGCATAAAAAAAAATCAAAGTTTTTTTTGCATATGACCAAAAGGGGAGGGGTATTCCTTGTTTTCTCGCGATTTTCAACTTTGAACTTTGACCGAAGTTGACCGATTTAAGTGATTTCAACGGTTTTTTTTTTCTGGTCCTGTTTCAATAATGGCAGTCTCATGGATTTAGTGGTTTTAGGGATAGTCCCCTTCGATGGTAGATTTTTGGACTCTTTTGAAATCAACTTTGAAACACGTTGTTAAAAAACTAACATTTGGTTAAACTTTCACTCAATTTCTGTTTGCAATGTTGAGAAGGGATCGAAATCGTTAGGGAAAATGGCATAAAAGAAATTTCAAAGGTGTCTTTGAAATGTCCAAATAGGAAGGGGGGGGGGGGGTAAAGAAAATGCTTCTTTTTACGCGATTTCAAATTTGAACCTCTATGACTTGGGAAATACTTGACCGATTTTGGTGACTGCAATGGTTTTTTTTTCTTTTCTCGTTGTCATCGGCAAATACAGCAAGCGGCAGTCGTTCAGTAGTGTTGAAAATAGACTTTTTCGATTGTCGATTTTTGGACATTTTTGAAATCACCTCTGAAGCACGCTACTAAAAAAACTAACTAACGTTTGCAACGTTCTTTCTAATGACCAAATTTCTCCTTTTTTCACGATTTCCAACTTTGTACCTCCAAAACTTCAGAAATACTAGACCGATTTGATTGATTCTTTTTTCATTATTTTCCTTCAAAGACCCCATAAGGCAGCCCCATTGGTTTAGTAGTTTTGGAGATAGACCCTTCGATAGCCTAATTTTGGACCCTTTTGAAATCTGCTTTAAACATACGTTGTTGAAAAAACTAACTTTCCTTCCAATACCATCTGCTGCGTTTAAAATTGATGGAAATTAAAAAAGGAAACAAGAATATATCGATATTAACTTTCAGCATCACTTATCATGGATATCCATCACATCCGTCCCAACGAGTCACCACTGAATTGGAACACAGTCGGCGGACAAGTGATTTATTTGTAATTCCCACACACTGGGCCTATTATCACTCCCAAACCTTTTTCGTATTACTTACTTTGGAGCCGGCTGCGAATGTCTTTATTTCCCTCTACCTGGATCTAAAGGTGTGCATGTGTCCGCGGCGTCATAATGGTCAAATTTGGGCGAGACACCCGAACAATGGATCATTTTACCAGCGACTTCTTCGCACCACTCCATTAAAAAGTTTGTATAAGTTTAGGGGTTGGGATTTTGATGTGTCTTCAGTTTACTGAAATAGCTGAAGTTTACTGTTTTTAAGTTAACCATAAAAAATCCTGTTTTTTTTTTAATTTGTGTTGTTTTTTTTTAAAAGGTTACCATTGTTTGCTAAGTTCTTCATAACAGTTCAGTCTGTTAAATAATGAATACATGTTGGAACTGTTTCTCATATAAATATACATTATGGACACATAATCTGAGATTTTTTTTTTCTTAAACCATTTAGTAAATTTTTCTCCAATTTGTCCCCAGCAAATTTATTCATTAATCGCCTTTTCTCTGTCTACAGATTCCGATTTAAAAAGCGAAAATTAAATCAATGTATTTCGGGAATGCTTTGTAATTTGAGCTTAACAGAGCATGGCTGCCTATCGTTAATAATGCGATCAATTTAAACGAAAAAATAAATTAATCGGATGATAATTTTAGGTCGTCAAAGCCCTTGTGTTATACAGCAAAAAAGGCAGATAAATCTCCTTAGACTTTTTACAACAAACAACAATCGAAGCTCTGTTTAACGTAAATAATACAAATTGTGTACCTGATACGTGGATTGCTTAGGCAAAGCGAAGGGGTGGAACGAAACCCGAGCCCTTAAGGGTTCCTCGCACAGGTCAATGGGTTAAAGACATGAGGATTGACATGTAATACGTTAGGGCCAACGTAATGTATATCAAAACTGAATTTGCCCGAGACGAAGACGGATGATTGCTAAAGGGTGCGGGTGATGTATTATTTGTGTTTCGGATTAAGAAAAACGGTCTGGATTAATTACACGGTCAGCCGGAGCAGGTAGCTATAGTAGAAAAGTGATTGATTCTTGTCTTAAGATCACGAAACTCGATAGTGAAAAATCATGGGATGGTGTAAAACCAACAAACGGTCCCTTAGCAAATACCGTATCAAAATTACACCTGCGTATCAAAAGTCAAACTCTTCTCTCGAGGACTCTTTTTATGTCTCGGGCGGTAAAGTAAATATTTATATTTCACTCTAGGGGGTGATTTTGCCGTACACAACTGCCCTCTTATCTCCGTTTTAGGTGTAACAAATGTCCTACGCAATCTCGCAAAGAAGTTTAATATTTAGGCGCTCAAATGTTGAAATGTCACACGTCCGGCGCCAAAATGGGTGTTACTCTATCTAGACTTTTGATTTCTACACTGTTGGGTTGTGGGATATGAATATGCCTACATACAGAATGTTTTGATGGATTTCCAGAGCTGGAACTGGAGGAGCCCGTGCTTAACTATGACACACCATATCAAGGGCTTCCTTTAGGTCTGAATATTGTTGCAAACTCAGGGTTCAATAATTCTAGTGTAACACGAAAACACTATTTATTTATCCCACAAATACACACAGGTACAAGTCGACTACTAAATAACTCACAACTTAACACTTTATAGCCTTCTATTATCATTTGGTATTTCACCTTACTTATAGCTCGATTAAAATACGACTACTACTAACAGCGGAGCTATTCGCCTTTTATACACAATCCTAAAAATACAGAAAAGCCTAGAATATTTTTGAAGAAAAATAATTAATACGAGACACATAAAAAATAGTCGTAAACAACTACATTCTAAATAAAGAGAGCAATAAATCACTTGTGACAGTCCCATGCTGAAGCGCCCGGACGGCGCACAGTGGGGCCAAATGCCAAAAATTCGGAAATAACTTAATATCTTTTTGATTAATGATAATATCAATTTTCCGTTTGTTTCGTTCGATTCATTTCGATTCATTTAGAGGAAAATTTAGTGTTTATTGAGGATTAAGGTATAGCATTTCATCAATAAATTCAGTTGGTAGAGTTGTACCTTTACAAACTTTATAACATATGCACGTTTCTTAGATATATTACAATAACTATAATGAAATAAAAGAAATTCGCCGAGTCGGAGTTGGGTCTATCTCATTATTAATATTTATTACTATACAGGGTGGCACAAACTTAACGCAGGATTCGATAGCATCAAAGCTAATATAGAAATTAAGTTGGGACAAAATCTGTATCATGTAGAGCAGTCAGAACAACATTTTAAAAATAGTGACCATTATATAGGGTGTTCCAAAAAGTATTTACGATTAAACATGTATTTTATAAACGATATATCAAAAGGTATTATGGTGTTTTTGCATTTGAAATTAGAAATAGACTTTACGTGGAGATAATTGCATCTAAAAATTGTAATTTGTTATATTTTAAAAATCTGTAGCTCTTAACAGGCTTGAAGTAGAACCAAACGAATTACAGTTTCATATCTTAGATTACAAATTTTAAATAATCTCAGTTTGTACTACATTTAAAAATTTATAAGATTCAACACATTTTTTAAATTTCTAAATTTAAAAAAATTGTGTTGGTTGATAGATCTTTTAAAACTAAATTAGGAAAGTGCATTGCGTTTGGCTCTATCTCAAGCCGCTTAGGAACTACAGTTTCTTGAAGCAAAAAAAAATACAGTTTTAAAGACGCAATTATATCTAAAACTATTAGGGATCTTCATAGGATTTGCTACAAAAATGTACTACTGTAGTAGTGTCTTACCTAAAAAAAAACGTATGTTTGATTCGGCATTAGGTACTTTTTGAATCATCCTGTTTAAAGGTCACTATTTTCTACATGAAGCTCTAACCCTACTACATGACACCGCCTTTGTCTCAAATCAATATTTTGAGATATCACGAAACCTGCGTTAAGAATGTGCCACAATGTGTAAGTACGTACTCAATAGTTTTGCTGTTATGTGGGGCAAGGGGCACTTGGAAATTGCTATCCGGATTGGTTTGATCACTAACTGATCATTTTCAACCACTCGCATTAACTAGCATGTCATCAGTCACCAATCCGGTTGCCTGAAAATTAAAAAAAAGTTACTCAAAACGTCAAAAATGCAGATTAAAATTTTCTGGGCCAATTCAGGTTAAGATTAGGGTTAAAAGTGATTACGAAATTACACAGAGCGTCCAAAGATGCAAATTTGGAGTCCTTGGAGAAATTTAGATTAGAATTAGGACTTTTAAAATTAACATTTTAAAATCTTTTTAAAATTTGAAAATTTTGATAATATTATTTTTTGGATAAAATATAAAAATAACTCAAAAATAAAATTTGGTGATTTTTTAGAGAGTCATGTTAGGTTTAGGACCGAAATTCAATAAAAATTACTCAAAGCATGCAAAAATTAAAATTTAAGAAATAAATAAACCATAAAAATTAAAGTGTTATATTTATCCCTAAAAATATAAATAACTTATAGGTATTTAATAGTAGCAATGTCGTTGATTTTTTTATTCAATTTGTTCAAATGTGGTTTTGATTTTTGGATTGTGGGATCAAGGGTGTTATTCAAAATCAGTTATGAACCTGTCGACGTTTTGCCATATATTATAGCATCTTCAGGACCAATTCAGATAAGTTTTGAGAGTCATCGACTTTTTAAGCATTAGTACAAAAGGTGGACAAAAGGTGAATGATTGGCATCGACAGCAACAGGAGCAAAAGCAATTCAACGTATATGATCGGAGTCATGCCACCAACAGTTGGTGCCATTGGGCCGATGACTCTAAAAATCTATCTGAATTTGTCCGGAAGATGTTATAAAATATGGCAAAACGTCGACAGGTTTATAACTGATTTTGAATAATACCCCTGATCCCACAACCCAAAAATCAAAACCACAATATCAATATGTTTCTTTTCTCGATTCGAATACATCATAGATAACATAACTCGTGATTTCTCGATTATAATAATCTATAATTATGCCACAATCGAAATGTTTCGATTATATTATTAATAATTCATAACTCGATCTCTCGACTGCAATAATTGAATAATCGTTTATTAAGCCATAAACGAAATCATTCATATTTGCCCATCACTAGTATATATTCCTACGGCTATTACCATAAATAGACTTACTCTCAGTAAGGCATTTTTTGCCGTCTGTTGATAAATATAGAAGCTTCTGAATGTAGAAATTAAATAACAATTTGTATTGGGGCTCTGTACCGGTTATTGGCATAAGTCTTCTGCAAATCTTTCCCTAAATAAAATATTTGCAATTTTTGTTGATAAATTATTGAAACTGACCTATTCTAATATTAAATGAAGTTTTACGTTTGTCAATTTGTACGGTTATTTTTTCCACAAAACGATACTTCTTGAATAATTTAAATGCTTAATAAAATTTTAACTGAGATGGGGAGCGAGGGGGGGGGGATTTAATTTTTGTTTAAATATAAGAATAAAACATGAAGCTATAAAATTTCCAACAAGTTTTGTGGAGTCGAAACTGTCAAACAACACAACAATGAAACCATTATCCAACCAAAAGGGATTATTTTTCTCTACGATATTTTGAACACCTTGTGCCCTAGTTCGACAGCTTTGGGGCCTGCCTAAATACAACTAAATTTACTTATTGTCCCGTTAAAGTTCTTGAATAGGGACCTCCTTTCGGGTTTTGGCATTACAATGTGTTTGTATCTGGCTTAAGATATATTGACAAGTTTTGAATGAAGCGACGGCCTACCACCTTGCGCTTTTCGGTTGGCTGGTTCTATGAATAGGTGCCTGTTCCTTCTGTGGTTACTTGGGGGTCCGGCCTCTAGCTTAATTGAATTTCTTGAAATTTTGCATGCGGCCAACAAATCATAAAAACACCCACTAAAGGGTGCAATTAGACACAGCAGCCGAACTTTTGGCAATTAACTAATAAATACCGTATTTTACGACGCTCAACAGCGATCTGACAACAATAGAGCCGTGTTAATGGCAGTGTAAACTTCGCTAGCTACTAAATGTCACAATGTTATAATACCCGGGACTTAGGAGCTGGAAATTGCCTTTTGCAGCTTTTGAATGGCTTTTGTTTCACAGAGAGTCGGGCGAGAATCGATCATTTTTGGAGACACTTTGTCTGGAAACGTGGCCTCTTTCTCCCCTTCCACTTTTCAAGACAGGGGATGAGTAATTGGAGGCATTGTGCAGGTTTAAAAACAGCTTGACCACCTGAACAATAATCAAGCATTCCTACAATTTCTTTCTATTGTGCATAACTGTATAAGAGAACTACACAATAACGAAGAACGTAGAACCCTAATTCTCGGCACGTAATATCAATATTCATGGGTCGATCTCAATCAAAACATACAAAGCTCAAATTTGGCGTGTAATGGTTGCTACAATGACTGTTGTAAGAATTTAATGAGTGATTTACAATCAATCACATCTCTCTGTTAGACACTCATTTATCGTTCGTAAAAAAGCGGCGTGGCGCCTATTGTTCCGGGATTTCATTTGCTACGTGTGGGACGTTTCAACTTTGAATGGATTTCGATTAGGAAACGACAAAATTATGTAATTAAGTCTGTAAAAAAGAAAAAAGAATTTTACTATATTAGTGAAAGCAACAAAGGAACTAGTGCAGGCCTAACAGCCCCCCAACGGGCACATTTGTTTCTATTATTCGACTAATATTAGACAATTTAGAAATAGCAAGGGGCAGCTGTAACAGCTCTTGGGCCCGCATTAGGTCGTAAATTACGTCACTTGGGGGTTTAGTAGTATTTGATAACTTTATGACTACCGAGTGTTAAGTGTTATTCGGCACGACAATGCATTTAAAGGAATTAAATAACTTCACGTACTATCGCTGAAAATATGGAACGCAGTCATGAAATGTTTTTCTGTAGAGCGTACGGCGTAACCAGGGGTGACTGTCAAATGTTTCGAAGGGCTGCGTTCGAAATTTCGTAATTTTGGTTATTCATTAACTTAATGACAATGTAGATTAGGAAAATATTCGTCAGTTAGAAGGGTTTTTTTAATAAATTAATTTTTTTTTTCATTAGATGTTTATTTTATTTATTTCACACAATAGCACACGTGAGTGGTTTCTGCATGTCGTTTTACGGGGTAATTAACGGTGTCTAAGGTCTCAATTTTCGTTTTAACCCACCCGTAGACCAACAGTCAGTTATTACAGTTAACGTTCTGTGTTAAAATGCACTTAGAGCCAATTTTTCAAGTCCGAAGTACTGAAGTTTAAACTTCTGATAGCATAGTTTATCTGCCAAAAATATTTTACAATTTACGAAAACTGATCCTAAATTACGAAAATATGCAGCTCAGAAAAATTTTAGGAAATTTGATTAAAAACTACGAATTTTCGTAAATTTCGTACTAAGAAATATTAAGAAATACAGGGTGTTTTTTTTAACTTGAAACAACAAGATATCTTGAGGACTGGTAGAAGACACGATTTCATTTCAACGGAAAGATATACTGTACAGAAGAGTCTATTTTAGGAAAATATTTTTACATATACAGGATGGCTCAGAAAAAAATGTGACATAATATAATGTAAGGTTTTAAATACGACATCCTCTACTTTTTATTGGATTTTGATAGTTTTTATATATGCGGAACCCTACAAATCTGACATCGTGCCTGCACTAATTTAAGAGAAATACACTTAATAAACTGAAAGTATCTTGTATGGGGTATGACGTACCCAAGCTACAAGACAAGTTGAAATTACGTCAATTTAACCTGTCGAGACTCGATAAATTGTCCTGACCACATCTGAATACGAACAAATTACTGCAAATTGCCTTCCTTTTTCCCAATGTGGGGAAAGAAAACAAAGTAATTTAGAAGTATAAAATAGGTTATTAAGGCATAATTCCTTTCAAGACTTCTAGCCCAATTGGCTGATTTAAGGTAAAAATTAGTCATATAGGGGTAGATTTTCCTTCAACATGTCTTTTATTCGACCTAGAGGTAACATCTATTTAATGCGAATGAGAGACGAAAGAAGAAAGATGCATTTTGCTTTGATGAAATGTATAAGACAAAGAAATGTGGATAAGCTGAACTCTTCGAATAAATACATCGGAGCGATGCGTCATTTGGTACACAAATGGTTGACGATAATAACGTACCTACATATCGGGCGCCATAATATAGGAGATTTAACATAAGTTATTGCATACTTAATCCAATTGTATGAGGATTATCAGGTATCAATTTTAATTGTCAAAAAAAATTATGTAAAATGTGACTTTAGTACCTTCAGAAAATTCAAGCGCTCTGGAAATAATAGATTTTAACAAAATTTTTAGTAAATGTTGTGTAAGGCAAAGCTAACCTAAAAAAAATATGTTTTACTATTTTTGTTGTGTAATGGTCATCTAATGCGATATTCATCTTAAAAAACAGATTCTATCTGAAATGTACAATAACAAAATGGCTCCTTAAACTCTTTGGACTTCAAAGTCAGGATGCCCGTTACTACGCACCTAAAGGTTAATATTCTTATGAATGTGGTCGCAAACGGTCACAAATTTTAACTACTGAGTCGAGTTTCCATGAATTTAGTAAAAAATCCCTATTAGTCAAGGTTAAATTTAGGTCACAAACTTTAGAATTTATAACCTAATCAACGAATCAGCCTACCTAATCTTAAACGGCAGTGTATAAAATACCGAGAACTGGAGGCATTTCGATTTGCACTTTGTCTAGAATAGAAGAATAGAAGAAATTATTTATTTATGATAAACGTCCCACATCTTCTATCTCGATCAAACTGGGCGTTTTTATTAACGTTCTTCCATCTTTTGGTAGCTCTGATCTCCATGATTACGCAGTATGCTCAAAAGGTTGCTAATTGCATTTATGGTTATCCGGTGTTCCAGTGCCCAAAAGCATAATTTTTCTAAGACAGAAATTTGCTCTTCTATCTTATTTTGCATCAAGCAGGATATTCTCTTCTGATTCCTCTATAATAAAAGAAGGCGGATCTTGAAAATCCATTTTTCTCTCGATGTGCTCTCTTGAACCCCAGTCTGATTGCATTTTTCATTTTTTCCTTCAGAAATCTGATGCTGTTGTATGCTTTTCACCACTCTGTAGTATTGTGTAGCGTTGAGATAGGGTTTTTGCTTTTTTATTTATAACTTTTGGCATTATAACCCACAAAAAATACACTTTTTCTACAAACGTCAAATAATGACGCATTTGACGCTTTCATTAGACAAACTAAAACCTAACGTTTTTTGTGGATCAGAATGTGAGTTTACTTTTCCGCGAGTTGCACAGGACAGCAGGCGAAATAGTTATTTTCCTAACAAGTGCGGAAAGTGATTCTTTTCCGCACGCGACTGCAGTTGGCCGAACGACGCGTAGCGGAGTTCGGCCATGAAGTCGAGTGCGGAAAAAATGCTTTCCGCAAGTGTTAGGAACAATATTTTTTCTACGAGTAAGGACGACTTTTAAAATTGTCAGTAAAACTTCAGTTTGAAGTTAAAACACCAGACATGACGTACATTGCATTGTCTACTTGACAAACTGAAACAATGCAATGCACGTCATATCTGGTATTTTAACTTCAAAGAGAAGTTTTACTGATAGCTGTAAAAGTCGTCCTAAAACTCTGTCAATATATTGGTATTTATTGCCTCAGCTGCAATTAAACAAATCAACATTTTCATTTAAAAAATGCGAGATCGATATCCTGCCTTTTTTGCAAAACTAAAATTAAAGATGCAGTACAGGTATAAGTAAGATTGTATACCAAGCACCTAATGCCACCATTCCTGAAAACTATAAATCATGGTAGTTTTACTGGTTCTTATTACGTTCTTTCATACAAACAATAGTAAACAAACAGGTTTTTTACTTTTCCGCACTAGTGCGGAAAAGTACATCTTCCCGCACTCAAATACGTGCGGAAAAGTAAACTTTCGCGCACGCGAATAGAAAAAAGGCTTTTTCGCTTGCCGTCAATAGCAACTACCACCACTCAACCAAATATTTAAAACGTCATTGTCACTTTGATTTAAATTTTCAGATTGTGTCCTCAGTTGTGATTCACATTATTTGAGATTTGAAATACATACACATACAGGCTTTTAAGCAAGAATTAGATCCAATTGCCGTTCAAATTTATTTTTCTGTCAGATTCGAGGTATACCATACTGATGAGCTCTAATAAGAGCGAAACCGGTCTATGGTTCGTCTGCCTGATAGAGAAATTAGTTTGATACTCTGCTAAACGTCGCCCCCAGACAATATAGGTACGAAATCTCGGCCATTTATCTGTGGGAAGTGACAATATTGCAGAAAACTGGTCTTTGGATCGCTTCACAATTATTTGAAATTGATCGTTTGCAGAAAAAACGTTGCATGCATTACGAGCAAAAAGTAACTTTTTTTGCTCTCGAGTGATTGCTAACTTCATTCTCCGAGCAAAAAAGTTGTACTTTTCGCTCTTAGCACATAAATAGTAGATTATGTCACTAGGAGTAAAAGTGGGCCGAAGCGAAGCTGAGGCCTGCAACTGGGCGAAGCACAAAAAGACCTTTTACTCCGCGTAACATATACTATTTTTTTTTCAAGCATGCAGGAAAGTTGATGACTATTTCAGAGTGATTCAGTGTTGCAATTTTCTTTCATGCTCTTTAAGCAGGTCTAGGTACTTACCCAATTAGTGGTGTATATAAATAGAATGTGTTAGAACGGTGGTGTTCAATGTTCAATGGTTTTAATGGTATTAAATCATAACCAATGGTTTAGATGGTTGAGGTAAATTAGGGTAAACTAAAAATGTATAGCATTATTATTAATACTAAATTAATAAAAATGACATTGACAGATAAATATGATGACAACTAACGACATTTAACAGAATACGAGAACCTATGCGATTTCGACTAAAAACGGTTTCGGGTGGTGCTCTCGAGCGCTCTGAGAGTATTCCTATCCTTTGTTTTTTCAACAAGAATGTAAAGATGGCAATAAGATGGTTTATATATGCGCCACCATGACAATAGCGGTGACATTTGACTTTACTTTTACTGCCTAGGACTTTTTTGCTACTTTTTTTGTCTCAGGATTAGAAAGCCCACTTTAGGTGTGCGTATGGAGAGAACAAATGACGTACTTTTAGTCCGTTTGATAAAAAATAACTATTAGGTATGTTAAAGGAAGCAGGTTACTAAGAAAATTAATAAATCAACAGCTTATGTGATGACATCACCATTTAGACGCCTGTTGAAGTTGAATTCATAAGTAATTTACAACTTCAAAAAAAGCCCTTTTTTCTATTAGGTCCGAATAATTAGAAAAAAAGTTCTAATAATAACCTCGTGGTAAGACATTGGTTAAAATATTGACTAGATTTGAACATGAACAAAAATTGGTGAAATATAAGGCCAACTACGTCTTATTTGACCACATTTTGCCCTGTCCAGTTAAATTATTTTTAGATTGTCGACACAGTAATATTTTGGTAATTTTTTACCTAAAACGTGTGCCTAAAATATACCTCGGCAATAAACGCCAACTTGAAGTCAAATTGTAGTAAAGTTGTCATTTATATTAACCTGTTAGAAAAGGTGTTATCAGGTTCAAATATTAGGTAAAATGCATGTAGATTTCGACTACCTTCATTCACCTCCAAGTAAAGTTTTTTTCAAAGTTATTAGGCTGGTTGGATGTTTATTAATAATAACAAATTTTTTGACTTATAAGTTCACATGCCTAATACCGTAATTTTTCAAGACAAAAATTACTAACTCTTGCCCAAAATTGGTTTAATTTGCCAGATCAGAGGTTATTTTAGCCTCATTTGTTACTTGGGTATTTTCTATATTTCTTACACACCCTCTATATTTTACAAGATTTTGATACATTTTATAGCTCGTAGTGAAAATTTCACATCGTTGCCTGCAGTGGTTTAAGAGAATATCAATAATAAATTGGAAATATCTTGTATAGGGTATCACATATTATCTATTCACAAAGGTGTTTAGGTTAAATACGTCGAATGTGCCTCAGGATATGCGTTTTCTCTCAGTATTACTCTTGTTGGGTAAAGCCTCTAACTAAAAGGGTTGGAAGGCCCGACATTGACCATTGCACCGCAAAAATGCAAACGTTTTGCTAACTTTTTAAATTTCTGCTAGATAAGCTCTGATTTTGCTTGTGACTTATCTTGGAATGACGCTCAGCTCCTAGTGATTTTCAATGGTTTAAACTTTTACATCTTTCTTCAAGAAAATCCGTGTTCATTGATTGATTGATTCGAAATGAGTGGTCCCGAGAGGGAGACCCTTGGACCGCGACCTACAAGATCTATTATGCCTCAATATCAATTAAAGTTCACTCAGAAGACCCAGTCCTTTTAAGAAGTCAATTATCTTTTTGAGCAAGATTTTGCAGAAGTTCTGTGCTCAGATGTTTATTCATCCAAAGTTCTGAAATCTGAGTCTTTTAGCTGCAGGATTTCATACAAGTTGTGTTCTACAGTCTTATCATCCTCCATGTACGGTGTGTATTCGGCACTGTCTGCCAGGCCTATCCTATGTATGAGGTGCGGATTAAAGTCAGTGCCTAGTGTATAAACCGATACGGCTTTAAGCCAAAGCTTTAAGCTGTTGTCGGTCGAGGTTTAATTAGTCTTTTGTCCTTTTCTCTCAGGGTCCTTGTATGAACGCTTTTAAGGCCTTTGTGACCTGGAATCCAGACCAAGGTTAGAATATTATGCTCCCCAATGTGGTTCAGTATGTTTGAAACTCCCCAGACAGTTCTCGAAGAAATCCTGCTGGAGCCAAGTGCTTTGAGTGCCGCTATTGTTTGTCCAGTTTTGATTGTTTATAGACCTGGCGACCTGGCAGTTATTTCAATGGCATGGAGCTTCGAAATAGCTGCCAGCTCCAGGCTGAAATATTGTTGCGTGCTTTCCCAGACTCTCCTGGAGTCTGTATCTCTGTTCATTGTTACAGTTTTTTTTTCTGTCTCAGTATTTTGAAGTTAATTTCTGGTTAGTTTCAGGTGTTTTTGTGAATTGTTTATTGGTTAACGGTTGGCAGAAGTTAAACATTGGGGATTAGCTGCAACTTTTAAATTGTTATAAAATCAAACACTTACCTCATTAATTATTGCAAAGGAAACTCTATTGTTTATTATTGTGCCAAATTGATTGAAACCAATGACATTTCATAGTACTCTACAGTCATTGGATGTAACTAGTGAAATAGGGTATGACATCAGTACAGCTACAACCAATCAAAATTACCATAAATATTTAGTACAATGTTGCTATTTTTGTGTACCTTCTTTAACCTCTGATACGGCCCTGATTTTTGTTAATAGGTAGGGGATGGCAATGGCCATTTTTGGTTTTTCACTCTGGGTTTTCTTGGCTGAGCAGCTGGAACTCCAGATTTTCGCGTTAGCGGATTTACCCCTAAAAATTAGGTTCACCCTCATAAGTGTTGTTGGGTAACAGTACCCCCTTTAAGTCGATAGTGACTGATCGGATATTCTGAGGGATTCGGGAAACCTAATTTCCTCGACAATTAATATACCAGTCACATGGTATTTTCTTAAAGGCCATCCACCATCTGAAGGTAAGCATATCATAACTGAATAGAATCCTTAATTTCCGTAAATACCTATCTAAAACTCTTACCACACATACGTTTCCATATAGTTTTCTTTCTTCTTACCCCTTTTGTACTGGTGGCGACTACCCGAAAACTTTTGTTGCAGGCCTGCTACTTGCAGTTCTACTGCTACTTGTAGTTCTACTGCTGGTGCTACTTGCAGTTCTACTGCTGGTTCTACTTCTAGTTCTACTTAAACTGTTACTTCTACTACTTCTTTTTCTGGCTTTCCTGTCCACTTTATTCATTCTCTGTGTTGGTCGTATTGGTGAACGATTCGTACGACCAGTTGGACCATTGGGGTTATCGAGACCTTCCACACCATCTACTGCGACCTCGCACGTATACACTAGACGTAACCTGCCACACCAACACAGCATTAGCGAGTGAGAGCCATACACATAGACATTCACCAACACCATCTGATCATTACCAACACCATACAGCACACAGTAGAGTACTCTGGAATTAGTCAGGTGGGTCCATTCCATATCACACACTATTCACACAGAACTTCGTACTGAATGGTGATATGCTATACATCTAAACCTACATCATTCACGTGTAGGGCATCCTTAATATTCACCGTAGGTTGCTAGTAAAGTTGCTGCCTCTATCTGTATTTTTAATATATCTAGTAGACTTGCACACCATAATATGGAGGTATAAATATTATAGTTACTAACAACCTTTAGTATCCAAGTAACTATAGGCACTATTGTAAGCCAGACATATATATATGGACGGTATGGGTAAAAACCCCATTCACTAATTAACGGTTTGACTGTGTAAGTACTGCCTCAAATATAAGTATAGCGTATAACAATATAGCTTAAAATAGCTACTGCTACTAATAACACCCGGTCTCTTTAGCCTAAAATAAGACTTTTTAAATCAACTGTTTGCATTATTGATTTGTGTCATCCGTACGACCAACCAGGGTTTTTCACCTTAACAGCCAAGTTGCTGTTTGCCTGGTTATTGTACTTAAAGTGTACAGGCCCAACTAGTTAGTTTGACATTTCCTGTTGTTTTAAATTAAAACCGATATCAAATTCAAATATTACTGAGATTGATTATTATTGCGTTTCCTCAATGATCGTTTCCCGCTTTTGATTTCACTGATTTATTTATAGTGAGGGGTCTTAAGATTCTGTAGGGGTGTAAAAGTGGGTGGCACCTATTAATTTTATATCTAGATATTTCTACCCCACGACCACTCTCCGGCTCGAGGGTAGCTGTCGGGACTTTTTCCCCATATCTTGAGGCCCACAATATTGTATAATATAGTGATCATTCTCAGTTGGTACTATCACCCACTGCCGTTTTGCTACCGACAACCAAGTAGGTAGCATCATCGCCATACCCCCCAGTTCCCACACCGTCGGCAGTTTTCGAGTCATCCGCGTACCAGCAGTGGTGTCCCTTCAATAGCCTTAGTTTACTCTGTTCCCACTCGTCCTTTGTAGGGAGCTTTACCTTGTAGACTGAAAAAGTGTAGGTCCAGGGGGGCATCATGTCCGAAGAATCCAGCAAAGCATGGCTGGTTAATTCTGCCTCCAGTGGGTTTGGGGCCAATGTAATCCCCCCCCCCTTCCCGTGTGTTGTGGAGTCTGTTTACACTCCACTTGGCTTCCCTCTTCACCAGAATGTGAAGCGGGATTAGCCTGAGAAGGTTTTCCATGGCCAAGGTTGGAGTGGTGCCAAATGCCCCACCGGTGACCAGGCAGGCTTGCTCACTTCTTTGTCCGCTCTTGGAATGCCAGACAATGGCTTCATACGTGATCATAGGTCTAATGACCGTCACATGCAGCCAGTGCATTAATTTGGTTTTTAATCCCCAGTTTTTTCCGCAGTACATTTTGCATATCCACAAGGACAATTTTTTCCTTGCTTTTCAGTTTAGTGTCTTATCTAGTGTTACGCCCAGATATTTCACCTCTTCTGCAAATGGAATAGTTTTGCCCAGCAAGGAGGGTAGCCTCACAGAGTCCAATTTTCTCCTCCTTGTGAACGCAACCACCACGGATTCGTCCCGGTTGATAGACATCTTCTCCCCAAGACACCACTTGTAGATGGTGTTGATAATCTCCTGCAGTATATGCCTCGAATCAGGATCACAAGGTCGTCTGCATACACATGAACATCCACTTCCCACAGTTCAACCACAGCAAGCAGGTCATCCATCTGTACGGGCCACAGAAGAGGTGATAGAACTGCTCCCTGCGGACACACCCTCTCGGCTCCGAAGCAAACTGATGTGTCCTGAAGGGTTGTGTCAATTACTCTGTTGTTCAGCATGCTGCGCGTCCAGTCCTGAATAGCATGTTCTACCTCTATATTACTTAGCGCTTTACAGAGAGAGTCAGAGAGAGCATTGTCGAAAAGTCCTTCAATGTCCAGGAATATCACTACCGATATGCTCTCCTACTTGAGGTCATGCGAGATCTTCCCGACGCGGTTGTTCGCTTCTATATCGGTCGATTTGCCTCTCTGATGTGCATTCTGATGTGGTTTGAGAGGTCAACGCACCTTGTTTAGTATCTAAATCTATCATCTTTTGCAGACTTTCCAGTAGGAAGGATGTTAGACTTTGTTAGCTTTTGATGTATATACCACTTTATCCTTGGCCCAGCTGGTTGGAATGTATCCCCAAACCAGGCTTGCTCTAAAGATCTTAGTGTTGAAGCAAGTATATCCAGACTTTGTGGGAAGTGATTGATTCTCGACGAGAAGCTCTCACGTTTCCCTGCTAGTGGTTGTGAACGTTCCGTCAGTTCGTTTATCGACCCGCTCTAGTCCACGTGTCTTCTAGCTAGAATCCTTTGTATGCTGAATCCTGAATTCTCTTTTAGTCTCCCTGATAACTGTTGTAATCCATTAGAGCTGTTTTGTATTGCTCCCATTCACCTCTTGCTTCGTATCCGTTAAAAAGTGACCGGACCGCTTTTTGCTTTTTATCCAGGGAGTGATTCCACCAAGAGGTCCCTCTTCTTTTTAAGTGGACAGTTTTCGTTAAAGGCCTTCATAATTGCATAGTTAAGTTGCTGCGCAGCCAGCGCCATTCCTCGATGTCTTCCTGTAGCCACTCCAGTTTGTCTCTATATTCTAGAATAGGTAGAGCGCCCATACCCATATGAGGTCGAAAAGAATAGATTTATAATCTTTGTTAGATTTGATAGATCAATTGTTAGATCAAGTACCGCGCTCCTATTGCTATGTAGGTGTACAACCCACGTTGTTAATCGTGAGCCTATTAAGTAGTTGAACAGTGTCTCACCTCTTGCGTTGGTGTCCGTACTGCCCCATACCAAGTGGTGTGAGCTCCAGTTGCATCTCATCACGTTCTCGAGGTTCTTTCTCCTGCAGTTGTCTACGATCTCTCGGACCTTCCCAGGAGGGTGTTGCTCTGCATCGTCTGGGAAGTATGCGGAGCAGATAACCAGCTCTATCTACCGTTTCCGGTCATCAAGCTGACCCGGATAGCGGTTAGGTCCTCAGTGCAGAAACCTGCAGGTAAGAAATATTTTAGTGGTTACTTGATACAGATACATACATGGTGTAGGTCTGCGTCCTGAGCTAACAACATTGATCCATGGTTCTTGTAGAAGGGCAATGATCTCTACCCCCCCCTCCCCTACCCTCATTGAATCTTCTGCCAATCTCCGCCCGTGCCATCAGTGTGGTCAGTTCTACTGAGGCCTTCCAGGACCATTTTTGTCGTCGTTGCCTGGTCCTGGTGGCTTCCCTCTAGAGCTTCGAGTGGGTTTTTCCTCCTCCAGGGTTGCCTGGATGGTTGCGGGCGAGGCCCTAAAAACTGATTTACTTACAATCGAAATTTTGTTTTTTTACTTTGGCACCGCTTTGATCAGCCCCCCCTGAGAAAAAAAACGCTCTTTCTATTCAATACTCTCCATTAAAAAGCCACCGGACCGCGTATCGCTATTTATCCAGAGAGTGGTTCCACCAGGAGGTTTAAGTGTCTTTTTAAGTGGACAGTTTTCGTTAAAGGCCTTCATGATTGCAGATTTAGGTTGTTCCGCAGCCAGCTCTCATTACGATTCCTTATTGCAATTATTGCGCCCTTCCTCGATGTCTTCCTGTAGCCACTCACAGTAATATAATTATAATCTGAATTTTCTGAGGAAACGAACCATTTTGATATCTTATTGCAAAGTAAATTGCTGTTAATTGTTAGATCAAGTACGTCGCTCCTATTGCTTGTTACAAATGTAGGTGTAGAACCCACGTTGCTAATCGTGAGCTCTTGCCCCATTAAGTAGTTGAGCAGTGTCTCACCTCTTTGGTTGGTGTCCGTACTGCCCTATACCAAGTAGTGTGAGCTCGAGTCGTACTCATGACCGTCTAGAGATTCTCACATATATATACAGGGTGATTCACGTTACTCGACACGGAAGATTATGGCTAAACTTTTAGATTTTAAAAAAGTTTTGTATATGGAATGGATGAGGGTCTATTGGAAGTACATTTTAAAATTATTGTCATTGTATACAGGTGGTCCCAAAAGTATAAAATTGACTAAAGTTGTATTTTTCTAAATGAGACCTACGGACAGAAGTAAAGGTAGTTTTATTAAGGTTTATGGCATCTAAACCGTACCGTTCTTCAGATATTCGTGATTTTGTGAAAATGCAGCATCAAATTAAATGGTTAAAATCTCAGCACTTGGTTTCTTTTCAACCACCAAAATTGGCTGGTGGGCTAATAGTACATTGTATTTTTGCGGTGTATATTAAATATTAACTACTCTGCACCCGAATGTCAATAAATGAACACCAAATTATTGCAAATTTCAAACAATAAACAAACTAACTCGTAGTAACAAAATAACTCGTTTAATTTAAATTAGACACCCTGTAATTTATAGTATCATTAGATGCAGAATTTAGTTTCCTATCAAAACTATTAAACACTCCTATAGCTTGGTTTTTGCGTTTTCTTGGAAAATTGATTTTTTTTCTGAATTTGAGCTGTCATAACAATGTAAAGAAGTTTAATCCGCCATTAATTGTTAAACCAAAAGATCGCACTCAAAATAGTCAAACTACAAAGAAATGTATTATTGAAAATATTGATCCTATGCAGATAGATGTAAATATAAACAGGGTATTGCAGTCCAATGAAGGATGTATTCGCATTTTGTGCGATACGGAAGAATCCACCAAAAAACTAAAAAAAGCGGTGTACGAAAAATTTGCTGATACATATGATATTAAAGTGCCTGAAATGAAAAGGCCAAAGGTGGTCATGTTGGCTTATCGGATGAAATTATTGCTGATATGGACGCATTTCTCGATGAAATTAAGGCAAAGATTCCTGAAGTTTACGGTACAGAGATAAAACTAATAAAGAGATATTTACCTAAAGGGAAGAAGCAGTGGAACGTGATACTGGAAACTTCCGCAGGAGCCCATACGTTTCTTTTAAATTTGGGAAGAGTATCGAGGGGATGGGAGAGCTTCCCTATTTATGAGTTTATCAGTGTACTCAGATGTTTCAAATGCTGGAAATATGGTCATATGTCATCTGTATGTACTAGAGAAACGCCTGTTTGCCCATTTTGCAACGGAGATCACCAAAAAAATGTAGCATGTCCTACACTATCTAAAGTGTGCACCAACTGCAAATATGCAAAAGAAATACTGAAAATTACAGATATCGATTTTAACCACTCAGTTTTTGATAGGAAATGCCCTTGTTATTTGAAAGAGAAGGAAAAAGCCAAAATGCAAACCTGCCCTAAATAGCAATCATGGTCACAACATAGAGTGTCAACCCCGGACACAGGAATTATGCTACATATTAACTCTCAAGGGGTGCTAGAAATTAGACAATTGATCAAAGAGAGGTTACCGTACATAGTATGCATCAGTGAAACGCATATTACACCGGATATAATTGAGAGTGAGTACTGTGTGGATGGATACATGGCTGTATCAAGTTTTTCAAACAGTAGACACACGGGAGGAGTAATTATTTATATAAAACAATGTTTTCCATCTTCTGTTGTTTATCTGGACTCCGTGGACTACAACTACTGGGCAGTATGGTTGAAAATAAAGACAATAAATGAAACTATTCTTGTATGCGCTTTGTATAGATCGCCAAATGCAGACTGTGCTCAGTTCCTACAATGTCTCGAAAGCAGGTTAAATAAGGAAACTATAAATGATAATAAAACATGTATCTTGGGCGATCTAAATATAAATTGGTTACATAAAGAAGGTGATACAAAAAAAACTACGACAAATAATACAGGACGCGGGATTCTGCCAAATTGTAAATAGAGAAACCAGAATAACAGAGAAATCATCTTCTCTAATAGATCATAATAACAAATCATTTTGCGGCCAAAGAGGTGCCAAGGGACTTTCCAGCTATAACTGATCATTAAATCATTGGAACTGAGTTTCAGGGTAACTATAAGATCAAAAGAGAAGAATATGCCGAGTCTTAGGAAATATAATGATGTAACCAGAGCTAGTGTTATTGAGGAACTGGTGGGCGCAAATTGGAATTATACGGCTGTAGATGTAGATGTTATTTATCGCCATATTATAAATATTATTCAAACAGCAATTGAAAAGATTTCTCCACTAAAAAGAATTACTATCCAAGAATCTCCGTGGATGACAGGTACAGTTTAGAAGCTCAAAAACAAAGAGATAGATCCTATAAAAAGTTTAAGTTTACTAGGAGACCTGAAGACTGGATAGAGTACAAATCAGCACGGAACACAGCAACTACAGTAATGCGCCAAGAGAAACAATCATATTATAATAAGAATATTGAACAATGTAAAGGGGATGGGAAAAAAATGTGGAGAACACTAAAAGGTTTGATTGGAGGGAAAAAAAAAGAACACAGACTTTTCACAAATAGATTTTGGAAATAGCGCAGAGCTGGTTGAAAATAACTTCAATAATTTTTATCGTGATAGTCTTATTGACATTTCTAATAGTATAGAAGATAAAAAGTGGAAAAACATGATTCCGTAAGTGGAAACATGTCATCTTGATGGGTTTAATACCTTAGATATTACGCAGCTTAAAAAAATAGTCTTTTCCCTAAAAAATAAAGGAACTAGCGACAAATCAATAAATGTTCAGCTGGTAAAAGACTTGTTTTGTGTGATTGGCTACCCGTTGCTAAATCTTATAAATACATCATTGAATACAAGGAAAGTGTCAGAAGACCTAAAAATTAGGATCATAGTGCCAATACCCAAAAATCAGACACCTCAAACGTCAGCTGACTAGAGACCCATACATCTTTTGCACGTAATAGATAAAATACTGGAGGTTGTTGTATGCCAGCAACTTAGGGGATACTTTGAAACGCGTAAACTTCTCTTTTGCGGCCAGTCAGGATTCAGGAGTGCTCATTCAACTGAGTCTGCACTGCAGTATGTGTGTGCAAGCTGGAGAAAAGCTATAAACCAGGGAGATGTGGTGCTTGCAGTTTTCGTCGACTTGAAACGAGCGTTTGAAACAAGTGACCGCGGGATTTTGGTGAAAAAACTGAGGAATTATGGTGTTGTCGAGAGAGCATTGGAACGGATTGTGGACTATTTGGCGAATATCCATCATAGAACTCGGATAGGAGAAAAGACTTCAAACAAAGGTAAATATGGTGTACCACAAGGTAGTGTATTACGACCCCTATTATTTATTATGTACATAAATGATCTAAATGTGATTTTTAAGAGTGCTTTTGTAAATCTTTTTGCGGATGACACCCTGATTTGTGTAACTGGAAAGGAGTATCAGGACATAACCAATACTATGAACTTGGAATTGCAAACGTTATGTAACTGGGTATGTCAAAATAGATTAAAACTAAACACATCAAAAACAAAATGCATGGTTGTCGGATCAAGACATAACTGCAAAAAATTTCGAGATCTAGGTTTAAACTTGTCCATGACTGGCTGCAATATTGAATTTGTTGCTGAAATTAAATATCTAAGTGTCACACTGTATCCGCAGCTAAGTTTTTCAGTTCATATTGACTATATTTGCAAAAAGTTAGGTAAAAAAATTGGTTTCTTTAGACGTGTCTCCTCCCATCTTTCTTATAGTACCAAGCTACTAATATATAATACAATTGTCTTGCCTCACTTTACCTATTGTTCGTCATTGTTAATGTCATGTGCACAGAGAGATATTACCAGGCTTCAGAGACAACAGAACAGGGCTACCCGTGTGATTCTTGGATGTAACATTTATACCCCTGTTAAAATCATGTTAAATGCACTAGGCTGGTTTTCTGTGCAACGGAATATTGAGAGGGCAAATCTTCAGATAATTTATAAAATAGAGCATGGTCTGTTGCCCCAATATCTAAAAAGTTTTATAGAACTCAGATCAAATTTACATAATTACAATGTAAGATCTAGTTCAGATTACAACATTGCCTTAGTACGGACATCACTTTTGCAACGGTCATTGTTTTACGAGGGACTGCAAATGTACAATTCTCTCCCTACTGTTATAAAGTGTTCTAGTAGCCTAATAGAGTTTAATTATAAAGTTTTCAATTATTAAAAAAATAAATTGGACTTAAGTGTTTAATCTAGGATAAGATTAGAATTTAAAAACTTGTATTATGTTTACAAAACTTTGTATCATTGCATATTGTTCTATACTAGCCAGGTGCTAAATAAACAACAATTATTATAATTATTATTATAAACGAATTAAATAATCTACTTTACCTGTTACAATATCTGATATTGAGAAAGCAAAATTTATTATCATTAGTACTGGGTATTCACTAGAAAACTTCATTTATGGGGCTATACAATTTTGACAGAAAAGGATGGCATAATGAAAGTAAATGGACTTTTGTTTCTCGATTCTTTTCCTTTGACATTTCACAACCAACTAGACGAAGTTTTCTAATGAACACCCCGTATTTGTCAGATATTAATTTATAAGTTACAATATTATGATCATGAAGATTATTTAGCAGTCATCTGAATGTTAAAGTGTCTTTATTTATCACAAAATATCAAATAAAACAATAAAACATTATATTACAAGACTTCTTATAAAATTTAGCAACTCTATTATAAAAACATAAGTGCAATAATAGTGGCAATTTGAAATACAATAAATAACAAGTCAACATAAGAGTAAAACAAACAAAAACAAACAGTTATAAAATTTGTTCAAAATTTACGAGCATCTGATTCTAAACACAAACATATAGCGGGTTTTGCTTCTGAAGGCCTCCCTGATTCGTTCCTTCATATTTTCTTTTGTGGTTGGTGGCGTATTATACGCGATTCTTTTCACATATCCCCATAAAAAAAAATCGGGAGGCGTTATGTCAGGGGACCTTGGTGGCCAATGTTGTGCTCCATTCCTTCCAATCCATCGATTTTGGAAACGAACATTTAAGAATTCCCGGACTTCACGATGATAATGAGCAGGTGCCCCATCCATTTGCAGCCACATGGTTGTTCTTATATCTAGAGGAACTTCTTCCAGTAAAATTGGAAGCCGATTTTTCAAAAAATTTAGAAACGACATTCCGTTTAAATGTTTGTCAAAAAAATAAGGTCCAATCACATACTGTGCCATTATGCCCCCCCATACATTTACTGACCACCTGGGTTGGTTAATAATAACTCTAAATTCATGGGGGTTAAAATCAGAATAATAATGAAAATTGTGTCGGTTAAAAGAACCATCGTTACGATAAGTACATCATCACTAAATAGAACTGATTCAAAAAAATCTTCTTGTTCTCCAACTTTTTCTAACACCCACATACAAAATTCCACTCGTTGGCCAAAATCGTTATCGGAAGGTTCTTGATGTACTTGTATCTTATAATCGTGATATTTATGTTTTTGAAGAATCCTTGATACGCTTGCTTGGCTAATATTTAAGTTTTGTGCAATTTCTCGTTGTTCGACATGGGGATTTTCAACTACAGAGCCAATAACGGTTAATTCAGTTTCTTGGTTTTTTGTAACTGGTCTCGTTTTGGCAGTCGTTTTATACTGAACACTACCAGTTTGCCTAAATTGAACCAACAGTCTTTCAAAAACGGCTCTGTTCGGTCAAATTTGGTTAAGAAATCTTTCAGCATAAACCCTTGATGCTAAAAGACAATTTTGCAAGCATTCTCCTAGAATGAAGATCATATCGACTCGTTCTTCTGTTGTGTAAACCAGCATTTTGATTAAATAAAAAACTCCCTGTTAACCACCAATTATAACAGTAAAAAAATAATTAAGTTTAAATTAATATGTGACAACTAGAAATGACAATAAATTTTGCTTTGTAAAAATCAGGTAACACCTGAACAGACCTGAACAGGTAAATCGGATTACTACATTCGTTTATGTCAGGGCAAATTCAGAAAAAATCAATTTTCCAAGACAATGCAACGACCAAACTATAGGAATGTTTAATAGTTTTTGATAGGAAACTAAATTCTGCGTCTAATGATACTATAAAATACAGGGTGTCTAATTTAATTTAAACGAGTTATTACTGTTTGAAGTTTGCAATAATTTAGTGTTCATTTTTTTACATTTGGTACACAGTAGTTAATATTTAATACATACCGCAAAAAATTCAATGTACTAGTAGCCCACCAGCCAATTTCGGTGGTTGAAAAGAAACCAAGTGCTGAGATTTTAAACATTAAATGATGCTGCATTTTCACAAAATCACCAATATCTGAAGAACGGTACGGTTTAGATGTCATAAACCTTAATAAAACTATCTCTACTTTTGTCCGTAGGTACCGAAAATACATTAATATACTAGGTGTCTTATTTAAAAAAATACAACTTTAATCAATTTTATACTTTTGGGACCACCTGTATACAATGACAATAATTTTAAAATGTACTTCCAATAGACCCTCATCCATTCCATATACAAAACTTTTTTAAAATCTAAAAGTTTAGCCATAATTTTCCGTGTCGAATAACGTGAATCACCCTGTATATATATGATCTGAACACGAGTTTTCTAAGGAAACGAACCATTTTGTTATCTTATTGCAAAATAAATGGCTGCTAATTGTTAGATCAAGTACCTCGCTCCTATTGCTAGTTACAAATGTAGGTGTAGAACCCACGTTGTTAATCGTGAGCTCTTGCCCCATTAAGTAGTTGAACAATGTCTCACCCCTTGGGTTGGTGTCCGTACTGCCCTACACCAAGTGGTGTGAGCTCGAGTCGCATCCCATCACGTTCTCGAGGTTCTCTCTGCAGGGCAATTAGTTCTATAGGGCAATCTCCGCCCGTGCCATCAATGTGGTCAGTTCTAGTGAGGCTTTCCACGACGATCTTTGTTGTCATTGTCGCGAGGCTAAAATACGTTTTACATACAATCGAAATTTTTGTTTTTTACTTTGGCAAGGGTCTGGTCAGCTTCCCCCCCCCCTCCTCCCTATCACCTCGAATATATAACAAGAAGGGTCTTTCCATACTTTCCACCTACTAAATATATATTAAAATCCGGTCAAGTTAATAGTTTAAAAGTTAGAGACATCGGAAGGGTAAAAATTCCAAATATCTAAACCCGCGCTTGAAAAAGGATATTCAAACGAGTTTGGATATTAAAAATTCTTCTGATTCTGTGATCGTCAAAATGTTTTTTTTTTATAAACCTTAATGGTTCACAAAAAAAAATGCATGCATGCACACGAGTATGAATGGTAACCGATTATTTGGTTTTTAAAATTCCTTTATTATATGACCGGGTTAGTAGTTGCAACCAGCAAAATTCACAAGCGATTTCATGATAAAAGAGCATCAGTAGTAATCGAAGCGAAATCGAAAGCATTTGAGCTTTCCAGAACCATCCATATACTCTATACAAATATTTGATTCCAATCTAATAAAAATCCCTTTTCATTTTAAGAGCTAGAGAAATGCCTTATTCTTACAAGGCTTCCTTCCATTCGTTCGAAAGACTCGTCTTTGTTATTGCAAACAGCATTATCATACTAAATTACTCGAAAAGTTTTGAAAAGCTTTTCGCATACGTATTCCCCGAATTCGCAGCGAACTCGCTTTGGAACAGAATAATTAACATGGCCAAACACAATTCTAGGCTTTTCGCTAATTTGCTTAATGCCACGGCCATATGCAACTGCTCGAAATGGGATGGTTATTAACGTTGTTATGTTGTACAAGATTCTTCTTTAATTACTATCAACTTTGGATTTTCAGCGTATTAATCAAGGGAACGATTATTATTAACCGCCATCCTTCTCTCTGCCAGAGGCTGTCTGATAAAATTAAACGAGTACAGCACAAACCCTTTAGAGCAACATCTTAAGTCCAAAAGAACCGTGTTTGTAAATTAATTTAAATCGTTCCCCAATCGAGCGGTGCTTAATCTTAAGCCCCGAAATAAGCTTTTATCATTCCGTTTAACATATTATCCAAACATAATTTCCATAAGATCAAACAAGCCTTTCGGCCTCCCTTCGTCTTTGATGCATATTTAAGATTGGCAGAGCAACTCCGATAAAAACGGGGAGAAATCCCCTCGTTTTGGGTTCGGATTACAATAGATTAGTGGCTGTGTTCGGGTGCACCGTTTAGTTCACTATGACAAAGTTGCACATAAACAGAAGGAATCGGTCTACGTTTGCTTAAAGCCGAACACACCACCAGTGCTATCAATAAAACTCCCCTTGACCCAAATAAAAAAAAAGCCCGGAACCTTTGTATTTATAGGCGGCAACTTTTTTGTCCCTATACATACTTTCAAGAGACGTCACTCCCCGGGTCCTTAACTCACTTCCTTTCTGTTGGACGGGAAACTGATCGAGCTACAAAAACGTATTCAAGTTCATTGAGAATGGAACACCTGCCCTTTAGTGATTTGTACCGCATTGTCTTTCGAAAATTATAGCTAAGTCCAGATAACAAAGAGTTCTGCTTGGAGAAAATCGTTTGCGTTTTAAATAACCCTTATCGCCCTCGCAAGAAAAAGGAAAAGAATGCGGGAATCGAAAACGTAAAAAATGTTTTCTGCTTCAGCCACAGATACGCGAAAGCGTCCTCTCCCATTCGATGGAAAGATAACCGCCAAATCGGCCAATCACTGGAAATTGGTTCGTACCTTTATCGGATCATCTCCAGAAGTTGCGGGAGACAGAACGAGCGATGTTCACCTTTCCCATCAGTAAAAATTGCTTTCATTATGTCCCAGTAAGAAAAAAGGAAACGCGGAGGATTTCCGATGAGGCCCGGAATTGGCTTAGCCCTCTGCTGAAAAATCAGGTTAATTTTTTAGGACATGGGGACAAAACGACCGGGAAGCGACTTCGAGACGATCTAATTATCTGCTCATTGGTCACAATTTTTTTGCAGGACGTGCCTCAATTTTAAAAGCACTTTTAAGCAACAGGAAAAATCTTCGACAGAGCAGATGAACGCCACCACACACGAGCACCCTATAGAACCGACGATATTGATTTATCAAAAATGTTTTTGCGTAAACATCGACGTTCAAGTAAGTACTGTGATCATATACTATCTAAAGTGTTTTCCGGGCTATAAGGCCGTGGTCCAATGGAATTGCTTCCTGACGTTTCGTCTACTACTGCGGCAGACATTATCAAAGGCGATGAGGCAGTGGGCGAAGTGATCTCCCTTGCTGCCCGACCATGACTGATGACTGATGGAGATAGAAAAGGAAGGACACCTACCGTTTTTGGATGTTTTGGTGGCAAGGAGGACGAATGGAAAGCTTGCACATACCGTGTATAGAAAACCGACACACACTGACCGATACCTCAACAACGGATCAAACCATCATCCAAGACTAAAAAGGGGAGTGAGTCATAAAAACTCTGTCTGTGAGAGTCAAGAGAATTTGTGAGCCAGCTGAATTGGAACGAGAAATAAAGCATCTGGAGAGAGCCTTTGGTTGGAATGGATACAGCAAGCAGGAGTTTGATAGAGCCGTGGGCCCAAGGAATGTAGAGCGACAGGAAGCAACAACGGGAGATGATGTAGAAAAGCGCGGTTGGGCTACTCTACCATACATCCACAAAGTCACGGACAGGATCGGCAGGCTACTGGAAAAGCACAAGGTTAAGACTGTCTTTAAACCTGCTCGTACAATTGAACAGAGCTTGAGATCGGCTAAAGACCGCAGAGATCCCCTATCAGCACCCGGAGTGTATAGAGTTCCATGCAGCTGTGGCTCTGTATATATTGGCACCACAAAACGCAGTGTCAACACGAGGATCACAGAACACAAAAGGAGTTGCAGGCAAGGACAAACGCAAAAGTCAGCAGTAGCAGAGCACGTTCTCTCTGAAGGTCACAACATTCTTTTTAATGAAGTGGATATCCTACATCAATCACAGCGCTATTATCCGAGACTAACGAGGGAAGCCATTGAGATCTTTAAACACGAAAACAATTTCAACAGGAAGGAGGAAATTACGTTTCTAAATGCAGACTGGAAGCGAGTTCTGCTACACACGTCGAAGGCGCCGAAGCCCCGCGCCTCCGGCCCCACCACTGCGACGCAGGAGCGACTATTTGTAGCTTTATTCCAACCTTGCCATTTTCAGATATCTGTCATACGTCGATGTCACTGATACGACTCAAGTTAATTGTCAACTTTAACTTGGAAACGTGACGTCACGATTTGAGAAAATACTTTTAAAGCGTAATGACATCTTTGCATTTAATTAATACTTTTTTTCAATTATCTTAAATCGAATGAAACTTAAATTTTGCTGGAGGATCATCATTCTTGATAGTAAAGCAAAAAAAAACCTTTATGCCGAAATAAGTGGTAAGGAGATTACTTCAAATGTTCAAATTCAGACAAATGAGCATGGAAATAGAAGTTTGGTGTTTCCAGTGGATAGGGCTAGAAGCTTGAATAAGATATTTAAATATTTATGGCATGAAATCTGAGTCATATACGCCTAGACTTGGAAATCTTGCACTAAATCCATATAAGTCGAGCAATTTTGTGCCTACAAGAAAATAATTGTAAATTGTAAACAAAATTTATGGTTACTGTGGTGAGAAATACCTAGATAACACTTGAAATGTTCAGAGATAAATTAAGGCAAAATAATTTTCATAGGCTACTAGACCACAACCTTGGTGGTTGGTGAAGAATGTGGTATTTAGAATAAAGTATAAATGTTTCTTCTCAATTTAATATAAATATATTGTTACTTTTGAGGTTATAATTATTTCTCGAAGAATTCAAAACAAAACCTGTCTCTTAATGGAACACACATTTTATTATAACAAACACTTATTCAAAGATTTTCTTCAATACAATCTCACTGATACTGCTAGAATATAACAACATACTTTTAAATGATATAAATAAATTAGCTACTTAAGTAAATATGCTTAAAAATATATGCCATGAAGCCCTTTTGCGATCTTCTTTTTCTATATCTTTGCCCTTTCATTGAGTTACATACTACTTATAAGGAATGGCTTCTGTTTTCTTACTTGGCTACTTATTTGTCTGTTCTATACTCTACGACAATAAAGCTATTAAGGTATTAAAAACATAGCTCCAGTGAAACAATTACAAAAAAGGGCAAAAATATGATTGGAACTAACTTAAGCATGAATGCAAAACAAAATTTTCTGGAAAAAAATCAATCTTGAACTAGTATCAAAAATCTCTTCAAAGTTACTTACAGGGTCTAAAAATGCAAATTCGGATACTGTTATCATGTTAGCATTAGGGCCAAAATTGTCAAAAAATTATTTAAGCACATAAAAATGCCAATTTCGAAATTTTCGAAAAATACATGGTAGAATTAAAGCCAAAATCGATTAAAAAGGACCAAAAGCTTTTAATAAAGGAAATTAGGAGTTTGTGGAAAAATTCTAGTTGTAGTTAGGACCAAAATTACGCAGGGCAAAATTACGCAGGCGTCAAGAAATGCAAAAGCCTTTGCAAAAGTGAAGGCCTTTGCAGCAATTAATGCTAGAATTTGTGCTAAAATCGGTTAAAAATACCCACATTGCCTAATAAACAATTTTAATGTTTTTTTTTAAAGAAATTCAATTAGAGAATGCAAGTAAGGCAAAATTGACCAAAACCTTCAGTTTTCGCTTTTGTTTACATTTTTTTTTGACCACAGGATGTTAAATTTAAAAAAAAACACAAAATGAAAATTTGGCGTTTTCCAAAAGTCAGGTTCAGAAAGTGAAGGTCAAAATCTTTAAAAATGTTTGAAGTCATGTATAAGTACAAATTTGTAGTTTTTGGAAAAAGTAGACCCACTATAAGGGCCAAATCAGTGAAAAAATTGATAAAAACATTTAAAAATGCAAAGAGTGAAAATTTTTGAAAATGCAGGTTAGGATTAAGTCTAAAATTAATAAAAAATTACACATATCGCCTAAGCCTGCAATTTTTTTGACATTTTTTGTAGAAACTCAACTTCAGGACGAAATCGGGTACAGTGACTGAAACTAATCTTATAATTAATTGTTGTTTTTTGTAAAATTATAATTTTAAACTAAATGAAATGAAATTTGGTAAAGAACGCCTCAAAATGCAATTCTGGAGTTTTTCCAAAAAATCACGTAAGCATAAAGGCCAAAATCGCTAAAAAATGACACAAAATGTAAAAAAATCAAATTTAAAGAATTTGAAATAATTCAAGTTAAGCTTGTTGACAAAATGAGTTAAAAATTACTCGAAGCATCTAAACAATGGAAAATAAAAGTTTCTGGGAAAATGCGCCAGTTTGGGTTAGTACCAAAAATTGGAAAAAAATACTTAAAAAACAATTTTGGATATTGTGGAATAGATTATATAAGCATTAGGGGCAAAATCGACAAAAAAATTACTTGGGCATCTAAAAGTGCAAATTTTAAGAAAAATACAACATCAAGGCCAAAATCGATTAAAAATAACTTAAAGCGTTAAAAAATGGAAAATCGGAGTTTGTGTAAAAATTCAGGTTGTAGTTAAGACCAAAACCATTTAAAAATTACACATGTGTCAAGAAATGCAAATGTAAAGCCTTTGGTGAAGTAATGGCTAAAATTTGTGCTAGAATCGGTTAAAAATGACCCACATTGTCTAATAATGCAAGTTTTGATGTTTTCAGAGAAATTCAATTAAAGGAAAAAATCAGGCAAAATTGATCAAAATCTTATTATTTGTTGCTTTTATTTGCATTTTTTTTTCGACGAAAGAAAGTTAAATTTGATTAAAAACGACACAAAATGAAAATCTTTGAAAATATTTCAAGTCATAAAAAAATAAAAATTTGTAGTTTTTGGAACAAGTAAGGCCACTATAGTGTCTTTATAAGGGCCAGTAAGTTAAAAAATTGCTAAAAACGATTAAAAATACTAAGTTGAGGGTTTTTGAAAAAAAAATGAAAATTACACATGTGTCAAGAAATGCAAATATGAAGCCTTTGGAGAAATAATGGCTAAAATTAGTGGTAGAATTTTGTCTAATAATGTAAGTTTTAATGCTGCCAGAGAAATCCAATTAAAGGATAAAATCAGGCAAAATTGATTGGCGTCAAAATCAGGTTCAGAAAGTGAAGGTAAAAATCTTTGAAAATGTTTCAAGTGATGCAAAAATTCAAATTTGTAGTTTTTGAAAAAATTAAGGCGACTCTAATGACCTAATCAGTTAAAAAGTTGCTAAAAACTTTTAAAAATACAAAGAGTGAAATTTTTTGAAACATTTAAGTTAGGATTAAGACTAAAACTAATAAAAAATTGCACATATCGTCTGAAAATGCAATTTTTTTGAAATTTGACGGTATAATTCTCACTTAAGCATCTACTTAGTATTATCGTATCCTCCTTGATTAAGTTAAGGACTATGAAGGCAAACATTGCAAAGAGTAAAGATAGAGTTGAAATATAGGCTACTTAACAGTTGTTCCAATCAAGCAAAGCTCAGATATCAATAGTGTGAATTGAAAGTACATTTTTTGAAACTGTATGTGAAGCAGAATTAGGGTCTGTGTAGGCAGAATCTGCAAAGTTTCAATTTTATTTAATTCTTATATAGTTATGTAGCAATGTTATCCAATAGCTCTGACCTGGATATGGGAAATGTACTGCTTAGAACAACCCACTTTTATTCCCAGCTAAATATCTTAATAAATATTATAGAAAAACAGATTTATATGCATGAAGGCAGATTTTTTCTATTTACATCAACGTAATTTTTTGAGGTTGTTTTACCACCAAGTTGGATGACAGGTCACATGCTGCACAAAACCGATTAGGTACCTATATTGGTAACTTCCTACTATTTAACATTGTACACCAATGCCCAGTACTGTATGTAGACCCTTGGAAGCCAGAGTGGAACACACTTGCACTATCACAATACACACAATCCTCAGTGAAACAAGGCTGTTCAAGCATGTAGCTAATGCCCTGCCAGTTCCAGCACTACTGTTACAATAACCTTGGCCGAACTTACATCAGTAACAAAAAAAAGCTTGCATGACCTGAGCATATCTTAATATTTTTGAGTATATTCCTTTTCTTAAGCTGAGTTTATCCAACATCTTTATCCTTTATCCATCAACAACTCAAAATTAAAAATATGACTATGAATAAGAAGCCAGGTAATACTACCCTTAGTCATGTTCTCTACAACAATGTCATCACTGAAGAAAACTTAACTTTCCTTATGCCTCATTTTGAAGCTTTACAGCTGCACTTAAAGTCCTTAATTTTGAAATTGTCTAAGACATGGGTTATCACATCACTGTTCGAAATATCTTCTGTGGTTTGTCGTTTAACAAACGGAGACTAGCAGAGCCCTTCTTTGAAAGTAGCATGCTAAAATCTTTATTTCGCCTACAAATGTTGGTTTGGTAAACCTTTTTAATGACCACATAAAAGTAAATGTTTTGTATTTGACAATTTAATGTTTGAATTTAAGCTTTTCTTAGCAAGTTTAGGTAACTATTACAAAATATGAAAGAAAATGTTGAAGAAATACTTCCAAACATGTAAAATTCACTGTTTGGGGCTTGTTTGTTTACATTGTACAGCGCCCCCATCGACGACATCTGGCGTAAGATCTGAAAATGGCAACGTTGGAATAAAGCTACGATTAGTCGCTCCTCTGCGACGCGACAGCGGCGGTACGATTACCACGGAGCGTGCTACAGTCGAATCAGTCATCGTCGGGAAGCAAGAAAGCTCACTTCGCCCACTGCCTCATCGCCTTTGATAATGTCTGCCGCAGTAGTAGACGAAACGTCAGGAATCAATTCCATTGGACCACGGCCTAATAGTCCGGAAAACGCCGCCTTATAGATAGTATTATGACCGGCCGTGAAAGCCTTCACACTCTGATCATAGTCAAACACTGCTACGAGTTCTCCTAGTGGTATTATTTCATAGTCCAAACTTTGGGTAGAAGTTGTGGAATTAAGTTTCCAGAAAAATAACATTCAATAAGAAACATCCTAGTTAACATTTTCATCATTTTCTCCACCAAGTAAATCAGTAATCAAAATTAGTGGCTTTCGAACTCAATTCATACGCATACGCTCAATAGAAATTTTTTTATGGCAACGTTCTAGATTTTACAAGTTGGCGAACAGAAATCTTCAGTTGGTTTAGGTTAGTGGTTCAAGATCACGCGCGCAGAGCCCATAGTTTAGGAAATATCCGAACGTTCGTCTTATGTAGCCCAAATTACCGTAAATTTATGAAAAAAGGACCTGATGATGCCTAAAAGTATTTGAAATGTCGAAACGTCTTAAAGAATTTATTTCATATTCGCAAATCTAACCACTTTTGAAGAATGGTAGAAAACATGGTACGATTCATGAATGGATGTATGGGACACCCATATCAGGGTTACTTGTGGCATCTTGCTTGGGATTATGAAAAGCACCTGCAACTAAAATTTCAGGTTTCTAGACATGGATAGACTTTTGGGACACCCTATAGCATGTAAATCTGGAGTCAGGCACTGTTTATCATAAAACTACAAAAGCCAACGAATGAAATCGATTACTATTGATTTATATGGAAAAAGTCGATATTTATATAATAAGCATCACACTGGCCCAAAAACCTAAATTTGGAGATCAAAATCGTGCATTGCGGCATTTAACAGTTTATATTTCATTTCAATTAGGATTTATTCAAAAACCTATAAGAAGAGCTAGGAAAGTAGAAGAATATAGGTACACATAGATCCAATCTTTGAATGCCTGCCTAGAACAGTAACGGAGCAGGGGTGCCCCAAAAATGGAGTACATATTTTGCATTTTTTTTTAAGTTTTTTCGAAAACCGTAAAAGGCAGCTTCGTTATGGTTGATGCATCTGATAGTCCTCAATGGCCTCTTAATACAACACATTAACGCGTATATTGAAAAATATTACCGTTTCCAAGATAAACAAAAAAATATAAAAATTCCAAAAATTTCAAAGGGGGAGGTAGATGGTCAACATTGGATGAAATTCAATGTGATAGATATTATCAAAAATAGTCTCATATGAAAGAGAGGACAAAAATATGTAAGAAATATGCAAAATTTGAATTTTTAGTAACTCTCTTTCCCTTCAAAATGGGGCCTAAAAGGTAATTTTTGCACTTTTTATCGACATTTAAATGCTTATATCTACATGATTCGAAAACTAAACATAGTATAATGATGCTATTGACACCAATGAATAGAGCATTCACGGCCAAAAAAATACCAGTTTAATCTCTCAGTACAGGTTTTTAATTTAATTGGCGTAATGGTCGATCAAAATGAAACATTTTGATCGATGAAACACTCAGATCGGTCTATCTGGTGTCATCTAGTGTTCAAATAAATTTGGTGAATGAAAATCGTTTATATACGCGCCACCATGATGATTTATATGTAACTACTATATAAATTTTAATTTAAAAATGAATTTTATTGCATGTGTGAAAAAAAGATTGTTATGTTATTCGTGTTAAAAGTGCTTTTAAGGAAGTCATACGAATTGCAGAACTCGCTTCTCCCGTCCTGCAAACTTTAACAAGCATGCCTAAAAATTGCAATTTTTACCCTCACATCATAAATAGCTATTTCAAAAAATGTGTTTATCCAAATGACAGACAAATATGTCGGATGACGTCACCGAATATCACCATCTAAAATCTGCAAGATGTCACTTTGACTTTCAATATCACAAGTTTATACATTTTTGTGTCCCATACATCAACCTAAATTTGGAGATCAAAATCGTGCATTGCGACCTTTAACAGTTTATATTTCATTTCAATGAGGATTTATTCAAAAACCTATAAAAAGAGCTAGGAACGTAGAAGAATAGAGCTACACATAGATCCGATTTTCGAATGCCTGTCTAGAACAGTAACGGAGCAGGGGTGCCCCAAAAATGGAGTACACATTTTGCAATTTTTTTTAAGTTTTTTCGAAAACCGTAAAAGGCAGCTTCGTTATGGTTGATGCATCTGATAGTCCTCAATGGCCTCTTAATACAACACATTAACGCGTATATTGAAAAATATTACCGTTTCCAAGATAAACAAAAAAATATAAAAATTCCAAAAATTTCAAAGGGGGAGGTAGATGGTCAACATTGGATGAAATTCAATGTGATAGATATTATCAAAAATAGTCTCATATGAAAGAGAGGACAAAAATATGTAAGAAATATGCAAAATTTGAATTTTTAGTAACTCTCTTTCCCTTCAAAATGGGGCCTAAAAGGTAATTTTTGCACTTTTTATCGACATTTAAATGCTTATATCTACATGATTCGAAAACTAAACATAGTATAATGATGCTATTGACACCAATGAATAGAGCATTCACGGCCAAAAAAATACCAGTTTAATCTCTCAGTACAGGTTTTTAATTTAATTGGCGTAATGGTCGATCAAAATGAAACATTTTGATCGATGAAACACTCAGATCGGTCTATCTGGTGTCATCTAGTGTTCAAATAAATTTGGTGAATGAAAATCGTTTATATACGCGCCACCATGATGATTTATATGTAACTACTATATAAATTTTAATTTAAAAATGAATTTTATTGCATGTGTGAAAAAAAGATTGTTATGTTATTCGTGTTAAAAGTGCTTTTAAGGAAGTCATACGAATTGCAGAACTCGCTTCTCCCGTCCTGCAAACTTTAACAAGCATGCCTAAAAATTGCAATTTTTACCCTCACATCATAAATAGCTATTTCAAAAAATGTGTTTATCCAAATGACAGACAAATATGTCGGATGACGTCACCGAATATCACCATCTAAAATCTGCAAGATGTCACTTTGACTTTCAATATCACAAGTTTATACATTTTTGTGTCCCATACATCAACCTAAATTTGGAGATCAAAATCGTGCATTGCGACCTTTAACAGTTTATATTTCATTTCAATGAGGATTTATTCAAAAACCTATAAAAAGAGCTAGGAACGTAGAAGAATAGAGCTACACATAGATCCGATTTTCGAATGCCTGTCTAGAACAGTAACGGAGCAGGGGTGCCCCAAAAATGGAGTACACATTTTGCAATTTTTTTTAAGTTTTTTCGAAAACCGTAAAAGGCAGCTTCGTTATGGTTGATGCATCTGATAGTCCTCAATGGCCTCTTAATACAACACATTAACGCGTATATTGAAAAATATTACCGTTTCCAAGATAAACAAAAAAATATAAAAATTCCAAAAATTTCAAAGGGGGAGGTAGATGGTCAACATTGGATGAAATTCAATGTGATAGATATTATCAAAAATAGTCTCATATGAAAGAGAGGACAAAAATATGTAAGAAATATGCAAAATTTGAATTTTTAGTAACTCTCTTTCCCTTCAAAATGGGGCCTAAAAGGTAATTTTTGCACTTTTTATCGACATTTAAATGCTTATATCTACATGATTCGAAAACTAAACATAGTATAATGATGCTATTGACACCAATGAATAGAGCATTCACGGCCAAAAAAATACCAGTTTAATCTCTCAGTACAGGTTTTTAATTTAATTGGCGTAATGGTCGATCAAAATGAAACATTTTGATCGATGAAACACTCAGATCGGTCTATCTGGTGTCATCTAGTGTTCAAATAAATTTGGTGAATGAAAATCGTTTATATACGCGCCACCATGACAGTAGCGGACTGTTTTGCTAGTTTTTTGGTCTCAAGATTAAAAAGCCCACTTTAGGTGTGCGTATGGAGAAAACAAATGACGTACTTTTAGTCCGCTTGAAAAAAAAGCTACTTTTAGTACTAGTGTTAAAAGTGCTTTTAAGGAACTCATGCGAATTGAAGAATTCACTTTGCTCGTCCTGAAAACTTTCACATGCGTGCCTTAAAATTGCACGTAACACTTACATAATAAACAGCTATTACCAGTTGTCACGCTAAATAAAAGTGTTTTTCGTTTCGAACACATCTATAAGCCACTCCCTTATTATTGTCGTCAAGTAGGCGTGGAAAATTTGACTTTTATATTTTTATCGTGTCTTCTCAACATGTGCTAAAAGGAGAGGGGTATAAAAAAAAACGAAGGTTTCAAAGGTAACTAGATGATAAAAATAAGTGAATGGGTAATAAAATCAATAAATGAACTACTCACCTTTCTTACCATCAAACATTTTTAGCTGTTAAGATGAAGCTGAAAGGGAAAAAGTTATTTCTGTGTAAAAAAACTGTTTGGAAATTATGTTGAATCCTTTCGATAATAGTACAGGGTGAATAATGTATGCAGGTGCTAATATACAGATGCCCAGATGTTTTTCTTCTGATTGGGTAAATAAATCGAAATAAGCTTGAATACGTTAACTTTAGTTTTTAGGAAGAACAAATTTTCAAAAAGAAATTTTAATTAGAAAGAGAGGTCAAGTGAACCTTGCTTTGAAGGCCTTACAAAGGTCTAGACATTGGCCAAATTTCGTAACATTTGTTCAAACCAATCCAAAATGACGGCAAGCTAACTTACAAGTTTATATGGATTGGTTTGACCAAACGACATGAAAAGTGGCAAACGGATAGACCTTGCTGATACCTTCAAAATTTCCAAGTCAGTACATGAGGGTTTATGTTAGAGGATTAAAATTGCTAAAAAAATGTTTTCTCTAAATACGAAAGTATTTCGACGTATTTAATTCACTAGAAGAAAAACGGGGTGGATCCTTTTTGATTGGTCACCTTGTATTTTTATTTTTACTTTATAAGACAATATGAGTGGCAAGCTTAAAAACGTACATATCTCAAGTTTTATATATCTCTAGTACCTGATTTAATAAACGTTTCTAAAGCTAAATTCCTTTGATACTTTACCTATTTGTTATAAGCTATATTTCATAACTAAATAACAACAACGACCATCTTTTCTTTCCACTAATGTTACAATATTTTTCTTTGATTTATTCACTTCTTATAAAATGCTTCAGAAAAAAAAACAATTTTGATAAAATCTTTTTGTTTTCTCTGATTTTATGTATGAAATATTTTAACAATGACACATTGCCCCTTTTTCGACTCTATATGTATCTCTACCTACTTCATTTCTCTCAACGTTTCGTTTATTGGTCTTCAACTTAATGTTTTTAAACATAGACATAGATTTTTTAGTTTTCATATAAATTCTGCTCTTTATTCTATTAAATATAATATACAAGGTTATTCAAATTCGCCGCTCATCAATGCGATCTCATGAACCATAAGGGGTATATATAGATTTATAATAGATTCGGTTAAAGTGAGGCAAAGTTGCGCTTTGCGTGCAGATTATAATGACATTTTGAAGTTTCTAAAGTTTTTCGAAAAAAAATTAAATTTATGAAAATGGTTTTTGTTTATCACTGAATTTATTTGATGTGATATTTTGATATAAATTGCACATTTTCTGATCTACATTACAGTGTTCTTTATTTTTTAATCAGACATTTCGACTTTTCTGGGGCATCATCAAGTTCTGCCACGTTTCCCCCTTCAAGGGGTTGTGGTGGACAAAAGGGGGTGGCTAAAATAAAAATTCCGCAGCTTCAATGCCCTGAACCTACTGAGCTGAACGAATCTTAGCTTTATCCAGCCTTAAGAGAGCGATTGTCCGGAAACTACCCCAGATCGGAGAGTTGTCGTGAGTATAAAAGTCCTAAATCAAATTGCGCCACCCACTTTAATAAGCTCTCTCTTCAAGGATGCTGGACAAAGGTACTCGAGGGATGCTAGAGCACTAGTAAAAGCGGGAAACCAAGGAAACTATATAGTGACCCAGCAGAAACAGGACAAGATCCGCATGATTTATATTCAACTCCGAACAGTGTATTCAACCAATAATAATTGCATTCAAATTAATATATAAAATCAAAATCCTATGAGTATGACAAATGTATACCCAAAACCCAAAATAAACACAAAAGCAACCCTCAATACCCAACCCTAATGCTGTAGATAAAATGAACCCTGAGTTATCTGTGATTTCTGGGTTAAACAAGTGACAGCAGCTGACAGAAATCAGCTGGTGAGCCACCAGAATTCCAACCTCACTGTGGTACTGACTATAACCAATGTGCTTATAATTTTGTCTTAAAGTGAAACCTGTGAAACTATGTTTTGTGGCTTACTGTATTCGTAGAAGGGATCTACAACCTGGGGTATATGTTATACGGAGCATTTGTACATATGCCTCGCTTACAATGAGGCCCTTGTTAACCAAAGAACTTATTCTTGAGTAAGTGACTACCATCCCCTTAAAATCAAAGGAAGGTCGGTACCAGGTTAAGTACTGGATATTATGTCCACCAGGATGGATACATTTCCAATAAAAAGCAGTAAGTCAGCCTACCTTAGTCTCTGCTCACAAATACCTCAATCCCTCATTCGTTCTGTTGGAACCCTAGGCTACACTATCCAGTCACAGCCAACCAAAGTCAGGCCGCTATCAAGCGGAGTCCCAAACTGCTGCCAATAAGTGTTCGAAGGTGCAGTGAGGTAGTGGTTTGGTTTCGATAAAGAATGAATGAAGTGTAGAGTGAATGAAGGTGAGTGAAAATGAAGCTGAACTTGTGAACTTGAAGTTAAAGTTAAAGGCCTAAGAAAAATTAACTATAACCACCTTCGAGCATGTATGTTCTGAATGGTACGTACGAATAAGACTATAAATGATCTTTGCTAGGTAATGAACAAATACATGTGACATATTAAATTTACTGGTACATACCTTGGATGGAGGATGGCCTTAAAATGTATATATCCCTGAGGACTTTCACAAAATGCAAGCTTGTGGCTTTCTGGTATTACCTTTTATCTGCTAGAAGCGATAACTTTCCACAGTTAATATAATTTATTGGTATAATACCAGATACGAAAACTTTAAAAATCCGCTAGAGCGATTTCCTTTCTTGGCAGCTAACCCTAGCCAAGTACAAGAGAAGAAGTATCAAAATGTAGTGCAAAAATCCTCAGTTCATTTGTTCCTCTTGTTTTTTCAAATTCCTAGCAAATTTCACTTCGCAATGGGTCAGTCTCTCATTGGTCAGGATTTGACCAATCAGGATCTTTGTTTTGATTTAAAGCACCAAAACAAAACATGCGAACATGCGAAAGGTGATTAATAATTTTGAATTTATGACCAGAAATTGTTTTAGAAGCAATGAATATATTATATAACATCAGTAAATGCATTTTAGGGTTTTATTTTTATCAAAAAAATATCCACAAAATACAATCCCAGGTTAGAAAACATAGGGACGGAGTTGAATATTTTAAAAAACGTTACAGTTCAGTTTTTTAAAAATGGCGGTTCAATATCAAAAATTGAACGTCCTTCTTATTATAAAATTAAATATATGTAACACTTCACATTTTCGGTGAGAGATTGTACAGAGCAGAAGCAGGCGACATCCACCAGCGTGTTTCAGATCCAACACAGCAAGGCAGATGGCTCTCGATTTGAGAAGCAGCCCATATTGCTTTGTACCTCGCTGGTGATCGGAACCAGAACGAAATGAAAAGAGCGTAGGTAGTCACCAATTTGTCGATCAACCCATCTGCATACTAGTTTCGGGGTCTACCCCTCATCAGTACAGCTTTGGCTGGTAGCTGTACTGATGAGGGGTAGACCCTGAAACTAGTATGCAGATGGGTTGATCGACAAATTGGTGACTACCTACGCTCACTTCACGTTTTCGTTATAGTTTATGTCCTTTCAATAATTTTCTTACTTTTCAGCAGAGTATGCAGCTTATTGAAATTCGTCGCTTATCATTAGAATCTCAGAAATCACAAAAGATGCGAACTAGATTAAATTGAGATAAGTTTAATAAATTCGAAATTTGTTATATGTAAGCTTCGGAAAATATGCACTGAAAAAAATGAAAAATATGCGCATATTTATGCTAAATATTTAAAGAAATATGCAGTAAAACTTGATTATAATAATATGTTTTTTAAAATTTTCTACTAAGAATTTTTTTAGAAGTGTGTGTCTACAAGTGGAAATTGTTCTTTAATTTCTTGGGCTACCAAATTTAATCCATGGGCCAAACATGTCAAGTGTGTCATGTCATTAAATTTGGGTATAAACGTTTAAGCTTTAGAGCAGATCTTATCATATAAGAAGCCCCACCTGATAAAAATTTTTCAAACAGTAATAAAACAGAAAATTTTTCGTCGAAAAAAATTTTGTTTTATAGCCGGTTAACCAATCAGAGCAGCTTGGCTGGGCGAGGGTTGTTAAGAAAATAATAGTATATTATTAAACGAGCTTTTTATGATAGCCATTATTCCCTTAGGGGGACGTTTGCGTCACGAGCCGTAGGCGAGGGGCGCAATTCTCCCGTGGGAATAATGGCCATAAAAAGCGAGTATAATACTATAATTTGTCTACGGCCATTGGCTAATAATAATTACAAATTATTAAATCTATAGGTATGGTAATGGCGAGCGGGAATAATGATATTATTCCCGCTGTGTCAACTCATATATCCTTCTGACGCTATATGAGCCCTATTTAACTTTTGTCAACAAGCTGAATATCAGTATATTATGAAGTGGTCGTGGACAAAGATATTTTTGCCACACCTAACTCATCTGTAATATTTTATTTCGGAATTTTAAACCGGAGACCCGAAAAGTTGTCAACAGATGTGAGCGAAAATAAAAGTATTTTTGGGAAATTGCAAAAAAATGCAAAAATATGTAATTATTTAACAAATATGCAGATTCAGGTAAGTAACGTTAAAATATGCAAAATATGCAAAAAAATGCATTTTGCATATTCCCCGAAGCTTAGTTATATGTAATCGGTTTTACTTTTTTCTCAAACTTGTTTCAAAAAATGTTAAAATAGTTTTTATTTGTTGTTATATTTATTGTTATATGTTATATTTGTAAAGATGTTATGTTATCTATGTTATATTTGGTAAGACACTTTTTTTCTACAGAATAAATTTCTAATATAACGTTTTGAATTTTAGTAACCATCATCAGCTATTTTTTAATAGGGAATTTACTTTTTTTTATTTTTAGAACGCTTCACTTTTCTTACCTGATCACTTCTTGTAGAAAATAAAAAGTGAAATTTACTTTTCAAAATCTCTTCAAGTAAGCTTAGAAAAAAATATAGCAAAATTTAAATGTTTTTTTTTGTTGTTGTTTTATTTCCGTAAGTGGTTGGATTTTTTGGTCCAATTTAATCTGATTCGACGAATTTGAAAAGACGTACACTTTGCTTGAAATGAATAAATTGTTTAAAATGACATAAACGTTATCGAAAATAAACTGTCACGTGTCATTGTATTTTTAAATATTTATAATATAAATCTAATTTTCATCAATCGAATTTGAGAGTTTCATTTGAAAAACTAAAGTTGATGATGCCCCAGAGAAGTTAACACGTCGAACTACAAATTGAATAATTCCGTCTTGTAGAGCAGAAAAAGTACCCATGAAAATGTACAATTTATTTTAAAATTACGCCTCAAATAAATTCACGAAAAACGAAAAGAACAATTTTCATAAATTTCAGTTTTTTTGAATTTCTTCGGAAGCAGTCGAAATTTTGGTAATTTTAAAATGTCATTCATTTACGTATATCATAAATGCGCAACCCTATATAATAGTCATATTTCATTTTATGCACAACCCATTAGTTAAAATTAAACCGATATTCAAAGAGTAATTTTTTTTTTCAAAAAATGGGAACTGGCATACTATTCTTTTGTTAAAAAATAGCTACATTATTGGTGGTGTGCAAAATATTGTTTTTCTACAAACACATTAAAAATTCTACTCTTAAAACCCTAAGGAACTAGTAAAAATTAACTAGCGTTTTAAAGCACTAGTTTAAAAGTAACTACTCTATAAATTTTAATTTAAAAATGAATTTTATTGCATGTGTGGAAAAAAGATTGTTATGTTATTCGTGTTAAAAGTGCTTTTAAGGAAGTCATACGAATTGCAGAACTCGCTTCTCCCGTCCTGCAAACTTTCACAAGCATGCCTGAAAATTGCAATTTTTACCCTTACATCATAAATAGCTATTTCAAAATAGTAGATTATGTCACTAGGAGTAAAAGTGGGTTTTTTTGTGCTGAGCCCAGAGATTGAGGGCCGAAGCGAAGCTGAGGCCTGCAACTGGGCGAAGCACAAAAAAACCTTTTACTCCGAGTAACATATACTATTTTTTTTTCAAGCATGCAATAAATAAGAAATCTATTTAAAAGTGGTTCAGTTTTGCAATTTTCTCTCATCCTCTTTATGCGGGTCTAGGTACTTACCCAATTGTGTATATTATTTGTAAAATACATAGAATATGTTAGAATGGTGGTTTTCAATGTTCAATGGTTTTAATGTATTAAATAATAACCAATGATTATGGTAAACTAAGAATTTGTAGCATTATTTTCAATACTAAATTAATAAATGTCACATTGACAGATAAATATGATGACCCGCATGACATTTAACAGACGAATTCAGAATTCGAGAACCTATGCGATTTCGACTAATAACGGTTTCGGATGGTGCTCTTGAGTGCTCTGAGAGTATTTCTGTCCTTTGTTTTTTCAACAAGAATGTAAAGATGGCAATACACTCAGATCGGTTTATCTGGTGTCATCTATTATTAAAATAATTTTGGTGAATGAAAATCGTTTATATATGCGCCACCATGACACTAGCGGTGACTTTTGACTTTACTTTTACTGCCTAGGACTTTTTTGCTACTTTTTTGGTCTCAGGATTTGAAAGCCCACTTTAGGTGTGCGTATGGAGAAAACAAATGACGTACTTTTAGTCCGCTTGAAAAAAAAATGTGTTTATCCCACCGACCGACAAATATGTCGGATGACGTCTCGTAAAATCTGCAAGATGTCACTTTGACTTTCTATATCACAAGTTTATACATTTTGTGTCCCATACACCAAGCTTAAAAGGGTGCCAAAAGACAAATATGTTACCACATTTTGCTTTATATGTATAAAACTTTGACTCGTAGTATCACAAGTTCATACGTTTTGGTGTCATTTAGGCAGGAATTACATGGTGTGCCAATAGACTCACACGTGAGATTTTATACGTATAAAAGTATGGGTGTCAGATTGTATATGGATATGGGGGTCGTGACGTCATGACGTGCAACCTATATGTATGTATATATTTTATTGATACATATTTGTAATATGTATCAATAAAATATACTAACTGGATTGTCTCTTGCTTGTTTGTAGCCTTGACAAAGATCAAAATAAACGGTCGAAACGTCGGCAAATTGATAATGGATTGAGGAATCTTTATTTTGTTCCCACATCTTTCTTGAGACACTAGAAACGTTATTATTTTTGAAAATGCTATTTTTAGCTAATATTACATAAGGAGAACCTACTATTCGATTATCAACTCGATATCACCATCATTTCTTTAAAAAGCTATAACCTAGCTACCATCAGCTATATATAGCTATATCAGTTAGTTTACCATTCATGGTACCCCCAAGGGCACCCGGCATTCAAGGTTGAACCATGTACCATAAACAGTTCACTAAATATTAACGTTATTCAACTACTGTATCTATGATAGTTAGGGCAACTATATCACTATTTATGTACTGATTTAGGTACCAACCATCCAAATTTCAATCATGTACCATCAACATACCTCAAATATCTACATTCCTCCCATATAATACGCATTAACAAAGGGTTTTTCTTATGAGAAACACACGTGTAAAAGCCTGAAAACTTATTTGCAAAATTTCGTTAATGGTACCCATGGGTATGGTATCTTAACAAAGTTTCGACCCATGGCAACTTGCAGTACATTCCTTGGTACCAACTTTCAACTCTCTAACTTTACCCGTTTCATAGATATCAACATTCTTTAATCACCCTGTCTACGGCGGCCATTTTTTTTCGCCTCCATCTTTTATTTATTACGAAATCAATATTGTCCCATTTAAAAAGCATTGCACAATATATTTCTTATGGGAAGTTGTGGATTGTTAAAATGTACTGTATCGGATTGTTAAAACGTACAGTATACGAACAAACTATACTCTGCGTGGTCGTGCTCGATGTCATCAGCTGTCTTGAATCCCGGCACGAAATTTTCAAATCGACCAGTTTTTGAGAAAACTTTCTCGAGGACCCGCAATTTTGCCAAAAATCTTCCTAGAAATGTTCGAATTTTCTCCTGCCACTCAGTTTTACATTTTGGAAAATCTCAACTGTCAATTGACGTTCAGTGACATTAGCCCAAGATTCGGTACTTTGGTTTCCGACATGTACGGGGTATTCATTATAAAATTTCATCTAGCCAGCTATGATTTTTTGATAGAAAGAAAGAGAGATATAAAAGCACGTCGTAACTTGACTCGCCATCAAAACACATTAGCGGCCATCTTGTCTCTTTCGTTGTTGGTAAACTTTCCCCTTTTGCACATTTTTGTTGAAGTTTTCTAGCTTTACAACGACAATTTTTGCTAAAAACAGTAATTTTTATTGCTATTAAATCTGTTTTGTGTTTGGACAACATGGCTTTCGCCTTAGAACATAAGGTTTTTATGCTGAAGAGCTATTACCGAACTGGAATTAAAGTGGATGGCGAATGGGTTTATTCCATTCGAAACTGCATGGAGGATTTCCAGGCCGAATTTCCAAACTTTCCTGTGGTCTATATGCAGTTCAAGTAAACTTTGGAGCATGCTCTAGAACTGTTTACAGAAACAGGTAGTTTACAAAGAAGACCAGGCACTGGATCTCACAAGAAACGTACTGATGAAGTGGTTGCACAGGCACAAGAAATAATGCAAAATGCACCTGGTACTTCTATACGACAGTTACACCATCAAATAGGCCTTTCTGTAGGTGCCACCCATGCAATTTTGCATAAAGATCTGCAAGTGTACCCACATCGCTTCACAGTAGTGTATGAAGCTGACTTTCCCCAAAGACTGCAATTTTGCAATTGGTATATTAATATGGATAATAACCAGAACATTTCCCAAAAATCCATATTTAGTGATGAGGCATGGTTTCAGTTAAGTGGTTATGTGAATTCGCCAAACATGAGAACTTGGAGTAGTGAAAACCCCCATCAAATAATTGAGAAAGGACTACACCCTGAAAAAATTGGAGTTTGGGCAGGCATCACAGCTCGCCGACTGATTGGTCCAATTTTCTTTGAAGGTGGCAGATCACTAGGACACTTCAAGTACCTAACATCATTTTGATTATTTATTTTTGTAGGCACATTAACAGCAGAAAGATACCGAACGGACATTTTGGAACCATTTATCGAGCAATTGCATGATGATGAACTTAGGGAGTTTCATTTCCAACAAGATGGAGCACCTCCCCATTGTATACAACAAACAATTAATTATTTGCAGACATTTTTTGTTGACAGGCTTATTAGTCGAAGAACTGAAGTAGTGTGGCCTGCAAGGTCTTGTGATTTAACACCCTTTGATTTCTTTTTGTGGCCTTACATAAAAAACAATATATTTAAAACTCCTGTTGAGAATTTGGATGATCTTCGTCAACGAATACAACAGAAATTTATTGAAATTAACAATAACCCAGTCATGTTACAAAATATTTTCGTAAGCATTAGAAACAGGAGTTTAAAGTGTATTGAACAAGGAGGCCAACATTTTGAACACCTTTTATAAATGTGGAGTATTTTTCGAGCTACTTTTGTTAAGTTAGTACGATAGTTTGTAATAATTATTTTTTTAAAGTTTTCTTGATAAGTTATGTGGTTAGTTGCCTATGTGAACAAGGCCCCAACTATTTTTGTTACCCATTTCAGTTGCATTTGATCATCATCATACTTGACTCATATTGTCTCTGACATCATACTGTCTCTGACAAACAGCCATATGGTACTGGGTTGATTTACTAATGATTGAACCACAAGAACCGTCTTTTTTTTATGTCTTCCTATTGTGAGTTATTACCAACTGGACACCTCCATGATTGGCCAAAGCTAAAAAAGAACTAGTCAAGAATGTAGCAAGGGGCAGGAGCTCCGATAAGGAACTTTGTGTTTTCTTCATCTTCAGTGCAGTAATCTTATTTATTTTTCACGTCTTCCTAATGTGCGTTATTACCAACCGGATACCTGTAGAAGCTACTGGATTTTGCTAGGACTTGAAGAAAGTATTTTACATACAATTTTATATAAAAAAACTAAGATCAATTTTTGTTAAACACTAGATAAGTGAATAGAAACATGACTTCCCAAAACTCAATAAAAATATCAAAATATATTAACAAAATATGATTAGCTTTATTACAAGTCTTATCGAACATATTAAACACATATACCATTGAAACCATATGGCAATTTTTCATATACCAATAGGAGATACAAGCCCTTTTCAAAAACTGCAATTTGGATCAGGTTGATAACTATCAGCTGAGTTTCAACCATTCATATTGAGTGAAAATCAGATTCAAACTGTCATCAATCTGGTTTCCTGAAAATTACCTGTAAGGATCAGTCCGATCCAGGATCAATATTTCCAAAAAGTCCTATTGTGATAAAGTGTGTGAATCAAAAGTTATCATTCATATTCCTATTAGTATAGACACAGTATGACCTTTTGGAAATGCTAAACCTGGATCAAATTGATCTCTACAGCTGATTTTCATCCAACCCGATTGTCCAACCCGAAACGTGGTGGACAGTAACCCTTTAAACTACAGATCTGATCATTGACCAAGATTATCCAGTCTAACACTATTAATTACTTATCATTGTAAACTTAATTTCTGTCTATAACATTTTTATACAAATTCAGTTTATAACTATAAATCAGGAATATGAAGCTGGATGATACTGCATTATTTAGTAGCTATTGATGCAATTTAACACACATTAAACTACTTTGTCATTATAAAAAAAAAGTTAGCATTTATTAGTGAACGAAAATACCATATATAAACTGTTCCAGACTTTTTTGCATCTCGTTAGCCTTGGAAATTTGGCATATTTCACCCAGTATATATAACGGACACTGACAGTGATTGATAAATGGGTTTAAGGTTATGGATATTGTTTACTCTTAAGGCTACATAGATGCCAGACTCTTCCAATTATTCCAGATTTTAAGGAAACTAATTTATTCTTAGTTACTAACTATTTTATGTGATTTTAACGGTTAATTTAATTATTGAACTTTGAAGGTTATTAGCAAGAAATGAATATAACAGACTTTTCTTCACTTTTCGCTACTTTTCATTCAATTCCAAAACTCTAAGCTTATTGTCATTCATCGTCATATAATATACACTAAGGCAATAAAAATCGTGAGCCTATTTCTTTTTACGTATATTGAGCGTTCCAAAAAGTGAAATTTTACAGTTTTTACAATTTACCATGAGGTTTTAACATTATTTACATAATACAGGGTGAGTCATAATGGGAGGACGAAAATGAAATCTCATATTCTTTGGCCGATTTTAAGGGGGGCTTGTCATACATTTATGTTACCTATCGAGCTTCGTTAAAAAGTTACATGGTGATGAAGTTAGAATTTTAAAATGCATAAGTCTTGATTTTTCCGAAAGGGTAAGAGATAGTTTAATGAAGTTTGGTATGTTTTGACTACTACGAAAGGCGCACACTTTGCAATAAAAAAATTACTTTTATTTCCGCCAGTCCCGTGCGTACCAGCAAGTTGACGCATATTATTTGAGAAAAAAAAGGTACGCCGTTTTTCGAAAAATTAAATTTAATTTTTCAATCCTCATCCATCTCTGAAGAAATTTATTTACTCAGAAGAAATTTATTTACTCAGAAACGGTGCGTCGTACTGAAATCCTAAAGAGGACATTTTTATTCCGAGATGGATGGAAAATTGAAAAATTAGATTTTATTTTTCGAAAACCAGTGGCGTACCAATTTTCCTTCAAGTAATATGGGTCGAGGGGCTGGTAACTGCGCCACTGGCGAAAATATTTTTTTTTTATTGCAAATTATGCGCCTTCTAAAGATGTCGAAACATACCAAATTCCATTAAAATATTTCTACCCTTTCGGAATAATCAAGATATATGCATTTTGAAATTCTAACTTCAACACCCCGTAACTTTTTAACGAAGCTCGATAGGTAACGCAAATGTATGACAAGCCCCCCTTAAAATCGACCAAAGAATATGAGATTTCATTTTCGTCCTCCCATTATGACTCACCCTGTATAGCTATATTATGTTCAACAGTAACATTCTGAGGAAAAAAATAAAGAAACTACGATAGTTTATTCTGTAATTATTGTAAGTAGTAAAACAATGACTTAATCAGCAGTTATTTCCCATAGTGACACATTTTAGTCGCCTTTATTCAGTTCTTCAAAAGTGTTGTAATTACTGGTGTCTCATGGTCTGCTTCAACCTTGTCGAGGGCTTGTTGTTATATAATGTTTTGTACAGTTCTAGTAGGTACTCACCTAAAAATAAATATCATGTAAAGGTATATTGAAAACCCATCTGTTTAATAAATAAAATTCAATAATTTTCTTTGTTTATTTTAAATTGGAAGTGCTACTAAATATTTTTATCTTTACCAAAGCAACCAGAATATGCAATATCTTTCTCACATTTGGTAGAGTAGTTTTTTGGGACCCTATTCAATTTGTTATTTGCAAAACTAAGGTTCCAGTATATAATAGCGCAGTGGCACTGAGTGAACGTGATGATATCTTTTGTAAACCCAAGCAAAATATATACTCGCATATGAAGAATTAGACTTTTGCAAAATAATTAATGAGTACCTGGTAATAAGTAATTTCCTTACAGGTCGTGTATGAAAGCGCTTCTTGGCACCCCCTACACGGGGCAATTTAAATTTGAATGGCTTTTTGGTGTTAGTGTTAGTAGCCTTCTATTCCAGGAAATCTTCTGGATGTGAGTCGCTTTGCAGCTAATCATCGCGGGTCCTTCAGGGGGACCTTCAGCTATTCTGGATGAGCGTCTACTACCACTCAAAATGTCTTCTTCTATGATTTTCCTTTTTGCCTGGCGCACTTTTTGGAATGTTTGCGACTCAATGTTTCAAGCCTGACGTTCAGCCCTTTAATAGGTGGCAGCTGGAAGGTGATTTTGTGGGAAGGCCGAGGAGCGGAGTTTACTGACATGTGAACTGTAGTACTGTCGTGAGGACGTTTTGTGTTTCGGGGGTGCTGGTATTTACCTAGGTTATTTTGCTTTGCATATTCGGGCTAATAAAATGTTTATTGTTGCATTTCTCTATCCTACATTAAGTAAAACTACAAAAAGCAATTAACTATAGTACATAATACTTTTATACTTACATCTTTATTAACGGCTTATGAATGAAGACATTTAGTAGTATTTCCAGTCCTCAAGTAGGTCCTACAGCCATTACAAGAAAAATTTATACTTGTGTGCGTACTTACCTCAAAAATATTGCAAATCTTTTTTTGGAAAGCACTTTTTTTATAAATAATCGAATTTTCTTGTCGATTATTTTCGGCATTTTGTAATTGTTTTAGTCTTTAATCCACTTAAAATGTTGATACACGTATTGAAAATTGACAACGACGCAACTTCAATTTGACAAAATCTTAAAGCTTATTGGAGACAGTTGCGACTAAAAATACCAGTTAGTAATTAGTTTGACTGTATTGGTAAAAAAAAACATGTCAAGCGATCTTATTGGCCAGCTTTCAAATTGCCGATTTTAGTTATCACCCTCCAATTCTGTATTTACCGTATCTGTTTTGACGACAAGTAAACGACAATTGCCATCGATGTTATACAGGGTAAATTCCATGTCAATGTAAGATGCAGAAAATAATGGAATATGGTATACCAATACCAATAGAGATGTTTTCCCTACATTCTTGCTCGTAAACTCAGGTCCACACTGATCTGTTCCAAGATTTCTGAAATATGCCTCAAGATTCCAGCCTATAATAGGTATTATTATTAAGGTATTTTTGTCTATACTGCTAATATTTTAATTACTATTTACTTTTACTTTTAAAATCAACACACCACAATTTCTGACTTCATAGTGATGCTGACAAAACATCTCAGTTATTTATACATTTGAATCTCATTCAAACTGGCTTTCTAATCCAAAATGGTTTATGCATGTACACATGTGCCTTACAAACTGCTAATAGTACGATTGTACATAGCTTTTCCAGGCAGGGGAGGGAAGAGAACTATTACACTTGTACACATATTTAAACCTCGAGAGTATCTACTGACACAGAGATTTTTGGAAACATTTTTTCTTTTTGAAAACATCTTTTCTTTTCTCCTAGGTCACAATGGTCGCAGTCTATACCGGTGCAAAATTTCCAGGTTTAGTTTCAGGAATTGAGCCTACAATATGTTTTTAAACTTATTTTTCAATCACTCAATTTCCGATTCTACAGATATAAAACACGAGAATCATACAATTGTTTTAATCATTTTAAAACTAGTTTTCAGTTTGGTTCAAATACAAAATGGTTTGTAGGTACTTTTGGTTACAGTTGCAGTTAGTAGGGCCAAGCCTTAAAAACTCCTCTCCCCACAGGCTACACCGTGCAGGGGCTGGGGATTAGGGTGCTTTGTCGTCGTCAGGGTCGCAAAATCCTCCCAAGATCCACCTATCTTCGTCTACGTACACACAATTTGGCACAAAGAGTGGGGTGTCTTTCTAAGTTCTCTATGGAAAATGTTAGCTCGGGAATACCTCAAGTAAATTTTAAAGCCTATAGAATCTTAAAAATCTTTAAATAATTAAAAAATCAAACAAATTAAGAGCGACTTATTTATTTATCAACATTCTGAATGATTATGGATTGTTTGGAATGTCATGTCAATTGCTATTCATTATCATTTTGTTACATTTATTTGAGTATTCCCGTCCTTACATTCTTCTTGAGAAAAAAAAGGATGGAGACACTATCGGAGCACGTAATAGTATGCAACCAGTAAAACTTTCGCAAAGTGTGAACGTGCCTAAATTTGAATGTTTGACGGACAAATAAAGAACGAAGTAATTTACGACGTGCTTCAAAATAACAAATGCATTTCATAGGTGGCTAGATGAAATTTTATAATGAACACCCCGTATGTCTGGTGAATCGGAACCATTCGGGATTTTGGGCCAAAATTTGAAAAAAAATCTACATCTTTCGCTTCGAAATTCAGTTAAGACCATTTCGCGACGTCCCAACGAAAAAGTAGTTTTAGTAGGGCTTAGAAACTCTAAGCCCGAAAAAGAAAACATTGCCAGGTATCCCGTGGGATAGAAAACCATTCGATTAGATGCACAGTCTCGGCACAAATATACCTCAAAATTTTGAAATTTAAAGTTTAAAAATTCGTCAAAATTACAAATTCAAAGCTAGGCCCTTGATTTTTGGTCAGGTCCGGGACCTATATGTGTACTACCTCCAAGAATTATATTAGATTTTTTACTGCAAAAATGTGGTATCTACAGGGTAAAATGTGAGACAAGTACACTATAACTGGCAAAAAATGTGGCACAAAAAAACTTTTGTAGCTCATCCGGTATAAGAGCGAGAACCAAAATTAAAAACTGATTTTTTTCCCTCCCCGTCTTCTAGACATACATTTATAACCGAATCGTAAAAATCGCAAAAAACTACCATACTATTTTGAACACTTTTTTTTAACTGTTGTTGAAAATTTTTGGATGCTAATTGACATATTATGATATTACTAGATGACATATTAGGATTAAAAGTGCCCAAAGATATGCTCCTTCCCTTGGTACCCATTTATTGCGCCAGTCGTCTAACTAAGGGGCTCTAGAAGGGGGCTAGAAGTCGACCATAACAATTTTTTTTTAAAACCGTCCAAACTATGCAAGTTTTTCTAAAATTTTCTATTTAACTTATCGGAATTAGACATCAAAATTTGTCATCTGCATATATGAGGAAATCTACCCATGGGGAGCCCTACACACCACTTTGTCTTGGATCTACGGTACAAACTTCGTAAACTTGGGTCGAAAAAAGAGCATTTTTGAATTTAGCACGCCACTGCTCAACTCTTTCCCTCCTCCCCCCCCCCCCCCGCACACACCCCCAAACACACAGCAACAACAAAAATTTGTTGTTAATTAAATGAAGAGAAGATCCAACGAGAAAAATAATATTATTGAAAAATTTCTTCTAACCGACGATTATTTATCTAACCGAATTTGTCTGTAATTATTACTGCACAAAGTAAGTCAGTTACCAAATTTACGAAATTTCCAACGCAGCTCTTCGAAACATTTGACAGTTTCCCCTGGTTAGCCCATAAGCCCTACAAAAAGATTTTTTTGTGGCTGCGTTCCAGATTTTCAGTCATTTACCTAAATGATATAAATGTAATGTGATATATGAATAAAATTTGGCGTTTAAACTTTAGGTAAAGTTTAAACTTGACTAAAAAATGCATTTTGCGGCCTTAATGTGACCTGCGATAATTGATTTTTAGTCTACGGGTCACTGAAAACAAAAATTGGCATTTTATTATCCCGTAAAACGACGGGCAATCATCACACGCATACGTGATACCTTGTTGTAAAATAATAGTATAATAAGATACAAGTTTTATAAGACAGCCCATTAGCATCCGAATCCAGGTTTGCAATGGATGAATGCGACAATGCCGTTATGCAAGTGTAAAAATACCATTTTTTCTATTGAGATAAAAAACAACAAATACAAACTAAAATTAATTAATTACTTCAGCGATTTAGTAATTTTTGTTCTTTCAAAATAAGTTGGCAGCGTGACAGTAACGTTGAATTCGGTTGAATATTATTTGACATTTCATAATACTGCCGTTATTTAACGCAAAATTTCATCAATACCACAGCAGCAAAGCAAAAATGACTAAAGCGATGCGTTTATGCTGTAAAAGTATTGTTTTCAGTGTTTTAACATCCAGTCAAACGAATGAAATAGAAAAATATAGTAATAACCCAATGAGAAAATACTAAAATTAACACTGTTTAGTATTTTATTAAAAAAACCCTTCTATCAGACAGTTATTTACCTAATCTACATCGTCATTAATTATTACTCCAAGAGTAAAATTATGAAATTTCGAACGCAGTTCTTCCAAACATTTGACAGTTACCCCTGGTTACCCGACACATTCTACAGAAAAATGTTCGCAGCTGCGTTCCATATTTCGAAAATTTGCTAAATTCGTAAGTTATATTTGGGTCAATCGTGTTCAGTTATTAATGCAGATGGAACGTCAGAAATGGAGTCAAAATGTAGCTTTTTACTTAATTTGCTTTTATTATGAATTTTTGGATAGATTTTTATCGAAACGAGATATTATAAGCTGTCGAAAAGGGCAACTAAAAACCTAGATTGGTTTTCAGGCCCTTAAATTTTAACAGAAGGTTGAGTTTTTTTTAGATGGTGCACCGTTTCGTAAACAAATTTTATGTTTTTAGAAGCTATTAAAAAACTTCGATTCTCTTCATAATTATATACAATTAGTGGTAACTTGGAGTGCTATTATGACTACTAAGTTTTTCCCCATTGTTCGAATGCTATTAGATTTACGAATATGAAAGAAAGGGTTTCCGACGTTTTGACATTGGGGCTACTTGTATACATCATCAGACTTTATTTTCATAATTTCACGTTAGTTTAGAGTACATCAAAAAATTAGATTTATTAAAAAAGCTGATTTTTTTAAACAAACCCACTCAAACCCTCTGCTAACTTTACTTCTGAAGGTTGAACAACGTTTTTCAGTTCTAAATTGTTTTTTTTTAATGAATATAAAATTTAACCCAAATAATAGCTCACTCCCGATAGCTATTACCTTCGTCATAACCGAAACCATCACCGACAATGGCCGCCGGGGCTCGCCTACAAAGAATTTAATCACACCATCAATTTTATATGCATACAATTATTAAATTCCCCGTCATGTCCGCGCTCACAAAGGTTGAAAGCAGTAAAATAAAAGTTATACCCGACCATTAAATTTGGAGATAAAATAAGAGAAAATTTTTCTAGTCATTGTCGTCGCAGATGGAGATTAATATCGGGATTAGATCAATGATGCCTTTAATGTGGGTCAGACCGTGTTTCTGGCTTCCCATTGTCAGTGGCGTAGCTGAGAGAAAGAGCAGCTATTAGCTGGGCAAAACAATAAACTAATAAAACCATTAGTACTGGAGCCAAAACGGTTTAAAACGTAATTAGCTCGCTTACCCTATTTTCGTTTAACACCAGATTGAATTTAACGAGCGAGATGCGGAAGATATCGGGAAATTAAAGAACGAGGTAACTTTTTAATTGTTTGGCCATTTGTAACTTTTTAACTTGAGACATTTTTATTAATTTTAGGGTTTTACTGCTAAATTGATTTCACGTTCATTACGTACTTCCCGCTCGTCGGGGAATTAAGAAGAGATGTGCTAATATATCAACATCAGGCATTCACATAAGGGAATCAAGCTTATTTCCCACGACACCTCCGAATTAATCCTTGTGTCAGAAGCGTCAAAATAATTCAGAAACTTACTTGTTGGCAACTTGATCCCAGAGTATTCTTGGGGGGTACACGATATCGACCAACACGAAGTCGGCCTTTTCGTATTCCTACAATATTTGAAACCCGAGATGAGTTCACGTTCCCACTAATTAATTGTCATTATTCAAATTCTTGTCGATTGATATCTACTAGCTGGCCTTTTCAAGCCTGTTGAGGTATAAATTTATAAATTATTTAAACCCTAATTCGGTCCCCCTTTTCTTCTGGTTTTGCCAGTAGCGGCTTTGTAAAGGAATTTACGATTGTGCCAGTGCCAGCTATAATTTTCGACTTCCCCTTGGTTTCCTGTGAAAACAGGCGAATTGTGATCTCGGTTCAATATGTTGCTGAACGTCAAAATAATTCCCTGTAGCTTTGACAGATTTCCCTTTTATTATTTTTAGTATTGAATTACGCTCGTCATTTTTTTTATCATTAAGAAAAATTCTTTATCGTGACAAGTATGGTATTTTTTTACCAGAATTTTTAGAGAAACATGTTCATATAAGGATTCACGGTATGACTCGATTTTCCAGCTACTTGACTTCATTTGAAGTCAAACTCAAGTCAATCTTGAAAGAGGACACCAAGAAGAGGAAAAAACAGTTGGATTTACTCCAATCGGTCAAGCCATTCTCAAGTCGCAGATGGTCAAAGTTGAAAATTGAGATCGTTATACCACTCTTTTCCTTTGAATATTTTCAAAAAAATTCGGGAAAATTTGTTTGCTGTTTTTGATCGGAATGGCACGCTTATAATCCCCCAAACAATAAGAGTCTTTTTAAAAATGGTCAAAAAACGCGATTTAAAAGTGCCTAAAAATCGATCACCGAAGGGGTGTATCTCCGGAAATATTCCAACTACGGAACTTCCGGTGGTGAGAGGTGAAAGAGGACGCCAAGAAGAGAAAAAAACAGTTGGACTCACTCCAATCGGTCTGGCCGTTCTCAAGTTACAGGCGGTCAAATTTGAGAATTGAGAAAAAAGTCGTTTATATTCCCCCTTTTGGATTTTTAAAAAAAAATCGGAAACATTTGTTTGCTGTTTTTGATCGGAAGGGCTCGATTGTCATCCCCTAAGAACGTAACAAATTCAATTCGAATTAAATTTTCATCTAAAAGAGTTTTTTTAAAAATGGTCAAAAAACGCGATTTAAAAGTTCCTAAAAATCGATCACCGAAGGGGTCTATCTCCGGAAATATTCCACCTACGGAACTTCCGGTGATCTGAGGTGAAAGAGGATACCCAGAAGAGGAAAAAACAGTTGTATTCACTCCAATCGGTCTGGCCGTTCTCAAGTTACAGGCGGTCAAAGTTGAGAATTGAGAAAAAAGTCGTTTATATTCCCCCTTTTGGATTTTTAAAAATAAATTGGAAACATTTGTTTGCTGTTTTTGATCGGAAGGGCTCGTTTGTCATCCCCTAAGAACGTAACAAATTCAATTCGAATTAAATTTTCATCTAAAAGAGTTTTTTTAAAAATGGTCAAAAAACGCGATTTAAAAGTTCCTAAAAATCGATCATCGAAGGGGTGTATCTCCGGAAATATTCCACCTACGGAACTTCCGGTGATGGGAGGTGAAAGAGAACACCAAGAAGAGGAAAAAACAGTTAGATTCACTCTAATCGATCAAGCCGTTCTCAAGTTACAGGCGGTCAAAGTTGAGAATTGAGAAAAAAGTCGTTTACACCCCCCCTTTTGGATATTTAGAAAAAAATCGGAAACATTTAATTGCTGTTTTTGATGGGAATGGCTCGTTACTAATCCCCTAAGAACGTAACAAATTCAATTCGAATTAATTTTTCATCTAAAAGACTTTTTTTTAAAAATGGTCAAAAAACGCGATTTAAAAGTGCCTAAAAATCGATCATCGAAGGGGTGTATCTCCGGAAATATTCCAACTACGGAACTTCCGGTGATGGGAGGTGAAAGAGAACACCAAGAAGAGGAAAAAACAGTTAGATTCACTCTAATCGGTCAAGCCGTTCTCAAGTTACAGGCGGTCAAAGTTGAGAATTGAGAAAAAAGTCGTTTACACCCCCCTTTTGGATATTTAGAAAAAAATCGGAAACATTTATTTGCTGTTTTTGATCGGAATGGCTCGTTACTAATCCCCTAAGAACGTAACAAATTCAATTCGAATTAATTTTTCATCTAAAAGAGTTTTTTTAAAAATGATCAAAAAACGCGATTTAAAAGTGCCTAAAAATCGATCACCGAAGGGGTGTATCTCCGGAAATTTTCCAACTACGGAACTTCCGGTGGTGAGAGGTGAAAGAGGACGCCAAGAAGAGAAAAAAACAGTTGGACTCACTCCAATCGGTCTGGCCGTTCTCAAGTTACAGGCGGTCAAATTTGAGAATTGAGAAAAAAGTCGTTTATATTCCCCCTTTTGGATTTTTAAAAAAAAATCGGAAACATTTGTTTGCTGTTTTTGATCGGAAGGGCTCGATTGTCATCCCCTAAGAACGTAACAAATTCAATTCGAATTAAATTTTCATCTAAAAGAGTTTTTTTAAAAATGGTCAAAAAACGCGATTTAAAAGTTCCTAAAAATCGATCACCGAAGGGGTCTATCTCCGGAAATATTCCACCTACGGAACTTCCGGTGATCTGAGGTGAAAGAGGATACCCAGAAGAGGAAAAAACAGTTGTATTCACTACAATCGGTCTGGCCGTTCTCAAGTTACAGGCGGTCAAAGTTGAGAATTGAGAAAAAAGTCGTTTATATTCCCCCTTTTGGATTTTTAAAAATAAATTGGAAACATTTGTTTGCTGTTTTTGATCGGAAGGGCTCGTTTGTCATCCCCTAAGAACGTAACAAATTCAATTCGAATTAAATTTTCATCTAAAAGAGTTTTTTTAAAAATGGTCAAAAAACGCGATTTAAAAGTTCCTAAAATCGATCATCGAAGGGGTGTATCTCCGGAAATATTCCACCTACGGAACTTCCGGTGATGGGAGGTGAAAGAGAACACCAAGAAGAGGAAAAAACAGTTAGATTCACTCTAATCGATCAAGCCGTTCTCAAGTTACAGGCGGTCAAAGTTGAGAATTGAGAAAAAAGTCGTTTACACCCCCCCTTTTGGATATTTAGAAAAAAATCGGAAACATTTAATTGCTGTTTTTGATGGGAATGGCTCGTTACTAATCCCCTAAGAACGTAACAAATTCAATTCGAATTAATTTTTCATCTAAAAGACTTTTTTTTAAAAATGGTCAAAAAACGCGATTTAAAAGTGCCTAAAAATCGATCATCGAAGGGGTGTATCTCCGGAAATATTCCAACTACGGAACTTCCGGTGATGGGAGGTGAAAGAGAACACCAAGAAGAGGAAAAAACAGTTAGATTCACTCTAATCGGTCAAGCCGTTCTCAAGTTACAGGCGGTCAAATTTGAGAATTGAGAAAAAAGTTGTTTACACCCCCCCTTGGATATTTAGAAAAAAATCGGAAACATTTATTTGCTGTTTTTGATCGGAATGGCTCGTTACTAATCCTCTAAGAACGTAACAAATTCAATTCGAACTAAATTTTCATCTAAAAAAGTTTTTTTAAAAATGATCAAAAAACGCGATTTAAAAGTGCCTAAAAATCGATCACCGAAGGGGTCTATCTCCAGAAATATTCCACCTACGGAACTTCCGGTGGTGAGAGGTGAAAGAGGACGCCAAGAAGAGACAAAAACAGTTGGACTCACTCCAATCGGTCTGGCCGTTCTCAAGTTACAGGCGGTCAAATTTGAGAATTGAGAAAAAAGTCGTTTATATTCCCCCTTTTGGATTTTTAAAAAAAAATCGGAAACATTTGTTTGCTGTTTTTGATCGGAAGGGCTCGTTTGTCATCCCCTAAGAACGTAACAAATTCAATTCGAATTAAATTTTCATCTAAAAGAGTTTTTTTTAAAATGGTCAAAAAACGCGATTTAAAAGTTCCTAAAAATCGATCACCGAAGGGGTCTATCTCCGGAACTATTCCACCTACGGAACTTCCGGTGGTGAAAGGTGAAAGAGAACACCAAGAAGAGGAAAAAACAGTTAGATTCACTCCAATCGGTCAAGCCGTTCTCAAGTTACAGGCGGTCAAAGTTGAGAATTGAGAAAAAAGTCGTTTACCTCCCCCCTTTTGGATATTTAAAAAAAATTCGGAAACATTTGTTTGCTGTTTTTGATCGGAATGGCTCGTTACTAATCCCCTAAGAACGTAACAAATTCAGATCGAACTAAATTTTCATCTAAAAGAGTTTTTTTTTAAAATGGTCAAAAAACGCGATTTTAAAGTACCTAAAAATCGATTACCGAAGGGGTCTACCTCCGGAAATATTCCACCTACGGAACTTCTGGTGGTGGGAGGTGAAAGAGAACACCAAGAAGAGGAGAAAACAGTTAGATTCATTCCAATCGGTCAAGCCGTTCTCAAGTTACAGGCGGTCAAAGTTGAGAATTGAGAAAAAAGTCGTTATACCTCCCTCCTTTTGGATATGTAAAAAAAAATCGGAAACCTTTGTTGGCTGTTTTTGATCGAAATGCCTCGTTTGTCATCCCCTAATAACGTAACAAATTCAATTCGAATTAAATTTTCATCTAAAAGAGTTTTTTTTAAAAATGGTAAAAAAACGCGATTTAAAAGTGCCTAAAAATCGATCACCGAAGGGGTCTGTCTATCTCCGGAATTATTCCACCTACGGAACTTCCGATGGTGAGAGATGAAAGAGGACACCAAGAAGAGAAAAAAACAGTTGAACTCACTCCATTCGGTCTGGCCGTTCTCAAATTACCGACGGTCAAAGTTGAGAATTGAGAAAAAAGTCATTATACCCTAAGGATATTTAGAAAAAAATCGGATAAATTTGTTTGCTGTTTTTGATCGGAATGGCTCGTTTGTATCCCCTAAGAACGTAACAAATTCAATTAAATAAATATCTAAAATAGTTTTTTAAAAATGGTCCATAACGCGATTTAAAAGTGTCCAAAAATCGACCACCGAAGCGGTTTATTTCCGGAAATATTGCGCCTATGGGATTTCCGGTTGTGGGAAGTGAAAGAAGAGGAAGAACCAATAGGATTCAATCTATTCGGTGGAAGCGTTCTTAAGTTACACGCGTTCAAAGTTGAGAATTGAGAAAAAAGTCCTAATATCCTCCCCCTTTGGCCATTTTCAAAAAAAAATGGAATTTTTTTTTTGCTCTTTGTGATAGGAATGGCACGTTTTGCAATCCCTTAAGATCATAACAAACTAAATTCTTCTAAAAGTGTTCAAACTAAAACAGTTTTTTTTCAATGGTCAAAAAGCGCGATTCTAGGGGTGCCTGAAAATCGACAACCAAAGGGGTCTATCTCCGAAGATATTGCCCCTACGGAACTTCCGATGGTGAGGGGTAAAAGAGGACATCAAGAAGAGTTCCATTTCTTCTATATACTTCAGACCTATACTAAGCTACTAATGTTCAAGGAAAGCAGGTTAAGCCTCTTGGTAGCAATATCCACCTTCGGTACTGTATACAATGTAGGCCATCATTACCGAAAGTGTCGTTTCGAGTGGCGCAATTCACCTAAGGGAATGATACCTATTATTTGTCCAAAATTTTATAATAGTCACTGAGATAGTACTAGTCTTGTTTTGATTGTAAATGTCTTGTTTTGATTGTGAATGCCGCCACCATGGCAGTCATAATAGTATTAAGAATTGGTTAGTTTTGTGACCGTTCCTGCGCGACCATTAAAACCTGTCGCGGCTCGTCGACAAGCGTGATTTATTACCTTGTTTACTCGATTTTTAAATGTTTAGCGTAATTATTTTACATTGTTTTAATTCAAAACTGTTACACTGGAATTATTGGAACCCTGAATTTGCAACCATGTTGTGACAACAACAACAGTTTATTTGTTTTGCTTGAAATTCCCAACAAAAGATGCTGCGTGAATAATGAATATTATTCTTTGTTAACAACCTCACGTATGATGACCATATTATTGCACAGCCGTGCACAAAGGAATATTTGTCGCACGAACTATAGAATATTTTTCCAAATAATAACACTCATTTTTTAATAAAGGTTGAACTTTTTTTATTTTCTAACAGGAAAATTTAATCTATATTTATCACAAAAATGTCGCCTACATATTTCAATTTCAGCTCCATCGAACCGCCAATAGATTGATATGCCTCTCCTTACCTTATCAGCTAAATAAGAATATGGCCCTCCGGCACATATAAATCACAAAATCAATTTGTGATCCCGAGTATGAAATGGCTCGTGAAAAATGGTTCAGATGACAAGTTTCCTTAAACTTATTACTTCCAAATCGAATTGATTAGAAGCAATTTGTTAGAAAAACGATTTTTCAGGTCACCGTACCCGGAATACGCAAGTAATCACAGAGATCTGATTTTGGCCTCGGCGGGGGGGGGGGGGCTTTAACCGACTGTTATCCAGATGTACAGAACATTGTCACTTTCTACCCTTCCTGTGAAAGGGGTCGCGGCGACAGGGTCGGTCCCATGTTTGTTTTGGCATTAGGTAAACTGTTATTCCTTAGCAAAATTTGTCCTGCTCATTACAGTTTATATATTATTTATATAGAGTTTGTATATTATTTATAAATGCAAATGTCTTACAAATATTGCAAAAAAGAAGTAACATGGTCTAATTGGCTTTAACAAAAATTAAAAAAAAAATCAAGCCCACACCTGTGCCACAAAACCTATTAAGTTCCGGTTAGCAATCCTGATGCAGGCTGGGAGTTATGGTAAGATTACAATTATTTAATTAGGAATGCGTGTGCATTTTGAGCGAGGGTAGATTCCACGGGGATATGAACGTTGAATGCGATTTAATTGCATTCGCGGGGATGAATTGAAAAATGGCGAAGCGGAAACATTTTCAATTATAACTTTTTTTAACAAGTGGCTACATGCACATGTTGCGAAGGAGACCCATGAATCACGTGAGAACTATCATATGTGCGAGTACACTGGCTGATATACGGAGCATTTTGAGTTGATTTGTGGTTAGCAGCAACTCATTACAGTCAGACAGGATTCTGTATTTATAAGTAATAGAATTCAAAAGTCTAGAAGACTATGAATTTTTGACAGAAAAGGATGACATAATCAAAATAAAAGTACTTTTGCTCCTTCATTTACTTCTTTTGAAATTTCAAAGCCAACTAGATGTTTTCAAATAAACACACCTTATAATTTAATATAATTGATTAAGAGTGGTAATTACTACATCAATTATGTGGGGATATAAGTTATAATTTTTGTAATGAATCACGATTGACTTACAGTTTTGTAAGGTTTCACTTACTATCAGCAACTTTACTTCTTGTGTGACAAGACAAGACAGAATCTTGCCCTGAGGCAACTTACCTTATGATGTCTTTGTCTTTGCGACCTTTTAAGAAATTTGTCTTACATGAGTCAGGACAAGATATGTCTTGAATTGTCGTGGGTCATTTTTATTTGATTTTGTCTTCAAACGTATGGCCGAAACGTTGGTAATTGATAAAAGCTGAATTGTCGTTACTTGTCCCCATCCCGCTAATCCACCTACTACTTTGTCTTAATTTTCACCTGCAATTTTCCATAGACTCCAAATTTGGGCGCCGAGGCATTTTTAAACGATTCGCTCTTATTGTTACTTGAATTGCTAAAAAAAAAACAAATTTGCAGTTTTAGACCCAAACACCAAATTGATGCGTTTTGAGTAGAATTTCAATTATTTTAGTCAGAAATGTAATTTTACCAGAAACTACATTTGAATCAGTTTTGTTCTCGGTTTTTCCAGATTTTTTCCTACAATTGAATTACTCTACAAAAATATCAAAATTTGAATTTTTTCACAATATGAGTAACTTTTAATGGATTCTAGCCTTAATTCTAACTTTATTTATTTTTCAGAGGCTCTCTAAATCGTTTTTAAACGTTTTTGGCAATGATCTTAAATTGAAATACTCCAAACACTCCAAGTTTTGTATTTACATACGCCTTAAGTCACTTTACAATGATTTTGGGCTTCGTCCTTACCAGACTTTCTAGAAATATTCAAGAATTGTATTTAGAGGAATTTTTTACCAAACTTCAGTAGTTTTCCTGATTTTGTCAGTGTTTTGTTTGTGTGATAGTGTCGGTGTTGAAGGTTGAATTTTTAGAAAATTCGCGTCTTTAGGCAATGTGGGTCCTTTTTAACCGATTTTAGCACTAATTCTAGCCATAAAGGCCTCAGATATGCATTTCTTGAAACACTTGTAATTTTTAAATGATGTTGGTCCTAACTATAACCTGACTTTTTCCACAAACTTCAAATTTGCATTTTTTTAACGATTTAAGTAATTTTTAATCAATTTTAGCATTTTTTTGAATCTTGCATTTTTCCAAAAATTCTTTATATGCTTAAGTTATTTTTTTTACCGATTTTGGCCCTAATGTTAATATAACTTTATCCACAGTATTCAAATTTGGATTTTTAGACGCTGTTAGTAATTTTTAAACCGTTTTTGGTACTAATCCAAAACTTGCGTTTTTTTCACAAAATTTCATTTTACATTTTTAGATGCTTTTTAGATAGTTTTTTTTTACATTTTGAGTAATTTTTTTCCGATTTTGGCATTTATCCTTACCTGATTTTTTTGGAAAAATTCCAGAATTGCATTTGTGCATTTGATTTAGAAGGCAAATAAATAACAATTCATTATAAGATTTGAGTCAGTGTGCTAGATTTTGTCCTGAAGTTGAGTTTCTACAAAAAAATGTCAAAAAATTTGCATTTTTAGACGATATAGGTAATTTTTAATTAATTTTAGACTTAATCCAAACCTGCATGTTTCAAAAACTTTCACTGTTTTTTTAAACGTTTTTAGCATTTTTTTAACTGATTTGACCCTTACAGTCGCCTTAATTTTTCCAAAAACCACAAATTTGTATTTTTACATCGCTTGAAACATTTTCAAAGACTTTTACCTTCACTTTCTCAACTTGACTTTCACGAAAAACGCCATATTTTCATTTTGTGTCGTTTTTAATCAAATTTAACTTTCTTTTGGTCAAAAAAAAAATGCCGATAAAAGCAACAAATTATAAGATTTTGATCGATTTTACCTGATTTTATCCTTTAATTGAATATCTCTGAAAACATCAAAACTTTCATTATTAGGCAATGTTGGTCATTTTTGCATTTTGAGGCGTTCTTTGCTAAATTTTAGTTGATTTAGAAGACAAAAAACAACCATTCAGTATAAGATTTCTGTTAGTATGCCTGATTTTGTCCTGAAGGTGAGTTTCTACAAAAAAATGTCAAAAAATTTGCATTTTTAGACGATATAGGTAATTTTTAATTAATTTTAGACTTAATCCTAACCTGCATGTTTCAAAAACTTTCACTATTTGTATTTTTAAAGGTTTTTAGCAATTGAAACATTTTCAAGGATTTTTACCTTCACTTTCTCAACCTGATTTTCACGAAAAACGCCAATCAATTTTGCCTGATTTGAAGTTGAAAAAACCTTCAACTTTGTATTTTTAATCGTTTTTAGCAATTTTTTCATTACTGCTTTTAGCATTTATCATTACCTGATTTTTTGGGAAAATTCCAGAATTGCATTTGAGGCGTCGTTTGCCAAATTTCAGTTAGTTTAGTTTATAATTTTAATTTTACAAGAAAAAACAACAATTAATTATAAGATTAATTTGTCAATGTGTCCGATTTTGTCCTAAAGTTGAATTTCCTTTAAAAAAAATGTAAAAATTTGCATTTTTAGACGATATGGGTAATTTTTAATAAATTTTAGACTTAATCCTAACCTGCATGTTTAAAAAACCCTCAACTTTGTATTTTTTATCGTTCTTAGCAATTGTTTAACTGATTTGGCCCTTATAGGGGATTTACTTTTTCCAAAAACTGGACATTTTTAATTTTACATCACTTGAAACATGTTCAAACATTTTTTCCTTTACATTCTGAACCTGACTTTCACGAAAAAACGCCAAATCATTATTTTGAGCCGTTTTTAATCAAATTTGACTTCTTTTGGTAAAAAAAAAAATGTAAACAAAACAACAACTTAGAAGATTTTATCAATTTTTCTCTCTCATCTCTCAATCTGATTTTATACTATAATTGAATTTTTCTTTGACATCAAAACTTGTATTATAGAAAATATGGGTCACTTTTAACCGATTCCAGCACTGATTCTAGCCTTAATTGCTCCAAAGCCTTTCAGTTTTGCATTTTTTGACGCCTGTGTAATTTTGGCTCTAACCACAACTTGAATTTTTCCACTAATTCATATTTCATTTATTAAACGCTTTAAGTCATTTTTAATCGATTATGGCCTTAATAATTCGACACGTATTTTTAACCAGTTTTTGGTACTAACCCAAAGTTTCGTTTTTCCAGAAACTTTTATTTTACAATTTTAAATGCTTTCAATCGGTTTTAACTCATTTTGACCACAAGCTTATTTTATTTTTTTTCAAATACGCAAATTTTTTATATTTTTACATTTTCAGTCATTTTTTACGGATTTTGGGCTTTATTCTTACCTAGTTTTTTGGGAAAATTCCAAAATTGTATTTTGAGGCGTTCTTTGCCAAATTTCAGTTAGTTTAGTTTAAATTATAATTTTACAGAAAACAACAATTAACTATTATGATTTGAGTCAGTGCGCCTGATTTTGTCCTGAAACTGAGTTTCTACAAAAAATTTGCATTTTTAGACGATATGTGTATTTTTTTATTACTCTTAGATTTAATCCTAACCTGCAAGTTTCAAAAACTTTCACTCGTTGTTTATTTAAACGTTTTTAGCAATTTTTTAACTGATTTGACCCGTACAGTAGCCTTAATTGTTCCAAAAACCACAAATTTGTATTTTTACATCACTTGAAACATTTTCAAAGATTGTTACCTTCACTTTCTCAACCTGAATTTCACGAAAAACGCCAAATTTTCATTTTGTGTCGTTTTTAATAAAATTTAACTTCCTTTTAGTAAAACAAAAAAATGCAAATAAAAGCATCAAATTATATGATTTTGAACATCAAAACTTACATTATTAGACAAAGTGGGTCATTTTTAACCGATTCCAGCACTAATTTTAGCCATTATTTCTCCAAAGGCTTCACACTTGCATTTCTTGACACATGTGCAATTTTTAAATAATTTTGGTTCTAACTACAACCTGAATCTTTCCACAAACTCCAAATTTCCATTTTTTAACGCTTTAAGCTATTTTGAACCGATTTTGGCCTTGATTCCATCTTGTATTTTTCTCAAAATTCTTGTTAAAAAAAATTTGCATTTTTAGATACCTAAGTCTTTTTTTAACGATTTTGGCCCTAATGCCAATATAATTTTTCCCACAGTATCTAAAATTGGATTTTTAGACGCTGTAGTCTTTTTTTTACATTTTTAAATGCTTTGAGTAATTTTTAACTCATTTTGGCCACAAGCTTAACTTGAATTTTTTCAGATACTCTCAATTAGTTTTTTTTTACATTTTGAGTCACTTTTTTCCGACTTTGGCATTTATCCTTACCTGATTTTTTTTTAAAAATTCAATAATTGCATTTTGAGGCGTACTTTGCCAAATTTCATTTGATTTAGAAGACAAAAAACAACATTTCATTATGAGAAATGAATTGAGTCAGTGTGCCCCTGAGTTTGTCCTGAAGTTGAATTTCTACAAAAAGTGTCAAAAATTTTGCACTTTTAGACGATATAGGTAATTTTTAATTAATTTTAGTTGCAAGTTTCAATAACTTTCACTCTTTGTATTTTTAAACGTTTTTAGCAATTTTTTTACTGATTTGACCCTTACAGTCGCCTTCATTTTTCCAAAAACCATAAATTTGTATTTTTACATCACTTGAAACATTTTCAAAGATTTTGACCTTCACTTTCTCAAACTGACTTTCACAAAAAACGCCAAATTTTCATTTTGTGTCGTTTTTAATCAAATTTAACTTAACTTTAAATAAAAAAATGCAAATAGAAGCAACAAATTATAAGATTTTGATCAATTTTGCCTGATTTTATCCTTTAATTGAATTTCTCTGAAAACATCAAAACTTGCATTAATGAGACAATGTGGATCATTTTTAAAGAATTCTACCATTAATTTTAGCCATTATTTCTCCAAAGGCTTCACATTTGCATTTCTTGACACATGTGTAATTTTTAAATGGTTTTGGTCTTAACTACAACCTGAATATTTTCCACAAACTCCAAATTCCTATTTTTTAACGCTTTAAGTTAGTTTTAAACAATTTTGGCCTTGATTCTATCTTGTATTTTTCTCAAAATTCTTGTTTAAAAAAAATGCATTTTGGCCCTAATGCTAATATAATTTTTTCCACAGTATCCAAAATTGGATTTTTAGACGCTGTAACTAATTTTTTATCAGTTTTCGGTACTAACCCAAATTTTCGCATTTTTCCACAAACTTTTATTTTACATTTTTAGATGCTTTGAGTAATTTTTAACACATTTTGGACACAAGCTTAATTTGAATTTTTTCAAAAACTATATTAGTTTTTTTTACATTTTGAATAATTTTTTTGCGATTATGGCATTTTTCCTTACCTGATTTTTTGGAAAAATTCCAGAGTTGCATTTTGAGGCGTTCTTTGCCAAATTTCAGTTAGTTTAGTTTAAAATTATAATTTTACAAAAATAAACAACAATTAATTATAAGATTAATTTGTCAGTGTGTCCGATTTTGTCCTAAAGTTGAATTTCCTCAAAAAATGTAAAAATATGCATTTTTGACGATATGGGTAATTTTTAATAAATTTGGGGGTGGTAAAAAATGGATTTGGCCATTGTAGAGGATTTACTTTTTCCAAAAACTACACATTCTTATTTTTACATGACTTGAAATATTTTCAAACATTTTTTCCTTTACATTCTGACCCTGACTTTCACGAAAAACGCCAAATCATTTTGAATGAAATTTGACTTCCTTTGGTAAAAAAAAAATAAACAAAAGCAACAACTTAGAAGATCAATTTTGCCTGATTTCATTCTATAATTGAATCTCTCAGAAAGATCAAAACTTGCATTATTAGAAAATGTGGGTCATTTTTAACCGATTCTAGCACTGATTCTAGCCTTAATTGCTCCAAAGGCCTTCACTTTTGCATTTCTTGACGCCTGTGTAATTTTGGCCCTAACCACAACTTGAATTTTTCCACAAATTCATAATTTCCTTTATTAAACGCTTTAAGTCATTTTTAATCGATTTTGGCCTCAATAATTCTGTCACGTATTTTTCAAAAAATTCCAAATTTGCATTTTTAGACCCAAATTTTTAACCAGTTTTTGGTACTAACCCAAACTTTCGTTTTTCCAGAAACTTTCATTTTAAATTTTTAGATGCTTTGAATCATTTTGAACTCATTTTGAGCACAAGCTTAACTTAATTTTTTCAAATTAGCAATTTTTTTATATTTTTACAATTTCAGTCATTTTTTACGGATTTTGGGCTCTATTCTTACCTAGTTTTATGGGAAAATTCCAAAATTTCATTTTGAGGCGTTCCTTGCCAAATTTCAGTTAGTTTAGTTTTAAATTATAATTTTACAGAAAACAACAATTAATTATTATGATTTGAGTCAGTGCGTTTGATTTTGTACTGAAATTGAGTTTCTACAAAAAATTTTAAAAAATTTGCATTTTCAGACGATATGTGTAATTTTTTATTAGTTTTAGTCTTAATCCTAACTTGAATGTTTCAAAAACTTTAACTCGTTGTATTTTTAAAAGTTTTTAGCAACTTCTTAACTGATTTGGTCCTTACAGTCGCCTTAATTTTTTCAAAAACTACAAATTTGAATTTTTGCATCACTTGAAACATTTTCAAAGATTTTTACCTTCACTTTCTCAACCTGATTTTGACGCCAATCAGTTTTGCCTGATTTTATCCTTTAATTGGATTTCTCTGACAACATTAAAACTTACATTATTAGACAAAATTCTACCACTAATTTTAGCCATTATTTCTCCAAAGGCTTCACATTTGCATTTCTTGACACATGTGTAATTTTTTTTATTTTTTAAAAATCCTCAACTTAGTATTTTTAATCGTTTTTAGCAATTTTTTAACTTACTGGCCCTTATAAAGACACCTATAGTGGCCTTACTTGTTCCAAAAACTACAAATTTTTATTTTTTCATAACTTGAAATATTTTCAAAGATATTCATTTTGTGTCGTTTTTAATCAAATTTAACTTTCTTTGGTCAAAAAAAAAAAAAAAATGCAAATAAAAGCCACAAATAATAAGATTTTGATCAATTTTGCCTGATTTTTTCCTTTAATTGAGTTTCTCTGAAAACATCAAAACTTGCATTATTAGACAATGTGGGTCATTTTTAACCGATTCTAGCACTAATTTTAGTCATTACTTGTCCAAAGGCTTAACATTTGCATTTCTTGACACATGTGTTATTTTTAATCGATTTTGGCCTTGATTCCATGTTGTATTTTTCTTAAAATTTGCACTTTTAGATGCCCAAGTAATTTTTTTACAGATTTTGCCCCTAACGCTTATATAATCTTTTCCACAATATCCAAAATGGTTTTTTAGACGCTTTAAGTAATTTTTTACCAATTTTTGGTACTAATCCAAACTCGCGCATTTTCCCAGAAACTTTTATTTTCCATTGTTTAGATGCTTCGAGTAATTTTTAACTCATTTTGTCCACACGCTTAACTTGAATTATTTCAAATGCTCTAAATTTGAATTTTTTACATTTTGAGTCATTTTTTAGCGATTTTGGACTTTATGCTTACGTGATTTTTTGTAAAAACTCCAGAATTGCATTTTGAGGCGTTCTTTACCAAATTTCATTTAGTTTAGTCTAAAAATATAATTTTACAAAAAACAACAATTAATTATAAGATTAGTTTGAGTCACTGTACTCGATTTCGTCCTGAAGTTAAGTTCCTACAAAAAATGTCAAAGAAATTGCAGTTTTAGACGATATGTGTAATTATTTATTAATTTTAGACTTAATCCTAACCTGCATAAAAACTTTCACTCTTTGTATTTTTAAATGTTTTTAGCAATTTTTTCACTGATTTGGCCCTTATAGTGGGTCTACTTTTTCCAAAAACTACAAATTTGTATTTATACATGACTTGAAACATTTTTAAAGATTTTGACCTTCACTTGCGGAACCTGACTTTCTGGAAAAACGCCAAATTTTAATTTTGTGTTTTTTTTTTAAATTTAACTTCTTGTGGTCAAAAAAAAATGTAACAAAAGCGAAAACTGAAGATTTTTGTCAATTTTGCCTTACTTGCATTCTATAATTGAATTTCTTTAAAAAAAAAAACATTAAAATTGCTTTATTAGGCAATGTGGGTATTTTTAACCGATTTTAGCACTATTTCTAGCATTAACTGCTCCAAAGGCCTTCACTTTTGCAAAGGCTTTTGCATTTCTTGATGCCTGCGTGATTTTGGTCCTAACTACAACTAGAATTTTTTCCACAAACTCCTAATTTCCTTTATTAAAAGCTTTTAGTCCTTTTTAATCGATTTTGGCTTTAATTCTACCATATATTTTTCCAAATATTCGAAATTGGCATTTTTATGTAGTTAAATTGACGGTTTTGGCCCTAATGCTAACATGATAACAGTATCCGAATTTGCATTTTTAGACCCTGTAAGTAACTTTGAAGAGATTTTTGATACTAGTCCAAGATTGATTTTTTTCCAGAAAATTGTGTTTTGCATGTTTAGGTGCTCTGAGTAATTTTTAACCCATTTTAGCTAAAAGTTTAACTTGAATTCTTCTCCAAATTTGTATTTTTTACATTTTGAGTGATTTTCCCCAATTTTGCCCCTAATCCTAATCTGTCGTGTGAATGAGTGTGTAACATGTGTGACATTTTTAATAAATTTTCTCAAGAGACTACAAATTTGATTTTTTAGATGCTTTGTGTAATTTTTAACCGATTTTGACCCTAATCCTGGTCTAAACTTTTCTAACAACTTTTAATTTGCATTTTAAAGGCTTTTTGATATCCTTTTTTTGATATTGGGCTGTATTCAAAATAACCCTAAGTGGCTCAGCAATATAACTCTAAGTACCTCTAAGTGACTCACTTATTTCCATTTTCACAACAATTAAAAAAAGCACCGTTTTTAAAAGCAGTTTATCGAGTTGGTGGATGAACAATTCATACAAATTGTTCCAGAGAATTAAAAAAATTGAAGTAATGGGTTCGTTTGTCATTATAAAAAACTGATATTTCTTTGACCCTGCGTCAATCTATCTTAAAAGAACGTATTTGATCCCAATTCTATTTTTTTTACATTTTGAGTCAACTTTTACCGATTTTACTCCTGATTCTTGCCTGACCTAATTAAAAAAAAAATCAAAGTTTGAATTTTTAGAAAAAGTGAGTATTTTTTTTTGCATTTCATCCACAAACTTAAAATTTGAATTTTTAGATGCTCTTCTGTCATGATTTTGACTCTAGTCTCAACATAATGTTTTTAAACACTTTTAATTTACATTTTTAAAAGCTTTTTGATATCACAAATATCTCTTTTTTGAAATTTATTTGTATTTAAAATAGCGGTACTTCTACGTGTCTCACTTATGGCCATTTTTCATAACAGTTTTTAAAGAAAATCCTTTTTTTGAAACCAATCCATGAATGTGGTGGATGAAGCATTCTTACAGAGTGTCCCAGAGAATAAAAAAAAATCGAAATAACGAAGCATTCACACTTTTTTTTACAGTAACAACAGGTAACACTTTTTCAGAAGATTGTTTGATACAAATTGAAGTAATGGGCCTCTATATCCTTATAAAAATGACAACTCTTTGACACTGCGGCGTCAATACTTTTTTCTGAACTTTTTACATTTGATTGTGTATAAAATTATGGCGTCGAATATGATGAGCTATAGATGGAAAATATATTCCCAGAAAAGATTTTTGTTATATAGTTGGAACTTGTATTTGAAGACAAATTCGGCGTAGAAAATGCGGCGTGATGTTATGAAGGATTTCGACTAATGCTGCCACCTGTGATTCGGTGGGTGAAGTTTTTGGGCTGCCACCTGTGAGTCGGTAGATGAAGTTTCGCCCCACTGACAACGACAATGGATGTTGTATGATGGGAGAGAAGCGAGGCTCATTTTACGAACTGAGAAGACGAGGTTGTGTTGCTGTTGAGCGAGGCGAGTGATGGAGGATGTACCAATGTTATCGAGAATGATACCAGAGAGTGACGTATGCAAGAGAATTTCGCAGTACGTGAAGTGAAAAGAGAGTTTGCTGGATACTGCGTGCGGTGGGTGCGAGAGAGATGCTGCTCTCGTGACGTTAAAACGATCCTTCTTCCGGTCTCGTCCTTGAAAGATTGCGTGTTGCTTTTGTCGAGGGTCATCAATTATGGCGTGGAATAATGACGTTTCAGAGATGGGAAATGCATTCCCAGAAAAGATTTTTGTTATTCTGGGAAACACCACTGGGACGATCTGAGATCGTTGTAGCATATACATGTGGTGTTGACGTTTCTTCCCAGGTTCGACCTACGACTCGTCAGTAAGACGTGGTAGAGTCATTGTTTAAGTATATCTAGTTAGATAATCTAAATGGCTGCATTTCTCGCCCTAAACTATTTAAGTAAGACCACGGTAGATGTCGCGACGAGAACGAAAGTAATATATTTTGAACTATTTTCCAAAATGAGGAAATTTGGTACCGCTCCATCTGTTTGCCTTATCACTTTTGTTTACAACTTTATTGACCGACCGGCCGAATTTCGTTGAAAGACTCGATAACACGGAGCACAGTATTTAAGAGTGCAGGGGAGTTAATGATTTTTTTCAGAACTTTTGGATAGCATAATAATTATTCTTATTCATTATACAGGGTGATTCAGAATTCAGTACAAAGATTTTAAGGGCATATTTGTGGGGTCAAAATAAGAGATTTTTCTCTATAAACATGGGTCCTAAAATGAACCCCCTACCCCCTACGGGCGCTGAAAGTTGAGGAAGGAAAAATATATTTTTTTAATTGTGGCCATATTTATTCATGAAAATTCTTGAAAATTTGTACATCCCCGTTTCTCAACGATAAACCTCTGTGATTGGTAATACGTAGTTGTTAAATTACAAGTCCCAGCCTCCTATGTTTTTCCTTATTATGATGATGATACTGCAGCCGTTCAGTCAAAGGAGTTTTTCTTGAAAACGGTTAGCTTAATTAAAAAACTTCAAGAAATCAAAACTAAAGATATTTGTTTGGGCTACTGGATAGTGATGATGAATTTAACAAAACTCTCGGGAAACATAAAATATTTGTCATAATAATGACATTAAGTCCTTAAAAACTGCGAATAATTAAAATTTCGCCATTTCTGAGAAATGAAATGAAAAAAGCTCGTTGAGAAACGGGGATGTACAAGTTTTCAAGAATTTTCGTGAATAAATATGGCCACAATTAAAAAAAAACTTTTCATCCTTTCCCAACTTTCAGCGCCCGTAGGGGGGAGGGGGTTTATTTTAGGACCCATGTTTATAGGAAAAAAACGTATTATTTTGACCCCACAAATATGCCCTTAAAATCTTTGTACTGAATTTTGAATCACCCTGTATATAACATAATTATTCTTATTAACTAGTAGGTTATGATAAGTAAAGTTAAAAAAGAGATTTGGCTGACCATTATTCAGTTCTGTATACCCGGATTCTTGAAATCTAGTTTCGATTTTGATTGTCATTTATCACGTAAATAGCCCTTTTAAGAAAAAGTCCAGCAAAGAAATGTGGAGAATTTTGAAAGGGGGTTTGTCCACAATGATCTTGAAATATGTTTGTTTAGTTTTGCCGGTTAATTAATTACGCAAATAAATTAAAAGTATTGACAATCGAAATCGATTTGAGATTTCAAGAATCCGGGTGCAGATCTTGTTTTGTTAATTTGAATGCAATGCATGATTAATGATGCGCGATGATTAGCGCACGGGAATAGTCATTTTCCTAACAAGTGCGCAAAGTAACACTTCCGCACTCGGCTTTGCCTCGGTTGGTAAACTGTTCTCTTGTGAGAGAAAATGCTATTTTCGTCACTCGTTAAACAATATACTATTTCCCAACAAGTGCGTAAAGTGATACTTTCGTTCCGCTTTGCGTCGTTCGGATAACGGCACGAATGTGTTAGGAACGATGGTGAAGTTTGGATAAAGAATTGAGTTCAGCTAAGGAAATGACGTTCATCATATACAAGTGAAACACTACACTTTGTCGACAGCCTTTGAATGATAAATATTGCTAAAAATCTTAACTTTTAGTAAAAAAAGAATATTGAGATTATAAGGGCCAACATCACTAATCTCTATTTGCACCATTCACTATTTGCAAAAAAAGATGCATTTATTTTTATACAGGGTGTTTCAGAGTTGTGGTGACAAAAGCCTAGGGGAGGTTCCTCTGCCAAAATACAGCAAAAAGTTCAAGAGAAGATGTGTCCGCAGGTGCTTCGCTGTCGAGATATACAGTGTGTTAAAGTTTGAAAAAATACAAATTTATTAATAAAACGCATACAACAAATATTCAAATTGAGCACTTCCTTCTTCGATACAGGCATATAGCAGCTGTATAATATTAATTATTGTTTTGTTCAGTAATTTAAAATTTTAAATTAAAATAATAACACGGCTTTTAGACGAGCATAACTACAGTGTTTATTTTTTTATTTAAAAATTTTGCATTTTTTTAAAAAAATACAAAAGCGACCTTTCCTCTTCAGAATTGAACGGGCATATCAAAAATTATTTTTATGGTAAAAAAAAAACAGTGGTATAATTTTTTTCTTTAAAAATATCTAGTGACGTGTCTGCCCCTACTGATGGAAATAAAAACACGATTTTTATCGTAAAATATGTAGGTATTACTGTTAGGTATCAACCCCACCAACATTTCGTTAAAGTTTTTTGTGCGGATTACGTTATATTAATAAATTTGTATTTTTTTCATCAAACTTTAACACTCTGAGAACTTCTTTACTAACGAACTTAACTTAATCTCGAGAACAAAACACTTGGGGACACATGTTTTCTTGAACTTTTTGCTTTATTTTGGCAGGGAAATCTGCCCCAGCCTTGGACAAAGTATCAAATTGTTTGTTTATTTTTTATCCTCAATCAGAGGGGTGTTAATCATACAAGTTGGTCACGTTTCAATAATTACTATATCATATTCAACTCCCAAGTTCTCCCCTTAAAGACCTCTAGAAAATCGTTGCTTCAGCATTGCTTAGTCATTATTATAAAATCGTATTAGACACATAACACAAAACATAACTATAACCATTCTATAACCATCTATAACGTAAGTACTGACCTGGTACCTATTTTTTCGACCCATACCAAAGATCGCACCTCGGAAGCCTGCATACGGAAATCGATAAAGAACATCTTTTCCCTTAAGAAACACATTACTTCGCAAATTCATCAAACTTTAATAGCCTTTTTTTACAGCTTTAGTACCGTCGCGAACAGATGTCGCATACGTATTCTGCGACGGCAAAGCGTCGATTGAACAGGATTGGATTATATGACTAGATGTGTATAAACAATGGTAGAGTATATAGATGGAACTTGTATTTGAAGACAAATCAAATTCGGCGCCGGAAATGCGGTTTGATGTTATGAAGGATTTCGACTAATGCTGCCACCTGTGATTCCGTGCGTGAACTTTCTGCGATGCGACTTGTGAGACGGTGGGTGAAGTTTCGCCACAAAATAACGGTGCCTTTTCCCTTGTGGCCATTTTCCCCACAATTCTTATATAAAAACCAATTTTGAAGATAATGCTTTCATAAAAGCCACCCCAGAAAAATTAGGTAAATCGAAAAGTCGAATCATTGACACTTTTTTTCAGTAATAGTAAGAGTTTTTCAGAATATTCAATACAAATTGGAACAATGAGCCTATATCCTTATGAGAATGTTTTTGGCAGCCGCCCAACCCTTGTTAGAGATAGCTGTCCAGCTCTAGTAACAGTGCACTAGTAACATGCAAATAATTAAAACACATGCACTTAGAAATAAAGGAAATATCAGAATGACGCAATATATTTAAATATAACTGTTTTAGCGTTTATTTGCTGCTTTAACTAACTAAAAATGTAGTTTAAATATGAAACAAATTGGTTACATCGAGTAAATAAAAAATTAACTATACAGTCAATTTCTGCCTCTTTTATTTTGCTATCAAAGTATCGATTCAAAAGACATCAATTTATTTATTAGAAACTGAAAATTTTCTTCTCTGACATTTTCTGATACTGCTTTCATGGACGATCAGAAAAGAACATGGACCATTTGAACTCAGGTTGATGGTACTTGGCTACACTTAGATCCAAGTTGTAATAAGAAATTACTCCTCTCGTGCAAATTGCATGACGCATCCTGAAGGAGAAATCAACCTTAAAAGTTTTATGGTGCGATTGTGATTCAGTGGCCAAAACCCCATAAAATTTCCACTCCCCTGCTAAACGAACAATTCTTGCGGGAGCGAATAACGTGCATCCCCGAAGTGAAGTTGTGCGGGGTGCATTTTTTATTGGCCTCCTGGTCAAAGGATGGATAAATATTGTTTTAGTACGTAGCTATTTTCGCTTTAGTGCCCGCTTGAACACCAAATTAGAGGGCTTTCATCTTCGCATAGCCCGAGGCTGCGAGGGTCCCCCCTCTTTGTCTTATTAATATTTTACGTAAATTTGGCAACCCTCTGTTGCAATATTCGACTATCGGCGTGTCGTAAATAGCTCTGGAGGCCCCTTTGTGCACAAAGGGGCCGGTTTAATCAATCTAAAGCTCATAATTTCGCTTTTTTTCAAGTCGGAGAAAGAACAGAACGAGGTGCCAATCCCAGAAAGTGCCTCGAGGTTTTTTAATATGCAGCACAAGATTCAGCGACCGTGAAGCAAGAATTAAAGGTTTTTAGGCATATAACGTTATATCAGAAGAGATTAGGTTGCATATTACTGGGGGGCACGAAAGATTTATGGATCTATTAAATGTTCTTTAAAATTCACTGGATTCTCGATAATTTTCGTGTCATGCCGGGGCATTTTGTGTGATTTATCGCTTATTAAAAGCGGCATTTTTGTACAATTATTATTTGCTTTAACTAGGTTGATACTTTGACAAAGTGATGTAGAAGAGGTTGCCACTTGTCCCACTTTTGGCGGAATTTCTCCCCTTTTTGAGTTAATTGTACCGTGTAAAATGTTCATTACAAAACTTCATCTACCAGGCTATGAAAGTTTGACATAATCAAAATATTTAAATGGACTCTTGTTTCTCCATCATTTTCTTTTGACATTTCACAGCTAACTAGATGAAGTTTTCTACTGAACACATGTATATTTGAACGAAAAACAAATTCAAATTTTAAATGAACTTTGGAATGTCAGTGTGCACTCTGGAATTTTAATGTATTAGCAATAACTGGAAGTTATAGAGATTTTTGTTCAGTTACTGAAAATTTCTCAAAATTGGTGGTAATTTCTGAAAATTATTAATATTTTTATGGAATAACTTAATATATCTCGTATATACCAGAAATGTCAAATATTTTTTGATCAAGAATTTCTTGAAATACATGGATTCACTCAGAGCTCTACGGACTTTCTGGGAAATATTAAACATCTTTTGGAAATTACTTGTAGTTTCGAACTTGTTCTCCAGTTTTGGAATATCAATTTATACGTTTAAGGTGCGGCTTACCCCTCGGAAAATACTACTCTGGGATTTTAGTGTATAAGAAATGACTGGAAATTGTGGAGAGTTTCTCTTAGTTACTGGAAATTTTTCAAAATTTGGGAACATTTCTCAAAATTACTAGTCATTTCAGAAAAGTTACTTAATATGTCTCGGAGATGCAGGAAATTTCATAATTTTTTTAAAGAAGAACTTCCTGAAATACAAGAATTTACACAGAGCTGCACGGACTTTCTGGGAAATACTGAGAATTTTTTGGAAAATACTTGCAATTTCGAAGTAGTTCTCCACTGTTGGAATCTCAAATTTATACGTGGTAAGGTGCGGCTTGACCCTCGGGGAATGTCACTCTGAAATTTTAGTGGGTAAGAAATAACTGGTAAATACGGAGAATTTCTCCCTGTTACTGAAAATTTTTGAAAATTACTTAAAATTTCATAAAAATACTGGTAATTCCTAAAAATTACTACGATTGTTAAGGAATTACTTAATACATCTAGAAATACAGTTGGATTCACTCTAATCGGTCTAAGCGTTCTCAAGGTACAGGCGGCCAAAGTTGAGAATTGAGAAAAAAGTCGTAATACTCCCCCCTTTGGAGATTTTCAAAAAAATTTCGGATTTTTTTTTTGCGGTTTATGATCGGAATGGCACGTTTGCTATCCCCTGAGAAACTAACAAACTCAATTCGAATGGAATTAACCTCTAAAGAGGTTTTTTTAAAAATGGTCTAAAAACCGATTCGAAAGGTCCTAAAAATCGACCTCTGAAGGGGTCTATCTCCGGAAATATTGCACCTACGGAACTTCAGATGGTGGGAGGTGAAAGAGGACATCAAGAAGAGGACAACACAGTTGGATTCACTCTAATCGGTCCAGGCGTTCTCAAGTTACAGGCTTCAGTTGAGAATCAGTTGAGAATTGAGAAAAAAGTCGTAAGATTATCTAAAAACTTTCGGAATTTTTTTTTGCTGTTTTTGATCGGAATGGCACGTTTGCAACCCCCTGAGAACATAACAAACTCAATTCGAACGGAATTAACCTCTAAAGAGGTATTTTTAAGAATGGTCCAAAAACCGATTCTAAAAGTGCCTCAAAATCGAATTCCGAGGGGGCCTATCCCCGGAAATATTACACCTACGGAACTTCCGATGGTGGGAAGTGAAAGACGACATCAAGAATAGGACAACACAGTTGGATTCACTCCAATCGGTCCAGGCGTTCTCAAGTTACAGGCCGTCAAATTTGAGAATTGAGAAAAAAGTCGTAATACCCCTTTGGAGATTTTCAAAAAAAATTCGGAAATTTGTTTGCTGTTTTTAATCGGAATGGCACGTTTGCAATCCCCTGAGAACATAACAAACTCAATTCGAATAGAATTAATCTCTAAAGAGGTTTTTTAAAAATGGTTCAAAAACCGATTCTAAAAGTGCCTAAAAATCGGCCTCCGAATGGTACTATCTCTGGAAATATTGCACCTACGGAACTTCCGATGGTGTGAGGTGAAAGAGGACATCAAGAAGAAGACAACACAGTTATATTCAGTCTAATCGGACCAGGCGCTCTCAAGTTACACGCGGTCAAATTTGAGAATTGAGAAAAAAATCGTAATACCCCTTTGGAGATTTTCAAAAAAATTTCGGACGTTTTTTTGCTGTTTTTAATCGGAATGGCACGTTTGCAATCCCCTGAGAACATAACAAACTGAATTCAATTGGAATTGATCTCTAAAGAGGTTTTTTTGAAAATGGTCCAAAAACCGATTCTAAAAGTGCCTAAAAATGGACCTCCGAAGGGGTCTATCTCCGGAAATATTGCACCTACGGAACATCCGATGGTGGGAGGTGAAAGAGGACATCAAGAAGAAAACAACACAGTCAGGTTCAGTCTAATCGGTCCAGGCGTTCTCAAGTTACAGGCGGTCAAATTTGAAAATTGAGAAAAAAGTCATAATGCCCCTTTGGAGATTTTAAAAAAAGATTTCGGAAAATTTTTTTGCTGTTTTTAATCGGAATGGCACGCTTGCAATCCCCTGAGAACATAACAAATTCAATTCGAATGGAATTGTCCTCTAAAGAGGTTTTTTTAAAAATGGTCCAAGAACCGATTCTAAAAGTGTTTAAAAATCGAGTTCCGAAGGGGTCTATCTCCGGAAATATTCCATCTACGGAACTTCCGATGGTGGGAGGTGAAAGAGGACATCAAGAAGAAGACAACACAGTTATATTCAGTCTAATCGGACCAGGCGCTCTCAAGTTACACGCGGTCAAATTTGAGAATTGAGAAAAAAATCGTAATACCCCTTTGGAGATTTTCAAAAAAATTTCGGACGTTTTTTTGCTGTTTTTAATCGGAATGGCACGTTTGCAATCCCCTGAGAACATAACAAACTGAATTCAAATGGAATTGATCTCTAAAGAGGTTTTTTTGAAAATGGTCCAAAAACCGATTCTAAAAGTGCCTAAAAATGGACCTCCGAAGGGGTCTATCTCCGGAAATATTGCACCTACGGAACATCCGATGGTGGGAGGTGAAAGAGGACATCAAGAAGAAAACAACACAGTCAGATTCAGTCTAATCGGTCCAGGCGTTTTCAAGTTACAGGCGGTCAAATTTGAAAATTGAGAAAAAGTCATAATATCCCTTTGGAGATTTAAAAAAAAATGTCGGAATTTTTTTTTGCTGTTTTTAATCGGAATGGCACGTTTGCAATCCCCTGAGAACATAACAAACTCAATTCAAATGGAATTGATCCCTAAAGAGGTTTTTTTGAAAATGGTCCAAAAACCGATTCTAAAAGTGCCTAAAAATGGACCTCCGAAGGGGTCTATCTCCGGAAATATTGCACCTACGGAACATCCGATGGTGGGAGGTGAAAGAGGACATCAAGAAGAAAACAACACAGTCAGGTTCAGTCTAATCGGTCCAGGCGTTCTCAAGTTACAGGCGGTCAAATTTGAAAATTGAGAAAAAAGTCATAATGCCCCTTTGGAGATTTTAAAAAAAAATTTCGGAAAATTTTTTTGCTGTTTTTAATCGGAATGGCACGCTTGCAATCCCCTGAGAACATAACAAATTCAATTCGAATGGAATTGTCCTCTAAAGAGGTTTTTTTAAAAGTGGTCCAAGAACCGATTCTAAAAGTGTTTAAAAATCGACTTCCGAAGGGGTCTATCTCCGGAAATATTCCATCTACGGAACTTCCGATGGTGGGAGGTGAAAGAGGACATAAAGAAGAAGACAACACAGTAAGACTCAGTCTAATCGGTCCAGGCGTTCTCAAGTTACAGGCGGTCAAATTTGAGAATTGAGAAAAAAGTCGTAATACCATTTTGGAAAGTTTTCAAAAAAAAATCGGAAATTTTTTTTGCTGTTTTTAATCGGAATGGCACGTTTGCAATCCCCTGAGTACACAACAAACTCAATTCAAATGGAATTGACCTCTAAAGAGGTTTTTTTAAAAACGGTCCAAAAACAGATTCTAAAAGTGCCTAAAAATCGACCTCCGAAGGGGACTATCTCCAGAAATATTGCACCTAGGGAACTTCAGATGGTGGGAGGTGAAAGAGGACATCAAGAAGAAGACAACACAATTAGATTCAGTCTAATCGGTCGAGGCGTTCTCAAGTTACAGGCGATCAGTTGAGAATTGAGAAAAAAGTCGTAATACTCTCCCTTTTGGAGATTATCTAAAAAATTTCGGAATTTTTTTTTGCTGTTTTTGATCGGAATGCAACGTTTGCAATCCCCTGAGAACATAACAAACTCAATTCGAATGGAATTAACCTCTAAAGGGGTTTTTTTAAAAATGGTCCAAAAACCGATTCTAAAAGTGCCTAAAAATCCAACTCCGAAGGGGTCTATCTCCGGAAATATTACACCTACGGAACTTCCGATGGTGGGAAGTGAAAGAAGACATCAAGAATAAGACAACACAGTTGGATTCACTCTAATCGGTCCAGGCGTTCTCAAGTTACAGGCGATCAGTTGAGAATTGAGAAAAAAGTCGTAATACTCTCCCCTTTGGAGATTATCTAAAAAATTTCGGATTTTTTTTTGCTGTTTTTGATCGGAATGCAACGTTTGCAATCCCCTGAAAACATAACAAATTCAATTGGAATGGAATTAACCTATAAAGAGGTATTTTTAAAAATGGTCCAAGAACCGATTCTAAAAGTGTTTAAAAATCGACTTCCGAAGGGGTCTATCTCCGGAAATATTCCATCTACGGAACTTCCGATGGTGGGAGGTGAAAGAGGACATAAAGAAGAAGACAACACAGTAAGATTCAGTCTAATCGGTCCAGGCGTTCTCAAGTTACAGGCGGTCAAATTTGAGAATTGAGAAAAAAGTCGTAATACCATTTTGGAAAGTTTTCAAAAAAAAATCGGAAATTTTTTTTGCTGTTTTTAATCGGAATGGCACGTTTGCAATCCCCTGAGTACACAACAAACTCAATTCAAATGGAATTGACCTCTAAAGAGGTTTTTTTAAAAACGGTCCAAAAACAGATTCTAAAAGTGCCTAAAAATCGACCTCCGAAGGGGACTATCTCCAGAAATATTGCACCTAGGGAACTTCAGATGGTGGGAGGTGAAAGAGGACATCAAGAAGAAGACAACACAATTAGATTCAGTCTAATCGGTCCAGGCGTTCTCAAGTTACAGGCGATCAGTTGAGAATTGAGAAAAAAGTCGTAATACTCTCCCCTTTGGAGATTATCTAAAAAATTTCGGATTTTTTTTTGCTGTTTTTGATCGGAATGCAACGTTTGCAATCCCCTGAAAACATAACAAATTCTCAGTCTATCGATGGTGGGAAGTGAAAGAGAACATCAAGGAGAGGACAACACATGGTTTCACTCAGAGCTGCACGGACTTTCTGGGAAATACTGAGAATCTTTTGGAAATTACTTGTAATTTCGAACTACTTCTCCTAAATTCTCTATCATCCCAATATATACGTTGTAATATGTGGCCTACCCCTCGCAGAATGTCACTCTGGAGTTTTATTGTATTAGAAATAACTGGAAATTACGCAGAATTTCGCTCTGTTATTGGAAATATTTCAAAATTACTCAAAATATCTCAAAATTACTGGGTACCTCTGAAAATTATGAGAAGATGTTTATGGATGCCTCTGAAGATGTTTATGGATGCACTTAATATATTTCGGAGAAGCAGGAAATTTCATAATTATTCAAAGAAGAATTTTTTGATTTACATAGATTTACTCTGAGCTGCACGTACTTCCTGGGAAATACTGAGAATGGTTTGGAAAATACTTGTGATTTCGAAGTAGTTCTCCACTGTTGGAATCTCAATTTATACGTGGTAAGGTACGGCTTTCCCCTCGGGGAATGTCACTCTGAAATTTTAGTGTATAAGGAATAAATGGTAATTACGGAGAATTTCTCCCGGTTACTGGAAATTTTTCAAAATTAATCAAATTTAGTGGTAATTTCTGAAAATTACTAGGATTTTTAAGGAATTACTTAATATATCTCGGAGATACAGGAAATTTCGTAAATTTTCAGGGCAATAAAAATTTCTTTTGGAAATTACTTGTAGTTTCGACTTTGTTCTCCAGTTTTGAAATATCAATTAATATGTTGAAGTTGCGGTTTACCCTTCGGGAAATATCACTCTGGAATTTTATTGCATAAGAAATAACTGGAAATTTTTCAAAATTAGTGAATTAGTGTTTCTCAAAATGAATAGTAATTTCTGAAAATAACTAAGCGACCAAATATATCTCGGAGATGCAGAAAATATCAGAACTTTTTATAGAAGAATTTCTCGAAATACAAGGATTTACTCAGAGCTGCACAGACTTTCTGGGAAATACTAAGAATCTTTTGGAAATTACTTGTAAGTTCGAAGTAGTTCTCCAGGTTTGGAATCTCAATTTATACGTTGAAGGTGCGGCTTGCTCCACGGGGAATGTCATTCTGTAATTTCAGTTTATAAGATATAACTGGAAATTACGGAAATACCTATCAGTTACTGGAAAGTGTTCAAAATTACTGAAAACTTCTGAAATATATTAAGAATTTTAAGAAATTACTGCCAGCTTCTCGGAAGCGCTGAAAATTTTATAAATTTTTCAAAGAATTTTTTAAAAATACCTGGAATTATTTAGAGTTGCACGGATTTTCTAGAAAATATTGAGAAATTTTTGGGAGGAATATTTGTAATGTCAAAGTATTTCTCCAGTGTTAGAAGTTTACATTATAAATTAACAAATGCAGCTTACTCCTAGAATATTTAGTGTACAAGCCGTTACTCGAAATTTTAAAGAATCTCTATGCTAAAATAAGAATTTCTGGAAATTTTACGGAATTAGTGAAAATTGTAGGAAATTATTACAAATTTCTCGAAACTACTGCAAATTATGAGTGTTTCAAAGCATTTCTTAAAAATAGCTAAAGTTACTTAGAATTACACGGTCCCTCTGGGAAATATTTGTAATTTCAAAGTAATTTTTCATTTTTGAAAATTCAGTTTACATATTTTGAAAATTTTAATGTACGGTAGCAATAAGAGAAAATCTCAGAGAATTTGTCTTATACTAGAAATTTCTCAAAAATTTTAGGTGTTTCTCCATATTACTAAGAATTTTATGTAATTACTGCTAATTTTTTGCAACTCCAGCAAATTCCAGTTATTTCTTGAAAATACTCCTCGTGGCTTACCCCTTGAGAAAAGTCAATCTGGAATTTTAATTCATAAGCAATTACTGAGAATTACAGAGAATTTTTCAATTACCGCAAATTTTTCGAAATTTTGCCAATTACTGCCAAGTTCTCAGATATACTGAAAATTGTATGAATTTCTTGACAATGACAGGAATTACATTTGTATACATTTGTATGTGAATACGGAGTTGCACGGACTTTCTGTAAAGTACTGAGATTTTTTTAAAGAAATACTTGTAATTTCAAAATAATTTTCCGGTTTTTGAAGTTCAGTTTATAATATAATTAAAATGTCTCGCCGTTCGTTCGAAAATCCCGCCTTTTATAGTAAATAAATAAAAAAAATATATCTTTTTTGTGACCTTAGCAACAATAAAAATTATTACTAAAGGTCATTCAGAAATCATTAAAATTTTTAAAGAAATCATTCAAAATTATCTATTGAGTCACACCACATTTTAAAGGTGGCAATCCTACATGTGGAAGGGGTCATTTTTCTTCACTCTCCTTCGCATACTTATGCTGTACAGAGATGATATACACTTTTAGTTTCATCCTACCGGATGCTGTGGCCAATTACCGCAGCAGATATATTCCCGATTTGCATAATCTCCATAGGGATACAACACGAGTATGTCTGTGAGTAATTATCCCAAACATGGTGTTAATTTAACCGTTCCGCTTTGACATAGAAGTTATGGGCAATTTTCTGCTGAACCTGCTGAGGAATAATTACTATGAAAGCACCTGCACCGATTGCGGATGCAAACCTGAATTTAATTAAACTTTTAACTAATTTCAATTTAATTAGATATGTCTAATTGTGTATATAAGCAATATGTGCGTATATAAATAAAATATTTTTTTATTCGACGTTCCCAAAATTGGTTACCACACAACAAGAATGATTTATGCCGATATTTATGTTGTTGCTTATGCTCCTTACGTAATAGACACATAGAAGGGAGGTTTAATATTTCATTCGCCCAGCTGCAGGAAAGCTTCTGGGAAGTCTCCAGGGACTAGTGCGTTAAGAATACAAAATAAGTTCATAAATAATACGGGGGAGTCAGTCAAGTAAACGTCTAGGGTTTGCATTTAAGATTGCAACTATTTTTCACGAAAAATGTGTGTAGTAACTAATACCACAGATGGTTACCGTCAATGGAACAAAACCGGAAATGATTACTAAGATGTGTACAATAACCGAACCCTCCCCATGCATGACAGAAAAAAATGACTCAATAGTAATAATAATGAACACATCGTGCAATTAAGTCGTTATTAATATTGACGTTTTCAAGGATCCGTATCCGATAGGGCCGAATTGGGAACGGTGGCGGTCTAAAAGGCCCACAGGGCCTAAGTGGAGGATCCTTGTGTTCGTTCCTCCCATCCCCCATGGCTCGCTAAATATTATATGAATACACAACTCGGGGGACTCGGGTTCTTTTTTAATTATGGAATATCATTCAAAAGACGGGCAGTGGCTAGAATTTCTTTGGAAAGGCCAAAACATTCCAACAGCGGGTTAAGATCTTGTGAAAGCATCATGTACCCTTTTGCACATTTTTAAAAAAATTGGAAAAAGTTGTTTTGCTGTTTTTCAGTCCCTAAGAATGTAACAAACTCAATTCGAATAACACTAACCTCTAAAGTATTTTTTTTAAATGGTCCAATAAACGCGGTTCTAAAAGTGCCTAAAAATCGACCATCGAAGGAGTTTATCTCCGGAAATATTTCACCTGCCGATGGTGGGAGGTGAAAGTGGACATCAAAAAGAGGAAGAAACAGTTGGACTCACATCGATCGGTCGAGGCGTTCTCAAGTTACAGGCGAACAAAGTTGAGAATTGAGAAAAAAGTCGTAATTCTCCCCCCCTCCCCCCGCCTTTGAACTTTATCAAACCTTTCGAGAATTTTTCTTGCTGTGTTTGACCGGAATGGCACGTTTGCAAGCTCCTAAGAATGTCGATCATCGAAAAAGTTGAACGTACGGAACTTCCGATGTTGGAAGGAGAAATGGGATATCAAAAAAAGGAAAAAACAGTTGAATTTACTCCAATCGGTAGAGGCGGTCTCAAGTTATAAGCGGCAAAATACCCCTCCCCCCCCCCATCCCTTAAATATAAAAAAAAAATCGGGACTTTTTTTGCTGTTTTTGATCGAAATGGCACGTTTGCAATCCCCTAAGATTGTAACAAACTTAATTCGAATGAAATTAACCTCTAAAGAGGTCTTTTAAAAAATGGTTCAACAATGCGAATCTAAAAATGCTTAAAAATCGACAATCGAAGGAGTCTATCTCCGAAAACGTTGCACCTTCGGAACTTTCGATGGTGGGAGGTGAAAGAGGACATCAAGAAGAGGAAAAAACAGGTGGATTCACTCCAAGAGGTAGGGGCGTTATTAAGTTAAAGGCGGTCAAAGTTGAGAATTGAGAAAAAAGTCGTAATACACCCCTTTTGAACATTTTCAAAAAAATCATGCTGTTTAATTTGATTAATTTACTGATGTGGCCTAAACTTGCGTGCCATAATTTTGAATTGTCAGTTTTAGAAATATTGACCTGCCTTTCAGTTTCCATGTTTTTGTTAATGGTAAATATAGCAGTAAATAAACCATTATAAGACTTACCAGATAAGATGATTTGGTCACCATCTTCTTCTTGTACTGTGACCCCTTCATTGTCAAAAGTAATTTTCATGACGCTCTCTTGCATGCGACGTACCGACACCAAATTGCAGGTGGCTTCCGGAGCGTTTAGAAGATCCTTGAGGGTAAGGCAGGTTTAAATTATCATCACCTAAGGCTTTTAAAGCTGTTGCTATTCCTTCGTAAGCACTTGGCAATGTTAATAATAAATGGGTCATCTTGTTCATTTCATTAACAGAAGCGCCCGCTGCTATTAAGTCACAAATTATGGCATCAAAATTTGTAAAATGCTGAAGCATGGTTTTCCCGCCATTAAATTTTAAGCTTAAAAGTTGCTTACGCAAAGCGAGTTGAGTCGCTAAATTACGTCGTTCATAAATTGCATCCAAGCTTTGAATGATGTTCTTGCGGTTGCATTGTCATGCGCAAAGCTAAGAAACGAATCACTCAAATATTCCACAGTTTGGTTCTTAGCAACAGAGTCTTTTTGCATCCACTCATCTGAAACTTCTCCCGGGGTTTCGGTATCCACTACTCCTAGAACATTCAGTTCTGCAAGCAATAGCTTCACTCGATATTTCCACACCACACACTTTTCGCCCGAAAGAAGTTGAACGTTTCGCGATTTTAGACGATTTCATTTTTACTGATTGGAATTTACACGTTCGATTCCACAATTAATTTCTGCTATAAGCACAAAGTCAATTAAAAGTGCCTGGGCCCATAACCTGTTGGAATATGGGGAATCTTAAATAAAAATGCTGCGTATTGCTTACTGAACGCTCGACTGTATGATCACTCACACTACCTAGATTCTTAAAAAGGAATCCTATCGCCTCGCCTTGGAAGCACAAAAAAAGGGTTTGCATTTGTATACAAACTATCTACGTGTATTTACACTTTTTACTGTATAAGCAAAAGTGCGTTTTAATTTTTATTTTCCACCAAATGTAAAAATGTATTTACAATACGAGAAAATTGATTGGATCGCTGGACTTATACATTACATCTCTTCCTTTTTCTAGTATCTCTTCTCAAGAACAATATAAGTTTAAACTTGATATTCATATACAAAAGACTAATATACAAAGTACAAAATATAACATATTTATAACTTTATCATAATAAACAGTTAATTAGATCTTGATCAACTAGGGGATGCACAGTTTTGTCCAAATGAAAATCATCCAAAAAAGAAACACGTCCAAAGTAAATCGATCCACCGATGATTTTCTCCAAAATAAAAACATCCAACGAAATTCAATCCAAACCAGAAAATATCCAAAATAAAATCGTCCAAAGCATTTTCATCCAAAATCTCCTTGAAATGACCTCTAATATCTTTATGGTGGTTGCTATTAGCTCGTTACGGCGGGTTGATATCTAGAGATTATTGATCCGAGTCGGCAGACACAACAAATCGGAATTCTGTTTTATTATAATGGATTGTTTGCATGGATTGTTAATTATTAAAATCTTTAGAGCATAAATTACAAAAAAATACATTAAAATGTATTTCAGTTCATGTAAATGATTCATGTGAATTCATAAAAAATGTAAACAAAAAAAATTTTGGATTTGGGTCCCTCCAGACACCTTCATCATCAGCTGCCTATCATGGACCTTTAAGGCCCTTCTGTACAATCAGGGCTTCAACTAAATCCGACCTTCAGATATTTGACCTCCATGAGAAACACACTGGTATCAAAAGTAATGTCAACGTGACATCAACGAATTTCTTACCCCCATTTGCACCAAGCAAATTTAGGCAAATCTAAAGTTAAGGACCCCTAAACCATACCCAGCCGACCAGCAAATCATCTATGACGTGAATATAACGTGACTATATGACCATATTAAACGTCATGAATATCAATGAAAATGAAGAAATGTCACGTTTATTTTACGTGAAATTTTTGTGATAAAAATTCAACGTACATGACCGAACCAAGCCACTGACTGACGTCTAATAAACGTATAAAAATATTTCCATTTATTCACGAAACTCTGCGTTCTTTTATGTAAAATAACGCTAAAGTCTAAACATAATTACGAATAAATCGGGTTTGCTATTACGAAAAGTTTATTGAATATTATGTAAGCTTACTGAATATGTATGATAATGGTGTAATAGAATATAACCGAATATTACAACTTTACAACTATTCAACAAACTGAACAAACAATCGTAAAGAAATAACAATAACACTGTTGCCATGTTGCCAACTCAAAAATTTAAATTCTCTCATTTAATATTTAATTCACCAGAAATGCTCCCAGGGAGCGCCCGTATCATTGAAAACCTCGCTGTAATCCTCGCGCGATTTGCATGCGCAGAATAAGGTAATTAATAGCATTTTTGCTTAATGTTCTAGAACAGTCCGACAGGAATCTCTATTCTCTACTCTCTGAATCATATTTTAAAGTTAGAAATGTTCACAAATTGCTCTAGAGCAGCAAACCGAAAATGCTATAACATGACCTTTTTTTTTTATTTTTCCGCATTTATTTTTTATTCAAAGTTTCTTGCCTACACCAACGAGCTAGTATTTTACATCTGAAAAGACTCTCCTGTTTTACAGTTTTGGCCTCACTTTTTTAGCAGTAAACACCTAAAAAATGGCCGCGATTCTTTGCAATGGTTTTTTTTCACCTTTCGCTGATGAAAATAAAATTATCTATTGCAAAAATTTAAGAAACATTTTTGGAAAACGTACAAATCCCTTTTAAAAAATTTAGAGTCACTAGTAATGTTTAAAAAAATTAACTAAAAAATAAAACAGGAATTTTCCATTTAAAATTTAAAATTAGTCAACAATTTTTTTTTTTTGTCTATATTTCACTTTTATGGAACTCTTACCTTCCTTGTAAATGTTCCATAATCCTCTTATGAAAGTATGTAAAGGTAACTTAAAAAACGTTATACAGATAATTAAAAATAAATTACACTTATTTTTTGGTCTCTTTATGTGGTATTTTCATATTTAAAATCAAACGTTTCGTTTTTCATTCATCATCAAATTATTATTTTTAAATACAGTATAGGATTATTTTTATTGTATTCTGAATTTCCTTGCAAGTCTGCATTTCAATTCAGCATGCAATTCGAATAAAAATTCAGAATTATAATGGTACCATAAAAACGAAAAGTCGGATTTTAAGGAAAATAACACGTTGAATAGATCAAAAAGTGGTTAAAAGTGTCATTTATTTTTATTTATCTCTTTTAATTAAGATCGGAAAAAATAAAAACTTTTTTCAAAATTTTTGTTTTTTGCGAATATTTCCGAAACCAATTGGAATTTTCGAAATTTGTAAGTAGATACAGCAAGTAATTTTTATGCACTTTTAGTTGCGCAAAGCGGTGAAAAAGATGATTTAAGAAAAAATAACTCTAATACTAGGAAATACGACGGGAAAATAAATTACAGCAACACATAAAAAGTTACAAAATGAAGCCAAACTAAATAAGCAGAACACAAAGAGATCACAGAAAAAAAATGATGAGAAGTGAAGTAAACAAGAAAGCTAAAACTTTTTTATAAATAAAAAATATAAACAAATAAACTTTATTTAAAAACAAAGTTATTGCAACTTAAAAGAGTTATTGCAACAAATAAAAAATGAAAAAAAAAAAAATTTGAGAAGCAAATACATATAGGTCTCATTAAGAAAACAAAAAGAATTAATAAATTAATAAGAACAATAACCACAAAATATTACTAAAAGATTAAATTAATTCAAAAAGTGGAAAGGCTACATTAAATTTTTGAAAAATCACAAAAACAAAGTGATAGTTTTAGAATGTTTTGCATGGAAAGTAAAAAAAAAAAACAGGAGGTAAGATAATTTGCGAAGCAAAAATTTAGGATCATTAAAAAATAAATAAAATAGAGTTGATGAGCCTCATAAGTCAAGAAAAAAAAAGAAATAAACGAATAAAAATTATAAGTGAAAAAAAAACACTATATTATTATATTAAGTATAAATAAAAATATTAAATTTCAAAACACTGCATTATAAGATTAAGTAACTCTATCGAGTTTAAAACGCGATTTACCGACGACTCAAAGAGTGTTTAAAAGTGTAAAATAAGAAACGGGCCAATCAGAACGGCGTAGCCAAGATCTGGTTTTGCCTCGCAACAAAATCAGAACTTATCTTTTCCTCCCCTGTCAGGTAGTAACTATATTGAGTTCAAAGTGGCACCTAAAAAATGGCGGTGATATCCACCACTAGTGACGTCAATTGACTTATTACTTCAAATAACTACAAATCGTGTTTCATCAATTGATGAAATTACTGTGACGATGAAATTACCTTGTGGGTACTTTAAAAATGGCGGACCTCCGGCCAAAAAACGGGCCATTTTTAGGGGAATATCGGTATTGGTTTGCTCTGGTCGTATCTTCTACCTCATTGGTTTACACTTTACAATTTTACTATTTTTATGTAAAGGCAGAAATTTTCCGAACTGAAATTGTCCGAAATCGGTAATTTTCCGGAAAAATATCCTTCCTTGAAATGGAAATTTGTGGCATTTGTCACAAGTCCCTTTCTTTTTAACTTAACCGTCAAAGTTTTACTAGATTTTTAATATACACACGATGCACATAAAACAAATATTGAACACATTTAAAAATGCTACAAATTTTTAATTCCAAATGTTTCTTATTTTACCGGAAATTTTATGAATATTATTTTTCCGGAACTTTTACATCACTACATGACTTATAGCAGTTATAGCGTATTTCTTTGTTAAAGTTAGTGCTGCACTAGATATCGCACGAAGGCTGCACTCGTTCGTTGTCCGTGCAGTAAAGCCTAGTTCTCATAGCGTATTCCATTGGTAACATTAGTGCCGCACCAGAGCAAATATTGCACACCATTGGTGAAGTTAGTGCAAATTTGGATGTTCCATTGGGAAACGAGTGCCGCACTTTTTGCATTTAGTGCAGCCAGTTCCGCACCAGGTCAGGTAGGTGGTGCGGCACCTATTGGCTATTGGTGGATGGGGGGACCACAAAGCATAGTTTTATATTTTTCTAATAGGTAACTCTAAGAAAATAAACGGGAAATTAATGCGGTATCGTGAATTCTCTCTTCCAGTCCATATTTCCTGCCAAAGATATTTCAAGGTCAAAAAATCGGTCTCCATTGACTTTGCACTTTTACTGCACTGACAACGAACCAGTGCGGCCCTCGTGCGATTCTAATGCAGCACTAATTTTACCAATGAAAATCTCTGGCCAATGAAATTGGTCAATAAATTTTTTTGACCAATTAATGTTGTCAAGATTTTCATTCTCACTTTCACAATTTCCTATAGAATGACGCTCCTTCATAACGATCAATAACATTTTTAACAATGAATTTTATTTTGGACGAACACTTATTTGTTTCCAAAAGATAAGGCAAATACTCTTCTTCACTCTATCTGCTGGAAGAGAGAATTGACGATACGGCTGTATATAATTCCCCCTTTTATTTTATTAAAGCTACCTATTAGAAAAATATAAAATTATGCTTTGTGGTTTCCCATCACCCACCAATATCCTTGAAATCGGTGCTGCACCACCTACACGACCTGGTCGCACTAAGGTCAAAAAGTGCGGCATTAGTTTCCCAATGGAACGCTCAAACTTCTACTAACTTCACCAATGGTGTGCTCGGGTGCGGCACTAATTTTACCAATGGAAAACGCTATTAGCAGTTAGCACTAAAGAACGTCAAACGTCAATGTTATTGTTTGACATTGTTGGCCCTTCGTTCGCATTACTCTAAATACAGAAAATTCTCGGGAAATCCTATCATCGATTTGACCGAAGTGTGATCTTTGATCATGCTTCGCTCACATCATGGATGAAATGCTCCGAAATGGAGCTTTTTCGCTCGTATTGGCAACACTGATAATAAACATAGTCGACAGACCACACTCGGAATATTAAAATACCGCAAAAGTAGTTCTATAAGCACTCCCTGTTTGAAGGTCACTTAAGGACACTGCATAATTTTTCGTTGGATGAAAATACGGTGGATCGAGAAAATTTTGGATGTTAATACTTTGGATGTAAATTGGTTTCGATGGAATTTCGGTGGACGTTTTTATTTTGGACAAAATCATGAGTGGACTTAATAAATTTGAACGTTTTTTTATTGGATGTTTTTACTTTGGATGATTTTGTGTGGACCCATCAACTATCACTAATGACTTATAAGATGTAATAATAAGATACCTAATAATAATAACAATAATATAAATAGTAATAATAATATAAAACAGTAGATGCTTAGGATTTCATAGTGTTTGCTTTTCAGCAAAACTTAATATTTATGACTACTCTCTTCATTAATTTTTTGATGTATTGTCAGTAACTCTCCACTGACCCTCTACTTTCTTTAAATGAATAACATTTCAGAAAAAAAATTTCTTTTAAGAGACATTATGGTCAACTATGATGCCCTTTTAAAAAAAGATAAGTTTATGTCATAACTTAAAAATATGAAGAAGCACAAAAAATCTGAGTACGCCAATGAGTTCTGCTTTAAAAAGTGCCCCGAAATTAAAGACCTCGACTTCTAAAGTGCCTTTTTAAAAATATTTATTTTACAAAAAAGACATACGCAACTACTGGGTACAAAGTTTAGGCAGAGAATGAATATAATTTTATTTAAAGCGTTAAAGAAAGCTCAAAGCATAATAGGCACTATCAGCATTCAATTAAATTCAAAAAATCTAATTAAATCAAAATTTTATTAAATCAAAAATTCAATTAAATGTCCTAAAAATTCGACTTCGTGGCGTAGGAATTCACATTTATCAATTTCAAGTTTCAAATTTGCGTCTCTGAGTTTCTGAAAGACAAGTTTTAAATTTTGAATGTGTTCTGTTAAGCCAGAGCTGAAAATAATAACATCGTCCATGAATACCATGCAGATCTTATTTTGAACATCTTTAAGTACTTCATCCATTACTCTGTGAAAAGTGGATGGAGCATTTTTAAGACCAAACGGCATTCTTAGGTTATATCCATAATGGCCATTCTCCACGCTAAATGCAGTTTTTTCTACAGAGTTCTTTTCCATCTCGATTTGGTGAAAACCGCTAGCAAGATCTAATGTGGAAAAATATTGAGAACATCCGAGCTTGTCCAAAATGTCACTGATGTTAGGTATAGGATATCTGTCAGATATTATTTTTTCCTACAGTCCACTACTATTCTCCATTTCTGTTCTCCAGATGCATCTATCTTTTTAGGAACAATCCATATTGGAGAAGACCATGGTGAGCAGGATGGCCTAATTATTTCTTTTTCTAACATTTCGTTTATTTGTCTCCGAACTTCCTCCTTATAACTCCTCCTTATATGTATATACGGATATCTATATGATTTTGTATGAACTGGAAGCTCGTCTGATGTTTTTATTTCGTGTTTAATTTTTGTACAAGTATCAATTAGAAGTTTAATTTGAAGAGTTCAAAAGTTCAATATAGGGGAGAGCATTGTTTGATGAAATATTAATTTCAATCAACTGTGGAGTTTTGATAAACTTGCTTGGGAAAGTTTGACTCATTTTGTGTTTCGTTTGTCGGGGAGTTCATTGAACAATGATCAAAATTTTGGATTTCACCTAAATTATTAGACATGTGGGTCATGTGGTCACTTTGAGAATTTGATTCCTGATCAAAATTTCCATGGTTGTATTGATCGTTATCCCAATATAATGATTCATCGCAGAACATTGAATCGGGATTGTTATCGGACATAGGATCTTCAGTGAAATAAAGTTCCTGTGAAGTAAAATTGAAGTGTGAAGATTTGTGAAAAACTTTTGTGGCGGCATTTGTCGAGGTCTTATATTAAATGGTGTTGAATTAAATGTGGGTGTATTAAATGCTGGATTTGGTGGAATGTTAGGCGAATTAAAATTTGAGGTAATAAAGTTTTGTGGGAAATGGTTTGAGTTAGGTTGGTAATGGCCAAAAGAATTTCTGGGTTGAAATTGTTGTGGTTTATTCATTGGTTGATTAAACTTTGGTAAACTATTCGCACTTTCTGCAATCCGCAAAATCTTTAAAAATTTTCGTACTCTGTTGCATATGCTAATACATCTTCCAACGAATTTGGATGTTTAAGATACAAATTGTTTCTCATTGTTCCAGTGCAACTGGCAGTAAATGTATTCAAAGCTGTTTTGTCAGATAGATTCAAATGACAGACTTTTTCAGTTCTTCTTAGATTTATATCATTCGAAATTCGTTGAATGACTTCGCTACGCAGCATTTGCAACCTAGTGCCAAAAGTGTTTATGTCTTCACCTTTGTGAGGACGTGCACAAGACAATTCTTGTACCAAAATATCAAGATTCCTACGGTCAGCAAAACATTGCAATAGAGCAGATCTTAATAAATTCCAAGTCGTTAACTCTGATCTATTACCGATCATTATTTACGCTTTACCAACTAATTTTGATCTGATACAGTCCAAAATGTGGTTTTGAAAAGCATCATCATTAACTGCCCAATATGTTTCGATTAAGCTTTCACAGCTAGAAATAAACCTATTCAAAAGATTGCTATTACCGTCAAAGGGCCTGACAACCACGATCTTAGACTTAAAAAGTTGCCAATTTACACCGGCTGGGTCATTGTTGACTGCCATATTTGAGTCTTCAATTTGGATTTGCTCAGTATCTCTAAATAAATTATTAAATAATTCGTTCATATGATCTACTTCTTTTTGATCGATATTGCTCATTCAGTAATAAAAAATATTTATATAATTAATGACTAGGTCGTAATATTAAATTATTTTGCCTTCAATAGACTGATTTAAAATTATTTTGTCTCCAATAGACTGAACTAAAATTATTTTGTCTCCGATAGACTGGATTAAAACTATTTTGTCTCCAATAGACTGATTTAAAATTAATTTGTTTCCAATAGACTGAACTAAAACTATTTTGTCTCCGATAGACTGATCGTAAAATTATGCCATTTGCACCCTTAAACAGAGGGAAATGCAGCGAAAGGAAAGACACATACGTAGTGACGTCGTCTTCTTTCCTTCCCGATTCCTGCCCTTACATAGTGGTCCCAGTGGCTGGTAGAGTGGTAGGTCGTGGATTCTGATGACTGTGCTGAAGTTTTTGGGAAATCACGTTGCACGACGGAAAACTCCGCGAAAATCCGACGCACGACTTCACAATCCTACCGACTGCGCCAATTAAAGATCTCGACCACTAAAATGCCTTTTTAAAAATATTTATTTTACAAAAAGAACATACGCAACTACTAGGTACAAAGCTTAGGCAGAGAATGATTACAATTTTATTTAAAGCATTAAAGAAAGCTCAAAGCATATTAGGCACTATCAGCATTTTCTTTGTTCTGGTACTGCAGGTCTGAGTCAGGTGCATGGTCAAGTATTTCTACTTAGGGCTGGTTACATAACTCCGACAATGTTTTTACAGAATTGCGATATCCGCGATATTAAGCGAAATACAACTCATTTTCAAATTGGGCCAAAATTGAAAAATCGACTGTGGCGCCAAAACAAATGACAATCGCGAAAATCTGAAAGCACCATTAAAGCTATCTTGAAAAAGCCTACTGGCATGCGAGGTCGGTTTCCTTCTAGCGCTAATAATAACGCAGATATCCTATTCGGAAAACCAATTTGGGACACCCTGTACTCTCATAAAATCAATTCTCCAATTTGCTTATGCATAAAAAATTATATATTTTCTCCTAGACAGGTTCATGAAAGAATAGACTTTAAGTGCAAAGCTCAAGTGTTCTTTAAAGGATTAAAATTGCGTGAAACAAGGGATCCCGGAGCGACGCGAGACTGAAGTATCGACTATCCATTAATCAAATCAATCAATTTGCGAGAGAAACTCACTCACGTTTACTCTGCTGACAACAATTCATCAGCTCGAAAAACAATGCAACTTATCGGAAAAACATCGATGACACGTAATTTATGGGATGAATTATGCCTCATTCTTCTAAAGTGCCTCCCACACTTAGCATTTTCTGCTTTAATTTCTCTATTTTCCAAATGAAGCAAGTATCGACTTGCACATCACGAAGACGGGCGGTTGAAAATTAGGTTCGTCTTTGGCCGGAGTTCACATTTCATCCCGCCTGATCCCAAATTGGACCAGGCTCATTCGGCGGGAAAATTGTATGACCTATACCTGCAGGACGTTCTTGCAAGCACGGGAATAAATTTCCTGCAACGTAGGAACCTAATTTTGAATTTCACCTGCTTGAGGTGTGACGGTCGTTTTACTTACAAGGAAGTGGGTCAGATTCGATTGCAAATTTGTCCATAGGAAAAAAGCAGGAGGGCGAATTGTATAGGCAGCAATCAAACGGCAGAATTTAAGCCTCGCTGACTTGGAAAAGCCCTGCGACACAAATTACTGTGTCAGAAGCTTTTAGGACTGTCATTTCCGCAGGACAATATCAAACAATTATTGTTGCCGCTTGCAGAGTGGAAAAATCGTTTAGACTCGTTACGACCGGTATTGTGTCGAACGCATTTACTTAATTGTTTCTTTTTTTTACGTAATAGACACGTTTCGCTAAATTTCTTTTCACTTGCTGAAAGCTTCTAATCCAAAACGTCCGAAACAAACACCACATCTAGAGAGACAGTGAGACGGACATCTCTGGCCGCAAAAAAATCCATTATTTTACTAAAGTAGGAAAAGTGGCAAAAACAGCACTGGCCGAAGTGTAGCCGAATAATTTTTCTCCCGAAATTAAGTTAAGAGGTGACAGGTTTGCGAAATTAATTACGGGGAACGTGGGATCATTAATAAAGACAAATTAGACGAAAAAATTGCGAAACAGGAAAGTGTTTTCTTTAAGTGGACAGGGGTCAATTAATTATTAAAAGCAAAAAGTATAAAAGACGAGTAAGAGGAAAAGTGGGTAATATTGCGGGGTAAGTATATGACTATTAAAATGGTAAAATGTCTCATGGAGAAAATAAAACCTGCAGCAGAAATATTTTTGTCTGATAGCATTGCCTGTACCTAAAAAACCAAACAGAGAATCTCTAAAGAGAGCTTGAAATAATTACTAGGAAGTTTGGAGAAAGGTGCCCAGAAAAGGCAAACTAAAAAGAAATGTTGCTTGAGCACAAACATCAAAAAAACCGATTGGGCCGATTGGCCACATTTTGTGCCAATTTGAGTGTACTTATATTTTACCCTGTAGTTTCTCACATTTTACCCTGTCGATTCCACTGAAATAATTCAGAGAGGGAGTACACATATGGGGCCTTGATTAGACCGAAAATCAAGGTCCTAGCTTTGAATTTGAAATTTTGACAAATTTTTAATTTTTACATTTAAAATTGCTGCTTTGAGGTCTATTTGCGCCGAGACCGTGCATCCAATCGACTCGATTTTTATCACAGGGGATACCTTGAAATGTTTTCTTTTCAGCACCAATGAACCACTTTTCCCTGGGACGTCACCAAATGATATTAATTGAAGCTCGAAAGGAAATCTGCAGATTTTTGAAATTTTGGCAAAATTTCGGTTAGGTCTTAAGAAACTCTTTCCAAAAGAAATACGTTGTGCAATGCTTTTTAAACGGGACACCATTGATTTCGTCATAAATAAAAGATGGAGGCGAAAAAAAAAATTGCCGCTGTAGACAGGTGGATTAAAGAATGTTGATATCTCTGAAACGGATAAAATGAGAGGAGGAAAGAAGTTTGTTACCATGGTTCCTTAGGGAATGGGCTGCAAGTTGCAGTGGGTCAAAACTTCAAAACTCAAAACCTTCCTTATGGTACCAAACCCATGGGTACCATTAACTAAATTGTGCAAATAAGATTTCGGGCTTTTACACGTGTGTTCCTCCTAAGAAAAATGTTGGTCAATGCGTATTATATGGTAGGAATATAGATTACGTTATTTCTAGGGTACTGTCGACTATAGATGATTGAAATTTGGATGGTAGGTACCTACGGGAGTGTCATAAATTGTGATATAGTTGCCATAGCTATCATAGCTACAGTACAAAAAAATGGCCTGTCTACACAGGGTGATTCAAAAATGGTAATGTTTCTGAAACGAAAAAAGCTGAAGTTTGGTACCATGGTTCTTTACGGAATGGACTGCAAGTTGCCATGCAAGTCGAAACTTTTTTAAAGTACCAAACCCATGGGTACCATTAACGAAATTTTGCAAATACACTGCAACGCAAAATTAAAGGATATTAATATTTCCACTTCAAATTCAAATTGGGATTATTCCCCAACTATAAAGCCGATTTTGAAAAACTTTTTTCAATTTGTGGTTACATTCACAGTCTCGAGCTTAATACATGGAAAAACGTTTTGTTGCACGGCGACTCTATTATACAGGGTGAAGCAGGCAAGTATGTTTCGTGTATGCATTTCCTTCAACCCGCACTCATTTGGTGACAGCTGTTAATGGACTATTTTCTGCCTAATCCTCAACCCATATTTGCTTTACAAGCACCAGTTTGGAGTTCTCGCTTTCGCTTTCGGTTCTCTTGTGGCAATTAAGTTAATAAAACGGTCCTGCTGCACCGACGATTTCCTTTTTTGACCTTGACCTCGTCGGCTTGAGATTAAGTTCTCGAATTCTTGAAAAAACTTTATTTTCAAGCGACTTACCACACTCTGCGAAACGCCTAAATGGACGCATGCTGGCTTCCAGGCTTCCAGCATATCTTCAGCTCTACCTTTTTCCTCAAAACTTAAACTATGGCGTTTCATGATCGTTTAATTTCAAATGAAATTATACCTGAATGACAGTAAATGTCAAACAAGTTTCATAAAAGGATCCATGACAACTCTCACAAGCAAGGCCTACCGCCGTGACTACGTCCCAAAACCTGATTAGTTTAAGTTTTGAATGAAAAGATACCAATGCAGAAAAAATCTTATATCTCCAAAACTAGTGGAGAAAAAGTCAAACTCCAAACCGGTGCTTGTAAAACAAAGACGGGTTGATGACTAGGCAGAGAATAGTCCATTGACAGCTGTCACTAAATTAGTGCGGGTTGAAGGAAATGCATACATGAATATAGTTGCCTCGCAACAAAACATTTTCCATGTATTAAGCTCGAGGCTGGGAACGTACCTACAAGATAAAGAAAAGTTTTTCAAAATTGGCTTTACAGTTTGGGAATAATCTCATTTTGAAATCTAAGTGAAAATATTAATTTCCTTTAATTTTGCGTTGCAGTGTAAGTTTTCAGGCTTTTACACGTGTGTTTATCATACCAAAAAAGTTGGTGAACGCGTATTATATGGGAGGAATTTAGATTACGTCATATTTAGGATACTCTCGATGGTACATGGTTGAAATTTGGATGGTAAGTCCTACGGGGGTATCATAAATTGTGATATAGTTGCCATAGCTATCATAGCTACAGTACAAAAAATCGCCTATCTACACAGGGTGATAAAAAATGGTGATGTCTCTGAAACGAATAAAGTTAGAGAGCTGAAATTTGGTACCATGGTTCCTTATGGAACAGACTGCAAGTTGCCATGCAAGTCGACACCTTTTTAAGGTAATCAATCCATGGGTTCCATTAACGAAATTTTGCAAATAAGTTTTCAGGCTTTTACATGTGTGGTTCTTATAGGAAAAACATTCATCAACGCCTATTGCATGGAAGGAATGTAGATTCCGTCATATTTAGGGTGCTGTTGATGGTACATAAATATTTTCAAAGAAATAGCCGACAAGTCATGGAAAAATGACGAATTCTTTGAATACGCTAGATAGCACCGTCAAATTATTCAGAATAGTTGTTTTATTGAAAAATCATTTTCAAAGACCAAAGAGTCAATTCTCTGAGTGAGAGAACTCTGAGCTGAAGAAAGAAATATCTTTCTTCAACAAGAAATTGAAGAATAACATGCAGTATAGAGTGTGACCGTTTTTCGGATTTAACCATTAGGAGTTCGGTTATTTGAAGACATACGAAAAAAGTTAAATTAGAGCAAAGTTGTGCAATTGGAAAATTTTGACTGGCTTCGAAAAAATTTCCAAAAAATCAAAATTTTGAAAAAAAAAATTATTTTGTAATTTAAAGCAATAAGTAAAAATAATTTGATAGCCACTTTTTGCTCTGTTCAACGTGGCGTTTTCATTCAACCAGTATCAACTTATTTTTTTTTTAAATACGGTCCTTTAAAAACGGATTGAACTGTTTGATTGGTGGTGGGTACGCAGACTATCCAATCCAATACCTTTTTCAAAAATTTAATTTTTTGCAAATATATCCAAAACCAGTCAGAACTTTCGAAATTTGAAAACGTTATTTTTATACCCTTCTAATTGCGCAATTGCTCTATTCTAACCTTCCTCGTAGCTCCCAAAATAACCAAAATCTCCATGGTTAAACTCGATAAACGGTTATCTTTATACAAAACTTTTTATTAGAAAAAGACTTTTCCAAATATTAGGAAAATAATATTATATCAGTCGTTCAAGTTGCTAGAGGTTTATCAAATTTGCATTTGGTTCTTAATTTTGGTTTTAAGCAATTTTTACGAAAGATTTTTTGACATATCTGTTCCACTTCTTTAAAACTTCCACCAGGTTTTTTTTTAAATCAATTAGTCACAAAAACGCGATAGTAAAAGTGCTTAATAATCGACCTACGAAGGGGTCTATCACCGAAAATACTGTACCTACGGAACTGCCGTGGCATCAAGGACATCAAGAAGATGAAAAAACAGTTGGATGCACTCAGATCGGTCGAAGGCGTTCTCAAGTTACAGGCGGTCAAAATTGAGGATTCAGAAAAAGTCGTCGTACTTTGGACATTTTCGAAAAAAATGTCGGAAAAACTTTTTTGCAGTTTTTGATCCAAATGGCACGCTTGTAATCCCCTAAGAACGTAACAAACTCAATTCGAATAAATTTAACCTCTAAAGAGGTTTTTTTTTAAAATGGTCAAAAAGACGCGATTCTAAAAGTGCTTAAAAATCGAGCTCCGAAGGGGACTATCTCCGAAAATAGTGCACCTACGGAACTGCCGATGGTGGGAGGTCAAAGAGAACATCAAGAGGAGGAAAAAATAATTGGATTCACTCCGATCGGTCGAGGCGTTCTCAAGTTTCAGCCAGTCAAAGTTGAGAATTGAGAAAAAAAGTCGTCATACTCCCTTTTTTGGTCATTTTCAAAAAAAATCGGAAAAACTTTTTTTCTGATTTTGATCGGAATAGCACGCTTGCATTCCCCTAAGAATGTAACAAACTCAATTCCAATAAATTTAATCTCTAAAGAGGTTTTTTTTTAATAGTCATAAAAATGCGACTTTAAAAGTCGAGCTTAAAAATCGACTTCCAAAGGGGTCTATCTCTGAAAATACTCCACCTACGTCACTTCCGATGGGAGGTAAAAGAGGACATCAAGAAGAGGAAAAAACAGTTGGCGTCGCTCCGATCGGTGGAGGTGTTCTCAAGTTATAGGCGGTCAAAGTAGAGAATTGAGAAACTTACCCCACCTACGTAACTCCCGATGGGAGGTAAAAGAGGACATCAAGAAGAGGAAACAAACAGTTGGAGTCGCTCCGATCGGTGGAGGTGTTCTCAAGTTATAGGCGGTCAAAGTAGAGAATTGATAAACTTACCCCACCTACGTAACTTCCGATGGGAGGTAAAAGAGGACATCACAAAAACACAAACATCACAAAAAAAGTTGGAGTCGCTCCGATCGGTGGAGGTGTTCTCAAGTTATAGGCGGTCAAAGTAGAGAATTGAGAAACTTACCCCTCTCTTTTCGACATTTTCGAAAAAAAATCGGAAAAAACCTTTTTGCTTTTTTTGATCGGAATGGCATGCTTGCAATCCCCTAAGTACGTAACAAACTTAATTAGAATAAATTTAACTAAAGAGGCTTTTTTTTTAAATAGTCAAAAAAACACGATTTTAAAACTGTTTAACTGCTAAACTGCTTAAAAATCGAATTTCCGCAGAATTATTTAAAAAGTTACATACTGTTATGGGAAAATTTATGCATGAGGGTCAAAATGTAGCAAAAAGTGGTTTTTCTCGCCTCCCCCCCCCCCCCACCCGTCACGGAAGACTAGATCCGCCACAAATCAGACAAACAGGGCGGCGTAAAAAAGTGTTTACATCATTTTAAAGAAAACCGCATAAATATTTTGACAAATTACTAACATTACTAAAGAGTTTATATTAAACACCGTTAAAACTTTGACCTTTTTCCCACTTTGAGGGACTGAATGTCCACAACCGTTTAAAATAAATCGGAATGGTTGTTACTTTCGTAACTTACTTTTTGAATGTCTATCAATGAGTTTTTTCAACAATTTATCGTAATGCGCTTCTCTAATCTTGATTGATGACAAGCTGGCATTCTTGCAGCCCTAATTGGTTTACAGTCTCTTCCTGTGTGAGATGCACAGTAGTCCCGACACAGCCCCTTGAGACCAGATGTTTCCAATTTTCTAGGTTACCCGCTCGTATTTCACGCCACCACTTTCCGATGATGGCATTAAACACCCGCCGGAATTCGGCCAACAATTTGCATAGGTTCTAGTTTTCGGCAAAAGGAAAAACCTTCTCGAGCAACTTTTCCTTGGCAGCTCGGTCCAGATTCGTTTTTGATGCCGTCCCGACGCCGTTTTTTCGTCCCGGCGTCGGTCGTGGGGCCATCTGACGTCCCCGATTTGCATAATGTCCAAATATCATGCTAAGTTAGTTGGCGACGGAATAATTCACGAGGCACTTGATGCTGATTGAGATTGTATTACGTCACATTTAAATAACATGCGGGGATTCCGAACTGATGGCGACCGTTTCGGAAATATTCAAATCAGTCTAATTTACCGCACCGAATCGAATGTTGAGAATGGGGAAAATGAGTTCGATTCAAGGCGATTGGGAACTGTCCAATTTCGGGAAATTATGCCTTGATAGCATTGAGCTCCGTTTGGATTAGGGATTCATCAAGTCAATTGGCTTTGCAATTTTAAGAAATATTTGACTTGACCTGAAAAAGAAAAATAGTTAACTACTCGGTATTTACTTGAATTGTTTTTTTTACAGTCAACAGACGTTTGGTTATTCTCGTGATATCTAGCTGTAGAAAGTACATTATTGTGTACTTTCTACTGTATTGTGTAAACAAAAAATTGTGCAGTGCATTGTAAACTTAAGTAAGAAGCAAACTACAAGTTTAGGTCTTTAGTAAAAAGACAGAAGTCAGGTTTTTGTTTTCTGGCCATTATTTGAAAAAACTCAGAACGAATAGCGGAGAACAGAAAAATGTAGTTCTTCAATAAAACGAAAAAGTTGAGGACTTGTGAAACTCTAAGTCTTTATTAAAAAGGAAATTGAAGCAAATTTATGTAGCAAACTCTGCCCCCATCTGAAGTAAGGGGCAAATGCGAGACAACAGTGCGTTCCACATTTATGTCTAAAAGACTAGAAGAAATTGATTTCTAAATCTTCATTAAAGAAGCAAATTGAAGGGATTTTCTCCAGTAAACAGAAACCTATAATTCTTCATCAGAGAAGAGGGTGAATAGAACTTTGGCCAATAAATGTAAGCTTCATGGAAAGAATCGAATAAAAGCGAAATAACTATTTTAGTTCTTCACAGATCAATTGAAGAAACTTTCTAGAGATTATCTGAAAACAAAAATAAACCAATGGCAAAGAAAGTAAAATCTGTATCTTCTCAAAAAAACACAAAATCTAAGAAAAATTATTTTTAATTTTTATCAGAAAACAAAATGAAGCGAGTTTCTCTGCCCAGCTACCACAGGTTTATTTGACATTAATAGCGGGGGTTTCAAATAAGAAGGGAACTGAAGAAATTCAGTTTATACTTCATTAAAAAACGAATTTTATAGGTCTTCTCAAAAAATTTTTGATCGTTTTCAGGGACAAATGGAACCAAAATGCTTTACACAAAAAAAAACTATAAAACATCTAACTCTTATTCATCAGAAAGGAAATTGAAGAAAACTTGTGCACCGAAATATGGGCTTTATGTAAAAAAAAACAAATAAGTAAAAGCGAAACAATAGTTTTCTGTAAAACAAAAATGGTTTTTAAAACAAAAGTTTAACTGCAGATTATATTATACCCTCAAATATCACAAATTAAATAATAAAGTGCGTTTTTAGACGTACCGAAACCATCAATATGGAGATAGATTGTTATCATAACCCAATGTTCTAAAAATCGACCCCTTCGGAGGCCGATTTTTAGGCACTTTTAGAATCGCGTTTTTGGCCCATTTTTAAAAAACCTCTATAGAGGTTAGTTTTATTCGAATTGAGGTTGCAAACGAGCCATTGCGATCAAAAACAGCAAAAAAATTTTTCAGGGTGGGTATTAAAATTTTTTTCTCAATTCTCAACTTTAACCGCCTGTAACTAGAGAACGACCGGACCGATTGAAATGAATCCAACTGTTTTGTCCTCTTTTTGATGTCCTCTTTCACCTCCCACAATCGGAAGCTCCATAGGTGCAAAAATTTCGGAGATAGACCCCTTCGCACGTCGATTTTTAGGCACTTTTAGAATCGCGTTTTTGGACCAAGTTTAGAGGTTAATGGTATTGTTAATGGTTTAGAGGTAATTCGAATTGAGTTTGTTACGTTGTTAGGGGATTGCAAGCGTGCAATTCCGATAAAAAACAGCAAAATGATTTCCCTGAATGTTTTTCGAAAATGTGCAAAGGGGGGGGGGGGCTGTTTACGACTTTTTTCTCAATTCTCAAATTTGACCGCCTGTAACTTTAGAGGTCAATTTCATTCGAATTGAGTTTGTTACGTTCTCAGAGGATTTTAAAACATGCCATTCCGATCAAAAACAGCAAAACAAAAATTCTCATTTTTTTTTTAAATCTCCAAGGGAGGGTATTGCGACTTTTTTCTCAATTCTCAACTTTGACCGCCTGTAGCTTGAGAATGCCTGGACCGATTGAATTGAGTCCAACTGTTTTGACCTCTTTTTGATGTAATCTTTCACCTTCCTCCATCGGAAGTTCCATAGGTGCAATATTTCCGGAGATAGACCCCTTCGGAAGTCGATTTTTAGGCACTTTTAGAATCGCGTTTTTGGACCATTTTTAAAGAAACCTTTTTAGAGGTTAATTTCATTCGAATTGACTTTATTACGTTCTCAGGGGATTTTAAAATGTTATATTCCGATCAAAAACGGCAAAAAAAATGTTCCGTAATTGTTTTGAAAATCTCCAAAAATTTTTTCGAAATTGTCCAATCGAGGGGGTTAAGTATCTCAATTCTCAATTTTGACCGCCTGTAACTTGAGAACGACCGGACCGATTGAAATAAATCCAACTGTTTTGTCCTCTTTTTGATATCCTCTTTCACCTCCCATAACCGGAAGTGCCATAGGTGCAATAGTTCCGGAGATAGACCCCATTGGAAATCGATTTTTAGACACTTTTAGAATCGCGTTTTTGGATCATTTTTAAAAAAACCTCTTTGGAGGTTAATTTGATTCGAATTGAGTCTGTTAAGTTTTAAAGGGATTTTAAAACGTGCCAATCCGATCAAAAACAGCAACAAAAATTTTTCGAAATATTATTTAAAATATCTAAAAAGTATTACAACTTTTTTATTAATTCTCAAATTTGACCGCCTGTAACTTGAGAACACCTCAACCGATTGGAGTAAATCGAACCGATTTTTCCTATTCTTGATCTCCTCTTTCACCTCCCACCACCGGAAGTTCTGTAGGTGCCATATTTTCGGAGATAGACCTCTTTGGAGGTCGGTTTTTAAGCACTATTAGAATCGCGTTCTTTGATCTTTAAAAAGAACCTCTATACAGGTTAAATTCATTCGAATTGAGTTTGTTACATTTTTAGGGGATTGCAAGCGTGCAATTCCGATCAAAAACAGCAAAATGATTTCCCCGAAATTTTTTCGAAAATGTTCAAAGGGAGGGGGTTTACGACTTTTTTCTCAATTCTCAACTTTGACAGCCTGTAACTTGAGAATGATTGGACCGATTGAAATGAGTCCAACTGTTTTGAAATTTTTTTGATGTTCTCTTTTACCTTCCACCATCGGAAGTTCCATAGGTGCAAAATTTCCGGAGATAGACCCCCTCGGAAGTCGATTTGTAGACACTTTTAGAATCGCGTTTTTGGACCATTTTTAAAAAAACCTCTTTAGAGTTTAATTTTATTCGGATTGAGTTTGTTACGTTTTTATGGGATTGCAAACTTGCCATCCCGATCAAAAACAGCAAAAAAAAATTTTCCAAATTTTTTTGAAAATCTTCAAAGGGGGGATATTACGACTTTTTTCTCAATTCTCAACTTTTACCGCCTGTAACTTTAGAGGTCAATTTCATTCGAATTGCGTTTGTTACGTTCTCAGGGGATTTTAAAACGTGCCATTCCGATCAAAAACAGCACAAAAAAAAATTCCAAATTTCTTTTTAAATCTCCAAAGGGAGGGTATTGCGACTTTTTTCTCAATTCTCAACTTTGACCGCCTGTAACTTGCGAATTCCTGGACCGATTGAAATGAGTCCAACTGTTTTGAAATTTTTTTGATGTTCTCTTTTACCTTCCACCATCGGAAGTTCTATAGGTGCAATATTTCCGGAGATAGAGCCCTTCGGAAGTCGATTGTTAGACACTTTTAGAATCGAGTTTTTGGACCATTTTTAAAAAAACTTCTTTAGAGGTTAATTTCATTCGAGTTGAGTTTGCTACGTTCTCAGGGGATTGCAAACGCCCCATTTCAATCAAAAAGAGCAGAAAAAAATTCCGATTTTTTAAATCTCCAACGACTTTTTTCTCAATTCTCAACTTTGACCACCTGTAACTTGAGAACGCCTAGATCGATTGGAGCGAATCCAACTGTTTTTTCCTCTTCTTGATGTCCTCTTTCATCTCCCACAATTGGAAGTTCTATAGGTGCAATATTTCCGTAGATAGACTCCTTCGGAAGGCAAAAATCGCGTTTTTGGACCATTTTTAAAAAAATCCCTTCCACTGCAGCGCGACGGCGGGGCAATAAATACCACGGAGCTCACCAAAGTCGAATCAGTCAAAGTCGGGAAGCACTGGAGATTATTTCTCCCATTGCCTCATCGCTTTTAATAATGTCTGCCGCAGTCGTAGACGAAACGTCAGGAAGACTTCATTGGATTATGGCTTCAAAGTCCGGCAAACACTTTAGAGTGTATTTTCACCGGCAGTGAAAGCCAGTTAGAGTCTTAAAAAAAATAATATTATACAGAGTTTAAAACATATAGCATTAACCCTCCCCTCGATTTAGCATCAGCAAGAAAGTTGGTTACATCTTATCCACATGTGGATAAGAATTATCTAATATTATCAATAAAAAAAAGATATTTACAACAAAAGAACAGGTTGTATTTGAAACATCTAATGATATTAAATATTTCGAAACACCATATACATGGGAGTTTTTTTACTGATGATTAGTGAAGAGATTTCAGAAACTAGAGAGAACTGTAGTTTTAGGAGATTAATTCTGCAAAAAAGTGATTGAAGAAACTTTCTCTGCATTATGAATACGTTGAAAGAAAAATCAATATATTGAATTTAAGAAAATTTTAAAGCTTTCAGTCTTTGTCAGCAAGAAAATTTAAACAAATTTATGTTTAGAATACTAGGCAGGAAAAAATGAACAAAAGTGTCTTCTAAATCTTCGTCGAGAAAATAAACTGTAAAACTTTTCTGAAAAGAAGAGGAACAAATTACTACAAACTGCTTTAATTTCATTAAAGACAAAATTGGAACAACTTTTTGCAATGAAAAGTACAGAAACAAATAACTACAAAAATTATTTTAGGTCTTTAATAACGAAAAATTAGAGATATCACCATTCATTGAAAGAATAGAGAAAGGGCAGAAAATAGAAAGAAACTACACAAGATCTTATGTTAAAAAAAAAACCATTAAGTTGCATATCCTCTGCTTCTCGACGTTGAATGATTCGACCGTGGTTAGCTCCGAAGTATTTATTGCCCCGCCGGCGCAGTCGCGATGCAGGGGAGGCACTGGGGTGGGGGTAGTGAGGGCGCGGGGTTTCGGCATCCTTGAAGATGTCCTTCGATAGTCCGTCTAAGGAAATTTTTATTTTAATTTGCAATAAACGTCTGTCTGTTGCTTTTGTTCTCTTAGACACTATATTGTTGTTTTCTTCACTATAATGTTAAGAAGTAAATTACTATAGCATATTAATCAAGTTTATTTGATCGTAGCTACTTGCATGTACAAACTTTTATATCTAAAATACAAAACACAGATTAAACACATATATTATGTATAAATGTGTCGGTCCTTACTTGTAAATCTGCTTCGGTGATTTTCCATATTTACAATATATTTACAAAAAAATATCCTTACACTGTACGTAGAAATTAATAAAGCCGTGATGAAGTAATTTTCAAACTCCTTGATACTTGAAAGACTTGACTTAATAATTACTCCCATAAGCTTGACTTGCAATCAAGTCAAGTCAAGAAGCTTGAAAATCAAGTCAGGCCGTGAATCCTTAGTTTGGATCCACGTTTAGCTACTGCTAGTTAGTTTTATGCTGTTCCTGAACAATACATACATATAAGGTCCATTATCGCCTCTTCGTTAACACGCACTAATTTCCCCACAATTTTTCTCTCTCTGCCTCTAAGTGCACATAGAGAGCCGCGCGGCAAAAACCTCATCCATTTAATCTTTTTTGCAGCCATTTGCATGAATTAGGGTTCCATTAGTCACTTTAAATTCATTACACAGATGCAAAAATGCGAAGCCACGACCGTAAAACACACACAACCGCCATTCCTCGCCATATACCTGTGCTAACGAATGTCAGGTGCGATATAGTTTTGGGAAATATGCATTTCGTGGTTGTCCGGGAAATGTCTAACCACCAGCACCCCCCTAAATGGAAACCACCCCGCTGCATCTCTGAACGGGGCTGCTTTAAAATTCCACGTCGTGTAATACCCGCAGGAATTTCCTGCCAAGCTATTGCTCAAAGGCAGAACGTAATTTATTGGTTCTATAATTTAGCACAAAGTCTTATGTAAAGATACGAGCAGCTAGTTTGAAGTATATTTATCGTTTCTTGTGGTGAGGTGGTGCAAATATGTACGTCTGAGAAGAATAATCGATATTTTCAGTATTTAAATGATAGAACACAAGGGTGATGAGTGAGTGTTTAGGAACAGCGAGTTACAAGAGCAGGAGTCTGTTACAAGTATGGGCATTTGTTGGATATGTTCATATCTGCTGGTTCTTCTGCCTGAAAGAGAATGAAGTATAGACAAACTTAACTACTAGATTGAAATATTCCATTAATAACAGTTGAAGCTTTGAATGAAAGTATGAGACGTTATATTATCACGCTAGTGGGCGCCTTTGGTCTTTGACAATGGGGAGGGCGTCATTCCGGTGATTTTACGCATCGCTCTGTCATTGTCAATGTTACAGTTGTGACGTCACTGAGATTAGTTTACTACCAATACTATACTAGGTGTTTATTATAAAATTTCATCTAGTAGGCTATGAAATTTTGACAGAAAAGGATGACATAATCAAAGTAAATGGACGTTTGTTTCTCCATCCTTTTCTTTTGACATTTTACAGCCAACTAGATGAAGTTTTATAATGAACACCCCGTACATAAGGTGTGTAGTATTGGTAGTTTTATGATCTGGATAGGATTGATTCCTATGGCTGATTTGCAAGCAATTTGATTTTTTGGATCGTGGAAAATCAATCTGATTGTCCACGACTGATTGTGAAATTGTCGCGTTTTTTCTCCCTCTCTGGGACTATGTAGGGTATAAGACTTTCCATGGGTAGATTTCCTCATATCTGTAGATGATACCGTAAAACCGGGTGACTTGGGACATTGCAGGTGATTTGGGACAAATTGTATTTCTTTCAATTTTTTTTGTATCGCCCTCCACTAACCAGTAGTTAAATTTTAAAATAATATGTATTGCAAGGCAAGCAGTCTCTTTAAGAAATCTCTTATCGGCCAAGCAATATAGATCATTGCAGAACAGCTGCTTTTGATTAGGTCCGCCATACTTTATTGTGGGACAAACCAACCATGTAGCCAAACATACGAAACTTTCACTGTTTATACAGAAATGGTCAACACGGATCCTGACAATCAAGTTGTTGTTAGTATTGTTAGGGTAATAAATCTTTTATTAAAATAATATTTTCCTGTTGGTATTCACATTTTTTCACATTATTTTTCCTCTTACCGATTTTAAAACAGCATACAAAAATTTTAGTATAAAAAAATAGTAAGAATGGCAACCCCGCCGCCGGTTTATTAATTTGGATGTGTAAACGTTTGAATAAGACCGATTTTGTTGGTTTGAACATTGAAACTTATTGAAAAAGTCGTTTATTTCTAATTTTTGTGCCGATAATGTTTAGAAGTGAATACTACTTCAAGCTTACTGGTGATGTCAAGTATCCTTATGACCAGAAAGTGGAAATTATAAACAATATTGATCCTTACTCCCTTTCGCCACAAGATTTGAGTTTCCTAATTTGTGATTTGCCAAATATGAACTTACTGGATCTTGCAGACTATTTTATTTTAAAGCACAGTTATTATACGTATAAAGCTTTTCATTATATTTTTTCGGAAAAGTAGGCATTGGACATTTGACATAATTTAAAGGTTATGAAATGCTGCCATTACAAAAAATGTTGTTGCCAGAACTTACCAAAAATAATAGTTGTAGGCGAAAAAAATAAATCCATATACTAGAGCTGATACTACGTTTTTCATGTCAAATACTTGGCAGAAGTAATTCTTAGGACAACAAATTTTCTTATACTAGAGCTGGAACATCGAGTTTTGCTCACCTTGTGCAACTTAATATATATTGAGTGGTTTGTTAACACTGAACCAATAAAATGGCTCTTATTCCTGGAGTCATAAAATCTTTCTATTAAAAGTATATTTGCAGTTATCTATTCAGTGTATGTGAGCTCTCTTAAAAAACGTTAACATTTCTTCTAAGACACGTTAACATTTCTTCACTGTAGAAATCTACAAAAAGGGAGGGACATACTCTTGCTATGAAACAAGGTACACCTAAAATGCATTCATACTGCTATCAAAATTTGACCAGGAACAGGGTTTATCTGCACTTCGGATATGGTAGACAGAAATTAAAACCGTTCTTCTTGAATGTGCTAGGTACTGAGCGATGTTGAGAAATTTTTTAAGCTTTTTTTAATATAATGCGAGCAACGTCGAGGAAATTAATTTGATTTACTCAAAGTCAAACTGATGGCAGATAATAAAGTAAAAATACATTAAAGTATCACCACAACTTGTAGGTAAGTTGTTATTGGCATTTACCTTCACCTGCTTTTAATTTACTGGTTAAAATCTTGTCTATCACATTTATGGCAAATCAGTTTATGGATAACTAATATGTCGCGTTTTTTGGCGGAATCTTTCCTTTACGGTTTTTATAACATAACCATTAACACTGACATAGTTCAAAAATTATATAGGGGTCATTCAAATAATAGCCTTTGGAAAAACTTTATGGAACGCTTTATAGGTACTAAGCAGCAGTTGAAAGCATAAAAAATTCTACAAGCTTTTAAACTGTATGAATCTAGTGCAGTTCTTTCGATCCATGCAAAACAAGTCACCAAGGATGCTTATGTAATTTTAAGTAAGGTAAGATCAATTTAAACTAAGCTACTGCTTTAGCCAAAGTTATAATTTATGCAGTTTTTTTTTATAGTTTTTGCTACAGGCTTAACTTCAAGACCAGCATATTCATCAAATGGTGTGAATAGCTATATGTTTCTGAATTCTCATATCAATTTAGGGCCTGCTGTTTTTTTTTCACAAAATGAACCAAATTGAGTTTAACCATACAGGCAGAAATTCAGCCAATTGTCAGCTGTGTTTTCTCCTTATATTTTATACATACTTAGGCCAGGACAACTTGACTTTATAAAACTGGGCATTAGCATAACCACATAACTTTTCAATTCCATCAGAAATCTGTAAAACTGGGCATTAGCATAACCACATAACTTTTCAATTCCATCAGAAATCTCATTAAAGTAATGTTCTTATTAAAGATGCTTATCAAGATTATGTTAGTTTAAGGGAGGAATCACTGGGTGTACACATTTTGTAGATTTAGTTGTAGGTATTCAGAAGAATTTATGGTAACGTAAATTAAATTTTTTAATAGATTTCCTCAAAATTCACCCCAGATGGTCATTTACCCCAGAGGTACAATTACTGGTGAGTTTTATTGTGGGCACATAGATTATTTAGTGAAATTTAATTGAATTTAGTAATATTTAGTGAAATTCAAGGAAATTTTACTTGACACTAGTGGAATAAATTTGAACATATTTTATGAATTGATTTACCTCTCGTGTTAGGTGCTGTGTGAACATGTGATAAGACAAGATATCAATTTACTTACACAATAAGCCTCATTTGCAAGGTTGTGGTTCAAGAGAGTCAAGTGGGCTGTGAATCAAGGAATCTCTCACCAAGTTAAAAAATGTACATATGTTGGTCAAGTGCAGACATTTTATTTCAAAGGAGGCAGAAAATGTCATAAAAATACATAGGTAACACCAGATATAAGAAAGTGCATGAATGCAAAATGCAAATTATTTTCACTTGTATTTTAATGTGAGATATCTCTTTCTTTGAGTTGTTGAAAGAAAATAGTGGAGTGACAACTCAAGTGAAATTCATTTTTTCTACAAACGTGAAATAATGACGCATTTTACGCTTTCATTAGACAAACGAAAACCTAACCATTTTTGAGGATCAGAATGTGAGTTTACTTTTCCGCGCGTTGCCCAGGACAGCAAGCGAAAAAGATTTTATCGCTTGCTGTCAATAGTAACTACCACCACTCAACCAATTATTTAAAACGTCATTGTCACTTTGATTGAAATTTTCAGATTGTGTCTTCATTCAAATTTCAGATTATTTGGAATTTATTGTTTGTAGAAAAAACGTTGTATGCATTACGAGCACAAAGTAACTTTTTTGCTCTCGAGTGAATGCCGCTCTCCTCTTCGCGTCGAGCGGCAAACTTCACTCTCCGAGCAAAAAAGTTGTACTTTTCGCTCTTAATACATAAATAACTATTATCTAAACGCTTTTATTACTCCAACTTTTTGGGTAAAAAATTCATACCCAACTTGAGAACTTCTTCCTGACCTTTTCTGTTGAACTCTTACTGTTACATGTAAGTCATTCACTTGTTATTGACATCAAGTAAGCATTGGAAACTAGACTTTGACATTTTTATTGTATTTTCTCAACATGTGCTGAAAGGAGATATTTAGGTTTTAAAAAAATGAGGATTTCAAAGATAATGAGATGACAAAAATAAGTGAATGACTTGTATTTAGCTATTATACTCTACCTGTTTATTGTATTTAATATTATTAGTGTAAATTTGCAGTATTGTTAGGGTTGTATTAATTGTTACTTAATATCACTTTTATTGACATGCTCAGAACTGCATATAAAAACATGTTCTGTATCATATAATTTTACAGTGAAAATAATATACTTAATGTTAATATATCTACCTGCCTAATATCCAAAAACAATTTGTGTACTTTTTACAACTTTGACACCCTGTCCTAACTTCAGAGAGAATCGGATCGGAAGCTCCAAAAAAGCATTATAAAACCCCACTTAGTAGTGTTTATAATTTAACCAGCACCATTACACACTTAGCTAGCTACAACCTTTGACAACAACAATTGAAGCTCCTCTTTGAAACATTATAAAATATTTTTGTAATGCTTTTATTCTAGCCAATGTACCAAATTCTTGATTGTAAGACATGAAATATGAAATAAGACATGAAAGTCTTGTAAAAGGATTCTATGTGGTTGGTCTAATGACAGATTTAGAGAGTATTTAAATGGTAAGTTTAACAGGACTTTTATAAAGGGACAGTATGTACTAAAATAGTGGTATGGAAACATCTTGGACTTCCATTGTCTATATTGAGTTTTTTACACGACATTTTGAGCAGTGGAATATCTGCTTGTTTTCAAGTGAAACTGAAACAAGCAGAGATTCCAGTCTCACTTGAAAATGAGCAGAGATTCCACTGCTCAAAACGTCATGTAAAAATACTCAATAAAGACAATGGAAGTCCAGGTTAGTAGTACATCATTGTCTACCACCTTTAAACAAAAATAATGGTATGTTTAAAAGCAGATAGTGTGTTTAAAATATTTTAATATGTTTAAATTATTATTTATTTATAAATTATTTCTAAATTGCTCATTGTTAATATCAGATTTTGTGTGTTTAATTTTAAACTAAAATTAAACTACCTCATTATCAAAGTATGTATTTGTCTTGCTGACACAACTTTTGACTGGAGGCTCTTAAAACTATTGTATAAAACTTCCTTTGCCTAAAAGAAACAACATAGGAATACACTTATTACCTAAGCTCTATTTACAAATCATACCTGTGTTTGGATCACACTTAGCTTTTCTAAAATTCCTTTCTAGCTGAACAACCAGCCTGGGTTTGTCTTTCAGGGCAATGCAGGTTTTCCTACAATTTTTAACATAAATAAGTAGGTATGCTCCAGTATACCTGTACATATACCTATCTAAATACTTTTTAAGAATAATTACTGTTGAACTTACCAGTTAGGAAATATCAGGTAATACTTCTCTTGCTAAGTTATTTTTGCTTCTTTTAAGGCTTGAAATTCAAACCCAAGCATTTCCATTTCCATGTTCAGTGTTCGCTAACCAGGCAGATCAGGAAATCGAAAGAATGAAACGGTATTTCAATTATCTCATTCAGTACGCATTTGAACATAAACGACATTACAAGAATAAGACATTTCCAATAAGGGCATAATTCAAAACAACACTTCAGATGATGATTAGGCCGCTTAGAGACTTTAGGGGATACTTGTAGTTAAAAATATCTTAAATCAAAACTGAAACATGATAAAGATCGATTTTCAAGTTTCGTTTGACAGTGACATTGAGGGGCAAATAAGGCAAATGACGTAATCTTGGAATCGTCTATTTTCTCATCTAACCTAAAAAAATTGCAGATTATGTCACTAGGAGTAAAATGGGTTTCGTGCGGCACGTGACTACATTGGTTGAAACCAAAAATTATATGGCATTTGTGTGCTTCTGCATCACCATAACTAAATTTAAAGTTTTGATCCCCCAAAAAGGCCTTAGTAGGATTTCAAATTAATGCAAAAAGACCAATTTTATTGCAAACATTATATAATTAATTATTAAAGTGAGGTTATATTTAGTAAAATTCTTGCAAAATGACGTCATGTGCATGAAACCCATTGACGGCAGAAGCGAAGCTGAGGCCTGCAACTGGGAGAAGCACAAAAAGACCTTTTACTCCGAGTAACATATACTATTTTTTTTCCAAGCATGCAGGATATAAGAAGTCTATTTCAGAGTTTTGCAATTATTTGTAAAGTAAATACAATGGTTTAGAACGGTGGTTTTCAATGTTCAATAGTCTTAATGGTTTTAAATGGTTGAGGTAAATTATGATAAACTAAAAATGTGTAGTATTATTATCAATACTAAAGGCATGTACCGGTTCCAAACCTGGTTAACCGCTTGGTAAATGATTGGTTTGACATTTGACATAGTTGGTTTGACAGCGGTTCCTGAAAATCTGGTTATTTACGGAACGCAACTGTTACCTTTATCAATGTCACGCTGTCATCATGTCATAATAATCATAACAAAAAAAAAATAAGGGGAAGAAAATGAGGTGCCGGTACTCCGGGTGCACTATGGATTACAGATCAGATCATCATTAAATTATTGATCCTCTGTAGATTACACTAATGATCGTTCCTCAAAGTGTATTCTATAAAGAAAAACATATGGACAAATTCAAACATGGAAAATTATTTTATTGATGAGCTACTCTTCAGTTCTTCAGAGAGTTCAAGTGACGAAGATCTGGAGGCTAGAGGACCAATGAGTAAGTATCTCACACCTCAGTAGATCTGCACAAAATGTGTGCAGACTGTCCTACCGATCTGCAACGAGAGAAAATAGTGCTCTTACAAGTAAGTAGTTAGATTTTATTCAATGATAATATTGGTCTTTTTTTCTAGTTTCAAAATTGAGGAATATTATAGAAGAAACAGTTGACAAATATTCTGAAGAAGAATTCAAATCTAATTTCAGAATGTCAAGAAGTACTTTCAACAAGGTTCTAAATATTATTCAAGACGACATAAGCTCTAGTATTACTGATGTTGGCCATCATACAATTAATGCCAAAACTGTTATTAACGTTGTGGTATCTGGCCACACCGGATTCATATCGGTGAGTCGAAATTTTTTATTAATTTCTTCAATAGTAAAACAAATAACTTTTATTATCATCAATTTGTGGGAGGTTCAATGTAGGTAAAGCCACTGGTTTGAGAACAGTAAGAAGAGTTGCAAAGGCACTAACTGAAAAAAGTAAAACAATTATAAAGTGGCCAATAAATGAAGATTTACATTCTGTGGCAGAAGGGTTTCTTGCAAAAGGATTTCCTAATACTCTTGGGGCGATTGATGGCAGCCACATTAATATACCTGCACCCAAAGAACATGGACTGTCGTATATCAATGGACATAATAACAGTAACATCATATTGCAAGTTAGGATCTAAATTTTTTTGAAAGTCATAGCATGAAAGTTATTTTAACCCTTCGTAAAGTCTAAGCTGTTCTTAAAAGTGGAATATTATGCAATTTTAGGGAGTATGTGATCATAGAATGAAGTTGGTTCATTGTTATGCTGGTGAAGTAGGTTCCTCACATGATGCAAGTGTTTTGAGAAAAAGCGAAATTTGGAATTGGCTGACACAGCAGCGGGATATTTATCTTCCAAATGATCTTCATTTGATTGGCGACAAAGCATATCCCTGTTTACCCACATTACTTGAACCTTATAAAGATAATGGTCATTTAAATGAGTCTCAGAAGTACTATAATTTAAAACTCTCAGAAGCCCGCAGTATTATTGAAAATACCTTTGCGTTATTAAAAGGAAGATTTAGGTGTTTAAAGTTTCTAGATGTTAGAAATTTAGAATGGGCACCAATTTATATATTAGCATGTTGTGTACTTCATAATATTTGTATAGAAAATGATGATTTTTTCGAAGGATATCAAGGAATTGATGTGCCTCATATACAAGAAAATAATTTATATGAAGAGCTGCATTTTGAAAGACAGCTTGGCGAACTGGGTCGAATAAAGAGAGACCTGATTTGTGTACAATTATTTGTGACCAGAATATGAGGGCCTAATATTGTATAGTGTAACCTAGTAGTAATTATGTTAAATAAAGCTGTGTAAAAATTTTTATAAATGAATACACATTTGGAACCAAAATTTTAATATCTTTGTTTTAGTATCTTTGAGGTATCCTTAAACATTAAGTGAGGTATCAAATCTAAGTTACAAGTCAACAAGAATAACGAAACGAACATAACAACAAAATAATTAATTTAACTACATTTAATGACTCAGGTGCTGTTGGCATCTCATAAAAATATTTATTTAGATGATTTTATTTCTTATCTGTTGATTCATACCTTTCTTTAAACCAGTTAAACATTTCTCGTTTCAAAATCATCCTCTCATCATGTCTCTTCTGTCTCCTTTCATCTAACTCTCATGCAGATACAACTCTCTTTCTTTTCTTTTCCCCAGGGGAAAATTTTGAACAAAAGTTGTCTTTGTCACTCTCATGTGAACAAGTATCTGCTCTTTTCTTATAACCTCCAGAACTTGAGCATGTAGATATAGGTTGGTATCTAGGATCACGAAAATAAATATCATGAAAATCTTCAAAATATTTCCAGGAAACTGGTGAGTTGCCAGTTTTGTTTTTTTCATTTAAATTTTTTTCATACATTTTCTTCACATTTCGCCACTTCTCATCACATTTAACTCCTGATTTGGTTACACCCTTTTTTAGTAGATCAGAAGTAATCAAATCCCATACCTTCTTTTTATTATATAATAGAGAGTTAAATTTTTCATTATTTTCTACATATGCCTCAATCAGAAGTTTAATTAATTCTTCTGTCCAGGAACTGTGTATGCCACTGGTTTCGTCTTCCTCAGTGGACTGCCTACGCCTACTACTTCCTGCATTCTGGTTAATCCCAAGATGCGATAATGGTGGCCCCATAGAAGGTTCTTTCTGTTTTCTTTCAGCTTGTAGTATCTTCATTTCAAAATCAATTAAAACACTATCAGCGTTTAAAAAACAATTGTGTGTTTCTGTCAACCCTGATTCGATAATGCCATTTAAAGTACCCAGCGTTTTCTTGCAATGAGCACATCCTAAGGGTTCAGTACAATTCTCGCAAAGTCTCTTCTCGCAAAGTTTTCCATCCTGATGGAAATCCGTAAAATATAACTATATATAAAAAATAATCTATTCCTTACCTCATGTTCCATAATTAAGAAGCGTGATTGAATAATAATTAATAGGACGTAAAATACCACTTTCTTTTTAGCAACGTTACTACTTTTTTTAGTTAATTCGGGACCTATTAATAAACCATAAACCGCCAACAATTCAACTTCAAACAGATAAAAAATTGACAATGTTGACAGATTAACCGAGAAAATCGGAGATGGATGTTCGGTAGTTTCGGTGACAGTATTAACATACTGTTTTCAGGAGCACCGTTCCGTATATAACCGGTTTTTCAGGATTGAAAGGATTACCACAAATAACGGAACGGCTAACCGTAACCAAGGTTGGAAACGGTACACCCCGTAAATTAATAAAAATGACATTGACAGATAAATATGATGACGCGCATGACATTTAACAGACGAACTCAAGATTCGAGAACCTGTGCTATTTCGACTAATAACGGTTTCTGGTGGAGCTCTCAAGCGCTCTGAGAGTATTCCTATTCTTTGTTTTTTCAATAAGAATGTAAAGATGGTAATACACTGAGATCGATCTATCTGGTGTCATCTAGGGTTCAAATAATTTTGGTGAATGAAAATCGTTTATGTATGCGTCACCATGACAGTAGCGGTGACTTCTGACTTTACTTTTACTACCTAGGACTTTTTTGCTACTTTTTTGGTGTCAGGATTTGAAAGCCCATTTTAGGTGTGCGTATGGAGAAAATAAATGACGTACTTTTAGTCCGCTTGAAAAAAAATTTTTTTTTCTACCACCATTTAAAAATAAACAACTTTCGTCATACCTTGCCCTAGCCGAAAACGTAACTTTCGTCTCTAGTGAGAAAAAATCCCATAACGTTAACTTACGTCTCTAGTGACGAAAGTAAGTTGTTCTAAGTTCGTATATTTTGCCTGCCCGGGCCCTAGAAAAGTGAAACAAAGTACTGAAATTTGACCAAACTGAACTCATTGACAGTTGAGGTGTCATGTTGACAATGACGTGCCGTTGTTCGGAGGAGCATGGCGCGGGGTTCGATGCAACATCAATTTTCAAATACTGAATTTCAAAGATTTAATTTAAAAGTATAATATGATATTAAATTTCGTATATTTACAATTATATTGAGCAATATAACTAATAAACCAATAATTCAATAATAATTGCGAGAATTGCGGCGCATCGGACATCGAGTAGGCGCGCATTTTATTAATCGGCATTTTGACAATGACCCTCCTTAGTTTCCGAAAGAAATACTCTATAAAGATTATTTTTAAAGTAAATGAGGAACTAGTGTTAGCATGGTCGAAGAAAAAGTATAGTGTTCTACTCGTCAAAAAGCATTTTCTATCGCTCGAGAACATTACCAAACTTGGCTTCGCCTCGTTTGATAAACTGTTCTCTTGCGAGAGACAATGCTATTTTCGTCACTCGTTGAACAATATACTATATTTCCCTCCAGTTTTCCAACATTTTGAGGGAAGGTTTGCAACTCTATTTAAACTAGGTAAGAAATTTTTTAGTATTATTAGTATTATGAAAATTTCATAATATTGTTCACCTTGAATGCAATATAATCTGAAAATATGGAAAATATTCATTCTAAATATCATTATTATTGTTTTCTAAAAAACAATGCTTTTTGCAGGAGTATTGGGACACAGCCTAAAATGCCAAATTATTATCAACGGAAGCCTGGGAACAGGAAATATAAAGATTTTTCTGAAGACGATCTAGACAAGGATATAAGGAAAGTTGCAGATGGAATTTTATCCTTAAGGGAGACAGCGGAACAATATATTATTCCAAAATCAACCATCCACAGGAAGTATAAGGGCCAAAACTGGAGAAACCCTGGTGGACCAACCGTATTTTCTAAAATAGAGGAAGAACACATTATAAATGGGCTGCTAATATCAGTTAAATGGCGAATACCTTTTACTCCACTAGATATAAGGCAATTGGTCAAGCAGTTTCTTGATCGAAAAGGTATTCAACTAAGTCGATTTAAAGAAAATATGCCTGGTCGACAATGGTTGCACAACTTCCTGAAACGAAACAAAGATAGACAGTGGACTTTAAGGCTATGTGAAAATAAAAAGAGATCACGTGCTCAAGTTAATGAACCGATCATTAATGAGTGTTTTAATAATATCGAAGATAATCTACAAGGCATTGATCCGAAGAACTTGATCAATTTCGATAAAACCAATATCTGGGATGATCCAGGCCAGGAAAAAATAATTGTGCTTAAAGGTACAAAACACAGTGAAAGAATCATCGATGCCACGAAAACTAGCCACTCTGTCATGTTTGCAATAACTGAAGATGGAAAATTATTACCAGTGTACATTGTTTATAAAGCTATACATGTTTGTGATAATTGGACTAAAAATGTACCTCAAAGTGCAGTTTACAATTGTAGTTCAAGTGGATGGTTTGACAGCACACTTTTTGAAAACTGGTTTAATAAAGTGGCCTTTGAATATCTACGAAAACTGGATGGACCCAAAGCAATTATCGATGTACCACCTTGGCAGCCACATTTAAATTTCTGTGCTGGAAAAGTGTGAAAACCATAACATCAAATTTATTCTACTGCCTCCCAATAGCACACACTTAACCCACCCTTTAGATGTTTCATTTTTCCGCCATTTAAAAGAGCATGGAAAGTCACCTTATTAGATTGGAAGAAAAAGCACCGAGAAACAATGCCAAAACAGCAATTTCCTGAGAATCTTCAAGAAACATTGGAATCTTTCCACAACATGAAAGCAAATGCCACATCTGAATTTAAAGCATGTGAATTAGTCCCGATTAACAGAATGGAGGTTTTAAAAAGACTTCCATCTACAGACCGAGGCAGTCTGGAGAAGACTGGTGTGCTCTTTTTGAAGAGAAAATAAAGGCTGCACAAGAAGTCCATACGCAGCCATTGCGACAAATTCGAAACAAGAAGAATAAGGCACCTCCATAAACACCCATAACTAGGTTCGATAGACAAAAATGTGAGAGGGACTGAACATTCCAGTTCTAATTAGCCTCTGGTTGAAAATGAGAGTGTTGAAGTTGAAGATAACTCCAACAGCCATGAAGTACAAAAAGATGGTTCTTCAATGCAGATTGATCACCCCGAGCAAGAACAGGATACAACTCAAAGTGATAGTAAGGGCTGTGAAAAAGCATTAGAAGTAGTAGAAGTAGTAGATTTTTTTTTATGCGACTTTCTTTATAATAAGGGAACCAAAAAAGAAATAAATAAACTATTTGTTTGTCAAATAAATAATGTTATTCCAGGCCAGGGTTATGAAGTTAAATGCATGAGATTTAACTCTCAGTTGAAATGTCATGTATTTCCAACCGTTGAGGACGTAATTGTGGTTTGTAAATCGCAGTTAAAAAAGAAACTGGCAAAGCCCACTGACAAACGTGGTAAATATTTTTTTTTGCTGTAAGGAGTGCTTTGGCAATTCACCTTTCACCTGAAAGCTTTTTTAACCTATGTTTCTTATTTTTTTTTTGTATTTTTAGAAAGACATATTTTATTAGTTCCTATAGTTTAAGAATTTTAAACTTGTAAACCTTTTGCCTCCTAAGAATGTTAGTTTTTTTTATATATATTTTTGTATGTTATATTTTTTTTTATTTTTTTTTAAAACATATTTGCTATCCCAAGTCTCCCACGTAATACCACACGTCCCAATATTATGTTATCATGCTCTAAATGCGTTTAAAAGGAACTGTCCCAAGAATCCTCTTTACAGGAGACTTGGGACACCAAAGATTTCTTTAAAATTCTCGACTTCCTAAAGCGTAAAATTTATTTCCTCGCGGCACTAGGTAGCTATTATACCTACAATAATACATGCAAAAGTTTGGTATGATTTGTCAAGTTAATCCGAAATTACAGCAAAAAATTATCGATAAGTGTCCCAAGTCACCCGGTTTTCCGGTAAGTTTTGAAGTCAAGTTCCGAAAAGTTAAATAGGAAAATCTAGAAAAATTTGCAATGTTGGGACGGTTTTTTAGATTTTTTTTGTAATGATTAACTTTTTGGTCTTCTAGACCCCCTTATTTAGACGAGTGGCCCCATGAGCGAGGGCATATCCAGGAGGTAAGGCATATCCTTAGGCACTTTTAATCTTATCCCCCCAAAGGTAACATTTTACTACAGTCTGAGTAAAAAATTTGCAAATACAGTTAAGAAAACGTATCCAAAATAGTATAATGTGTCGATTTTTACGAAAGCTATAGAGCCGCCCAGTTTCGGCTATACAGTGTGTCCCAAATTCGAGGCTCTATATTGGGATCTCGGAAACTATAATGGCTACAACAAAGGTTAAATGGGGAATATTTTAGGGAATCTGGGGCGGATTTCAGATCTGGTTTCAATTAGACACCGGACTCTTGGTTTCTGAGATATTGTAAAAAATAAAAAAAAGGCGGATTTCGTTTCTTTCTTATAAATTCGAAGTAGTTTATTTGAAACTGTCAAAGTGCGACATTATTAGAACAGTTTTTTGAGGCAAACAATAAAGCGTATGTCAAAACTCGCTATCGTCTTTTGTTTTTTCGACTCGCACTACAACTTTGGTTTTTCTTATGACGGCCATATAGGATTTTTCGATTTTCAGATCCAGCGAAAAATTTCCATTACACTGATATCCCGCAAGTGCATAAAAATCGGAAGTTACGGTAAAAAAACGACTTTTTTTAAATTTGAACAGTTGGCCATGACTTTGACGTAAAGTGACATCGCGCCATTTGCATTTTTGTTTAAACAATTATAGGTACTGTGTACTGTCATTTAGCAAAATCGTGTTAAATTCTATTTCTCTGAGATTGTCAGTTAGATTTCTTGTGAGAACTTCCTTTAAGACTTCAAAATACATAATGGCTTATTCCAATGAAGAAAAGTTTGACATGTTAACGCTGTATTTGCAGTAACACAGAAATGCCGATGCTGCAGCAGCTAGATATTTGGAGATACACCCAGAACGACGACAGCCCCATAAAACATATTTTCGAAGAACTGTTATGAATCTTATTACTTGTGGAGCATTTGACCAACCTAGAGGAAAGTACAATATTGCAAATCACAACCCCAACCGAAATATTTTACAAGCTGTCAACAGAAATCCCAGAACATCTGTCAGAACCATAGGGCGTAACTTAACATACCAAAATCCACTGTACAACGTGTACCAAAGAAAAACAGATTACATCCTTACAAACCTACGATTGTTCAGGGGCTCATAGAAACTGATTTTCCAAGAAGAATGCGTTTTTCAGAATGGTATACAAATAAATGTATTGAAGATCCAGAATTTTCGAACAACGTGTTGTGGTCTGATGAAAGTAGGTTTACTAACTGTGGGGTGTTTAATAAACATAACTGGCACCATCGGGCCATAGAAAATCTCTTTGAAGTCGAGGAAAGGCGATTTCAAACCCGATTTGGATTTAATGTATGGTGTGGAATCATTGGTAATTTTACTTGTCTCCTTTTTTCCTTTTAGACTTAACCACTCAAACAGACAAAAATACTGCATATTTTATTTTGTTAAGCCGCTATTTTTATTTTATTTTCTTCTTTTAACACTAGTATCATAACGTATGATGCCTTTGCAGTAGCCTAAGCAATAAGCCCAAGCAATAAAAAATATAAAAATTGTTAAAAAAATTAAATAAAAATTGCGACTTAAAATAAAATATGCAATATGTGGGGTACTTAACAAGTTATTTTTTATTTCAGGGAATCAGCTCATAGGACCGTTTTCATACTACTACAATTTAAACGGAGATAGATATTTAAATCTAATAAGAAAGCAAATTTTGCCTTCTCTTCGAGAAGTTTTAACCCAAGACGAATTTAATAGAACTTGGTTTCAACAAGATGGCTGCCCGGCACACAATACGATTGCAGTTAGACATTTTTTACGAGAAAACTTTGGAGAAAGAGTTATTTCGAGTCACGGTCCCGTTCTATGGCCCGCTAGGTCGCCTGATCTAACGCCCTTAGATTTCTACCTATGGGGTCACGTCAAAAAGGAGATTTACGAGTTCGATCCTCCCCAAAATGTAAATATTCTGAGAGAAAGAGTTTTGGACACTTTTGCCTCTGTAAACAGAAATACCCTTGCTAGAGTCATTCGAAAAGTATTTTCAAACTGTCAGAAATGTCAATAGGTAGACGGTACGCATTTTTCAAATCTACCTGATAATAATTAATATGAGAAAGAATTGCTAAAAATTAAGTCATTAAAAATTATATTAGTAACTAGTTTATTAGATGCCTCCATTTTGTTATTCTTTTGTTAGTATACTTAATTGTTAATAGATATGTTATTTCACAGAAATAAAGCAAAATAACATTAACATTTGCGAAACATTTCAGAGGAAACTCAGTTTTGCTTTTGACGGAATAACAGCGATTATTGATAAAAAATGCAAATGGCGCAATGCCATTTTACGTCAAACTGGTGGCCAACTGTCGAACTTTAAAAAAAATTTTGTTTTATCGTAACTTTCAAGTTTTATGTACTTGCGGGATATCAATGTAATGAAAATTTCTCGCTGGATCTGAAAGTCGAAAAATCCAATATGGCCGCCATAAGAAAAACCAAAGTTGTAGTGCGTTCCGAGAAAACAAAAGACGATAGCGAGTTTTGATATACGCCGTCTTGATTGTCTCAAAAAAGTGTCCTAATAATGTTATACTTCGAAATTCGTCAAATAAATCACTTCGTATTTATAAGAAAAAAACGAAATCTGCCATTTTTATATTTTTTGCAATATTCTAGAAACCAAGTGTCCGGTATCTAATTTGAAGCCTGATCTGAAATCAGCACTAGATTCCCCAAAACATTCCCCATTTAACCTTTGCTGTAGCGACTACAGTTTCCGAGATCCCAATGTAGAGCCTCGAATTTGGGACACCGTATATGCGTAACTAGCAGACGTGGAGAGAAAAAAAATCAGCTGTTAGTTCAGGTTAGTTCAGGTTAGCATTCTGCGTCAAATTTTTTGCCAATTAATTTGGATGTACTTTTCTCACATTACACAGTTTTGATTCCACGTTTTTGCAAAAAACTTGAAATTATTCAGAGAGGTAGCACACATATGGGCCCTAGATCCGACCAAAAATCAGAGGTCTAGCTTTGAGTTTCAAATTTTGAGTTTTCAAATATTTAAATTTTAAATTTCAAACTGACATTTTGAGGTCTATTTGTGCCGAGACCGTGCATCCGATCGAAAGGCATCCTAGGGGATTACCTTGAAATGTTTTCTTTTCAGCATCTAAAAACCACTTTTTTGCTGGAATGTCGCGAAATGGTCTTAATTGAATTTCGAAGCCAAAGATGCAGATTGTTCAAAATTTTTGCCCAAAATCCCGAATGATTCGGAATCACGGGGGGTGTATCGGAACCATTCGGGGTTTGGCTCCTCCCACTGAACGTTAACAGATAGCTGAGATTTCCCGAAATGTAAACATTAACTTCAAAGGCTTAGATCAAGGAAAATCGGCCGAAAAGCGTGAAAAACTGTGTGGCAGGAGGAAATTTGAACATTTCTAGGAAGATTATTGGCAAAATGCCCGGTCGTCGAGAACGTTTTCCCAAAGACTGGTCGATTTGAAAATTTCGTGTCCGGATTCATGTCAAAACATTTACCTAAGTCAAAGACGCTCTCTCTTTCCGATGTAGAGTTTCGACTCCAATGTAAAAATGTAGACTAAACATACCTTTCATTAACATTGCGGCCGTGACGTAAGCGATTAAAACAGCGATATCACTGATATCTTTGAAACGCTTAAAGTTAAAAAGCTGAAATTTGGTATGTGTCGTACTACGGCTACATAATGCGATACGACGTTTCGTTCGTTCGATATACGTCATTATATCATGTCCGTTTATCCGACTAACCGTTGGCCAATACGTGTTATATGGGATCCTTTTTTTTTTTTTTTTTTTTTTTTTTTTTTTTTTTTTTTTTTTTTACGAGGTTTAAAAATCTTCTAAAGACTCCCGTCTTGTTGTCTGGCAGACGGGGAGTGTGGGATTCGCAAGTGCGCCTACCCACTAAAAAAACTTCCTCGGTCCTTTTCTTTTCTCACATTTCACATCGGAACTACCCTTGGGGTATAACATCGATGTGATGTGCTCTCATCGTCAGTTACCTTCTATCTTGACGGTTTCTGCCTTCTATTTCCTTTTCTTTCATCACCTCCATAAGGAAGGACTCGCCGCTTTTCCACCTGTCAGGCGACGCTATCATTTGGGTTATCAGGTTTTCCTCGGTTACTTCTGTTTCCCATCGAATTCTCAACCATTGCCTTTGCCTCTCCCATCTGGGACAGTAAAACAAACTATGCTCTGCAGTGTCATTCTCCTCCATGCAGTGAAGACAGTTGCTTCGGGTTTTGCCTATTCTGTTGGTGTAGTGGCAGAAGCTACCGTGTCCGCTAAGTGCTTGTGTTAGAAAATAGTTTGTTCTTCTATGTTTGCATTCCAACCATGCCTGTAGGTTGGGTATTAGCTTCTTTGTCCACTGTCCTTTGATGGTTTCGTTCTCCCATCTAGTTTGCCATTTTCGGATAGTTTCTCGTCTGAGCTCGTGTTTAGTGAGATCCGTCGTGTGTTTTAGTATCCTTTCTTCGATGAGGAGGTCCATCGGAGGGATGCCTGCAATCACTTGTGCAGCGGCTGTAGAGATTGTCCTATAACCGCATATTACCCTCAGGAGGCCTTTTCTTTGTACTGACAGCAGTAATTCCTTATATTTTTTAAGGAAGATATGGGAGTAACATAGTTGAAAACGTCATATCAAGGATGTAATTGATGGTAGCCAGTTCAAGTTTGGCTGGTAGGTAGCAAAGTGAATACCATTAATTCTAAAATTGCTGCCACAGCTACGGTAGCTCAGTTACCTTAAAATTTCGAGAACGGTTCTAATTTGAATGGTGGCCAACCTACTGAGGTGCAGTACAATGTGAAATAGCTGATTTAGCTATAATAGCGACGATAGTTGAGATACAGCTGTTCTATGAAGAATTATGAACGATCGTATCGAGTTGAAAATCGAATGATAGGTTTTCCCTTATGTAATATTAGCTCAAAATTGCATTTTTAAAAATCCAATATGGCCGCTGTGGAAAAACTGGTTTTACGCCGATATCTCCGGACTGGTTAAAGTTAGCAAGCTGAAATTTGGTATGCAGTTACCTTATGGGACGTCCTAGAGGAACCTTGTCGCGAGTACCAAAGGGTTTACTTTTTTTAATTTGTTTGAGATTTTTTTAGTTTTTTTTTACCACAACTAAAAGACGAATGATGCCGAAACTAAGTTTATCTGATGTTTCGACTATTTATTTACATCGCTTATTTTGTTCCTGTCGGCTGGTGTTTCGTTTGTCCTTAACTCATGTGATCGTTGTCTGTTTGGTTATGTCCGGTAGAAGACATACATCTAGCTTAGGCGACATACTTTTCAAAGTAAATTAACCCCTGTAGAAGATCTAAATAAAGATCGAAACGTTGGCGTATTTGCAACTGTCAAGTAGCTTTTTACTTGTCCTACACCCTTTATCGACATTTCCATTTAAAAACTATTTCCAATTCTTTCAGGAACCTGAAAGAAAAAAACGGCGGACGTTGATTTATTGCAATAAAACCAGTGGCCCACCACGATTTTCCCATAAGAAATTCATTGGCCTCATGTATTTTTAAATGAGAGGAATATGGAAAAGGTGGTATTCAGGGTATTGTTGATGGTACATGGTTGAAATTTGGATGGTAGGTATTTATGGGGGTACCAAGAATTGTGATATAGCTGGCAATCATAGCCACAGTAGCTGAGTAGCATTAATATTTAGTGAACTGTATATATGGTACGTGGTTCAAAATTGGATGCCTATGGGGGTACCATGAATACAACCGACAGTGATATCGAGTGAAAATCGAATGGTAGGTTCTCCTTACGCAATATTAGCTAAAAATAGCATTTTTGAAAATCCAAGATTGCCGAATGAAAAAAAATTGGTTTTATGTCGATATCTCTGAAACGGTTTGGGCCAGAAAGCTGAAATTTGGGATGTGGCTACTTTATGCGATGGGCTAGAGGCTAGAGGTCGCAAAGGGCCGGAACGTTGCCGAGGGTACCAAGGGTTCAATTTTGGAAGTTTATTGACACTTTTTTGCTACATTTTTATTTTTGCTAAAGTGCGTTGTTGATGGCATTCAGGGGGAGATTGCGCATTTGAAGTTCATACGTTTTTGGGAATATCGATTGACAGCAGATTGGAAGTTTCACAACCATGTGGATGCCTTGGCTGGGAGAGTGGCCTCAAGCTGTTAAGCGCAATCAGGGTCATTAAGGATCAACTTGGCGGACCCACTGCTAAGAGCGCGTACTTTGCTTTGATGAATGCATAACTCCAGATATGGAATTTGCTTCTGGGGGGTTTGCTCTGATTAATTCTTGTATTAGTGTGTTCGTGGACTGTACTGGACTGGACTGGACATAGGCTTAACATAGAAATATCGCCTTTTCCCATATAAACCATTCGTAATCGATTTTATTCGGTGGTTGTGGCAGTTTTATGATAAATAGGGCATATATTTACGTTTTAGTTAGTACAGGGTATTCCCAGAAAAATGCTCTAAAATGCTGCTTTAGATAGTATAGAGTGTCCCAAAAAATGCTGTTAACATGGAATTTTAGCATGTAAATCTATATAATAATAATGTTTATTTATTAGCAAATCTGCTACACACAAAAAACATATAAATATAAATAAATAAAGTAAGAATAACCATTACATAAGCATTACATAAACAAATGATGGGGTGTAAGGGGTAGGCAGAACAATGTAAAAGCCTAACCAACTGACAACCTCACCTGCACGTGGTGCACCCTGCTAGACAACTAACGAGGCTCTGTCGACCGAGTGATTACCGGTATAAGTAATCCCCTCTTGTCGGCCAACAGCTTCGGGTGGATGAGCCGACAAGAGTAAGGGCACCCTATTGTCCTGGGGTTGAGAAATCGGCCCCAAAGGCGGATGAATTACAATCAAGTAATCAACGACATAAGGATGAGGAAGAATTTTGGACAAACCACCTCATTAAAGATCCAGAATGGATAAGTCCTAGTAAAAATCAGCATGGCAAGGCTCACAACAAAACAAGTCCGGAATAGTTCCTCGATCGGATCTCCGGGAGGAAATGTTTTGAGCAGTGTAATGAAAGTGAACAGGGAGATAAGGATTGGTACTTGGAATGTTAAAACGATGGCACAAGCTGGAAATATCAACAACGCAACAAAAGAAATGAGAAGAATGAAAGTAAACATCATGGGAATTAGTGAGATGAGGTGGCCGGGAGTGGGTTCGGTGGATGTGGACGAACACAGAGTGTACTATGCAGGAACACAAGATGGTAAGTTTCTGAATGGGGTAGGCATTGTTGTCACCAAGGAGATAGCGCAGAGTGTCATAAACTTTGTCCCATTCTCAGAAAGAGTCCTTCTAATACAGATTAACGCCCGACCAGTAAATCTAAACATCATCCAGATTTATGCCCCCACTGCAGATAAAGATGAAGGGGAAGTCGAAGAATTATACAGGAATGTCGCCCAAATACTCGAGAGGCTACCCAAAAAAGAAGTTAACATCATCATGGTGGACTTTAACGCAAAGTTGGGAGCTGGAGAAAAAACCGAGCTCATCGGGTCTTTCGGTTTCGGAAAGAGGAATGGGAGAGGAGATATGCTCGAAAAATTTACAGACGAACACGGCCTTGTAGTCCTCAACACACAGTTCAAACAACCACCGAGGCGTTTATACACATGGAGATCGCCCCTTGATAAACCTGGGAGAATAGTCAGGAATCAAATAGACTACGTACTAGTCAACAAGCGGTACAGAAACAGCTGCTTAAGTATGAGAACCTTCCCGGGAGCAGATATGCGAACCGACCACGTGCCAGTTATCGGAAGATTCAAAGTGGTTATGAAGAAGATAAAGAAAGCTGCTCCATTAAAAGTTAACCTAAGACAGCTGAAAAACGGGAAGATCAAAGAATGTGTAGAGAAAGAGCTGAATGCAGCAATGGCAGAAACAACAGAAGATAGCTCAGTAGAAGAACACTTGAATCACCTGAAAAGTAAAGTGGAACACATTAAGAACACTATTCTAAAGGAAAACGGACAAAGAGTAAGGAAGAAAACCTGGATGACAGATTACATATTAAACCTAATGGAAGAGAGAAGATTGAACAAAAATAACACCATAGAATACAAAAGGATAAACAACATCATAAGGAACGAAATACGAATGGCTAAAGAAAAGGAACAGAAAGAGAACTGTGAGGAGATAGAGGCACTGCAGTTGAAATATGACTACTTTAACGTCCACCGGAAGGTGAAAGAAGTCACTGGACAAAGAAGGAATACAAACTTAGGGAAACTAGTTGACGCTAATGGGAACATCATTGTAGACATGGAAGAGAAGAAGAAGATGTGGACTAGGTACGTAGAGCACCTCTTGGAGGATAATAGAGAGAGCGCCCCAGATCCCCGGAGTAATGCACAGAGTGGGCCAGAAATAATGGAATCAGAAGTGAGGGCAGCTATAGAGCAGAGCAAAGAAGGAAAAGCAGCAGGACCTGACAACATCCAGACAGAGTTCCTGAAACTTCTAGAGGAAAATGGATTAAAGAAGATCACCAAACTTTTCAACAACATCTACAAATCAGGTAAAATACCACAAGAATGGCTAGTCTCAGAGTTCATTGCACTGCCAAAGAAACAAGGCGCAAAACGATGTGAAGAATATCGAACGATAAGTCTGATGAGCCACCTGCTGAAAACCTTTCTCAAAGTCATCCATAAAAGAATATACAATCGATGCGAGAACCTAATCTCTCGAAACCAGTTCGGGTTCGTCAATGCGATGGGAACCAGAGAGGCACTCTTTTCTGTCCAAGTCCTTGTCCAGAGATGCAGAGACGTTAACCTTGACGTTTACTGTTGTTTAATTGACTACGCCAAAGCATTTGACCGGGTTCAACATGGCAAAATGATGGAAATATTAAAGAAGACAGGGATCGATACCAATGACCTGAATATCATAAGTAGCTTGTACTGGGGCCAGTCGGCAACAATAAGAGTCGACGGAGAAACAACTGAGGCCGTCAAAATAATGCGAGGAGTGAGGCAGGGCTGTGTACTCTCACCCCTGCTATTTAACATCTACTCCGAGCAGATTTTTAAAGAAGCGCTCGACGACGAAGAAGAGGAGGGCATCTCAATAAGTGGGAAGAAATTGAGTAATATAAGATACGCGGACGACACCATCGTGTTCGCAGATAGCCCACAAGCACTACAACAACTTATCAACAAAATAGCAAGAGTTAGTAAGGAATATGGTTTGGACATAAACATACAAAAGACCAAAATTATGGTCATTAGCAAAAACAAGATCGACAACATCCAGTTATCCATCAACAACCAACCAATAGAGAGAGTACCACACATCACGTACCTGGGAACACGTATAAACGAGAACTGGGACGCAACTCAAGAAATCAAATCACGAATCGCCAAAGCCACAGCCGCCTACAACAAAATGAGCAAACTCTTCAGAAGCCATGATCTTACACTGGAAACAAAAATGAGACTTCTCAGATGTTACATCTTTTCTATCCTCTTATACGGGACGGAATCTTGGACACTCAATGAAAACACATCCAAGAAAATAGAAGCCTTCGAAATGCGACTCTATCGAAGAATGATGAGGATATCATGGACCGAACATATCACTAATGAAGAGGTACTAAGAAGGATGAATAAACAAACAGAAATTATGAACACCATCAAGATCCGAAAACTGCAATATCTGGGCCACATCATGAGAAACGACTCCAGGTACTCCTTACTCCAGACAATCATCCAGGGAAAAATCGATGGAAGAAGAGGTCCAGGATGGAGAAGAATATCTTGACTGCATAACCTCAGGAAGTGGACCGGAAAAACATCAACCGAACTCTTCCGCATTGCCGTTGCATAACCTCAGGAAGTGGACCGGAAAAACATCAACCGAACTCTTCCGCATTGCCGTAAACAAAGTTAGACTCGCCATGCTGATTGCCAACATCCGCAACGGATAGGAACCACAAGAAGAAGAAGAAGCAAATGATTACACTTCAGACATTACATGTACTCTTACTTCCCTTTTAAAATATTCCAAGTTTTCACAATCTTTTACATGGTTTGGCAGTCGGTTAAAATCTTGGAGGCCCTTATATAACACCGAATTCAGCTTCTGATTGCTATTACACTTTTCCACTAGTATAAAATCTCTACAATGTCTTGTTTGATAGTCATGAACATCGCCAAAAAAATGTAACACTATCACGCAAGTATGGTGGTAACAAACCGTTTTTTATTTTGAATAAAAGACATAAACGTTATACATAATTTTCTGTTTAACAGATAATAAACTCAATACTCTAAGCATTGTTGCAATAGGTACCTATTACATCTCAGAATAGTTCTCATAGCTCTGTTCTGTACCAACTACAACTGGGCAACTTTAAAATCAGGCAGACCATATAAAAGTGTCGCACAGTATTCGAGATGTGGACCCGCTATACTTTTATGCAAGAGCAATTTAGTAGCCGTTGACAGCTGATGTCCTATTCTTGCTATAAAACTAACCTTTTTTGATAACTTTCTTGTAATATAATCCACGTGAGCATAAAAATTTAAGTTTGAATCCAGTATTACTCCAAGATATTTAATTTGTTTTTCATATTCAATCTTTGCATTGTTAGTCATTATATTAATGCTCTCTGGATTTGCATTACTCAGTTTACTCTTTTTACCAAAAAAGCAAAATTTTGACTTTGCCGTGTTTAAGCTTAGTTTACTATTACAAAGCCATCTAAATAGGTTATTTAAATCGGTGTTAACAACTTCCTGCATTTGGCCCATATCATTTCCCGCGAAATAGATCATTGTGTCATCAGCAAACAATTCTATTTTACACTCTTTAATAACTTTAACCATATCGTTTACATACAGCAGAAAGAGCAATGGACCCAAGACGGCACCCTGAGGAACCCCATACTGCACATCTGAGGCTTTAGACAAACAATTTTTAAACCTAACCCTTTGCTTTCTATTGTATAAATACGATTCAAACCATATCAAAACCGTGCGCCCGATGCCGATGCCCTTCAATCGACTTAACAGTATAGCCCTATCAACAGTCTCAAACGCCCTTCTGAAGTCCAAGAAAACCGCTATTACCATTTTGCCTTCATCCATTTCTTTCATAAAACATTACAAATATTAACAGTTGTCGACTCACACATATAAATTATTTTATTTTGTTAATTCGAGTAGTTTTATGATGAATAGAACGATAACTTCTGTAGTATATAGTATAAAGCGTCCCAAATAATGATGTAACTTTTAATTTTAGATTTTTGTTTTCTTACCAACATATTTGTTTTTTATATTTCTAGTAACCATTAAAGCTAGAAACTTCAAATTATATATTATATGGCTCCCAAAGCCTGCGCTCCAACTTTTTGCTTCAGTAATCTTAACTTGATTATTGAGAATTAAAACTCACTTTCATTTTTAAGACCTTTACCGGAAATTCTATTTTACCCACCCACAATAAAGCCATCAAAACCGACTTTTTTCGGGGCTCGCCAACGAACCCAAATTCCTTAATAATATAGAGTCAATATTTGTGTTGGAGCTTAGAGTAGTGACTAAACTTTTTCGTAATATTAGGGTGAAAGTTCCCCTCTTGTTTGTCGAAAAGTAAAGTCACGATTTCATCAACTGGATAAGTCTGGTGCAGACGCTCGATGTGTTTTTGTTTAAACTTTTGACGCTGATTGGCTAACTGGCGCGCCCCTCTGGCCCAAAACGATCTCGTTTGTTCCCCCAATAAAGGGTTAAATTTCCAGTATTCATCACCAATTTGTAATCATGACATGTTAATTTAGGCCCGTAGAACGCCATAAAAAAAGTATCGTGATTCAGCGGAACGTAATAATGGAATTATCGAGTTAATATATCTTTTTCCAGTCATCCTTGATTGATAGTTCAATAACGAACTAAAAAAACGGGGTTATCAGGGGTGATTTTTTGAGCAATCAATAAACTAGTACCGTTTAGTATCATTTTTAACCATATTTCGTTTCAATTATGCTCCACGTTTCGAACAAAAAGAAAAACCGTCGAGGTTTGTCTCTAGAGACCGCCCATTCACCCTCTGCTACTCTGAAATTCATTTCACTTGCTCCCCGACCATAATGGAGCAAATTGACCATTGACGCAGGCCGACCCTGTATAAGTTACCGAGGGGCGCTCCCGGGGGAAGCGGCTCACCCCAACCAACTGCCCCCTTTTCTGTGCCTATAGTGGTTCATTCTGATAGTCGACAAATCAATTTTTTATCCGATGACCATCGTGGACATGTCATGAGTCATTCTTATTCGTTTAGGTACATGAGAAATGCATTTTCCACGTCTCAAAATGGAAAGTTGGAAAAACGAGAAAATCTGGGGATTTGTAAATTGGAAAGCAGTATCGACTGGCGCACATTCAAAATTTGGTGGCCTATATTACTTAGCTAATTTTGATAATAAACCAAGGGGTTAAGGAAATATCAATGTTTAATAATAACCTTTAGTGTAAGTGTAAAAAATAATAGAACCATTTTCAAAGCGTATTATGATAGAATTAATACTTTCTCAGCCTTGTCCACTTCTTTTTTTTCAATAATTTGTATTCTAGTGCTCCTTATTGATCAATAATTTCCACGTTCTACGACTCTCTTCATTTAACCTTTTTTTAGGGTTTCTTCTAACTGTCTTTCGTTTTATAAAATGTTTTTGCTCTTTCTATATATTTCAGTTTTGTACGGAGTTTCTAGTAAATCTAAATTTACTCACACATAGTCTGGCTCTATTCAACATTCTTCATCTTCTCTCCTTTTTTCAATAATTTGAATTCTAGTACTCTTTATTGACCAATAATTTTCATGTTCTTATATTTTTTTTTCTTCATTTACATTAATGCCATTTTTTAGAGTTTTTTAAATTGTATTTCGTTTTACCTAATTTTTTTGGTTTTTTCCGTATACCGCCGGGGTGTTCATTAGAAATCTTCATCTATATTTCAATTTTCTGCAAAGTTTCTAGTTATTGTAATTTGATTCACACATTGACTGACTCTCTTCAACATTTGTCCATTTTCTTCTTTCAAGGGAGAAGTTAATTTACTTTTACATTTTTTAAGCCAAGTAACTGTAATAATAAGCATTTCACGCGATAAAAGACGGTTGCATTCAGACTGAAACATCTTGCATACAGAAAACTTGTATTGATAGCTATAATTTTCAACACAATGCCTTCCAGCCATCAGGCAGTGTTATTACCAAACACGTGAAGTCTTATCGAAACTAGAGCGAATGCTGCATAATGCGATTCCTTTGTCATCAGGAATCTATCAAGTTACCAATTTTCTTCAAACAACCCAAATACATATTTACACGTAAAAGGTTGACTATTGACTTAGGTGAAACCAATAGAAATCAGCTTCCATATTATATAATAAAAGTCACAAGATTCGGCCCCTCTAAATAATGCAGAGGGACAATGGAGCCATGCCCTAAGGACATTTCCTTATACCTAGCTCGCTGCTGTTTACTCAGCCGTTAATGCCATCAAGACATTAATTTTGTAAAAAAGGTGAAAGACGGAGAAGGAGGTCGCGCCCTTAAGGGTTTAAAATACCACCATCTGAGCTCATCACGACACACAATACCGACTAAAACAAGATTACCTAATTTAGAGAACATGTTACGCTCGCTCTGAGTTTGTTTTCTACGGGTCTTAAGTTGGATGCATTGCGTGTATAAGTTATGATTTAGTCGTGGCATTTTCCAGGAGAAATTAATGTAGTTTAGCAAAACACGCCGGGTCTACGGAATTAAGCGTCTGTCCAAATTCCTCGTCTAACTTTATAAGGCTGTTCATCAGGGACGCAATGAGTTCCGAAACTTAAATGGCCCGGAGGTTTGTCACGCAATATCTGGTTAGTGGGTCCTAAGGGAATTGGATTAGTTTCAGTGTTGAGTTTTTGTTAGTGAGCCGGGGTCACTTAGGAAGAACACCAGGTGCACTATAAAAATTGGCTTGCTTTAATGTAAAAATGGTTGCATACATAGTTATGACTGTGGCGGATACTACGTGGAACAGACTCGTTAGTATCTTAACAATTGTTAAATCAACAGAAACAGCGCTGTTTTTAGGAATAAACAATTTAATAAACCGTCAATTAATTGGAAAGAGTGAAGCTAAACAGAATAAGGCACTAGAGATGTAACCGGTAGTAATCTTTAGTGTAAAGAGTAGGTGGTCACCAATTTGTCGATCAACCCATCTGCATACTAGTTTCGGGGCCTACCCCTCATCAGTACAGCTTTGGCTGGTCGACAAATTGGAGACCGCGAGATCGCGGCTTAAAGCCAGATATGTAATGAAAAGCGGTGAGATGTTGTACAGAGCAGGAGCAGGCGACATTCACCAGCGTATTACATCTAAAACTGCATGGCAGATGGCTCTCAGTTCGACAAGCAGGCCATATTGCTCTGTACCTCGCAGGTTGTGGGAACCGCCTGCAACAATTTCAACAGGAAGGAGGAAACTACGTTTCTAAATGCAGACTGGAAGCAGACTAAATGCAGACACTTTTACCAACCCCCTCCCCCCCCCCCCCCCCCAGCCCCACGGGAAGTGAAAGAGGACATCGACAAGAGTATAAAACCGTTGGGTTTACTGCGGTCGGTCGAGGCATTCTCAAGTTACAAGCAGTCAAATTTCAGAATTCAGAAAAACTTCATATTACCCCCCTTTTGACATATTCGAAACAATTTCTGATACATTTTTTTGCTGTTTTTGATCGGAATGGCACGCTTACAATCCCCTAAGAACGTAACAAACTCAGATCCTCTAACGAGGTTTTGGTGAAAATGGTCAAAAAACGGCGATTCTAGAAGTTATTATAAATCGACCTTCAAGGGGGTCTGCCTCCGAAAATATTGCACCTACGGAACTTCCCATGGTGCGAGGTGAAAAAGGATATCAAGAAGATGGAAAAAACAGTTAGATTCACTTCGATCGGACAAGGTGTTCTCAAGTTACAGGCGGTCAAAGTTGAGAATTGAGAAACGAAAAAGTCGTAACACCTACCCCTCACCCTTTAAAAAAAATTTCGGAAACATTTTGTTGCCGTTTTTAATCGCAATGGCACTTTTGCAATCCCCTAATAATGTAGCAAACTCAATTCGAATTAATTTAACCTCTAAAGAGATTTTTTTTTAAAAGTGGTCAAAAAACGCGATTTTGAAAGTCCTTAAAAATCGACCTCCGGAGAGGTGTAACTCCGAAAGTATTGCACCTACTGAACTTTCAATGGCAGGAGGTGAAAGAGGACATCAAGAAGAGGAAAAAACAGTTGGATTGGATCACTCCGGTGGGTCGAGGCGTTCTCAAGAAACAGGCTGTCAAAGTTTTCGACATTTTTGGAAAAATTTCGGATAAATTTTTTTGCTGTTTTTGACGGGAATGACACGCTTGCAATACCCTATGTAGTGTATAGGAATTGGACAGCCAATCGATAGCGCGTGAGGTAAACAAGGCTGTGATTCATACCTAGCCGGTTGTTGGTACCGGACGGAATAAAGTATTGTTCTAAGAGATAGCAGTTGTTTTAATACACAAATCTTAGTATATTACATTGGCGAGGAGGATAAAGTGACCTTTGAGAAGTACTCATAGTGTACAAGAGCATCAAGGAAGGAAAATCAGGAAATCAAGGTAAGGGAAATATAATCCTAAAAAAAGAAAAAAAAAACTTATGTAATTGGATATTTATCCAAATTAGCTTATTCTCAATAAGAATAAGCTTTTAAGAGATGAGTCCAGTGACTCGGAGCTATTTGCTCAATGAAGAAATTGGTCAAATGTCCAATGACTTGGAGTTAATGCTCTTTGTTTAAGTTCAAATCGAAGCCAAAAAACATAGGAGTTAATGCATATCGTCAGAATTTAGGAAGAAGGCAACCGGTTAGAATACTATAGCGACAGTGACTAAGAAGCAGTGCACACTACCTCAAGTGAAACGCTCAAAAACACAACTCTGTGTGTTTTTTTTTACCAAATAAAATGTGATATTGGTAATTCGACACCAGAAAAAGAATGGGAAGAAAGTGTCAAACAATCTGACCCTAAAAAAAACGTGATAATGGTGCAGTTAGTAATCATGTTCTTATAACTGGATAAAGTATAGATTATTTTTCATTTGATTTCTGCGAAAATTCAGGTTAGTTCAGGTTAGCTTGGCAGAGGCGATTGAAACCAAAAATTGTATAAGTAGCATCCTTCAATAAAATGTTTCGTCAGACCCCAGTATGCAGGTGAAAATTAAAGAAATTGTAGTTTAGCTATCATAGTTCAGGTTAGCTCAAAGGCAACAAAGATCTGCTTAACTGTGTTTTATTTGTGTTCAGGGCCACCACAATATCTATTCTTAAAAGAACTTAAAACACAGTTCAGTATTGTTATTAATCATTGCAATACTTTCTCTCAAAATCACGTACGAATAAAGTGATTCACTTTTGATACTGGTATTTAATAACTGTATCGAAATAAACATTTTTCTTCCTCTGCCCAAATAATTATTTTCCAAAAACATACTGAATTCCAATTATTGTTACCAATCATGGCCGTGAAGAGGAAAAAAACTAAGAGCCTAAACAGTTTAGTTAAAATAGTGATAAAGTGTGTTAAAACAATAAGCTAAAGTGGATAATGCCTACAGCATAACCTACCTTCAATCAGAAAATGACAAGTTAAAAATTTGACAAATTTCTCGTTCGGTTAAGGCACCAAGCGTTAAAGTGCCTGTTTACTAATGAGGAAGAACATATCATTGATCAAATAACTGAAAAATGCAAATCAAAGGACCTAAGGCAAACAATCTTATTATTTGGAGACAGTATCACTCTCAATGACATTATACTTGAAGCAAACGCTTTGGCAATTGTGAATCGTCAAATGTACTATTTAGAGTACTATTTGGAGCCTAGTACCAGTACTAGTGCAATTAATAAAATACATAAAAAAAATCTTTCAAAAAGTTTGGGTGCTCTAGATGTGGGAATCCACGACACGATTCACAGGATCCTAAGTATCCCGTGAAAGGAATAATTTCTAACAAATGAAATTTTAAGGGACATTACAGGAAATTTTATAAATCCAAAAGGAAAAGATCCCCTTCTCAAGACTTTGAACAAAAAAGCAAGGAACAATCTAAAAAATCAAATTCTATTAATACAATTGATAATGACGCTGAGGAGATTTATTATATTTTCCATTTAGACGGAGATATTACTGTTTCTTGTGAAATAGGACGAGCTAAAATAGCCATGATAGTTGACTCCGGAAGTAATAAGAATATTATAGATGATAAAACGTGGGATAAACTTAAGCGACATAAGATTAATATTAAGAACCAACAAAAGAAAACAAATAAAAATGTTGTAGCTTACGGGAGTAACAAACCCTTAGAAGTATTAGGGTGTTTTGAAGCTGAAATCAAAACCAATAAGAAAAAAAATGCCATGTTTTACGTCATAAAAAACGGTTCAAAATGTTTATTAGGCAAAGAAACAGCTACCTCTCTTGGAATACTCGAAATTTTGTAGACTGCGTGAGTACCTCTCCTTTTCCAAAATTTAGAGATATAATGGTAGCTATCCCGATTGACCAAAGTATTCAACCTGTAGCGCAACCATACAGAAGGATAACTATATCCCTAGAAGTAAAGGTTGAAAGAGCTTAACAAGATCTTTTAGAGATATTATTGAACAAATCAACGAACCTTCAAAGTGGATATCTCCTATTGTACCTGTCCTTAACCGGAATGGAGAGGTACGCATTTGTATTGACATGCGTCGTGCTATTCAAGCAATTGCTCGTGAAAATCATCCATTACCAACCATGGAAACATTATTCCCTCAGTTAGGAAAAGCAACACGATTTTCGCGCCTAGATATAAAAAATGGATTTCATCAAATAGAAATATCGGAAAGTTCACGATTTATTACTACATTTATCACAAAAAAAGACTTGTTTTGTTATAAAGGACGCATGTTTGGAATAACTTGTGCATCAGAGATTTTCCAGAAAATTATGGAGAAAATATTAATAAATTGCCCTGGTACTATTAACTTCATTGATGATATAATTGTTTTTGGAGACACCGAGGATCAGCATAATCGTAGATTAAAAAAGACACTGGATACACTGCGACACTATAATGTATTGCTAAATGAAAGCAAATGCTTGCTTAACAGAACAACTATCAATTTTTTGGGACATGTCCTGTCACACTAGGGTATAAAACCTTTAGGTACTCACGTTAACGCCATTAAGAATTTTCGAGCTCCCAAAAAATTAGAGGAATTGCAAAGTTTTCTAGGTTTAGTTAGTTTTGTTGGAAAGTGGATCCCTAATTTGGAAACGGTAACCAACTCCCTTAGGGAAATATTATAACTAAAACTAGGAAAAAATGCAAACATTGAACGGTTCTGGAGGCAAAAGCAGGACACGTCGTTTATGAAACTCAAAAATATATTGTCTAGCGATTCGATCTTAGTTTTTATGACCCTGAGGAGAAGACTCAGGTGATAGCAGATCCTAGCCCAGTAAGGCCTGGTGCTGTTCTAATCCAGAAGGATGCTAAAGGCCCTAGAATTATAGATATGGGAACAAAAGTTTAAGCGATTGCGAAAGGAGGTATTGCCAGACAGAAAAGGAAGCTCTTGCCCTTGTATGGGCAGTTGAACATTTCAAAATGTATCTATTTGGGAAAGAATTTGAATTAATAACAGATCACAAACCTCTAGTTGTTATTTTTGCCCCCAATTCTAAACCATGTGCAAGAATCGAAAGATGGGTTCTTAGGTTACAGTGATTTAAATATAAGATAGTGTACTGCCCAGGAAAGAAACAAAATTGCAGATCCACTAGCTCGGTTACGTTCGATCACACGGAGTGGAGCTTTTGAAGAAGACTTTATCCATCATACAGTTGAACATTCTAAACCAATTGCAATTACAACTGAAGAAAATTGAGACGAATTCTAAAAATGATGCTACAATTCGATCAGTGATGCACGCATTAACCAAGGGGGAATGGGGACAGAATACACAAAGGTATAAGCTTTTCCAAAATGAATTATGTTTTTATTCAAACATATTATTACGAGGAGATAGAATTGTAATTCCTATACACTATATACCCTAATAACGAACTCAAATGAATTTGTCCTCTAAAGAATTTTTTTTAAATTGGTCCAAAAACGCGATTCTATAGTGCTTAAAAATCGATCTGCGAAGGAGTCTATCTCCGAAGGGAAATATTACACCTATGAAACTTCCGATGGTAGGAGGTGAAAGAAGACATCAAGAAGAGGTTAACACATTTGGATTTGCTCTGATCGGTAGAGGCGGTCAAATGTGAGAAAAAAGTCGTAATACCCCATTAGGACATTTTCTTTTTTTTTGCTGTTGTGATCGGAATGGCACGCTTGCAATCCTCTAAGAACTTAACAAATTCAATTCGAATTAATTTTAAAACAAAAACTAAATTTTGAAACAAAATATTGCAATACTATCAAGCGAGTGGTGGTCATCAGCCACCGCTCCAGCCGTTCTCCAGATTTATATTTATTTCGTTTTACAGATTTATAATTATTAATTATAATTTTGTTATATTCAGAGCTAACCCCATGAAATGTGTACTCGTGTTCAACTAACTTTTTCTAACTAAGACAAGAGCCCAGTCCAATAATTTTTGAAACCTCCAACTGCTCTAGAGGTATTTTTGACTTTATTATTTTTAAAGAAAAACTTTTGGAGTTTGTATTCTTTTTCAGCTAGCTTTTTGCAACTAAAACGATGGTACAATCCTATTTTGGAAACCTCCAAACGTTCTGGAGTTATTTCCAAATTAATTATTTTTAAAGATAAATCCATGGAATTCCTTTTCAGCTAACTTTTTCCAACAAAAGCATCAGTCTAGTCCAATTTTTGAAACCTCCAACCGTCCTGGAGGTATTACCAAATGTATTATTTTTAAAGATAAATCTATGGAGTTGGTACTCATTTTCAACTAAATTTTCCAACAAAAAACATCAGGCTAGTCGAATCTGTTAAACATTCAACCGTTCTGGAGATATTTATAACTTGACTATTTTCAAAGAAAACCTATTATGTTTGTATTTGTTTCCTGCTAACTTTCTCAATTGAGATGATAGTTCAGTCTAATTTTTGAAACCTCTAACCATTCTGGAGATGTTTCGAACTTTATTATAAAGAGTTTGTACTCTTTTTCAGCTAACTTTTTCCAACTAACCTACAACCGTTCTGGAGATATTTCCATCTTTACTGTTTTTAAAGATAAATCCATGGAGTCTGTACTGGTTTTCAGCTAACTTTTTCCAACAAAAACATCAGTCTAGTCCAAATTTTCAAACCTTCAACCGTTCTGGATATATTTGTAACTTTAGTATTTTCAAAGAAAACCTATTGAGTTTGTATTTGTTTCCTGCTAACTTTCTCAATTAAGATGATAGTTCAGTCCAATTTTTAAAACCTTTAACCTTTCTAGAGATATTTCAAACTTTATTATTTTCAAAGATTACCGATGGAGTTAGGACTAATTTTTAGCAAAGTTATTCCAACTAAGGCGATGGTCAAATTCAATTTTTGAAACCTTCAACCGTTCTGCAGATTTATTTATTTTGTTATATTGAGAGATAAACCCATGAAATTTGTGTTACCTTTCAGCTTAACTTTTTTAACTAAGACGAGAGCCTAGTCCAATTTTTGAAACCTCCAACCGCTCAGAGATATTTCTAACGTTATTATTTTTAAAGAAAATCTTTTAGAGTATTGTGTTCTTTTTCAGCTAACTTTTTCCAACTAAAACCATGGTGCAATCCTATTTATGAAACCTCCAACCGTTCTGGAGATATTTCCAAAATTATTATTTTTAAAGGTAAATGGAGTTCGTACTCGTTTTCAGCTAACTTTTTCCAACAAAAACATCAGTCCAGTCAAACTTTTTAAACCTTCAACCGTTCTGGGGATATTTATGACTTTACTATTTTCAAAGAAAACCTACTGAGTTTCTATTTGTTTCCTGCTAACTTTCTCAACTAAGATAGTTCAGTACAATTTTTGAAACCCCTAACCGTTTTGGAGATGTTTCGAACTTTATTATTTTCAAAGATAAGCCTATGGAGTTAGTACTCATTTTTAGCAAAGTTATTCCAACTAAGGCGATGATCAAATTCAATTTTTGAAACCTCCATCCGTTCTGCAGATTTATTAATTTTGTTATATTCAGAGTTAAACCCATGAAATTTGTATTTGCTTTCAGCTAACTTTTTCTAACTAAGACGAGAGCCTATTCCAATAACTTTTGAAGACTCCAACCGCTATTGAGATATTTTTAACTCTATTATTTTTAAAGAAAATTTTTTGGAGTTTGTACTCTTTTCCAGCTAACTTTATTCAACTAAAACAATGATGCAATTCCAATTTTTGAAACCTCCAACCGTTCTTGAGATATTTCCAAATTTATTATTTTTAAAGATCGATCCATGGAATTCGTATTTTTTTTCAGCTAACTTTTCCCAACAAAAAGATCAGTCCAGTACAATTTTTTAAACCTTCAACCGTTGTGGAGATATTTATAACTTCGCTATTTTCAAAGAAAACCTAATGATTTTGTTTTTACTTCCTGCTAACTTTCTCAACTAATAGATGATAGTTCAGTATAATTTTTGAAACCTCTGACCGTTCTTGAGATGTTTCGAACTTTATTATTTTTAAAGATAAGCCCATGGAGTTAGCACTCATTTTTAGCAAAGTTATTCCAACTAAGGCGATGGTCAAATTCAATTTTTGAAACCTCTAACCGTTCTGCAGATTTATTGATTTCGTTATATTCAGAGATAAACCCATGAAATCTCTACTCGATTTCAGCTAACTTCTTATAACTAAGACGACAGCCTGTTCCAATAATTTTTAAAACCTCCAACCGCTCTAGAGATATTTCTAATGTTATTATTTTTAAAGAAAAACTTTTGGAGTTTGTATTCTTTTTCAGCTAACTTTTTGCAGCTAAAACGTTGGTACAATTCTATTTTTGAAACCTCCAACCGTTCTGGAGAGATTTCAAAACTTATTATTTTTAAAGATAAATCCATGGAGTTCGTACTCGTTTTCAGCTATCTTTTTCCAACAAAAACATCAGTCCAGTCCAATTTTTTAAACATTCAATCGTTCTGGAGATATTTATAGCTTTGCTATTTTCAAAGAAAACTTAATAATTTTGTATTTGCTTCCTGCTAACTTTTTCCACTACGATGATAATTCAGTCTAATTTGTGAAACCTCTAACCGTTCTGGAGATGTATCGAACTTTATTGTTTTCAAAGATAAGCTTATGAGGTTAGAATTCATTTTTAGCTAATTTATTACAACTAAGGCGATGGTCAAATTCAATTTTTGAAACCTCTAACCGTTTTGCAGATTTATTGATTACGTTATATTCAGAGATAAACCCTTGAAATTTGTATTCGATTTCAGCTAACTTCTTATAACTAAGACGAGAGCCTATTCCAATAATTTTTAAAACCTCCAACCGCTCTAGAGATATTTCTATTGTTATTATTTTTAAAGAAAAACTTTTGGAGTTTGTATTCTTTTTCAGCTAACTTTTTGCAACTAAAACGTTGGTACAATCCTATTTTTGAAACCTCCAACCGTTTTGGAGAGATTTCCAAATTTATTATTTTTAAAGATAAATCCATGGAGTTCGTACTCGTTTTCAGCTATCTCTTTAAAACAAAAACATCAGTCCAGTCCTATTTTTTAAACATTCAATCGTTCTGGAGATATTTATAGCTTTGCTATTTTCAAAGAAAATTTAATAATTTTGTATTTGCTTCCTGCTATCTTATTCAACAAAAATGATAATTCAGTCCAATTTTTGAAACCTCTAACCGTTCTGGAGATGTTTCGAACTTTGTTATTTTCAAAGATAAGCCCATGGAGTTAGTACTCATTTTTAGCTAAGTTATTCCAACTAAGGCGATGGTCAAATTCAATTTTTGAAACCTCCAACCGTTCTGGAGATATTTCCAAATTTATTATTTTTAAAGATCAATCCATGGAATTCGTATTCGTTTTCAGCTAACTTTTCCCAACAAAAAGATCAGTCCAGTACAATTTTTTAATACCTTCAACCGTTGTGGAGATATTTATAACTTCGCTATTTTCAAAGAAAACATAATGATTGTGTTTTTGCTTCCTGCTAACTTTCTCAACAGATAGATGATAGTTCAGTCCAATTTTTGAAACCTCTGACCGTTCTTGAGATGTTTCGAATTTTGTTATTTTCAAAGATAAGCCCATGGAGTTAGTACTCATTTTTAGCTAAGTTATTCCAACTAAGGCGATGGTCAAATTCAATTTTTGAGACCTCTAACCGTTCTGCAGATTTATTGATTTCGTTATATTCAGAGATAAACCCATGAAATTTGTACTCGATTCAAGCTAACTTCTTATAACTAAGACGAGAGCCTGTTCCAATAATTTTTAAAACCTCCAACCGCTCTAGAGATATTTCTAACGTTATTATTTTTAAAGAAAATCTTTTAGAGTATTTTGTTCTTTTTCAGCTAACTTTTTGCAACTAAAACCATGGTACAATCCTATTTTTGAACCCTCCAACCATTCTGGAGATATTTCCAAAATTATTATTTTTAAAGATAAATGGAGTTCGTACTCGTTTTCAGCTAACTTTTTCCAACAAAAACATCAGTCCAGTCAAGTTTTTTAAACCTTCAACCGTTCTCTAGATATTTATAACTTTACTATTTTCAAAGAAAACCTATTGAGTTTGTATTTGTTTCCTGCTAACTTTTTCAATTAAGATGATAGTTCAGTACAATTTTTGAAACCTTTAACCGTTCTGGAGATGTTTCGAACTTTGTTATTTACAAAGATAAGCCCATGAAGTTAGGACTAATTTTTAGCTAAGTTATTCCAACTAAGGCGATGGTCAAATTCAATTTTTGAAACCTTTAAACCATGAAATTTGTATTACCTTTCAGCTAATTTTTTTTAATTAAGACGAGAGCCTAGTCCAATTTTTGAAACCTCCAACCGCTCTAGAGATATTTCTAACGTTATTATTTTTAAGGAAAATCTTTCAGAGTATTGTGTTCTTTTTCAGCTAACTTTTTGCAACTAAAGCCATGGTACAATCCTATTTTTGAAACCTCCAACCGTTCTGGAGATATTTCCAAAATTATTATTTTTAAAGGTAAATGGAGTTCGTACTCGTCTTCAGCTAACTTTTTCCAACAAAAACATCAGTCTAGTCCAACTTTTTAAACCTTCAACCTTTCTGGAGATATTTATAACGGTCAGTGCGTTGGGTACCTACACACTGCTAAGCAGGGTAGCCGTTTGTCCACGCTTTGTCCATTTTTGTTTCAATGTACGTCAATCTCCACGGTTGTTCTGATGGACAATAAACATCGTTACTAACTGACGAAAAACTTCTACAATTTGAGTGGAATAGTTTGAAAAAGATGTAAAATAACCGTCGAAACGTCGGCAGTTTCTGCGGAAGCGTAGAAATTTTATTTCGGATCCTTCTCCCGCTACCTTTCTCCTGGAGATATTGAGTTTGTATTTGTTTCATGCTAACTTTCTCAATTAAGATGATAGTTCAATCCAATTTTTGAAACCTTTAACCGTTCTGGAGATGTTCCGAACTTTACTATTTTCAAAGATAAGCCCATGGAGTTAGTACTCATTTTTAGCTAAGTTATTCCAACTAAGGCGATGGTCAAATTCAATTTTTGAAACCTCCAATCATTCTGCAATTTATTAATTTTGTTATATTGAGGGATAAACCCATGAAATTTCTACTCGCTTTCAGCTAACTTCTTCTAACTAAGACGAGAGCCTAGTTCGTTTTCAGGTAACGTTTTTCAGGAAGAAACGGTGGGCCAGTCTATTTTTTAAAACCTTCAATTGTTCTTTAGATATCTATTAACTTTTTTATTTTCAAAGTTAAACCCATGAAGTTTGTATATGTTTTCAGCTAAATTTTTCAGACTTCCAACCTTTCTCGAGATATCTACTAACTGTTTTATTTTCAAAAATAAACCCATGAAATTTGTACTCGTTTTCAGGTGACTTTTTCCAGGAAAAACGATGGTTCAGTCCAATTTTTAAAACCTTCAACAGTTCTCGAGACATCTACCAACTTTGTTATTTTCAAAGATAAACCCATGAAATTTGCGATGACTATGGTTCAGTCCAAAGCTAGTTTTTCGTCCCCTAGTTACTGCTACAAAAAAGGTGAAGTTTACGCGGATCAGGAAATTACCAGAGGGAACTCCCTAAAAGTAAAAGATAGAAGCGTCCGGTTCAATTTTGTTTAAGGTTCGTCCTAAATGATCACTTTTAATGACTACTCCTTTAGAGGGTTCATTGATCTAAGATCTTTAGAGGGATAATTGATCCAAAATGATCAACCAAATTGAACCGTGTAAACGCCTCTGCCCGGTACAATTTTATTTAATATTCATCTTGGATGATCACTTTCAATGAATACTAGACGGTTCATTTCTTTTTCACTTTGGATGCAAAGTAATCAACCAAATTGAATACTGTCAGTGCGCTTTGGTACCAACGCAGTTCTCTTGGAACTGGTAACGTCACGATTGTTGTAAAAAAAAAAAATGTCTTTGGTCATCGATGAGAGCTCAAATACCGACATTAAGGACCCTTCTCGCATCGAATTTCACAGATGATCGTTTGGCAATTTACCTAATGAGTTCATTATCACTGAAGAGACATACCTGCCTTCGCATTACGTGGGTGCGTGTTCGGCCCCCTTAAGTGCGCACTAATAGTTCTCGACTCCTGTAATTGAACCGTTAATGGCTCCTCATGGCAAATATTACTATCTTGCTCAGCTATGTCGCTAAGAACCCTGTGAATGGGGAGGCTCAACCGCAAAGTAATACGTTGAGTGCGTGAACGTACCTGTGAAATAATAACCGAACGAGAGTTGTGTGATTAATCAACCAACTTAAATTAATAATTATGATTGATGTGGCGTAAAACAAAAGAGCGGTATTTTCATATATATATTTACGTACGTGGCATAAGGCGAAAAAGGGCCGCGCCCTTCGCATAAATTAATAATAACGGTGGGCACACTACGGGAAAGAGTTAATGGAAATTTGAGGTTAATGTTTCAGAAGGAACTTTTATTTATGAAGGCAATTTATTACTTGGTCGATCTTTGTTTTCTACAGATAGAAGGAAGGGTCATAAGTTGCCCCAGATTCGCTTGTATATTTATCCTTTTTCACCCTCTCATGATATTATGTATTTTCCGCCTGATTTGCTTTTTGGTAGATTATCTTGGAGCCAACTCGAAATAAACCAGATCAATCAAAGACAACCGTTCTATGTCTTGAGCAGGTGCATGTCTGGTCATCAGCAGGTGTCTCGGCCAAAGCCAATGATTTACCTCTTCATTTTATCCCCGGGCTATTAAATTACAAAAGTCATGCCAGCCCGTCCGATATACAGATATTTATAGCGGCTTTTATGCCGACAATTGCCAGACTGGTTAACTTTTAAAGGTTAGATAACGACAGGAGAAAACCAGTCCTTAATTGGACGACAATTATTATTTAACTACCTATTATTTGTCAACGATCATCAAGTTAAGGGGATAATTATTTTGTTGGTCATCCTTTCCTAAATAAGAACACAATTGAAGAAAAAAAAAATGAAAAGTGGTAGGAGATTTAAAAAGCCCTTTCGGTTTTATCTTACGAACACTCGAGCTTTGTTTATGGGGAATTTTTCTATTTGTTTCGCCGACAAGGACCCTTAACACGTTCAACGGGCCCAGGATACGACTTGAGGAATTTTATCAGAAGGATCCAAGAAATGTATGCGGAGCCGTGAGTAGAATATTTACCCTTCACACTGATTTACACCGACCCGGTTTATCTCTCAAGGGAATCGCCCATGCATCTACTAACCAAAAAGGGCGGAGTCCCTTTCTGCAATACGTACAGAAATAACACGAAGTGAAAACGGCATATAAGCTGCTACTTTCTCCGGGATTATCCTTATCGGGATCCAGCCTAATATTTTTTCAAAGGATTTTCATTCTTTGCCAGGAAATATACCGCCCCTTGTCACACGTCAGATCATTGAGAACTTCCAAATAGGGGGCACATCATCGCCGAGGGTGCATAATAATTTTTGTGTTTTGCAAACCCCAATTATTGGGCTTTAAAATGCCTTGCTGGGCGGCTTTGTGTTCGAATTTAAACATAAAAATGAAATTGCAGTTTTTTTTATGAACAAGCCGGTACTCCTTATGTACAAACAAACTTTGTAGTTTCGGTCTCGTATTTAACAATTAGGTATCCATCTCGTCATCCAGACGGAGAATCGCGTAATTACCGGCTTGGTCTCGTAGTAGCAATGTCTTAAAAACACAACTTTGGGACTAACATTTTTAGCTTTTTTTAAAAAAGTTTTTTGAAGCCAATACGAGTATCTCAACAAGAAAGAATCCATACGAAAAAGCAACTTGTTTAGTGCCTTCTACACGTACTTGTTCTATGCCCATTGAGTTGTAAGTCACTATACAGGGTGATTCACGTTACTCGACACGGAAGATTATGGCTAAACTTTTAGATTTTAAAAAAGTTTTGTATATGGAATGGATGGGGGTCTATTGGAAGTACAGTTTAAAAATATTGTCATTGTATACAGGTGGTCCCAAAAGTATAAAATTGATTAAAGTTGTATTTTTTTAAATAAGACACCTAGTATATTAATGTATTTTCGGTACCTACGGACAAAAGTAAAGGTAGTTTTATTAAGGTTTATGGCATCTAAACCGTACCGTTCTTCAGATATTCGTGATTTTGTGAAAATGCAGCATCAAATTAAATGTTTAAAATCTCAGCACTTGGTTTGTTTTCAACCACCAAAATTGGATAGTGGGCTAATAGTAGATTGGATTTTTTGCGGTGTGTATTAAATATTAACTACTGTGCACCGAATGTCAATAAATGAACACCAAATTATTGCAAATTTCAAACAGTAATAACTCGTTTAATTTAAATTAGACACCCTGCATTTTATAGTATCATTAGTTGCAGAATTTAGTTTTCTATCAAAACTATTAAATATTCTTATAGCTTGGTCTTTGCGTATTCTTAGAAAATTGATTTTTTTCTGAATTTGAGCTAACATAAACGAATTAAGTAATCTACTTTAGCTCTTACAATATCTGATTTTGTGAAAGCAAAATTTATTATTATTAGTATTGGGTGTTCACCAGAAAACATCATTTAGGAGGCTATAAAATTTTGACAGAAAAGGATGGCATTATGAAAGTAAATGGACTTTTGTTTCTCCATTCTTTTCCTTTGACATTTCACAACCAACTAGACGAAGTTTTCTAATGAACACCCCGTATTTGTCAGATATTAATTTATAAGTTACAAAATTATGATCATAAAGATTGTTTAGCAGTCATCTGATTGATAAAGTGTCTTTATTTAGCATGAAATATCAAATAAAACAATAAAACATTATATTACAAGAGTTCTTATAAAATTTTGCATCTCTACTACAAAAAAATTACGTGCAATAATAGTGGCAATTTGAAATTCAATAAATAACAAGTCAACATAAGAGTAAAACAAACAAAACCAAACAGTTATAAAATTTGTTCAAAATGACGACCGTCTGATTCTAAACACAAACGTATTGTGTTTTTAAATCCTTCATTCACATTGCGTAACATATAGGGAGTTATGCTTCTGAAGGCCTCTCTGATTCGTTCCTTCATATTTTCTTTTGTGATTGGTGGCGTATTATACATGATTCCTTTCACATTTCCCCATAAATAGAAATCGGGACGCGTTAAGTCAGGGGACCTTAGAGGCCAATTTTGTTCTCCATTCCTTCAAATCCATTTTGGAAACGAACATTTAAGAACTCCCGGAATTCACGATGATAATGAGCAGGTGCCCCATCCATTTGCAGCCACATGGTTGTTCTTATATCTAGAGTAACTTCTTCCAGTAAAATTGGAAGCTGATTTCTCAAAAAATTTAAAAACGACATTCCGTTTAAATGTTCGTCAAAAAAATAAGGTCCAATCACATACTGTCCCATTATGCCCGCCCATACATTTACTGACCACCTATGTTGGTTACTAATAACTCTAAATTCATGGGGGTTAGAATCAGAATAATAATGAAAATTGTGTCGGTTAAAAGAACCATCGTTATGATAAGTACACTTATCATTAAATAGAACTGATTCAAAAAAATCTTCTTGTTCTCCAACTTTTTCCAACACCCACATACAAAAATCCACTCGTTGGCCAAAATCGTTATCGGAGAGTTCTTGATGTAGTTGTATCTTCAAATCGTGATGTTTATGTTTTTGAAGAATCCATGATACGCTTGCTTGGCTAATATTTAAGTTTTGTGCAATTTCTCGTTGTCCGACATGGGGATTTTCAACTGCAGAGCCAATAACGGCTAATTCAGTCTCTTGGTTTTTTGTAACTGGTCTCGTTTTGGCAGTCGTTTCATACTGAACACTACCAGTTTGCCTAAATTGAACCAACAGTCTTTCAAAAACGGCTCTATTCGGTCGAGTTCGATTAGGAAACCTTCCAGCATAAACCCTTGATGCTAAAAGACAGTTTTGCAAGCATTCTCCTAGATTGAAGATCATATCGACTCGTTCTTCTGTTGTGTAAACCAGCATTTTGATTAAATAAAAAACTCCCTGTTAACCACCAATTATAACAGTAAAAAAATATCTAACATTAAATTAATGTGTGACAGCTAGAAATGACAATAAATTTTGCTTTATCAAAATCAGGTAACACCTGAACAGGTAAATTAGATTTCTACATTCGTTTAGGTCAGCGCAAATTCACAAAAAAATCAATTTTCCAAGAAAATGCAACGACCAAGCTATAGGAATGTTTAATAGTTTTTGATAGGAAACTAAATTCTGCATCTAATGATACTATAAAATACAGGGTGTCTAATTTAAATTAAACGAGTTATTACTGTTTGAAATTTGCAATAATTTAGTGTTCATTATTTTACATTTAGTACACAGTACTTAATATTTAATACATACCGCAAAAAAGTCAATGTACTAGTAGCCCACCAGCCAATTTCGGTGGTTGAAAAGAAACCAAGTGCTGAGATTTTAAACATTAAATATGATGCTGCATTTTCACAAAATTACGAATATCTGAAGAACGGTACGGTTTAGATGCCATAAACCTTAATAAAATTGCCTTTACTTTTATCCGTAGGTACCGAAAATACATTAATATACTAGGTGTTTCATTAAAAAAAATAAAACTTTAATCAGTTTTATACTTTTGGGACCACCTGTATACAATGACAATAATTTTAAAATGTACTTCCAATAGACCCTCATCTATTCCATATACACAACTTTTTTAAAATCTAAAAGTTTAGCCATAATCTTCCGTGTCGAATAACGTGAATCACCCTGTATAATAAATGACACCTTTTAAATTATGATTTTGCTAAAAACCGAAACTTCGATACTTTTGAGTCTCGAGTGGCAGAAGAGCTTTCTAAAGACGGTATAGAAATCTCTATCTCTCTCTCTCTCTCTCTCTCTAGACCGAGGTGGTCCAAACTAAGAATTTTTTTTTTAAGAAAAGTTTTATTCATTTTGTAAAGCTGATTTATTGATAATAATTTAGTAACCAGCAACATCAATTATTCTATTTTTTTTAACAAATGTTTCTTCCCTATATGAACTAAGGAACATTTTGAAATTTGGTATATTTGTTTATAAATTGAAATCTATCGATCCTATGACGCAAATTTATTGATGACAAGCCGGCAATCGTTAACAAGTTATCAACACAAAAACCTTTTGACTAAAAAAGTAACGTATTAGTCAGGAATAGTAGAAATTTTGACATTGATTAAAGATAATAACTTGTTAACTTCAAATACAATAAATTTTAATAAAAATTTAATTTAAAATAAATATTTTAAATTCTGATGTAAATTTTTAGTATAACAAATTGATGATGTAGCAATTTTAGAAATCATAAGAAATCGTGAGAAATTAGTAAACTTAAACTAAAAGCATCAACGCTCATTCGTTGCTCTAAATGAGGAACTTATTACTAACAAAGTAGAATGATTTAATCAAGAAAAATTTTATACATTTTGCAAAGCTGATTTATTGCTAATAACTTAGTAATCACCAATATCAATAAATCATGTGTTTTTTACAAAAGTTTCTCTCCTATATGAACTAAAGAATATTTTCAAATTGGATGTATTTGTTTCAAAATTAAAATCTATCGATCCTATGACGCTAATTTATTGATGATAACTCGGCAATCGATAATAAATTTTAACTAAAGTTATCAACACACGTTTGTTGCTCAAACTTAAAAACGTTTTGACTAACAAAGTAACGTATTATTCAGGAATAGTAGAAATTTTGACATTGATATATACACTTGTTAACTACAAATTCAATAAATCTGAAGTTTTAACAAAGGTTTCTTGCTTGTATACAGTAAAGAATATTTTTAATTTTCATGTAAATTTTTAGTATAATAAATTGATAATTTAGCAATTTTAGAAATCATAAGAAATCGTGAGAAATTAGAAAACTTAAGCTAAAAGAATCAACGCTCGTTAGTTGCTCGAAATGAAGAAATTATTTACTACCAAAGTAAAGTTTTATTCAAGAAAGTTTAATACATTTTGCAACGCTGATTTATTGATAATAACTTCCAGCAAAATTAATAAATTTGTTTTTTTTACAAATGTTTTTTCCCTCTATGAACCAAAGAACAATTTGAAATGTGATATATTTGTTTCTAAATTAAAATCTATCGATCCTGTGATGCTAATTTATTGATGACAACCCGGCAATCGTTAATAAATTTTAACCAAAGTTCACCTACACCCGTTTGTTGCTCAAACTGAGAAACCTTTTGACTAACAAAGTAAGGTATTAGTCAGGAATCGCAGAAATTTTGACATTGATTTAATGACAATAACTTGTTAATTATAAATTCAATAAATCCGAAGTTTTAAGAAAAGTTTCTTGCTTGTATGAAGTAAAGAATATTTTAAATTCTAGTGTAAATTTTTAGTATGATAAATTGATGAATTAGCAATATCATAAATCATAAGAAATCGTGGGAAATTAGTAAACTTGGACCAAAAGAATCAAAGCTCGTTCGTTTGCTCGAAATGAAGAATTTATTTGCTAACAAATTAAAGTTTTATTCAGGGAAAGTTTTATACATTTTGCAACGCTGATTTATTGATAATAATTTGGTAACCAGCAATATCAATAAATCACTTTTTTTAACAAATGTTTCTTCCCTATATGAAGTAAAGAACATTTTGAAATTGGACATATTTGTTTCCAAAATAAAATTTATCAACCCTATAACGCTAATTTATTGATAACAACTCGGCAATCGTTAATAGATTGGAACTAAAGTTATCAACACACGTTTGTAGCTCAAACTGAGAAACCATTTGGCTAACAAAGTAAAGTGTTATTCAGGAATAATAGAAATTTTGACATTAATTTACTGTTAATAACTTGTTAACCAAAAAATCAATAAATCCGAAGTTTTAAGAAAAGTTTCTTGCTTGTACAAAGTAAAGAATATTTTAATATTTTATGTAAATTTGTATTAAATTTTTATTATAAAAAAATGATGATTTAGTAATTTGAGAAATCATAAGAAATCGTGAGAAATTAGTAAACATAAATCAAAAGAATCAACGCTCGTTCGTTGCTCGAAATGAAGAACTTATGAGGTAAGAAAGTAGAGTTTTATTCAGGAAAAGTTTTATACATTTTGCAACGCTAATTTATTGATTATAATTTAGTAACCACCAGCAAAATCAATAAATCTCTTTTTTTTAACAAATGTTTCTTTCCTATATGAACTAAAGAACATTTTTGAAATTTGATATATTTGTTTATAAATTAAAATCTATCGATCCTATGACGATAATTTATTGATGACAACCTGGCAATTGTTAATAAATTGGAACTAAAGTTATCAACACACGTTTGTCGCTCAAACTGAGAAACCTTTTGGCTAACAAAGTAAAGTGTTATCCAGGAATAATAGAAATTTTGACATTAATTTACTGTTAATAACTTGTTAACTACAAAATCAATAAATCCGAAGTTCTAAGAAAAGTTTCTTGCTTGTACAAAGTAAAGAATACCTTAATATTTTATGTAAATTTTTATTAAATTTGTAGTATAAAAAAAGAAGATTTAGTAATTTCAGAAATCATATGAAATCGTGAGAAATTAGTAAACTTAAACCAAAAGAATCAACGCTCGTTGGTTGCTCGAAATATTATGAGGTAAGAAGTAAGAGGTAAGAAAGTAAAGTTTTTTTCAGGAAAAGTTTTATACATTTTGCAACGCTAATTTACTGATAATAATTTAGTAACCACCAGCAAAATCAATAAATCTGTTTTTTTTTAACAATTGTTTCTTTCCTTTATGAACTGAAGAACATTTTTGAAATTTGATATATTTGATTATAAATTCAAATCTATCGATCCTATGACGATAATTTATTGATGACAACCTGCCAATTGTTAATAAATTGAAACTAAAGTTATCAACACACGTTTGTCGCTCAAACTGAGAAACCTTCTGACTAACAAAGTAAAGTGTTATTCAGGAATAATAGAAATTTTGATATTGATTTATTGATAATAATTCGTTAACTTCAAAATCAATAAATCCCAAGTTTTAAAAGTATCTTGCTTGTACGAAGTAAAGAATATATTAAATTTTGATGTAAATTTTTGGTGTAATAAATTGATAATTTAGAAATTTTAGAAATCATAACAAATCGTGAAAAGTTAGAAAACTTCAACTAAAAGAATCAACGCTCGTTTTTTTGCTCGAAATAAAGAACTTATTTGCTAACAAAGTAAAGTTTTATTCAGGAAAAGTTTTATACATTTTGCAACGCTGATTTATTGATAATAATTTGGTAACCAGCAAAACCGATAAATATATTTTTTTAACAAATGTTCCTTTCTTATATGAACTAAAGAATATTTGAAATTTGATATATTTGTTTCTAAATTAAAACCTATCGAATCTGTGACGATAATTTATTGATGACAACCTGGCAATTGTTAATAAATTGGAACTAAAGTTATCAACACACGCTTGTCGCTCAAACTGAGAAACCTTTTGACTAACAAAGTAAAGTGTTATTCAGGAATGATAGAAATTTTGACATTGATTTATTGATAATAACTCGTTAACTACAACATCAATAAATCCGAAGTTTTAAAAGTATCCTGCATGTACGAAGTAAAGAAAATTTTAAATTTTGATGTACATTTTTAGTATAATAAATTGATAATTTAGATATTTCACAAACTATAAGAAATCGTGAGAAGTTAGAAAACTGAAGCTAAAAGAATCAACGCTCATTTTTTGCTCGAAATAAAGAACTTATTTGCTAACAAAGTAAAGTTTTATTCAGGAAAAGTTTTATACATTTTGCAACGCTGATTTATTGGTAATAATTTAGTAACCAGCAAAATCGATAAATCTATTTGTTTAACAAATGTTTCATTCCTATATGAACTAAAGAATATTTTGAAATTTGATATATTTGTTTCTAAATTAAAACCTATCGATTCTGTGACGATAATTTATTGATGACAACCTGGCAATTGTTAAAAAATTGGAACTAAAGTTATCAACACACGTTTGTCGCTCAAACTGAGAAACCTTTTGGCTAACAAAGTAAAGTGTTATTCAGGAATAACAGAAATTTTGACATTAATTTACTGTTAATAACTTGTTAACCACAAAATCAATAAATCCGAAGTTTTAAGAAAAGTTTCTTGCTTGAACAAAATAAAGAATATTTTAATATTTTATGTAAATTTGTATTAAATTTTTAGTATAAAAAAATTATGATTTAGTAATTTCAGAAATCATAAGAAATCGTGAGAAATTAGTAAACATAAATCAAAAGAATCAACGCTCGCTCTTGCTCGAAATGAAGAACTTATGAGGTAAGACAGTAGAGTTTTATTCAGGAAAAGTTTTATACATTTTGCAACGCTAATTTATTGATAATAATTTAGTAACCACCAGCAAAATCAATAAATTTGCTTTTTTTAACAAATGTTTCTTTCCTATATGAACTAAAGAACATTTTTGAAATTTGATATATTTGTTTATAAATTAAAATCTATCGACCCTATGGCGATAATTTATTGATGACAACCTGGCAATTGTTAATAAATTTGAACTAAAGTTATCAACACACGTTTGTCGCTCAAACTGAGAAACCTTTTGACTAACAAAGTAAATTGTTATGCAGGAATAATAGAAATTTTGACATTGATTTATTGATAATAACTCGTTAACTACAAAATCAATAAATCCGAAATTTTAAATGTATCTTGCTTGTACGAAGTAAAGAATATTTTAAATTTTGATGTAAATTTTTAGTATAATAAATTGATAATTTAGAAATTTTAGAAATTATAAGAAATCGTGAGAAGTTAGAAAACTTAAGCTAAAAGAATCAAGGCTCGTTTTTTGCTCGAAATAAAGAACTTATTTGCTAACAAAATTAAGTTTTATTCAGGAAAAGTTTTATACAGTTTGCAACGCTGATTTGTTGGTAATAATTTAGTAACCAGCAAAATCGATAAATCAATTTTTTTAACAAATGTTTCTTTCCTATATGAACTAAAGAATATTTTGAAATTTGATATCTTTGTTTCTAAATTACAACATATCCATTCTGTGACGATAATTTATTGATGACAACCTGGCAATTGTTAATAAATTGGAACTAAAGTTATCAACACACGTTTATCGCTCAAACTGAGAAACCGTTTAACTAACAAAGTAAAGTGTTATTCAGGAATAATAGAAATTTTGACATTGATTTATTGATAATAACTCGTTAACTACAAAATCAATAAATCCGAAGTTTTAAAAGTATCTTGCTTGTACGAAGTAAAGAATATTTTAAATTTTGATGTAAATTTTTAGTATAATAAATTGATAATTTAGAAATTTTAGAAATTATAAGAAATCGTGAGAAGTTAGAAAACTTAAGCTAAAAGAATCAACGCTCGTTTTTTTGCTCGAAATAAAGAACTTATTTGCTAACAAAGTAAAGTTTTATTCAGGAAAAGTTTTATACATTTTGCAACGCTGATTTATTGGTAATAATTTAGTAACCAGCAAAATTGATAAATCAATTTTTTTATCAAATGTTTCATTCCTATATGAACTAAAGAATATTTTGAAATTTGATATATTTGTTTCTAAATTAAAACCTATCGATTCTGTGACGATAATTTATTGATAACTTTAGTTCCAATTTATTAACAATTGCCAGGTTGTCATCAATAAATTATCGTCACAGAATCGATAGGTTTTAATTTAGAAACAAATATATCAAATTTCAAAATATTCTTTAGTTCATATAGGAATGAAACATTTGTTAAAAAAATAGATTTATACATTTTGCAACGCTGATTTATTGGTAATAATTTAGTAACCAGCAAAATCGATAAATCTATTTTTTTAACAGATGTTTCATTCCTATATGAACTAAAGAATAGTTTGAAATTTGATATATATGTTTCTAAATTAAAACCTATCGATTCTGTGACGATAATTTATTGATGACAACCTGGCAATTGTTAATAAATTGGAACTAAAGTTATCAACACACGTATGTCGCTCAAACTGAGAAACCTTTTGACTAACAAAGTAAAGTGTCATTCAGGAATAATGGAAATTTTGACATTGATTTATTGATAATAACTTGTTAACTACAAAATCAATAAATCCGAAGCTTTCAGAAAAGTTTTTGGCTGGTATGAAGTAAAGAATATTTTAAATTCTGATATACCTTCTTATTAAATTTTTGACTTGATAAAATGATTACTTGACAAATTAGAAACTTAAACTAAAACGATCAACACTTGTTTGTTGCTCAAAATGAAGCACAATTTCATTTGAACTTCCTCTTCTGAAACTCGTGAGTTATAAGAAAGTGGTTTTTTTCAGGATCAGGAAGAGGTATTGTCAGTAGAGATGACCTTGACCAGTGGCCAGGGAACGAGATTGATATGGCATGACATATATGATATATATGATATGACAGGGCTATTTGGAAAAAAAGACCTTGGAATTTTTTATTGAAGTTTACATGCAAAAGTGACTAAAATTGTGCCTGTAGCCTCCTTTTTCATCTACTTTTTTTGAATTCATTAAGAATTAATTATTAAAGAATTAAAAGGTTAAGAATTGTTGCTTTTGCTTTGAGAAGTGGTCTGACCATAACAATAAAGTAGTACAATTTTCTATAAAAAATCATTTTTTATTTTTTTTAAACCTTTGAAGACAAGATAACCTCAATGCTAGTGTTATTGGTCTCTAACTGTTCTAATGCAAATAGTTGTTATTGGTCTCTATTTATTCCTAAAACTTTCTGATCCAATACTGAACAATATCTATTATAACGTCTTAAAAACTTCTCAGAAAGTTGGGAAAATTTAGTCGGGCGCCACCTTGTTAAAAGGTGCGCCCGTGGCAATTTATCAAGTCGCGAGGTCCTGGAACTAAAAGTTTAAACCGTTAAAAAAAGCCCCACCGACTAATGGACCGTATATCCTTCAAATTTAATTCCCCCAATAATTTCTGATTTTTAAAAAGTTTCGGCGAAAATTCATTTGTCCGGGCTGCGAGGGACTTACAAAGTTAAATGCAGTTTAAAATTTTATGAAATACGACCGCACTGAAAACCACCGTTGGAAAGGATTTGTGACTTTCAAGCCCTAGTTGCCGACTTACTTCTCATTAAATAGCGATAAGTTTATTTAACATGGTAAGACAGCCACTCAAACCTCATCTAAATATTTAAAAATGCAGCTGCAACTGACATTAAAAGCCACGCAGACATGCAATTTTTAAATCGGTCAACCGAAGCTATCTCAGGCATCATTTTTCCATGCATACATAATTTTTAGGGCAAACACATTTCCATTAAACTCCACGAAATAGGTGGATGTATGCAAAATATTGAAAACGAGGCTCTTGTGCTGATAAAATAAGTTTTAGTACCGTTTTTATGACCACGAATAAAAGACAGTTTACCGAAGGAGGACCTTCTGAAGAAATAAAAATGTCATAAAGTTATTGAAATCTCTCAAGACAAGATTTAAAAGGATGGTGGCAGGATTGGGAGTTTCGTGGGAATTTTGGCAAAATGCTTGAAACATTGATCCTTAATGGAAACCAACTTGCACGCATCATTAAGCGATACAGTTTCAAAGGCTTCAGAAATGCATACACGAGCAATGCATAATAGCAAAGGCCAAAGTAATAGAGGCTGCTTCCTGTGATCGGCGATGCAAATAGGTTGGTGGATTAGATGATAAGAGACTTTATGACGTTCAAGTCGCTTTATGTATCGATTTTATTGTTACGAGTAAAATCGCTTTCCATAACAATGAGAAAGGAGATAAGTAGGTATTTGGTAATGGAAAGAAAATGTTTGATGTTCACTGCCTTTAGTACTCATGGACTTTCAAATGAGTACTGCGACTAGGCAAATTATGGCAAGTAAGGTCTGGGTTATTCAATGTTATTTATGGTTCTTATGTTATTTAATTTGAGCCCATAACCACAGGCGCAGCCATGGTGGGTTATCTTAGCCTCTAACACTGCTTTTCTTTAAGATCTTTGTCCTGTCTTTCCAGGTTTTTGCCAATGATCAACAAATAGTCAATGTAACAAACATTCCCCCGAATATTCTCAAAAATGTTTCTAAAACTTGTATAGAAAAAAATAGATATACTAAGCATATATGTTCTACGAACAACTAAACTCGCTTATTAAACTAATAAAGAGCGACGAGATCACAAGGATAATTGGCGATTTTAACGCTAAGATTGGAATAGGGAAACTTCTTCAATTCTGCAAAGAATAGCAATTGATAATTAGTAACAGTTTCTTTCAACTTCCACCACGTAGACTTTATACATGGGCTGCACCAGGCGATTTAGCGGACCACGTTATACGTAATCGAATCGACTATATAACCGTCTTCAAAAGATTCTGCTATGTTAAGGCAGATGTTGCGTCAGACCGCAATCCACTGATTTGTAAATTTGAAACAAAACTAAAAAGAACAACTAAAACCCAGCAAAGCAAAAGAATAGATATTCGAAGACTCACGAAGACGCAGTTAAGCTGAAAGTAACAGAAGAACTACAAACCGGATTGGAAGAAATAGTGGCAACCCCAGAAGAAACCCTACAAAAATGGAGCAGAATCGCCCGAGTTAGAAACACCAGCGAAAAGTACCTGAAAAAGACACGTGTAAGGAAGACGGAATGGAAGACAGACGAGATACTGACCCTAATGGAGCAGAGACGAATACTTGAATACAAAAGCAGGGAGGAGTGTCGATCAATGTGGGGAAGAAAACCACAACAGGAACCTTGATAGAAACTGAAGATGTGGAAATAATATATTCAAACAACATTCTCAGATGATAGACCAGAACATTACATCAGTGTCGAATCTGAACCATGCCTACGCATGTCAAAAGCAGAAATTGAGAGAGCTACCCAGAATATATAAATCAATAAACGGCCTGGATCTGACGAGGTCCACGTAGAACTAATAAAAATATTATGTGACAGTAGCACGGAATTTCTCAAGTCTCTGGAAGAAATCTTCAATCTCATCTATGATACAGGAACAATACCTTCTGACTGGTTAATGTCTTCCTTCATTACACTCCATAAAAACCTCGAGCCAATACCTTCGACTAATACAGGCTCATTAGTCTCATCAATCGTATCGTCAAAGTGTTCACCAAGATCATATCCACAGCAGAATATATAGAAACTGTGACTTATACACCAACGAATCTCAATTTGGACTTAGAAATGCCCTGGGAACTAGACAGGCAATCTTTTTATTATAAGTCGCTGTAGGGACATGAACCGAGATGTGTACGCACGCTTTATAGATTTTTCAAGGGCTTTTGACAGGATAAAACACACAAAGTTAAGCAAGGACATACGAATTATAGCGAATTTTTATTGGAACCAGTCTTACGTAAACATAGCTGGCAACAAAACAGAGGAGGTATGTCCTCTCTCCGACCTTAGTTAATATCTACTCTGAAAAGATATTTCAGAAGGCACTGGAGGATTCTCCCGAAAGGATTAAAATAAACATGAACGAACATCAGATACGCAGATGATACTGTCTCCTCGCAACTAGCCTAGAGGATATTCAAACTCTTCTGGAAAAAATCAATACAACGAATGGGGAATATGGACTTAGCCTGAACACCTCCAAAACAAAACATATGACCATCAGCAAAAACCGCCAGCCTCCTATGGTTTTGACTTTAAATCAAGAAACTGTAGAACGACTCGAGAGATCAATGGTGAATGCAAACTGGTATCGATCCGTAGAAGTCAGAAGCAGAATCGAGAAAGCAAGAACTGTATTCAATAGAATGAAAAAATTTTTCGTTAACAGAAGCCTTAGCCAACAACTGAAAATAAGAATGGTCAGATGTTACATCCTTCCAGTCCTTTTGTACGGCGGCGGCGGCGGCGGCGTTGAGGCGTGGACCATGACAGAAGCCTTGATGGGGAAGCTCGAAGCATTCGAAGTTCTGCGCATCTCATGGATCGTGTACGTAACGAACGAAGAAGAACTTGAAAGAATGGGTAAAAGAAGTGACATTCACAGTGAAGAGAAGAAAAACGGAGTACTTAGGATATATTATGAGGAACAATAAATATCGACTACTGCAGCTTAGTCTACAGGAAAAGGTCGATGGTAGGAGAGGACCAGGAAGGAAAAGGACCTCATGGACGCAAAACCTGCGCCAGTGGTTTGGGATGACATCTTTACAATTATTTAGACAGACAGCTGATAGAATAAGAATAGCCATGATAGTCGCCAACGTTCGCAGAGAATAAGGCACCACAAGAAGAAGAAGCATATATGGTGTTCTAAGGGGTTTTTCATAGAACTTGTTTGCTGTTCGGTTGCTGTTGATGTTGGAATTGTTATAGCCCAATTTTGCCCTTTTCTATTGATATTAATAGCAGTGTTATTGAACGGAATAGAGTAACAACAATTGAATATATTACACTCTTTGAAACTCTAGTTAAATTAATAACTTCGATAGTTAGACGGGAAAACCTAATTTTGGGGATCAAAATCGTACATTTCAGTCTTCAACAGCTTACATCGCATTTTAATGAAGATTTATCCGTAAAGCTATACGAGAACGTGTACGAATTTGTGGATAAAATGGTGAAGGAAATTTTTCGCAGTAAGTACTCATATCTGAAAATTGCAGACTCCTTGCATAATTAAAATTGCTTTCATTGCTAAGTTTTAATAACGAATTCATCGCCTATATTCAACATATTATTCTGCCTTGTCTACGTGCTAAATAATCTACTAATTCTATGTAAAAACCACACTGTTTATGGACCTTTTCTGCATTATTAGCCACATCATTTTTTGAGCCACCCTATACTATCTAAAACAGAAATCCACATCCTATTTTTAATAAAACGACTGGAAATAACAAATAAAATCGATTACTATAGATTTATATGACACATATCGAAAATTTCTGGTTAAACATATGGGGCTCCCAAACCGGCCCAAAAACCTAAATTTTGAGATCAAAATCGTGCATTGCGGTTTTTAACACCTGATATCTCGTTTTGAAGAAGATTTATTAAAAAATCTATAAGAACAGCTTAGGAAGAAAAAGAATAGAGCTACACGTAGAGCCCATTTTCAAAGGTCTGCCTAGAACAGTAACTGAGCACGGGTGGCCCAAAAATAAAGTTTAAATTTTGCACTTTTCTTAAATTTTCTCGAAAACCGTGAAAGCTAGCTTCTTTCTGATACATGCATCTGATAGCCCTTAATGATCTCTTCATACATCATATTAACCTGCATATCGAAAAACCTTAAGGTTTCCAAGATAAACAGACAAGTGTAAAAATTTTGAAATTTTCAAAGGGGGGTAGTCGTCAAAATTTTCAGCCAAAATTGATTGACATAGATTTTATCAAAAATAGTCTCATATGAAAGAGCGGACAAAAATATGTAAAAAATTTGCAATTTTGGAATTTTCAGTAATTTCCTTCCCCTTTAAAATGGCGCCAAAAACGTACTTTTTTCACTTTTTATCGACATTTTAATACTTATATCTATATAATTCAAAAACTAAACCATGGTATAATGATGCCATTAACACCAATGAATAGAGCATTCTCGACCACAAAATACGTGCTTAATTTATCGGTTTTTAAATTAGTTGACGTAATGTTCGATCAAATAAAAAACATTAGGTAATTTTTTAATTTTTTAACAATTTTTCACTTCTTATAAAACTGTTGGGGTGTAAGGGGTGAAGGTCCAATATGCCAACCCAAACGTCAACCTCACCTACTTGAGTGATAACAATAATGTTATCCGGTGCACCCTGTTAGATAACTGACGAGGCTCTGACGACCGAATGATTGCCGGAATAAGCAATCCACCTCTAACTTGTCAACGGCTACGGGCGGAGGAACAAGTAGAGGAAAGGGCACTCTCTTGTCCTGAGGCTGAGAAATCGGCCTCAAAGGCGGATGAATTACTAACAGTAATCAACGGCACGAGAATGTAGAAGGCAATGGAAAACCACTACATTAAAGGTTTATGGAACATTCCTAGAAAAGACATTATGGCAAGCTCATATACATGTAAGGCCCCTAGTCCGCGGCAGACCTTAGATGGTCAAGGGGTGCTAAGAATCCCCGCGTCTCAAGCTAGGAACCACCCGAAAGTGGAAACGTACAGAAAAAAGAATATAAATACTTTGAAGAAGGGCAGTACACCTATAAAAATTGGTACATGGAATGCCAGATCACTTTATGCAGCAGGAAAAACACACAACATAATTGCAGAGATGAAAAGAATGAGTGTAAACGTCCTCGGAGTCAGCGAAGTCAGGTGGCCCGGAACAGGAAAAATAAATATAGAAGATCATACAATGTATTACAGTGGGAATGATGACCCGCAACATTACAACGGAGTTGCAATTATAATAGATAACAAAAATAATAAGTCTGTCAAATCATTTGTACCACTATCAGATAGAGTCGCACTATTACAACTAAAAGCCCATCCTAGAGATATCAATATTGTCCAGGTATACGCCCCCACAACAGAAAGCCATGAAAATGACATACTCAGGTTCTATTCAGAAATCAAACAGTTGTTGAAGTTGACAAAAAAGAATGAAGTCAATATCATTATGGGAGATCTTAATGCCAAAGTAGGAGAAGGGAGAGTGGATGGCATAATTGGAAATTGGGGTTTGGGTGAAAGAAACGAACGAGGCGATCTATTGGTGGAATTCTGCCAAGAAGAAAATTTTGTTGTGACAAATACGTGTTTCAAATTGCCAAAGCGAAGGCTATACACATGGAAGTCCCCCGGAGACACTAAGACTAACATAATTAGAAATCAAATTGATTACATATTAATTGATAAACGCTACAGAAATGGGATAAGTGATGTGAGAACGTATCCTGGAGCCGATGTCGGATCCGATCATAACCCTGTCGTGGGAACAATATTCATAAGACTAAAGAAGATCAAGCATCATATACAACGAAGACCCGATTTCGAAAAACTTAAACATCCAGAAATCTGTACAGAAATCACTGAACAACTAAACGTAGCAATTAAAAGAACAATAACGCAACAAGAACAACCGATAGAAGAATCATGGAGTTCTCTAGAACACGCAATTAACCAAATACAAACAGAAAAACTTAGTAAAGAACCAACAGCAGCAAAGAAACCCTGGATGAGCAATGAAATTCTAGACCTAATGGAAACTCGCAGGAAATATAAGAACATAAACATCGACAAATATAAAGAAACCCAAACCAACATTCAAAAATTAATCAGTCACGCAAAGGAGAAGTGGATAAACGATCGATGTCAAGAATTAGAAGAACTACAAAAGAAACACGACCAGTTTAATATATACAAAAAAGTTAAAGAAATCACAGGAATAAGAAGGAAAGCCCAACAAACCAACTTCCTTAAAACAGAAAACAGTGAAATAATTACAGACCAGGAAGAAATAAAAGAAGAGTGGTCAGGATATATTCGAGAAATGTTTGATGATGAAAGGATAGAACCGGAACTAGAACGCGACAATGATTTGACATTAAATATCTTACCATCCGAAGTAAACGCAGCAATAAAAACAGCTAAAAGTGGAAAAGCTGCAGGACCAGACAATGTATACACAGAAATGCTAAAATTGCTGGACCAAGAAAATCTCCAACGACTCACCGACCTCTTTAATAAAATCTACAGTTCAGGAACGTACCCCCGTGATTGGCTCAAGTCAGTGTTCATACCGATTCCCAAGAAAAACACATCAAGAAAGTGCTCCGATTTCAGATTAATTAGCTTAATGAGCAATACTTTGAAAATTATGTTAAAAATATTACATCGACGTATCTATTTGAAATGCGAACAAAATATAAGCCCCGAACAATTTGGGTTTAGATTAGGACTGGGAACACGGGAAGCACTTTTCGGATTAACGGTTTTACTCGAAAAGTGTAGAGACCAAAGAAAAGACCTGTATTTGTGTTTCATTGACTACGAAAAGGCGTTCGACCGCATCAAGCATCCAACACTGTTACAACTGCTCCAAAAACAGGGTCTAGACTACGAAGACATAAGGCTTATAAAAAATTTATATTGGGAACAGAGGGGGTTTGTTCGGTTTGGTGACACCGTATCGTCAGAGATACCGATAAGAAGGGGAGTACGACAGGGCTGTGTTCTCTTGCCTCTTTTATTTAACATTTACTCCGAGTGCATATTTCAGCAAGCGTTGGAGGACTGTGAAATTGGCATAAAGGTGAACGGTAAAATACTTAACAACATACGCTACGCAGATGACACTGTCGTCTTCGCAGACACTTCAGAAGGCAGACAAGATTGTGAAATCAGGTGACCAACACGGCCTGAAAATAAATACAGCAAAAACCAAAACGATGGTCGTCAGCAGAAATCAAAATCTACAAGCCAATAAACGAATATATGGTACTCCAATAGAAGAAGTGAGAAAATTCAGGTATCTCGGTTGCTGGGTTACGCAAAACCTGGATCCAGAGACCGAAATTCGAGCTCGAATTGAAAAAGCAAGAGCCACGTTCGTGAGAATGAAGACATTTCTAACGAATACCACCCTGTCGCTCGATGCTCGATACCGTTTCGTGAAGTCATATATTTATTCTGTCCTCTTGTATGGCACGGAATCCTGGACAATGGGAAAGAGGATGATGCAGCGATTGGAGGCATTTGAAATGTGGATCTTCCGCAGACTTTTGAAGATACCATGGACCCGAAGAATAACAAATGAAAATGTTATAAGAATGATGGGAACAGACAGGGAACTTTTACAACATGTGAAACAGCGCAAAACTGGTTATCTGGGACATGTATACAGAGGAGAAAAATATCAACTTTTGAGACTACTTATGGAAGGAAAGATAGAAGGCCGAAGAGGACTCGGAAGACGAAAATGCTCATGGCTTAAAAATATAAGAGAGTGGACAGGATTAGACACATGCACCCTATTGAGAGCAGCAAGAAATAGAGAGGAGTTTGCTGGTATTGTCGCCAACCTTCAGTAATGAAGAAGGCACTTGAAGAAGAAGAAGATAAAACTGTTATGAAACTAAGTAAAATGGTACTTAACCTTGAGCAGTATTTGAGACGACTCACACTTAATTGTTGTTCTATTGTCATAAATGACTTTGCTATAAAATGACAAATGTCACTCTACCCCTATCAATGAGAAATTTAATCAGTGAAATGTCGGAACCTGGAAACGATAAAATCGAACAGTTATTACCAGTCGAATGGCCTTCGTTAAAGCTATTTTGTCAGTTATATATGAAAAACTTATTGTTTGGGCGAGATACATTTATAAAGCAATAATTGTAATAAAAGTGAATACCCTGATGAGGGCGTATAGTAAGCATAAAGTCAAAACGTCGAATATATTTGGTTTCAGCGCCCTTTAGCAACGGTGAGTAAGAAATGTCGCTGGAAGTGCAAGAGGGATAGATATACCTTTTTTAAGAAGTTGCCGCTCTTGAATTAGACTTGTCACTACAACCTTAAATTACAAGTTTTCTAAATTGTAGTTTGATACATGTTGAACTCGAATTTTTTATTATTGAAAAAGTAAATGCGCTCATTTTGCACTCAAATACCAATATCTTTTTTTATAAAGAAAGGCATACAAAACCATACACCATCTTAAAAACTACGTTAAATGAGCCGTTCTTCAGGATAACTTGCCAGATTAGGTTGGTAATATTTTTTTTTAAGTATAAAGAGTCAAAGTTAGGACATAAAATAAAAATAAGTCATAAATGGAGAAAAAATGTTCTATTTTCCCAAATTAAAGCATGAATAATGTTTCTTCGGTCCTTCCTCAATAACAAAACTATTCAGGGTTGCGCTACAATATTGGGTATCTTATAATATGGAGTTTAGTAGCTGTAACAGTCAAAAAAATTGATCTAAGGTGTGGATTTTCACAAAATTCATAAAAGTCACGATATCTGGAAAACTATAAATTTTTTACTAAGGTCGTATCGTGATATTCTGGTCAGCAATGAGCTGGCCTATCACCTTGCCAAGCGACAAACAATACTTCCTTTTATACAGAGATGGTAAAGAACAAAAATTAATAACACGATTAGGACTAGGACTAAGAAGTCGGATAAATCCGGCTTAAAAGAAAATAGGAAGCAACATACAAAAGAAAAAAAAAAAGAAGAGCCTCATTAATATCCACCCCCGCCCATGTGGCAGCCGCGGGTTTTAGATTTGGACAAATGAAGTTAATTTGATTAGCCCATCCCCGAAAGCAAACAAATCACGATCGTTCCGGGGGTCCGAGATGGAATGACTAAACATTTGTTTGTCTGAATTTGACTTTATCACTAAATTAGATTGGGTTTGGCATCAGTCATCCCGAACCCCAGGTCCACTATACTATCGCATGAAATATATTGAGGTGTAGTCAGGGCTTGTATCCTAGGAAGCCCTATATATAAAATTTTTGCCATAAACTGCGAGTTTTAGCTATTGATCTCCCTTTGACAGATCACCGGACAGTTGTTTTGGCGTCCTCGCCTAGTATCGAATAACGCACCGAACAGTGTACACAAAATACTGCTTTTTGTCCTCGGCTTATTTAGTAAAATACCCCAGTGACACTTCATTAATTACTTCTTTTCAAGCTTTGAAACAGCGATTTCGAATGGAATAGGGCACAAATGCCAAAGGATCGCACCAATGATACTAGGCTATTATTTTTGTCAATATTTCTTGACTATCTCACAACCAAACTCTTTTGGGTTAAGCTTAACTGAGTTTAGTGAGTTTCAAAAACAAAAATTGCTATCAATTCAAAGGACCGTTTACATTTAACGACTTTTTCATGGCTTTTAAAAAAACAGCTACAAAAGCGCAGCTATAATAGCCGCAACATTGCAACATTGACCGGGACAAATAGCAAATTTATATCATATAATGGATCGTAATGGTATTGTTTGCAGGGTGCGATGCACAAAATGAAAACACCTCCTTTTTGGCAGCTTTTTCTGCTACCGCATGAAATTTTAAAGTGAATTAATCGAGTGTCACCACCGCCGACCAGAATTAATGAAATAAAATTTCAATTTGCGTTTTAGCTTTATGTTTGCGCACTAATTACGCAAATGTGTGTTCTCTATAGCTTTATTTATGTCGACTGGTTCTGGTTTCAGTCCCGGAATACGATTGGAGGATCAATCTTTTTATTTTAAAAGTGAGTGAAACAACACAATTGCGATGTGGTGACCGTAATGAGAGCAAAATGGTTAAATTTAGGATTTTTTGACATTCCAATAATAAGTTGGTTCTTGGCAATAGTAACAAAAGAATGGAGCAAAAACAGCTCTTAACTGTCCAGTTAGTTCATACTTTTATGTCAAGAATTTCTAGCCAACTTGATGACTTTGAAATATACAAAGAATTATAACCAGAACATTTAAAAGCAGTAACAAGCAAAGAAGAGAATAAAACTTTACAAAATCAAAAAAAAAACAGAACAGAAACTGGTATATATAGAAAAACCGTTAAATAAAGCAGTCTAGAAATTTCACAATTAGTATGAAATAAATTAGAAGACATATCAGGTAAATATTGTCAAGTAAGACAGGTAGCAAACCGATTCACACTGAAGAGAAAACAGAAAGCAAAATTAAGAAAAAATATTAAATTTAGGAAAAGGAGAAAAAGTAGGTCAAATGGAGTATGGAAAGAAGTAGAGAATATAAAAGTAAAGAAAAAATTATGGATATTATAAATGCTGAATAGGTGCTTGAAAAACCGAAAGAGAGCCAACTAAATTTAAGAACATTTAAAAACGGCAATTGAGAGAAAAAGCAAATGAACTAAAATGTAAAAATTTAAAGAATAGCAGAAATTTATTCAAACAAGAAACAGTATAGTACGCTCAAAAACAAAGTAAGAAGTAATAGAAAAAAATAGTAAAGGATCTAAAATAGAAAGGAGTAAAAATTTTGACAATGGAAAAATAGACGTAAACCAGCTAGGGAGAAGAAATTTAATAAAAAAAAAACCAAACGAAGAAGGGAACTTTATTGGCAGAAAATTATTATGAGATAAAATGATCAAAGATACAGGAATTAAAAAGGGGAGCAATTGAGCCACAATTATACAGAGCAGAAAATATTACAGAATGTAATTGGGAAAAGAAAATGAGTTGAAATAATAAAAACATATCAAAGCGAAAGTGGCTGAAAAATGATTCAAAAAATTTCTTTAAATTATAGAAATCGTAAAATGACTATTAAAAAAAAAATAGTAAATGAAGCAAATGTCTTATAAATAAGGAAAATATCACGGATTAGAAACAATACCAATTAATCATACAAAGAAAAAAGAAGGTCAAACGCAGTGCGAGAGTTAAAAGAAGTGGAGCTTGATGAATAAATATGAAACAACAGATATGTTAACGGTGAAAAAATGTATGAAAAACCAAAAAAGGAAAAATAATAAGAACTTGGAAAATAACAATATAGAGACAAGGTAAATGCGTTAAAAATGCAGAAGGCTCAAAAGGAGTGTGAGGCAAAAAAGGATTTAAAACTAAATAAAAACGAAAAATGAGGCAAAATTAAAAAAGTTTCAATTGGTCAAAAGGTTCTTAATAGATGGTCCGATATTAAATCTTAAAAATCAGACCCCTTCGGTGGACGATTTTTGGTCACTTATAGCATCGAGTTTTTGGCCAATTTTTTGAAAAATTACTTTTATGGGTAAATTTCTCTAAAATTGAGTTTGTTACGTTCTTAGTGAATTGCAGACGTGCCATTCCCATCAAAAACAGCAAAAAAAATAATTTTAAATTTATTTGAACTTGACCAAAGAGGGGGGGGGGGGGGGCTAAAATTACTTTTTTATCAATTTTCAAGTATGACCGCCTGTAACATTAAAACGAGTAGACCGACGGGAGTGAATCTTATTGCTTTTTGCTCTTCTTGATGTCATCTTTTAAAATCGAGTTTTTGGCCAATTTTTTAAAAAATTACTTTCAGGGCTATGTAATTAGGATTGACTTTGTTACGTTCTTAGTGATTTGCAGACGTGCCATTCCTATCAACAACACCAAAAAAAAAAAATGTCAGAATTTTTTTTGAACTTTACCAAAGGGGAGGGGGCTATAACGACATTTTTCTCTATTTTCAACCGTCTGTAACTTTAGAACGAGTGCACCGATGGGAGTGAATCCACCTGTTTTTTGCTCTTCTTGATGTCCTCTTTTCCCTCCCGCCAATACAAGTCCCGTAGATGCAACATTTTCGGAGAGACGACTTTTCGGTGGGCGATTTTTAGACACTTTTAAAATCGAGCTTTTGGTTAATTTAAAAAAAAAGTGTAGAGTTCAGTCTTCTTCTTCCAATACTCATCCACTAATGGATGTTTGCGATAACATTTTCTATTGCTTCCCTATTCCTTGCGGTGTGTATCAAAGACTGTACATCGTGTAGGCCTGTCTACTGTCTGATATTTCGCAGCCAGGACATTTTTTTCCTTCCGATCCCTCTCCGGCCTTCGATCTTGCCTTCAATCAATAGGTGCAAGAATTGATATTTCGTGTTTCGCATTATATGCCCCAGATATGCAGTTTTTCTTTTCTTGATCAATTCGAACAGTTTACGTTGTCTGTTGACATGTCTTAGGACGTCTTCGTTTGTTAATCTGGCCGTCCACGGTATCTTCAGAATTCTGCGATACTACAGCCACATCTCAAAAGCCTCTAGTTTGTTAATTGCAGTCGCCTTCAATGTCCAGCCCTCCACTTCGTAGAGCAGCTCCGACCAAACGTAGCACTCGATAAACCTGAGTCGCAGGTTAAGGTCAAAATCGGAGCAGGTAAGCACTCTTCGGAACCTCAGCAATGCCTCTCGAGCTTGTTCAATGCGACATTTTATTTCCCTGTCCGATGTCCAGTCTTCGAAAAGCCAGATGCCCAAGTATTTAAATTTGTCCACTCTTTCTAAGGAAATTGTGTTAAATGTTATGGTGGAGTTTTCAAACATATTTAGGTTTCTAGAGATAATCATAAACTTTGTTTTTTTGATGTTGATGTTTAAGCCCATAGATTTGCTCTGTTCGCCCACTCTATTGATCAGTTGCTGTAGGTCGCGTACGTTGTCAGCGATTAAGACCGTATCGTCAGCATAGCGGATATTGTTAATCCACGCTCCATTAACTTTGACTCCCGTCTCTACATCTTCTAAAGCCTTTTGGAATATTGCTTCCGAATATAACTTAAATAAGAGTGGAGACAGCACACATCCCTGTCGCACTCCCCTTCTAATCTGTACTGCGTTGGACATATTATTACCTAATTTGATTTGTGCTCTTTGGTTCCAATATAGGTTTTCAATGCATCTGATATCCTTTTGGTCTATATCAAGCCTATTGAGGAGTTGCATTAATTTGTGGTGTTGTACGCGATCAAATGCCTTTTTATAGTCTATAAAACAAAGAGACACATCTTTTCTCTGATCATAGCAGTTTTGGACAAGGACTTGTATTGCGACCACCGCCTCTCTTGTACCCAACCCTTGTCTAAACCCAAATTGCGAGTGGCCCATGTCTCTTTCACATTTCTTGTATATTCTCTGGTGTATGATTTTAAGGAATATTTTTAATGTGTGGCTCATCAGGCTAATAAGTCTGTGTTCTTCACATTTTCTTGCATTGGTCTTCTAAGGCAGAGGGCCAAAGTAGAGCACAACCACTGTTTGGGGTAGTGACCGGTCTCATATATAGTGTGAAATACTTTGTGTAGTGCTGTTATGCCCCTTTCATCTAGGAGTTTAAGTATCTCTGAAGGGATTTCATCTGGGCCAGCCGCTTTGTTATTTTTTGAGTTACGTATGGTATTTTCTATCTCGCTCTTAGTGATCGATGGGCCGATTAGAGAGTTATTAGTGCCAACTGGGGGTCTGTCGTCGTCAAAAGTTCTTCAATGTACCTTTCCCAGACATTGATCTTTTCTTTGCTGTCGAGAACTATCTGGTTGTTGTTATTTACTATTATAGTTGATCTAATTTTTTTATAAATGCCAGCAGTCTCCTTCAGCTTTTTGTGTAGATTAAAATCATCGTGTTGATTTTGCAGCTGTTCTATTTCTGCGCATTCACGGTTAAGCCATTCGTTGTTTGCTATTCTAATCTTTGATCTTATTAGTCTTTGAATTTCTTTATACATGCTGCTGTCCATCTTGTTCTTGTGCTTCCGACGTTCATCCATCAACAACAAAATCTCATCCGTCATCCATTTTTGTTTTTTGTTTTTTGTCTTATATCCTAATCTGTTTTGCATTAAATTTGTTTCAATGTCCATTATCCTTGTCCAAAACTGCGTCAGTTCCTCTCCAATATTCGATGTTATTGCTTGAAACTGTGTGTTTATCTCACTACCCATCTCAGACTTTATTATTGGATCCTTCAGTTTTTGCAACGCCATCCGTTGCTATGTGGTTGGCTTTCTTTGACTTGACAAAGAAATTTTTAGGGCAGCCACCAACAACACATGGTCAGAAGGTACATCAGCCCCAGGATATGTGACGGCCCTTTTGATGGTCGAGCCGAATCTTTGATTAATCAGGATGAAATCTATTTGGTTTCGTACCAAGTTATGTAGTCGGTCCGCTGGGGACTTCCAGGTATAAAGTCGGCGAGGGGGTAGTTGAAACCATGTATTTGTTATTTTCATGTTTTCCTCTTGGCAGAGTTACAAAACTCGATCACCCCTCTCGTTCCTTGCTCCAAGACTATATGATCCAACCAACTCCCCAACTCTGCCTTTACCTATTTTGGCGTTGAAGTCACCCATAATTATGTTGACGTCGTGTTTTTTGGTCAATTTTAGCAATTGTTTGATTTCATCATAAAATTCTTCCACATCATGGTCAGGCGAGTCTGCAGTTGGTGCATATACCTGTATTACGTTAAGATCGTTTGGCTTGGCTCTGAGCTTCAACAAGGCAGTACGGTCCGAGTATGGGACAAAGTCCACGACAGATTTCAATAGTTCCTTAACCACAACGATTCCTACACCTTTCCTATGTTTTGGATCTTCATTACCAGAGTATAAGAATACTCCGTTATCCGCATTTCTCGTGCGAGGTTTGCCAGTTTCCCAGCCTCAAATAGGCTTATTACATTCCATGTTCCTAGCTTCAATGGTTTTCGTAGGTTTGTTCTTATACTTAGTGCATTTAAAGCCGCTACTTCAAGCATTAATTTCAATCGAATTGAGTTTGTTATGTTCTTAGGGATTTGCAGACGTGCCATTCCGATCAAAAATAGCAAAAAAAGTCTAATTCTTTTTTTAAATTGACCGAAGAGATGTTGGACTTTCTTTTTTGAATTTGCGAATTTGCAAACACCAAAATTTGAATTCTTATACGCTAAGAAATGCTTGCAGGCAGTGATGATGTAAAAAGAGGCAAGAAAAGACGTTTTGCCTTAAGGCGGCTTATCTTGTGTTGTCTGGTCTACTTTTTAACATGTTCGTCTTAATGAGATAAGAGAAGACAACATGAGTGACAAGGCAAGAGAACATAAGTGAAGACAAGACATATCTTGAGTTCTCGAGACATGTTTAAACGATTTTGCCCTTAATCTTAACCTGCATTTTCTACATCTCCAAATTTGCAGTTTTTTTAAACTTTAAATCCTTTTTCTTAATTTTGACTCTAATTCTGACTTCATTTTCTCCAAAAATATTCAAATATTTTTTCTTTGATTCTTTCAGTCATTTCGAACCAATTTTGGTCCCAATCGTAACTTAATTTTTTTTTGCAAACTCCAAATTTGAGTTTTAAAATGCTTTCAGTCTTTTTTTACGCGATTTTGGCTTTGATCCTAACTTGTAATTCTCCAAAAATTCCAAATTGGCTACTTTAAAGGCTTCGACTTATTTCAAATCTCTTTTGACTTTAAAATTCTTATGTCAATTAATCAAAAAACTTAAAATATGCTTTTCCTTCGAAGCGTTATGTAATTTTTAATAGATTTTGACTTTATTTGAGAGAACCTGACTTTTTTCAAAAACTTTTAACTTTGGTCTCAATCTTAACCTCAACTCTTCTGAAACCTCCAAATTTTAATTTTTAAACGCTAAGAAATGCTTGAAGGCAAGTCCAGTGATGATGCAAGAAGAGGCAAGACAAAACGTTTTGCCTCAAGGCGGCTTATCTTGTGTTGTCTGGTCTACTTTTTAACATGTTCGTCTTGATGAGACAAGACAAGACAACATGAGTGACAAGACAAGAAATCGTGAGTGAAGACAAGACATATCTTGAGTTCTCGACGCATGTTTAAAGGATTTTGCCCATAATCTTAACCTGCATTTTCTACCACTCCAAATTTGCAGTTTTTTTTTAAACTTTAAATCCGTTTTCTTGATTTTGACTCTAATTCTTACTTCATTTTCTCCAAAACCTTTCAAATATTTTTTCTTTGATGCTTTGAGTCATTCCGAACCAATTTTGGTGGCAATCGTAACTTATTTTTTTTTGCAAACTCCAAATTTGAATTTTAAAATGCTTTCAGTCTTTTTTACGCGATTTTGGCTTTGATCCTAATTTGTAATTCTCCAAAAGTTCCAAATTGGCTATTTTAAAGGCTTCGACTTAATTCAAATCTCTTTTGACTTTAAAATTCATATGTCAATTACTCAAAAAACTTAAAATATGCTTTTCCTTAGAAGCGGTATGTAATTTTTAATAGATTTAGACTTGATTTGGGAGAACCTGACTTTTTTCAAAAACTTTTAACTTTGGTCTCAATCTTAACCTCAACTCTTCTGAAACCTCCAAATTTGAATTTTTAAACGCTAAGAAATGCTTGCAGGCAAATCCAGTGATGATGCAAAAAAGAAGCAAGACCAGACGTTTTGCCCTAAGGCGGCTTATCTTGTGTTGTCTGGTCTACTTTTTAACATGTTCGTCTTGATGAGACAAGACAAGGCAACATGAGTGACAAGACAAGAAAACATAAGTGAAGACAAGACATGTCTTGAGTTCTTGAGACATGTTTAAACGATTTTGCCCTTAGTCTTAACCTGCATTTTCTACATCTCCAAATTTGCAGTTTTTTTAAACTTTAAATCCTTTTTCTCGATTTTGACTCTAATTCTTACTGCATTTTCTCCAAAAACTTTCAAATATTTTTTCTTTGATGCTTTCAGTCATTTCGAACCAATTTTGGTGCCAATCGTAACTTATTTTTTTTTGCAAACTCCAAATTTGAATTTTAATATGCTTTTAGTCTTTTTTACGCGATTTTGGCTCTGATCCTAACTTGTAAATCTCCAAAAATTCCAAATTGGCTCTTTTAAAGGCTTCGACTTATTTCAAATCTCTTTTTACTTTAAAATTTTTATGTCAATTACTCAAAAAACTTAAAATATGCTTTTCCTTAGAAGCGTTATGTAATTTTTAATAGATTTGACTTGATTTGGGAGAACCTGACTTTTTTCAAAAACTTTTAACTTTGGTCTCAATCTTAACCTCAACTCTTCTGAAACCTCCAAATTTGAATTTTTAAACGCTAAGAAATGCTTGCAGGCAAGTCCAGTGATGATGCAAAAAAGAGGCAAGACAAGACGTTTTGCCCTAAGGCAGCTTATCTTGTGTTGTCTGGTCTACTTTTTAACATGTTCGTCTTGATGAGACAAGACAAGACAACATGAGTGACAAGACAAGAAAACATAAGTGAAGACAAGACATGTCTTGAGTTCTCGAGACATGTTTAAACGATTTTGCCCTTAGTCTGAACCTGCATTTTCTACATCTCCAAATTTGCAGTTTTTTAAACTTTAAATCCTTTTTCTTGATTTTGACTCTAATTCTTACTGCATTTTCTCGAAAAACTTTCAAATATTTTTTCTTTGATGCTTTCAGTCATTTCGAACCAATTTTGGTGCCAATCGTAACTTATTTTTTTTTGCAAACTCCAAATTTGAATTTTAATATGCTTTTAGTCTTTTTTACGCGATTTTGGCTTTGATGCTAACTTGTAAATCTCCAAAAATTCCAAATTGGCTCTTTTAAAGGCTTCGACTTATTTCAAATCTCTTTTTACTTTAAAATTTGTATGTCAATTACTCAAAAAACTTAAAATATGCTTTTCCTTAGAAGCGTTATGTAATCTTTAGTAGATTTTTGACTTGATTTGAGAGAACCTGACTTTTTTCAAAAACTTTTAACTTTGGTCTCAATCTTAACCTGAACTCTTCTGCAAACTCCAAATTTGAATTTTTAAACGCTAAGAAATGCTTGTAGGCATGTGCAGTGATGATGCAAAAAGAGGCAAGACAAGACGTTTTGCCTTAAGGCTGCTTACCTTGTGTTGTCTGGTCTACTTTTTAACATGTTCGTCTTGATGAGACAAGACAAGACAACATGAGTGACAAGACAAGAAAACATAAGTGAATACAAGACAGGTCTTGAGTTCTCGACACATGTTTAAACGATTTTGCCCTTAGTCTTAACCTGTATTTTCTACAACTCCAAATTTGCAGTTTTTTTAAACTTTAAATCCTTTTTCTTCATTTTGACTCTAATTCTTACTTCATTTTCTCCAAAAACTTTCAAATATTTTTTCTTTGATGCTTTCGGTCATTTCGAACCAATTTTGGTCCCAATCGTAACTTAATTTTTTTTTTGCAAATCCCATATTTGAATTTTAAAATTTTTTCATTCTTTTTTACGCGACTTTGACTTATTTCAAATCTCTTTTGACTTTAAAATTCTTATGTCAATTACTCAAAAAACTTAAAATATGCTTTTTTTTAGAAGCGTTATGTAATTTTAATAGATTTTGATTTGATTTGAGAGAAAAACACTTTTTTCAAAAACTTTTAACTTTGGTCTCAATCTTGACCTCAACTCTTCTGCAAACTCCAAATTTGAATTTTTAAACGCTAAGAAATGCTTGAAGGCAAGTCCTGTGATGATGCAAAAAGAGACAAGACAAGACGTTTTGCCTCAAGGCGGCTTATCTTGTGTTGTCTGGTCTACTTTTTAACATGTTCGTCTTGATGAGACAAGACAAGAAAACATGAGTGAAGACAAGACATATCTTGAGTTCTCGACACACGTTTAAACGATTTTGCCCTTAATCTTAACCTGCATTTTCTACAACTCAAAATTTGCAGTTTTTTTTAAACTTTAAATCCTTTTTCTTCATTTTGACTCTAATTCTTACTTCATTTTCTCCAAAAACTTTCAAATATTTTTTCTTTGATGCTTTGAGTCATTCCGAACCAATTTTCGTCGCAATCGTAACTTATTTTTTTTTTGCAAACTCTAAATTTGAATTTTAAAATGCTTTCAGTCTTTTTTTACGCGATTTTGGCTTTGATCCTAACTTGTAAATCTCCAAAAATTCCAAATTGGCTATTTTAAAGGCTTCGATTTATTTCAAATCTCTTTTTACTTTAAAATTCTTATGTCATTTACTCAAAAAACTTAAAATATGCTTTTTATTTTAGAAGCGTTATGTAATTTTTAATAGATTTTGACTTGATTTGAGAGAACCTGACTTTTTTCAAAAACTTTTAACTTTGGTCTCAATCTTAACCTGAACTCTTCTGCAAACTCCAAATTTGAATTTTTAAACGCTAAGAAATGCTTGAAGGCAAGTCCAGTGATGATGCAAAAAGAGGCAAGACAAGACGTTTTGCCTCAAGGCGGCTTATCTTGTGTTGTCTGGTCTACTTTTTAACATGTTCGTCTTAATGAGACAAGACAAGAAAACATAAGTGAAGACAAGACATGTCTTGAGTTCTCGAGACATGTTTAAACGATTTTGCCCTTAGTCTTAACCTGTATTTTCTACAACTCCAAACCTTAAATCCTTTTTCCTGATTTTGCCTCTAATCCTTACATCATTTTCCCCAAAGACTTCAAATATGCATTTTTAGACGCTTTGACTCTTTGATTCCGGCGCCGGCGGGGGAATAAATACCGCGGAGCTCACCACAGTCGAATCAGTGATCGTCGGGAAGCACGGGAGATCACTTCACGCCTCATCGCGTTTGATAATGTCGGCCGCAGCTGTAGACGAAGAGTCAGGAAGAAATTCTATTGGACCACGGCTTCAAAGCCTGAAAAATACTATAAATTGTATTTTGACCAGTCGTGAAAGCACAGTCTTATTTAGAATACATGTTCTTCTTCAATATCCCGCACATAGTGCCAAAGCTCTTCCTCCGTATAATACTTGGGCCAAATGTTATTGCAGCACAAACTAATCTCTAAATAGCGAGTAACATTGTGACTCACCAATATCTCTTCAATAAGAGACTACCATGATCGTTTTTAGTCGATCGAAAAATTCGAGTGGCACGTCTCTGGTCGTGTTAAAAATGCATTAAACAATTAACAGGGTCTCGTTTTCGGTAATTAACATCGTGGCATTTCCGTAATTGAGTCAAAGGACGTCGCATCTCGAAGTGTCTAGTTTAGGGAGTCGGTAATTAACAGACTCGCCCTGCTTTTCGGTTCGGTGTCCGTATAATTGAAAACGTCGAGCAAATAGTGACCTTACAGGACACGAATCTGCCTCAAAACTCCAGATTTCTCCAGAATATTTTTGAGGCGTTAAAACTCGATAAAAATTTACTTCTTGAGCTATTGGTTTCCCGAAAGATAAGAACGTCTAAAGTGCTCATCTACCCCAAGAAATGATAATTCCTTATTGGAAATCGCTTCGCCCTAAAGGCGGCCCGAAAAAGCATTTCCACCCACTCATTTCCGGCAAATAAGACTTTTTTAACACTTAAGTGTTCAATCTAAGGCGATGGAAGTTGTGGATATAAAACTTGAGTTGATATTGCCACATCAATCACCATAATTGCTTTCCCGGTTCCCCTTTGAGGTCTGAATACCGGCAGTGAGGTTTCAGAGGTTAACGGAATTTAAATTTCGATATTATAAGCTGTGGACCTATCGACTTTTTACCCTCTAGGTACAATAATTCGATTTCTACGTAAAAGTAAAAGGTCGGCAGAATGTATCACTATCACTAGAGACTTATTTTTTTCTTCATTAAACCCTAATTACTAAATAATGAAAACGGATACACAAAGGCAGCATATTCGCATCAATCACCTTAATGGCCTTTTGGGGCCTTTATTTTGCCACTTAGTGCCCCGAGCTGTCTGACGTACCACCCAGCCGTAACACGTTCTCGAAGCGTTCATTAAATATTAACAGTTCGTGGCAGGGTTAAACCTAATTTGGTGTTATTATCATAAAAACATAAGCTGAAGAGCACAATTCATTATTTATGTTTTGAGTGACCCTTATTCTATTTTTAGTTATTTCCCTGCAACAAATACTCCCTTTTGCGTAGAATGTCCACATTACTTGGCACTATTTAGAGATTAGAGCTAGTTGAGTATGAAATAGAGCAATAACCCAAAAAGAGTTCCGACATTTCTCTAAGTCTCTTCAGTCAGTCTCTCAGCCTCGTTATTGCATTAAATTATTAATGGTTCGATTACGCTTATTTTAAAAGAAAAGTGGCTCCTATCTCGATCCGGAAGCATCAAAAATCGAAATCTGCCTTAAAAATAGGACGACATTAATCCCGAAAGACCGCTTTATCCGTATTTTTCTTTTCATAAAACTCAGCTCTTTGGTTATCGGTTTCCATTCTTAAATAGGGTGTGCTGAACGCTGTTTGACACACGAGAAATATCGAAGGCGATTTTTCGTTTTGAACTTTGAGGGTAATTTCACCCCCGGCGAGGGGTTTCCGCCCCATTTGAATACGGAATTTCGTTTAGTTAGGGCCAGTTAAATTGTGGTTCAAATTCGTCGTATTTTTCTCTTCTAAAGCAGAGTGTACGTATATATAGCGGTAAGACGGTAAGACAGATATTTAAAAGTTTCGGTTTTGTTAATTGTTGTTTTTTTTTTCACTTTTCTTATGGGACTAAACTGAGCTGTATTACGTTTATAAGGAATTGAAATCGTCTCATCCCAGATAATAAAAAAGTTAGTGGACAGCTAAGGTTTCATCCAGGAAAATGAAGTAACTCGGCAGTCGAGGGATAGCGGGCACGCCAAAAGGGGAGAAATCCTTTAAGGTCGAATCCACTACACTACAGCCGACTCAGAAGAGAAGAAAGGAAAAGCGGAAAGAATGCTGCAACAAAAATAGGACAAACAGAAGGAAAGAGATAAGGGCCAAGTGAAGGGCCGAGAGGGGTCCGGGGAAATCCGGACTAAGTCTCGCTCTGAGTCTACTCGAGCTGCTGAAGGCAGGACGCAGGCTGTTCAGAGCAGAACGTCGTCCAGGGCACCTTGCGGACCACCGGAGGGCAGCGCAGACTCAGCGCAAAAGACGCCAAATGGGCTGCAAGAGAGTTGAAGCCAGTTGAGGTCACCCCAACAAAACCAAAACCCAGGAGATGAGCACACAAACAGGGATGGACTCATTGCTAATTACACTACCTGAAGAACACAATCTCAGCACCTGGAAGCAAATCGCAAACAAAGATTGGGAAAATGCGATCTACCAGGTAACAAACATAGTAGTGGGCAATCCACTAGAGGCCCCGACTGGGACCTAAAAGTACTTTTGGTTGAACCAGATGATCCAGAAATTAACAAGAGTATTCAATCTCTTTTTAAAAAATGCTTCCCTGAAATAACACATCTAGAAGACATGGACACGATGGAAATTATTTCCAACCTAAAAACAAAAAAGACCAACCAGACTACGGGCCAAAAACTTCAGGTAGAATCAAATTGATTCTACCTGAAACTGAAGACGAGATATTCCAGAAACGGGAAAGACTAGAATCTGAAACTCGTGGTTCAACAAAACTGGCTATACACCATGTCAACAATTTGACCTTGGACAGATACAGGAAAATGGTGGAGTTTATCTTGCACAACCAGGGCACCAAAGTAGATATCTACACCACCGATGTGAGACTAAACTCTGAAAGCCAGAAAAAAAAGCCTACAAAAGAGCAACGACCACAAAAAAGCAGAACTTATAGCACATATGTCATAATGGTTAATATCAAAAAAGAAAATACCAAAGAGACTATAAACAAAATAAAGACTAGCCTCCAGGGAAACAACACAAAAAACACCATTAAGTCCATCAAAACTAATGCCGATGGGAACCTCATCATTACGATGGAAAAAAAACGAAGAAGCTTTAGAAAGTGTTGGTAATGATATAAATAAATCTCTCGGCACCGAAAACGTCAAGATTCTCAGAGACAAAAGTGAAAAAAACACTATATACCTGAGACGTATGGACTTATGGATCTTACAACAACCAAACAAGATGTAGAACGAGCGATAAAACCCAAAGTTGGAAACGGCAACCCTGTGGACCTTACTATAGGGGAACTTAGGTCATATGCCGGCATTCTATTAGCGATTACAATAAAATTACGAAATGAGCAGGCTAACATCCTACCCAAAAACAGGGAAATTAGAGTTGGTCTCGTCAGATGTACGCTCGAAGCGCAGATACATTAAAAAGCTGCAGGAAATGCTGGGGCTTTGAACACATGACGGAGAACTGCGATGGCCCTGATCGCAGAAAAAACTGCTTCCGCTGCGGCCAAGCAGGACATAATAAGAGCATCTGCAAAGAAGAGATGGAAGCATGCGCCCTTTGCAACATAAAGGGTCACAACCCCAGCAGCGGAAAATTCCCCTATTTCAAAAAGGCCCTTAACTTAGCCAAGAGGAAAAACGGAAGAGATCTCAACAGACTGCTCAGCAGGCAGTCCGCTCGAGAAGCAGAAAACGAATAAATTGTCACAAACCACAACAATGCTGACACCTAAACACAACACTATAAAAATTCCGCAAATAAACGCTGACCGCTCTAGAAGAGCGCATGACATGGCATATGCGACGGCAAAACAACTTGATGCTGATATTATCATTGCCAGCGAACCCGACAAAAAACGTATTGCAGAAGATGGAAGGTGGGTAGCGGACACGAAGCACGATGTGGCAATACTCTTTGTCAAAAAGGGCCTGTCGGTCAAAAAATGCAATAAATTGCCAGGTATCATAGCTATAGAAGCTGAAGAACTGAATATTGTGGGATGCTACATCTCCCCAAATGTACCACTAACAGCGTACCAGGAATTTATAGACGACCTAGAAAACATGCTGATATTTTTAGGAGTAGCTACTATAGTGGCGGAGTCACCGGACTGGGGTTCTCCAGTTAAAGACAGAAGGGGAAATATTTGAACAAAAATGACGGAGGACAGAAACATACTGCCACTAAAAATAGGAGAACCTACCTTTGTAAGGAAACTTACGAACTCACACATTGATACTACATTTGCAACCCATAACTTGGCAAAACGTATTAAAAACTGGAAAGTGTTGGAAACATAGAGTTTGTCGCCTCATAAGCACATTTTTTTTGAAATACACTGTAAAAACAATGCCAAAGCTACATTAAAATGCTACCCTACTTTCAAGAAAAACGTGTTTTGAACGGGAGCTGGAAGTGCAAATGAACTCCACAAGCCTGGACAGCTTTACATATGAGGATTTTTCTCTAAACCAATTAAATGTTTCAATTGTGGAGTTCCGAAACATAGATATATTGCTTGTACCGAAAAACGAAAAAGGTTTTGTTATCGTTGTGGCAAGCCTGGAGTTATTGTTTCCTCTTGTCCTGATTGCACAAAAAAACACAAAGCACTAGTGTTTCGTGGTGGACGTAACACTAGATTAGCAAAAACACAATCCACTCCATCTTCTAAAATTTCTTCAAGAGCACCTTCGTCTAGGTTTCTCAAATCTGATTGGGAAGAGTGGCTCTCTATAGTATCTGATTTTTATAAAAACCCTCTTTTTCCATAGAGTTACAGGCCCATCAGCCTTGGACCTACCATGGGGAAGGTAGTAGAACGAGTCATCCTAAGACGACTAGAGGACAAAGTAAAGCAGCTAGAGGCGCTACCAGACGAGCAGTTTGGCTTTAGGGCCCAGCTGTCGACCGAACTGCAGGTGCTGAGAATGGTGGAATACATCACCGAGGCATTCAGCAGACGAGAGGCAGCAGGAGCCATCCTGCTGGACAAAGCTTTTGACAGGGTCTGGCACAAAGGACTGCTAGTTAAGCTGCCAGACACTGGATTCCCTGTATCCTTTGTTAAAGTAATCAGGGTGAAGCTGGATGGACAATACTCTGAGTACAGAATGATGGAAGCAGGAGTACCGCAAGGAGCGGTGCTCTCGTCCTTCCAGTACAACCTGTACGTAGGAGGCTCGTCCAGAACAGACAGGACCAGACTTGCATTATGCGCTGATGACACAGCTACCTTCAAGAGGAAGTCACAGTCTTAGAAGAAGTGGAAGATAGACCTGAAAGCCAACAAGACACAGGCCATAATCTTCAGGAAGTGACGCAATCACAGGCCAGAGAATCAAGTCGTCCTTAAAGGCGAAGAGATATCCACATACTTAGGTGTGGAGCTGGACAAAAGCCTCACTAGGGAAGCACATACCACCAGGACCAAAAACAAGGCAAAGATGACAAGGAGCAAACTCTACCTGATGATCGAAAGGCACTCAAAACTAGCTTTGGCACAAGTGGCACAAGGAGCACAAGTAACCGAAAATCGCTAAATAAACATTACTGCAAGGTTATAAATCTAGACATTTGTTCGCGTCATTTGCTGTTTTTTTTATAGTCTTGCACTTCTTTTCTATTTTGAGAAACCAGTTGGAGAGTTGGAGGCGTATTTGGGGAGCACACTGACATTTTCAATGAAAAACTTACTTGAGGACTTGAGGCATAAAAATGAAATGAAGAGGGTAGAAGCTGAGTTGAAGGTCAAAGCAAAGAATGATAATGAGAATCGGGATCTCACATTGAAGCAAATTACACTAAAGACTCAGAAAAATCGCGTTACAGTTTTAGAAAGTATCAAGACTGCAGGAACTATAGTTGGTGTTGGAGCTCAGGCCATGCTGACAGATTGGAATAAAGTACTTACTAGAGCAGGGAGGAGCGAAAAACTTTTACTGCGTTACTTTGGGCCGTACTATATTGAACAAAAAATCGGCGAAGTAGATTATAAAAGGAAACGAATTAGAATAACACAGAGGCATGGGATCCCGATGTAACGGAGGAAAATTGTTTAGTACTAGAAGACAATGGAGAACACGAGATAATGGAAGTATGTAGAGCAAAAAATTATACAATCAAAGAAGGTGAACCACTTGAAGTAGTATTAGCTCTAAGAAGTAAAGGAAAAATAGGTGAAAATAAGGTTTATGGCGGTGAATTTGTTCCTCTGACAGATGAGGAAATGACGTATCTAGGCAATATAGGCATTTCCAGATACCCCTTTGTGAGAAGAGACAGATCGTACTTAAGAGTTAAGAATAATAAAAGGTATGGACGTGGAACTGGCAAAGGGCACATTGGTGGGATGGCTCGTAAACTACAAGACGTCCAGCAATACAGACGAGGCAATAGACCGAAAAATTAATGTAGGGGACAAGGCGAGAGTCCTAATACCGTTTGAGGAAATCTTAAGCGATGGTAGTACAATGTGGCACCCACGATGGGAAGGAAAGTTCGTAGTACTCGAACTGTTAGAGGAGCACTTATATCGAGTAAGGAAAAGAAGCGAAAATAGAACTATGATAGTCCAGAAACAGAGATTCCTATCAGGAAACTAAAAACAAAATAGGGAAAACACGAGTGGAACCACCACAGTCAATCAAATTATGCGAGAATTCGGTAGGAAAAATAGAAAATAGAGTTATTGCTAAAAGACGTAAATGATAGTAATACAAGTAAAATAGGATAAAAACTTAAAAAGAAAAAAAAAGAGCCAAGGGAGCCGATAGAATAGGGATAGAAATAACGATCGATAGACGTAGAAATAAAACGAGGAAAAACTTCGACTTATTCACAAAAGTTAAGAAAGAAGCATCTAAACTTCTATTTAACGCAGGGAAAATAAGGAATAGAGCGAGACCAAATTCAAAATAGGTAGACTAGTGAAAAAGGAAAAGCGGGGATAGTATAGTAGTTGGGATAGTTATGAACTTTAAATTAGAAGATTAGCATATATAAAATAAAAAGGGGCTCCACAGGGAGATTTACATAGAGTGAGGCAAAAAAAAGGAGCTAACACTGCGCTGAGTATAGCCTCAGGCGACTATCATAGAAGGTTAGGCTTAGGCTTAGGACTAGGCAGATATTTCAGGAAAATATTTAAGGAAATAGGAATTAAAGAAAAACTAAGTAATCGAGAGGACAAACAATTTGCTAAGTATAAATTATAAAATCAAACCCCACCAAAAAGGGAGTGCTGAAATAGGATAAAGATATACTCAAAACGAACTCAGAGGCGAATCAGGGACCAGAAGTTAGAATACAGAAAACAAGGAAGGAAAAAAAATCGGTTCAACAAAGTACATCTTATCGATACCATCAAGTTGGAGTCATAGTACGATAAATTCACATTCTAGAGCATAGTAAACCCTCTTAGAATTTAGTAAAACAACTGATGAGGTAGCATATTTCGGGCGAGTCAAGCTAAAGAATTATTTTGCTAGGACTAAATAGGTTAAATAACATGTTTAGTTTGCGTTAGGAAAAAGGAAGAGTAAAAATACATTGTTAGGATTTTTTTTTGTTAAAAGTAAAGGAAAATAAGTTAGATGTAAAATAGTATAAAAGATATTGAGCACGAAACCATATACTAACACAGATCTTTTTGCGTGTTCCCATGGACGCTATGATGTAAGCCACACAAACCACTGCACCAAAAGCACCAGAGCTGGAACCCAACCCACCCCCAAGACACAAACTTGTAAGAGCTACAACGGAGGCCTAGCCAAAGCCGAGGTCCTGGGCAGACGAACCAAAGAGCAGGTCCCTTTACAGTCAAAAACAAAAGGATGCGGGGCTCAATGGTCAACCCATCGATCGGCAATAGCTAAACTAGGCCGCGAGGTAGCAGCCGACATACCAAAAGAAGACCGATAGTTAAAACCGGTCTTGGAAACAGCATCAACGACTAGGGGCAATCTAGGGATGCAGCTAGCGCAGATGGGGCAGTGTAAGTGTGAGCAAGCAATCGGACAATTAGACTAATATGTGTGAGGGAACATGCAGGGTTATTAATTTAGATCGACATTTTAGTAAAGTTTGGTTAACACATTCTGACAGATATGTAGACAGACCAAGGAAATCTCCCTAACCCGGATAGATGCAAGGCCTTGTGGCTTCTTGGGAGAAGCCGGCAGTGCCTGGGAGATTTTATAGCAATCCTTACTGGACCCTGTAGATTGAACAGGCACATGCACCTCATAGGAATGGCTGAAAGACCACTCTGCACCCACTGTGGGGCAGGGGAGGGGTCGTCATACCAGTTTTCGACTCTGAAATGGGACGGGATATTCTCCTTCATTAAAGGGACGGGTCGACTCGTGGAGAGAATGAGGGCCCTGGTGGAGTAAGGATGGGTGAACTGGGAGACTGTAAAAAGGGCCTCTAAGGCCTAGTCGCAAGGCTTCGGTCCCACTGTTTACAACTACTACTACTAGTGGAGAGCTATTTCACTCGTAGTATGTTCGATACGTTCACATGAGATTAAAAACTTCAAGGTTTTTCGGAAATGACCGTTAGGGGCGAGATATTCTTTTTATTTTCTCAATTTTCAACTTGAACAGCCTATAACTTTACACCGAGTTAACCAAATGGAGTAAAACGAGCACTTTTTTATTTATCTCGATGTCCCCTTTCTTCACCGATCAATGGCAGACCCATCGGTTCAATAGTTTTGACCATAGACCCATCCGATGGGCCATTTTTAGGCATTTCTAATATGCGCTTTTCAGACATTTATAACAATTTCACTCGACGTAAGTTTGTTACGTTCGTAGGGGATTTAAGTCGTCCCATTTCGATCAAAAACACTATAAAAAAAAATAATTTTTTTGAAATTGATCAAGAGGATATACTCTATTTTTTTTTCAGTTTCGAACTTTAACCGCCTGTATTTTCAGATTGGTACAAGTTCAACGGTTTTTGTTCTTTTTGGCGTCCTCTTTCACTTACCACGAAAGAAAGTATCGTAGGTTGTATACTTTCGGAGATAAACCCTCTGATGTGCCCTTTGTTTGATGAATATCGATAATTTATGTACAGATCTAGTATGTCAGCTGTCACCTGGACTGTCACATGTCGAGATCAGGCACATCTTGAATCTCTATTTATGAACATGTGGTTCAATAGAAATGTTTTTTAAGTTCTAAATATAACTATTTTAAGTAGAACAGAAGTGTTTCACTTAAACAAATATAAAACATGGCGCAGTCTGCCGTGTTAATTTACAAGAATTAAATTTAAAATTTTGTGCGGAGGTACTCAAAAAGTGTACATTTTCAGGGCCAAAGTGGAAAGGACAAAATGGCAGCATTAATGGGACGAGTAAAATTGCCTCCTGACTTCGATTTGCCAGGTCCAAGTGCGGCAGCGGAATGGAAATTTTGGAAGGTCACCTTTGAGGACTACCTTGTAGCCACAGGCCAGCATGAGGCACAAGACAATATAAAATTGTCAATACTTAGGAACATAATCGGTGTTGAATCTGCCAGGATTCAACACCGATTGATGTCAACTTTTGTGATTCCTGAAACAGAACCCGACAAGTATAAGGCAATGTTGCAGTTAATAGACAGTTATGTGAACCCCAGAGTAAATTAATGCTTTGAAAGATACAAGTTTTTGAAGAAAACTCAGAAAGAGGGAGAGTCCTTTGAGCATTTTCTGACTGAATGCAGACATTTCGTCAAGAGCTGTAACTGTAATGTGGTTGAGACTAATGAAGATAAAGCTCTACGTGATAAAATTAATATGAGAATTAGGGATCCTATAACCAGAGAGTCTTTGTTGAGATTTGATAAGCTTAGTTTAGAGAAGGCTATACAATTCTGTAGGACAAGTGAGCAAAGCAAAGAGCAAAGTTTAAATTTTCAAGAGAATGAAGTAGCAGATTTCAACAACGTCCAACTAAATTGAAAGAAATATGGATACAAGGATTTTAATAAAAATAAATCCAAAGCTAATCATGTCCAAGATAAAAAAAATTGGAAAGTTTAAGTGTAAAAGATGTCAAACCATCCATGGTGTACGAGAATGTCCTGCTTATGGAAAAAAGTGCAAGAAATGTGGGTTACTTAATCACTTTGCCGTATCTTGCAAGGTGAAGAACATTAGAAATGCACAAGAAGAGTGTGAGAGAGCCAGTGAAAGTGATGCCAGTGACTTATTTGTAGGGGTAGTGGAGGATCAGAAGAAGATACCAAAGAACAGTAAAATAAGTGTATGGGAAGAAAGTATTAATGTTGAAGACAAGATATTTAAGGTGAGCCTAGATACAGGGGCAGATGTAAGTATTATACCTTACCAAGTTTTTAAGACAATTGATAAGCAATTGAAGGTTAGATCTAGTCCTTATATACTTAAAGGTTTTGAAGGTACCCAGGCTAAACCCATAGGTGTAGTTAACTTACTTTGTAAATATAAAGACAAGGTTTTATATGAAGACTTTGTAATTGTAGATAAAGCCACTCAAATATTACTTGGTGGGCAAGCCTGTATGAGTTTAGGTATGATAAAGATGATCAATGGCTTTTCTGTAAATTCAGCTAATGCATTTGTAAATGTAAAAAGAAATCAATTTGTTGAAAAACACATTGACATATTTAGTAACTATGGTAGGTTTCCAGGTAAATTTGAAATCACTACAGTAAAACATTTTCAAACTGTTAGTTATCCACCTACCAAAGTGGCCTTAGCTATTTCTGATGCATTCAAAAATGAGCTAGATAGACTTGTAAGTAGAGGGGCAATTACAAAAGTTGAGGTTATTGATCCTCGATCAAGCATTAACCGGATTGTTCTAGTTGAGAAAGCAAATGATAATATACGAGTTTGTCTTGATCCGTTTAATTTAAATGCACAAATTATAAGTAAGCCAAGAGTTGTTCCAAATATTGAAGAGATTTCATCTAAATTTATAGGAAAAAAAATGTTTACCATTTTTGATCTCTCGGAAGGCTATCATCATTTAGAATTGTCTGAGGACTCATCATGGAAGTGTTGTTTTGCAACTCCGTTTGGTATATACAGATATAATGTATTGCCATATGGACTGTCTAACTCGCAGGACTTGTTTCAAGAGCAGGTAGACCAACATTTTGCAAATTTGAAGAATGTTCCAGTATGTCATGATGACATGATTGTTGCAGGGGCAACACAGCAAGAACATGATGAAGCAGTGGCTGAATTGGTGAAGGGAGCCAGGCAGGTTGGTGCAAAATTTAATAAAGAGAAATTTCAGTATTGTCAACCCCAAGTAAAATTTTTAGGTCAAATTTTTTCTCAAGAAGGCATGAAAATAGACCCTGATAGAGTGGAATCTTTATGTAAACTAGAAAGCCCAAAAAATAAGATTGAATTGCAGGGAGTGCTTGGTTCTTTCAATTACACTAGGAGGTATGTAACTGGCATGGCTGAATTATTGCATCCCTTGCATGAGCTTTTAAAGAATGACATTGAATGGATGTGGTTACCTAAACATGAGCAAACATTTAAAATTTTGAAAGAGGTAATTACGAAATCTCCTTCATTGGTTCCATTTGGTCCTAAGAAGAAAACTGTACTACAGTGTGATGCCTCGAAGAATGGTTTAGATTGTTGTTTGTTTCAAATTCATGAAAATGGTTTGTTAAAATTAGTTTGTTGTGCATCTCGATCAATGAATGATCATGAAATTAATTATAGCCAAACTGAAAAAGAACTATTATCCATTTATTATGGCACACAGAAATTTTATAATTTTATATATGGTTTTGATTTTGATGTCCAAACAAATCACAAGCCATTAGTTGCAATTATGAATAAACCTTTGAACAACATTGGGTCAGTTCGACTCCAACGTATAAGACTAAAACTGTTAAAATATTCTTTAAATGTTTATTACATACCTGGAAAAGACTTACATTTTGCTGACTTGCTGTCTAGAGCAAATTTAAAACGGGTAGGAGAAATTGATAAAGATATGTTTGATATGGTGCACTCAGTATCAAAGCATTTGCCAATGACTACTAGCAAAAGAAATGAGTTCAGAATTGAGACAAGCAAGGATTGGGTTTTAGTAAAAATAATTGATTATTACTATAATGGGTGGCCTAAAATTACCCAATAGAATTCCGAGTGTAAGCAGTTTTATGTAATTAAAGAAGATCTTTATGTTGGATCTGGGATTGTATTCTCTCAAAATAAGGTTGTGGTACCATATAATCTTCAATTGGATATCATAAAAGTTTTGCACAAAGGACATCTAGGTATCAGCAAAACTTTGAGTACGGCTAGAAAATTATTTTATTGGCCAACTTTGGTCTATGACATAAATTCTTTTACGAAACAGTGTCGTTTGTGTGAAAAATACAGTCCTAGAAACTTCAAAGAGCCAATGCTACTTCACGATGTTCCTAAATGTCGTTTTAGCAAAGTAGGAACCTTTTGGAATATTTTGGAATTTAATGGTAAATCATATCTTGTGGTGATTGATCACTTTTCACACTGGATTGAGCTTGTCTTGTTGAAAGATAAAACCTCTACTTCAGTTGTGGATCGTTTTCAGGATGTTTTTACGCGATTTGCTTACCCAGAGCACATAATTGCTGATAATTTACCTTTTTTATCTAGTGTATGCAGGAAATACTATAAGTCTAAAGATATTAACATTCTGTCATGTTCACCCCATTTTCATCAAAGCAATGGATTAGCGGAAAAGGCTGTAAATATTGTTACACAAATGTTGAGAAAATGTACTGATGAGAAAGGCGATGCAAAATCAATGCAAAATTCTTAAACTTAGCGGCTTTCTTACTTGCCCCCTGATGTTAAGAGTTACCTTAGAACTTGCATTTTTATAACATTCAGAGGTCCTAGTTCATATCTCGGGACGTGTTTGACGGATTTTTCATTTCTGTTCTACGAAAAAACTTACCGGGGTTTGTTATAAAGTTCGTATTTTATCCAACAAAATGTCAAAATCACAAATTTTATGTCTACAGAACTGAATTTTATTAAGACTTAGAAAAACATAGCCTAAACTAACATAAAGTTAACCTGTTTTTCAACAAAAAAATATGAATTTACAATCATACAGGGTGAAACAAAGAGCAATGCAAAATTCTTAAACCTTAGGGACATTATTACTCACCCCCTAATGTTAAGAGTCACATTAGAACTTGAATTATGATAACATTGGGAGGCACTGATTTATATTTCGGGAAATGTTTGGCGAGTCTTTAATTTTTGTTCTACGAAAAAAGTTACACGGGATTGTTAATAAGGTCGTATCTTATCCAAAAAACTGCCAAAACCACTAACTTTTACGACTATTGAACTGTCTTTTTTAATAACATTTAGGGGAAAATCTAGCCTAAACTAACAGAAAGTTGATCTGTCTTTTAAGAAAAAATATGAATCTACAATCATACAGGGTGAAACAAAGAGCAATGCAAAACTCGTAAACTTTAGCGACATTTTTCCTCGCCCCCTGACGTTAAGAGTCACTTTAGAACTTGCATTATGATAACGTCGAGAGGTCCTGAGTCATATCTTGGGACATGTTTGGCGGGTTTTTCATTTTTGTTTTACGAACAATTTTACAGGGGTTTGTTAAAAAGTTCGAATTGGATAAAATTCAACAGCCAAACTGCCAAAATCACTAACTTTTACGTCTAGATAACTGATTTTTTATTAGACGTAGGAAAATCTAGTCTATGCAAACATAAACTTAATCTGTTTTTCAAGAAAAAATTTAAATCTGCAATCATACAGGGTGAAACAAAGGAAAATGCTAAATTATTAAACTTGAACGGCTTTCTTACTGGCCCCTTGATGTTAAGCGTCAGTTTAGAACTTGCATTATGATAACGTCGAGAAATTCTCAGTCATATCTCGGGACATGTTTGGCAGGTTTTTTGATTTTTGTTTTACGAAAAAATTTACATGAGTTTGTTAAAAAGTTCGAATTTTATCCAACAAACTGCCAAAATCACTAACTTTTACGTCTAGATACCTGATTTTTTATTAACACGTAGGAAAATCTAGTTTACGCAAACATAAGCTTAATCTCTTTTTCAAAAAAAAATATAAATCTACAATCATACAGGGTGAAACAAGGGCAATGCAAAATTCTTACAACTTTAGCGATATTCTTACTCGCCCCCTGACGTTAAGAGTCATTTTAGAACTTGCATTATGATTACATTTAGAGGACCTGATTTATATCTCGGGACATGTTTGGTGGGTTTTTTAATTGTTGATATACGAAAAAGGCTACAGGGGTTTGTTAAAAGTTCGCATTTTATCCAAATAACTGCCAAAATCACTAACTTTTACGTTTATAAAACTGAATTTTTATTAACACATGAAAATTTAGCCTAAACTAACATAAAGTTAATGTTTTTCAAGAAAAAATATGAATCTACAATTATACAGGGTTCATAACTTTAGCCGCCCCCTGATATTAAGAGTCACTTTAGAACTTGAATTATGATAACATTTATAGGCCCTGATTTATAGCTTAGGACGTATTTGCCGGTTTTTGCGTTTTTTACGAAGAAAATGCAGGTTGTTTCAAAAAGTCTATTTGGTAAACAAAACCGTTTAAATAACCAAGTTTATATATTGATAAGGCTGGTTTTCTATTACCCTTTTGAAAAACTAAGCCTAACAACTAACTAACTAACTAACTAAAAACTAACATGTAGGTATTCCAAGAAAAAATACTATAGGTTATACGGAGAATTGTGGTATTACGAGCGGACAATTCAAAACAGCAACTTGATGTCTCATTTTATTTTAATATCGCGTAGGCCCACCTCGTACTCGCACCAGTTCTGCTGTCCTTCTAGGCATACTGTCCACCAAGCTTCTGATGAAGTCTTGGGGAATAGCCTCCCATTCTTCCCTAACCGCAGTCGCTAATTCATCCAAATTTTGAAATTCTTGTTCTCTCATACTCAGTTTCAGTTTCATTCTACTCCATACGTGCTCTATGACATTCATATCGGGCGACCTAGCAGGCCAAGTCATTCGCTCTATGCCATTTTCTCTCAGAACTTCTTGGACAATTCGTGCTCTGTGAGGACGCGCATTATCATCTATCAGAATAAAGTTGTCCCCAAAGTTCTGAGCAAATGGCACAACAATTTCATTTACACACATATCTCGATATCTAATTGCCTTCATAGTTTCTCCAATCAAAATAACCAAGTCACTCTTTCCGTCCCTTATTACACCACCACATACAGTCACACTTCCACCACAAAATTGCACTTTGCTCACCATATTCTCTTCAATAAATCTTTCATTCTTTCCTCTCCACACTAAAATTCGCCCATCTGATGCATACAATGAAAACCGACATTCATCAGAAAACATGCAACAACTCCATTCCTCTACTCCCCAGTTCAAATACTCTTGAGCCCAAACTCTTTGAAAAGCTCGATGGACAGGTTGAAGAGATGGACAGATGGCACGTCTTCTAGCGTTCAGACCTCGCTCATGCAGGCGTCTTCTAATAGTGCTAGTTGAAGCTCTTGAGCCGGTAGTAGCCTTAGCTTGTGTGGCATTTAACTGTCTTCTTCTTCTGACGGAGAGGTTTATTAAAATGTCCTCCCTGCGAGTAGTGCATCTTTTTCTTCCACAATGTCCAGCCTTTAGATAATTGGGAGCACCATAATTTTGGCTTCTTTTTATTGTCCTATAAACTGTGGATTTTGATGTCCCTACTAGGTCCTCTATGTTAGCTAAACTTAGCCCTCGTAAGTGCAACCTGTTTAAGATTGCTCGTTATTTTTGTAAAATTGTTAACCTAAAAAGAACAAACTTACCGCATAATGTTCTGTAGTTCATTTTGGCTTAACATTGGCATTTCTATATGAATTAGAATTAAATAAATTTAAGTAAAATCTTCAGCTTTATACTTGTAATTAGATGACAGACATCGGCTTCAGATTATTTACTTAGTTTCCATAGCAACCCATATTTTGTTTTTCTAAGGTTGTTCGATATCGGAGACCTAGTACTGAAACATCACCTCTAAAGACGTGAAAGTAAGATATTTTAACAGTTTGGTGGATAAAATAGGGACTTTTTAAGAAAATCCTGTAACTTTGTTCGTAGAATTGTTATGCAGAAGCAGGCGTCAGACCACCAGTGCATTTAATTAAATACGATCTGGTAGATGGCTCTCAATACGAGAACCTGCCTATAGTGCCTTGCATCTCGTCGGATGATTGACAAATTAGTGACCACCATACCCTTTTTTGTTCGTAGAACAAAATTAAAAAACCCGCCAAAAGTGTCCCGAGATATGAATCAGGACCTCTCAATGTTATCATAATTCATGTTCTAAAGTGACTCTTATTCAACTCATATCAAGGCGCAAGTAAGAAACCCGTTCAAGTTTAAGAATTTTGCATTTTCCTTTGTTTCACCCTGTACGATTGTAGATTCATATTTTTTCTTAAAAACACACTAATTTTATGTTAGTTTAGGTTAGATTTTTCTAAGTGTTAATAAAAAATCAGTTATGTAGACGTAAAAGTTAGTGACTTTGGCAGTTTGTTAGATAAAATACGAGCTTTTTAAGAAACCCCTGTAACTTTTTTCGTAGAACAAAAATCAAAAACTCGCCAAACATGTCCCGAGATATGAAACAGGACCTCTCAATGTTATCATAATGCAAATTCTAAAGTGACTCTTAACATTAAGGGGCGAGTAAGGATATTGCTAAAGATTAATAATTTTGTATTGCCCTTTGTTTCTCCCTGTATGATTGTAGATTCATATTTTTTCTTAAAAGACAGATCAACTTTATGTTAGTTTAGGCTAGATTTTTCCCTAAGTGTTAATAAAAAAGTCAGTTCAATAGACGTAAAAGTTCGTGATTTTGGCAGTTTGTTGGAAAAATACGAACTTTATAACAAACTCCTGTTACATTTTTCGTGGAACAAAAATTAAAAACCCGCCAAAGATCTCCCGAAATATGAATCAGTGCCTCTCACAGTTATCATAATGCAAGTTCTAAAGAATGTCGCTAAAGTTTACGAGTTTTGCATTGCACTTTGATTCAACCTGTATGATTGTAGATTCATGATTTTTTCTTAAAAGACAGATCAAGTTTATGTTAGTTTAGGCTAGATTTTCCCCTAAATGTTAATAAAAAAATCAGTTTGTTGGATAAAATACGAACTTATTAACAAACCCCTGTAGCCTTTTTCGTAGATCAAAAATTAAAAAACCCACCAAACATGTCCCGAGATATAAATCAGGTCCTCTAAATGTAATCATAATGCAAGTTCTAAAATGACTCTTAACGTTAGGGGGCGAGTAAGAATATCGCTAAAGTTGTAAGAATTTTGCATTGCCCTTTGTTTCACCCTGTATAATTGAAGATTCATATTTTTTCTTGAAAAAGAGATTAAGTTTATGTTTGCGTAAACTAGATTTTCCTACGTGTTAATAAAAAATCAGTTATCTAGACGTAAAAGTTAGTGATTTTGGCAGTTTGTTGGATAAAATTCGAACTTTTTAACAAACCCCTGTAAAATTGTTCGTAAAACAAAAATGAAAAATCCGCCAAACATGTCCCAAGATATGACTTAGGATCTCTCGACGTTATCATAATGCAAGTTCTAAAGTGACTCTTAACATCAGGGGCGAGTAAAAATGTCGCTAAACTTTACGAGTTTTGTATTGCTCTTTGTTTCACCCTGTATGATTGTAGATTGATATTTTTTCTTAAAAGACAGATCAACTTTCTGTTAGTTTAGGCTAGATTTTTCCCTAAATGTTAATAAAAAAGACAGTTCAATAGTCGTAAAAGTTAGTGATTTTGGCAGTTTTTTGGATAAAATACGAACTTATTAACAATCCCGTGTAACTTTTTTCGTAGAACAAAAATTAAAAACTCGCCAAACACGTCCCGAAATATAAATCAGTGCCTCCCAATGTTATCATAATTCAAGTTCTAATGTGACTCTTAACATTAGGGGGTGAGTAATAATGTCCCTAAGGTTTAAGAATTTTGCATTGCTCTTTGTTTCACCCTGTATGATTGTAAATTCATATTTTTTGTTGAAAAACAGCTTAACTTTATGTTAGTTTAGGCTATGTTTTTCTAAGTCTTAATAAAATTCAGTTCTGTAGACATAAAATTTGTGATTTTGGCAGTTTGTTGGATAAAATACGAACTTTATAACAAACCCCGGTAAGTTTTTTCGTAGAACAAAAATGAAAAATCCGCCAAACACGTCCCGAGATATGAACTAGGACCTCTCAATGTTATAAAAATGCAAGTTCTAAGGTAACTCTTAACATCAGGGGGCAAGTAAGAAAGCCGCTAAGTTTAAGAATTTTGCATTGACCTTTGTTTTACCCTGTATGATTGTAAATTCATATTTTTTCTTGAAAAGCGGGTTAACTTTATATCAGTTTAGGCTAGATTTCCCTGAGTGTTAATAAAAAATCCGTTCTATAGACATAAAAGTTAGTGATTTCGGCAGATTTTTTGACAAAATACGGACTTGTTAACAAACCCCTGTAACTTCTTTCATAGATGAAAAATCAAAAATCGGCCAAACATGTCCCGAGATATTCATCAGGATCTCTAAATGCCATTGTAGGAAAAGTTTTGTAATAACTCTAGCAACCAAATGCAGTGGGTTAAAGTTTAGTACTTTTTACACGACATTTTAATCCACCCTGTATAGTTCTCACCAAAAATGTTTATCACAAACCGGTGTCTTTTGCGATTCTACAAGAAATGGGCTTTTAGAATCATGTCACTTCATTGAGATCGGTGAAAGCGTCTCTGAGATACAACCTTTCAAAAATGAGCAAAAAATTGGCCGTTCCGACTATTTTGACGAGCAGTTTAGTTAAGGACACTTACCAGAAACTGTGTGAACAAAAGAAAAGGGTAAAAATGCAGTTTGATAAGACAGCCCGAAGAAAAGCAGTGCAATTTAAGAAAGGGGATAAAGTGGTGTCGTAGTGGTGATGAGAAAGTGTGGTATAAGGCTGTTGGAAGTTGGAAAAAGCTAAAGAGCCCAGGTCATACTGGTTGAAAAAGGAATGTAATAATAGGATAGTTAGACGTAACACTAGCCAAATCAAATTATCATGCACCAAGTCAGATCCAATAATTCTTCAGGAACCTGAATTAAACCCAGAATATGTAATGCGTGATGAATTGATATTGGATGAGGACAGTAATAGTGTCAACAACAATGTGAATGATTTGTCTGAGGGTGTTCCACCTATTATGGACCCCGCATTATTGACTTCTTGTATACTAGAGATAATGAACCTAATGTTGTACGCTCTCGCTTTGGCCGGAAGATTGTAAGGCCGCGTAGGATTAATCTTTGAGGGGAAGGTGTTTGATGAATGTCGATAGTTTATGTACAGCTCTAGTATGTCAGCTGTCACCTGGACTGTCACATGTCGAGATCAAGCACATCTTGAATCTCTATTTATGAACATGTGGTTCAATAGAAATGTTTTTTAAGTTTTAAATATAACTATTTTAAGCAGAACAAAAGTGTTTCACTTAAAACACCCTTTTTAGGCACTTTTAAAATGCAGTTTCGAGGCATTTCAAAAAGCAACAGTTATAGGTCTAATTTCACTGGTAGTTAGTTTGTTTCCTTGATAGGAGATTGAATTCATCACACGCCTGACGCTTAAATGGTGGGCCGTGCGATTGCCTTTCTGTATTAAATTGTGAGTTTATTGAATACATTAAATTTACAGAAAAACTCTACACGTTTCGGGAATTTTGCCACTGATATATAGCGAGTTAATCCGCGATAACTTTTATCTGCACCCTTTTACCTCAACACCCCCTTTGACTTCCAAAATCCGATCAATACCAGTTTGGATGTGGGAATACGTTCTTCCGGTTCGTGAGTCTATATGTACAAGGAAACAAGAAAAAACCTTTCAAACTGGCGGATACCGCCGGTGCCAATCTGCCTCAGGCCTCAAGAAAATGGGGTTGGAAAAACGGTGGCATTATTTGATTAAATATTTCTCTAAAAGTCAGTTGAAAATCTGCAAATGTGCTAACCCTGATAAGTTTAAAGGGACGAAAATCAAACAGCTTATTATGAATATGGGTAGTTTGCGGTTTGGTGCAGCGACATCCCTTGTCAGGTGGAGTCTAGATAGGGTGTGACTAATAGTAATCTCGTGCTTGTATAATAGCCGGGGTCGTTTATCATGCGGACATTTGTTTAGAAAATACGAAAACTGTTCAGGAACGGAAAATATTTTTATTTAGAGTCCAAAATATAGACAAATAACCATTTAACCCTTTCAGGGTAACGAGACCGGATTTAATATAGGTTAAACGTAATTTATTGTTTATAGTTAGTCGTTAAAAGCTAAAACATGTAGCTTGTAACTTAGCCCGAAAGTGGCTCTCGACGCACATTAAAATAATACGATTTTAATGCAGATTAATTGCAGGTGATCGACAACTCCCAGCACTGAGTGCCATTGTTTACCTAATTTACAACCATTCGCGAAGCACTTGTTGCATAAGTGGAAAAAATGACAGCATCAACCAAACTAACAGATGATTTATTAAGTTTCTATCTAATCCCCTTAGAGTGCACAGATTTTATCAAAATTTTATAATATGTATATACACGCCTTTCGCCCCCCCCTCCCCAGAGGCCGGATGACAGGATGTGGGTTCAATTATTGAACGTCTCCTTCAAGAGACGGCGCCCAATCATAAATTTGGTAAAATGCAATTACGGCACGCCGTCACAACGATAAACGGCACATAAATGCATTATTATACGGAACTCTTGCGGAATTTTATATTGTTCGGTGCGGCTACCGCCCGCAAGAATTGCGGCGGGAGATCTTGTAAATTGCCAGATTAAGATTTCCGAGGGGGGAAACAATGGTACTGGCGAGGGTGCGAATGAAAGTGATAAATATCTCTATATAACTTCCCTTATTTGGTTTTATTATTAAGGCTTTAGGCTGAAGCATATGGTTTTTTCACACAACGAGTGGTCGATGAAATTTGGAGCAGGCGGCTTTCCCCTCCCCCCCCCCCCCCCCAGCCCCACCGCACCAACTTTTATTTTTTCCTTTAGTCTCCTGAGGTTTATGATAGAGCGCTAACTGTTGTTAGCAGTTCAGGAACTTTTCGAAACTCGTTTTTCACTAGTTGGAAAAGCTCGATTTTGTGTAAATTGCCTCGATAGAATACAATCTCCATAAAAAATTTAATTTAGATCGATAAAACAAATTTATGAAATAATAAAAATAATGACAAAGAATAAGAATATAAAAATACAAACATTAGAAGAACAGTAAGAAATAAAAAAGTTCGAAAGCATCGAAAGTAAAAATGTAGATAATAGTTAGGAACCTCTATAAAAAAATATGTACAAAAGAGAAAGTTAAAAAGTTGTATTAAAATATTTTTAATTTTAGGGTGCTTTATCATTTGTTTGCAGAAATTTTACTTTTTCTTTTCGCCTCCTAAGGTTAACCATAAAGCACTAACTGTTGTTTGCAGATCAGGAACCAGTAAAACTCTGCATGCGGCAATTTGTTGCAATTTATTTAAAAAATGTTATTTTGAGCCCCCTAAGGTCTAGACCATTTCAATAAGTCAATCAATTCTCACTTGTTTGACGACTCAAATTTGCTTATACAAAGGTTTTTCTCGGAACATTTGCACGATGACAAACTTCAAATTTTGAACAACACTATCTTGTAAAAATGAATACATTGAAAGTACTTAACTCAGATCGATAAAAAAAATAAGCAAAAAATTCAACCAGACATGAGAAACAATTAAACTACAAAAGCACCAAATTAAGAAATCTGGAAACATCAGGAAAGTATACAAAAAAAGTCTATAGAAGTAGATAAAGGCAAACATTTTAAATATTTCAAATTTTAGGACATGAACTTTGCTAAAAGAGTTTCCTTTTGAAGCCAACTTTTTCTCAATAAAAGTCGAGTTTATCTCATTGACGAAGTTATATTTCGGACCAAAAATGTATGAAAACTTGAAAAAATAGATATCAATAATTTAAAAACTACATTTTTGAGCTTAGTTTGCTTCATTACAAATCAAAATTCATTACAATTATTTACTCGTGGAAGTTCAATTCTGAGTTGAAAATTATTTCGAAAGAATTAAAAATCAATAAAAAAATCTTATTTTGATCAAAGCAAAAAAAAATATAAGAGAACAGTAAGAGACAAAAAACTAAAATAAAAGATTACGAAAAACATCGAAAGTAAAAAAAAATAATATAATCAATGATGAAAAAAAAATGTTCAAAAGAAGCAAATTGTTAAAAGAATAATATAAAAATTGTTCTAGTTTTATAACAAATTCGCTCCAAAATTTTCAAAAATTTGCTAAAACAGATTTCTTTTTGGAACATAGCTTGTTCAATACAATTGACTCAGTGCTATTTCGGGTCAATCTCATATTGCAAAATATATACAAGAGTGTACCGAAAAAATCTAAATTTAGGTCGAAAGGACAATATGAAAGAACAAAAAAAAATAACAAGAAAGATTAATAATAAGAGTAGGCAAATGAAGAATAAAAACTACAAACGTTAAGAAAGTGAAACATCTGAGATTTATAAAAAAATAACTTCAAAAGAGGAGAGGCACAGTTTTAAAAAATTTCTAATTTAGAGCCAAAATCGTTTAAAAGTTAAAAAAAAGAATTCTAGTAAAAGGTTTTTTTCAAAACTCTCTTGCAAAAAAATCAAATAGTTGAAAAAAAAGTCGAACGCAACAAAGGGTCTAAATTAGATTAACGGAAAAAAATATAGAAGAAAAAAAAACAAAAATTGCAGAAGTGATTAAGAGTATGAATAGAGAATTATGAACAATAGAAAATAAAACATTTTAATTGAAAAATAAAAGAATATACTGACGAGAAAAAATTGATATGGCAGAAATTATAGAAAAAAATATGTTTAAGAATGGCAGATAGCTAGAAGCAAAAATTTTAATATGTTTCTAATTTTGAGTCAAAATTCTATAAAAAAATTCTGAATGTTGCAAAAAAAGGTCTTTTTAACTCATAATTATTTCAAAAACAATTGATTTTTGATTCAAGTTGTGAAGTTTTTATTTAGGGCCATAATCATAAGGAGTTTAAAAAATCAGAAGTCATTATTCGTTAAAAAAACACAATTTTACGGCAACTTTTTCTCTTTATAAATCAATATCCAACACACTTGTTTTTTTCGTTGAAAAAGTTCAATTTTAGGTTAAAATTACCTTGAAAAAGTGAAACGTGTCAAAGAGACCAATTCAGATCAACGAAAAAAATATATATAAAAGAAAAAAAAACGAAAAAATTGCAGAGAACGTGATTAGAGAATGAATAGAAAATTTTGAAAAATACAAAATAAAACAAAAAAAAAACTAAGGAATGAAATAAGAAATTTAACCTGTACTTTTCCAAAAACTGCTACTTTGCATTTTTAGATAAACCGAAAAAAAAATTGAAATGGCAGAAAGTACAGAAAAAAAATATTTAAGGGAGGCAGATGGTTAGAAGTACAAATGTAAAATATTTAATATTTTTGAGCCAAAATTGCAAAAAAATCAAATCGTTGAAAAAAAGGTCGAACGCAACAAAGGGTCTAAATTAGATTAACGGAAAAAAATATATAAGAAAAAAAAACAAAAATTGCAGAAGTGAATAAGAGTATGAATAGAAAATTATGAACAATACAAAATAAAACATTTTAATTGAAAAATAAAACAATATATTGACGAAAAAAAAATTGAAATGGCAGAAATTATAGAAAAAAATATGTGTAGGAATGGCAGATAGCTAGAAGCAAAAATTTTAATATGTTTCTAATTATGAGTCAAAATTCTATAAAAAAATTCTGAATGTTGCAAAAAAGGTCTTTTCAGGCCATAATTCTTTCAATAAAAATTGGTTTTTGACTTAAGTTCTAAAGTTTTTATTTAGGGCCATAATCGTTAAAAAAACACAATTTTAGGCCAAATTTTTCTCCTTGTAAATCATATCTTATTCGTACGTAATCATATCACTTTTGTTTTTTCGTTGAAAAAGTTCAATTTTAGGTTAAAATTACCTTGAAAGAGCGAAACGCATCAAAGAGACCTATTCAGATCAACGAAAAAAATACATATAATAGAAAAAAACAAAAAAATTGTAGAAAACGTGATTAAGAGAATGAATAGAAAATTATGAAAAATACAAAATAAAACAAAAAAAAACTAAGGAATGAACCAAAGGAAAAAAATTATAATGACGGAAGTTTTAGTAAAAATATATTTATAAGAGGAAGCACTAATTCAAAATATTTCTAATTTTGTGCTAAAATTATATAAAATATTTCTAAATGTTGCAAAAGAAGGTCTTTTCAGGCCATAATTCTTTCAATAAAAATCGACTTTCGACTCGAGTTGTAAAGCTTCTATTTAGGGTCATAATCGTATAAAAAAGGTTAAAAAATCAGAAATCATTCGTTAATTAAAAAATGCAACATTAGGCCAACTTTTTCTCATTACAAGTCAATATTTATTACACTTGTTCTTTTGTTGAAAAAGTTCAATCTTGGGTTAAAATTACCTTGAAAGGGCGAAACGCATCAAGTAAATCAGAACAACGGAGAAAAACATACAAAAAAATTGCAGAAAATGTGATCAAGAGTATGAATAGAAAATTATGAACAATATAAAATAATACAAAAAACAAAGGATGCACCAAAGTTCTAATGGCAGAAATTTTAGAAAAAAATATGTTTATAAGAGGTAGATAGTTAGAAGCATACATTTAAAATTTTGCTATATTTGAGCTAAAAATTGTATAAAAAATTCTAAATGTTGCAAAAAAGAGTCGTAATTCTTTCATTACAAATCTTCTTTGGACTCGAGGAATCTTCTTTGGACTTGTAAAACTTCTATTTAGAGTCAGTTATAACCGTACAAAGAAGTTGAAAAATCAGAAATCATTCTTTAAAAAAGGCAACTTTAGACAATATTTGTCACACTTATTCTTTTGTTGAAAAAGTCCAATTTTGGGTTAAAATTACATTGAAAGAGCGAAAAGCATCAAAGAGGCCAATTTTATTCATATCAACGGAAAAAAATATATAAAAGAAAAAAAAAACAAAAAATTTGCTGAAAATATGATTAAGAATATGAATAGAAAATTACGAACTATACAAAATAATAGTTTATAAGGGGTAGATAGAAGTACAAATTTAAACTATTTCTAATTTTGACCCAAATTACAAAAAAAAAATTTAAATGTTGCAAAAAAAGGCCTTGTCAGGCCATAATTCTTTCAAAACAATCGACTTTTGACTCGGGTTGTAAAGTTTATGTTTAGGGCTATATCGTACAAAGAACTTAAAAAATCAGAAATTATTATTCGTTAAAAAAACGCAACTTATGCCAACTTTTTCTCATTACAAATCGATATTTATCACATTTGTTCAATTTTTGATTAATAAAAAAATCCACATTGGATCAACCAAAAAAAATATTTGAAAACAAAAATTGTCGAAAACGAGGAGTATAAATGGAATGGAAATAAGGAGTATGAATGAAAAATTGTGAACAATACAAAATAAAAAATTTGAAATGAGAAACAAAGTGAAACAAAAATGAATGAGAATGCACTGAATTTAAAATCACAAAGTTAAATTAATTCTAATTTTGAGCCAAAATTATATAAAAAAAAATCCAAATTGCAAAAAAATGTCTCTGCGTTTTATACAACCTGCTGAGACAATGTTCTAGTTCTAATTTTAATCTCAATTACTCCAAAGGCTCCACGTTTGCATTTTCAGCTGTTCTTGAAATTTTTGGAACTTAGACCTGACTTGACTGATTTTTAACAAATTTCGGCCTAACTTTTAACTTATACTTATCCAAAAACTCCTATTTTGCATTGTTAGATGGTTTAAGTAGTTTTTAACCGAATAATTCTGACCTATTTATGATTTTTTGATTTGTCAGAAAACAAGACAAGACTCGATGCAAGCTATAGCCTTTCCCACTGTCTTGTCTGGTATAGTTTTATCTCTGTTTCAAGATAAGATAAAAGTATGATCTATATTCTCTTGCGGAAACACTATAGGCAAGTGGGTAAATAATTTTACCTCAACAAACAATCTAAAAAATTCTGTCAGTATCGAGTGATCAGGGACTGATTGACCAGGGAAGATAACGTTAATTAATAATTCACTGGGGGCTTCTAAAATGCCATTTCAATTGAGGGAAGTATGAATAATCAATTAAACTTTATCTGCTAAATTGTTTTCAATAAAATTAAATTAGGACAAATTGAGGCGTTTTGAAACTCGAAATTGAACTGGCAGGTTTCAGTTCGATTTATTAAATATTTATTGCCATTCAGAGGTATGTCACACACAATTATTTTTCCTAAAGTTAGATTTTTCGTTTATTGGCAATAAAATATCGCCAAAAGCTTTTTCGTCTGTGCAATATTTGATATTCTGGAATACCGAGAACTGTCGATAAATCAATTTGGCGAGTGTAATAAATCACGGGGCTTTTTTGTACGAGAAGTGCAGGCGGTAATAAGCAGTGGGGCGACGAAGCAATTCAATTACAGTCGACCTTTCTTGAGCGATAACATCGGCAATAGCGGCGGTGAATGCATCAGAACTCTGTGTGCAACATAATTCCGAAGAATTCGCTTGGGACAGCCCAAAAATCCAATCAGGAGAACTACTCCAAACAGGGGCGTCACGTACTCCATCTAGATATGCACAAGAAGAAAAAGAAGTATTTTGCAATCCTGCTTTTCTTGTCTTTCTTTGCAGCAACCAAAGAATTAATTGCCTAGACAATGATGATTTGGTGCCATTCAATGAGCTGATCTAGAGAACCCCTCCTGTTTTTGGCCCCCTTTTTTAGCAGTAGGAACCTTAAAAATGATATCCGCAGGAAGTGATTTCTTGGTGACGTCATTATATTCCATAACGCATATCCTTCTTTTAGAGCTAGACCGCCAGGGGTTCTAGCCCTTAGCTGACCCAGCTCCAAGGTCCTAAACTAATAATGAGTTTAAACTTGAAACTGCAGCGTGTCACAACAGGCGGTCAAAGTTGAGAATTGAGTAAAACGTCGTAATACATACCCCTCCCTTTTAAAAATTTTGAAAAAAATTTCTGTTTTTTTTTGGCTGTTTTTAATCGGAATGGCACGTTTGCAATCCCCTGGGAACGTAACAAACTCAATGTGAAACTTACCTCCAACGAGGTTTTTTTTAAAAATGGTCCAAAAACGCGATTCTAAAAGTGTCCAAAAATCGACCACCAAAGGGGTCTATCTTCAAAACTATTGCACCTACGGAACTTTCGATGGCTGGGGGTGAAAGAGGACATCAAGAAGAGGAAAGAACTGTTGGATTTACTCCAATTGGTCTAGTCGTTCCCAAGTTACAGGCGGTCAAATTTGAGAATTGATTAAAACGTCGTGATACACCCCTCCCCCCCCCCCCTATACAAATTTGGAAAAAAAATTCGGATTTTTCTTTGGCGGTTTTTGATCGGAATGACACGTTTGCAATCCCCTGAGAACGTAACAAACTCAATTTGAAAGAACTGAATCTCCAACGAGGTTTTTTTAAAAATGGTCCAAAAACGCGATTCTAAAAGTGTCCAAAAATCGACCACCAAAGGGGTCTATCTTCAAAACTATTGCACCTACGGAACTTTCGATGGTTGGAGGTGAAAGAGGACACGAAGAAGAGGAAAGAACAGTTAGATTTACTCCAATCGGTCGAGGCGTTCCCAAGTTACAGGCGGTCAAAGTTGAGAATTGATTAAAACGTCGTAAACCACTTTTAAAAATGTTGAAAAATATTTCGGATTTTTTTTTTTGGTTGTTTTTGATCGGAATGACACGTTTGCAATCCCCTGAGAGCGTAACAAACTCAATTTGAAAGAAGCTAACCTCCAACGAGTTTTTTTAAAAAATGGTCCAAAAACGCGATTCTAAAAGTGTCCAAAAATCGACCACCTAAGGGGTCTACCTTCAAAATTATTGCACCTACGGAACTTTCGATCGTTGGAGTTGAAAGAGGACATCAAGAAGAGGAATGAACTGTTGGATTTACTCCAATCGGTCGAGGCGTTCTCAAGTTACAGGCGGTCAAAGTTGAGAATTGATTAAAACGTCGTAATACAGCCCCCCCCCCCTTTAAAAATTTGGAAAAAAATTTCGGATTTTTTGTTTTGGCTGTTTTTGATCGGAATGACACGTTTGTAATCCCCTGAGAGCGTAACAAACTCAATTTGAAAGAAGCTAACCTCCAACAAGGTTTTTTTAAAAAATGGTCCAAAAACGCGATTGTAAAAGTGTCCAAAAATCCACCACCAAAGGGGTCTACCTTCAAAACTATTGCACCTACGGAACTTTAGATGGTTGGGAGTGAAAGAGGACATCAAGAAGAGGAAAGAACTGTTGGATTTACTCCAATTGGTCCAGTCGTTCCCAAGTTACAGGCGGTCAAAGTTGAGAATTGATTAAAACGTCGTAATAATACACCCCCCCCCCCCCCCCCCTATAAAAATTTGGAAAAAAAAATCGGATTTTCTTTGGCTGTTTTTGATCGGAATGACACGTTTGCAATCTCCTGAGAACGTAACAAACTCAATGTGAAAGAACTGAATCTCCAACGAGGTTTTTTTAAAAATGGTCCAAAAACGCGATTCTAAAAGTGTCCAAAAATCGACCACCAAAGGGGTCTATCTTCAAAACTATTGCACCTACGGAACTTTCTTTGGTTGGGAGTGAAAGAAGACATCAAGAAGAGGAAAGAACTGTTGGATTTACTCCAACTGGTCCAGTCGTTCCCAAGTTATAGGCGGTCAAAGTTGAGAATTGATTAAAACGTCGTAATACCCTCCTATACAAATTTGGAAAAAAAATCGGATTTTTTTTTTGGCGTTTTTTGATCGGAATGACACGTTTGCAATCCCCTGAGAACGTAACAAACTCAATTTGAAAGAAACTAACCTCCAACGAGTTTTTTTAAAAAATGGTCCAAAAACGCGGTTCTAAAAGTGTCCAAAAATCGACCACCTAAGGGGTCTACCTTCAAAATTATTGCATCTACGGAACTTTCGATGGTTGGAGGTGAAAGAGGACATCAAGAAGAGGAAAGAACTGTTGGACTTACTCCAATTGGTCCAGTCGTTCCCAAGTTACAGGCGGTCAAAGTTGAGAATTGATTAAAACGTCGTAACCCCCCCCCCCCATACAAATTTGGAAAAAAAAATCGGATTTTCTTTTTGGCTGTTTTTGATCGGAATGACACGTTTGCAATCCTCTGAGAACGTAACAAACTCAATTTGAAAGAAGCTAACCTCCAACGAGTTTTTTTTTAAAAATGGTCCGAAAACGCGATTCTAAAAGTGTCCAAAAATCGACTACCTAAGGGGTCTACCTTCAAAATTATTGCATCTACGGAACTTTCGATGGTTGGAGGTGAAAGAGGACATCAAGAAGAGGAATGAACAGTTGGATTTACTCCAATCGGTATAGCTAGATACTCCATCTAGATATGCACAAGGACAAAAAGAAGTATTTTACAATCTTGCTTTCCTTGTTTTTCTTTGCAGGAAGGAACATAATTAATTGCCTAGACAATGATGATTTAGTGCCATTCAATGAGCTGACCTAGAGACCCCCTTGTGTTTTGCAGTTTTGGCCCCCTTTTTTAACAGTAGGAACCTTAAAAATGATATCCGCCGGAAGTGATTTCTCGGTGACGTCATGATGTTCCACGACGCATATCCTTCTTCTAGAGCTAGACCGCTAGGGCTCCTGGCCTGACCTAGTTCCAAGGGTTAAAAGTAATAATTTGTTTAAATTTGAAACTATAGCGTGGATTCTGTATTCTGTTTTTAGATAACTTTGAGATATTCCAAAGGGTAGATGGACTACTCAAACTTGGTATTTACACTGAGTTCTTGTTTCTAGGTATTGGAAACATGGGCTCTTGTAAAGATAGCGGACACACAGAATAAGGCGCTTACTTACTGTTTCTATAAATATTTCAATTTCTGCTAGTGGATGCATGGAAAACAATATTTTATTAATTATTTTCCACACTTTGTAGACATTTTTTTTTTTTTATTTTAAATTTCCATAAATTTGTGTCAATTGCTAAGAGTCGAGGGCCGCTTTTGTGTTGGTCACAGAGCTGCACATAAGATCAGGTTAGCTCAGGTTCGTTTTGGTTTTTTGAAATTCAAGATCAGCAGAGGCTCCTTCATGTTCAATATTTCTTGCTAGTAGAGGGTGGACTGTTCATCCTGTTCCTGCTCCTGTCAATAATTCTTCTTATTAGTAGAAAAGTTAGAGATGGAAGTATGGAGGTAGTAATCAAAATCTTATATTATTAAGGTGAGGGAAAGCTATATCTGGTGCTCTTAATATAAAGGGTACAAGTCAATTTCCGAAGCCTCCAATTAAAATGGGTATAACTATAAAGAAAACCCCCCATGTAGTAACAAATAACACCCAAACACACCTTCTTGATCAAAGTAACACACCACAAAAGCGGCCCTGAAGGCCACTGTTGTGTTGGTCAAGAAGCTGCCAATAAGGTTAGCCAGTATAGGTAAGTTCAGGTTGGTCTGGGTTAGCAAAGAGAGGAATTGGAGAAGTCTCTGTGATGAATTGGATGAGGATATATGGGTTAAAGCCTATAAATTAAAAACCAAAAGGATGAAACTCGGAACCTCGCAGGCACCGAGCGCTCATGTTACCAAGCAATAAATCGAGAAACTTTTTTCTGTTAGCAGGGAAGTCCTGCGGGCAGTCACCCCGCCCTGTCGTACGAAGGTGCTACTTTTGCAGGAGAAAGAAATCCAAGAGGCCATTAAGCGGATGGGCCGGACAAGATGTTGCCTAAAGTGATCTCATGCTGTGCTACAACGACAGCGTTTCTGTCCACATACAACAGCTGTTTGCTCAGCGGAGACTTTCCGACAATGTGGAAGGTTGCGTCTTTGGTGGTGATTGAGAAACCAAGAAAGCGAACACAGGAGGAGGTGTCCTACAGCCCTCTTTGTCTAATGAATACTATGAGAAAGCTATTCGAAATCATGGTGAACAATCGTGGTGAACTGGAGGAACTAGAACAAAAAGTGATTATCCATAACAATCAACAAGGGTTTAGGAAAGGACGTTTAACAGTTTGGGCGCTTGCAGAAGGGTTGGGGCTGTTGGATGAGATCAAGCTGATGAAGCTAAAAACAAGGATTTCTGTGTGATGGTCCCTCTGGATATAGAAAACGCATTCAACACGGCGGATTGGGAAATGGGGGGATGGCTGAGTACCTGGTTAAGATTATTGAATCTTACCTGTTTCAGAGACATATAGTATCGCCAATGGGAGAACTGGTGCCCGTGGGAAGCGGGGTTCCACAGGGATCTGAGCTCAGCCCCACGCTCTGGGATATCTTCTACGATTAGAGTTGGATTGGAGGAAGGGGTCACCACTTTGTCATACGCGGATGACCTCGCGGTACTCGTTAGGGCCAGAGCAAGGGCGGGGTTGGAGCACAAAGCCACACACGCGGTCGGCAGGATTGTTGAGACGCTTAGAAACATAAAGTTGAATGTCGCATAGGAAAACTGAAATGGTCATGCTCTCAGGAAGGAGGAAAATTCTGTACTTGCAATGTATGTTTCTAGAAACAAACGACTATGTCAAGTATTTGGTCTACATAAACAGGGAAGCCACAATGACAGATAGCCAAACTGCTAACACGTTTGATGCCGGCCCATGGAGGCCTTCGCTCTAGCAAAAGAAGACTGATAGCCAGCTCGGTGATTTCTTCGGTCCTGAACGCAGCTTCAATTTGACAAAGGGTTGTAAAACATAAAAAATATATTACTTAATACGCTAGGCACCGTCACAGGAGACCTCGCTTGGCATCACAATGGCGTATCGAACATCACCGAGTGAAGCTCTGGAAGGGATGGCGGGACTTTATGGTGCAGGAGAGAAGGGAGTTACAGAAGGGAGGCCAGAGCAATTCGTATCTCTAAGTGGGAAGTTAGATGGGACAAATACGAGGGAGATGCAAAATTATTCATCAAGGATGTGCAGAGGTGGGCTACGAGAAAGTGGGGAGAGCTGGACTATTACTTTGCCCAGATGCTGACTGGACATGGTGTTTTCGGCAATTATGTGCAGCGTATTGGCAAGCAGAACGATGACGCATGCTGGTTCTACTTCGGAAGGGAAAGGGTTACTCACACGCTGTTCGAGTGCCCACAGCTTGAGGAGGATAGACGGGAGATATATGAAACTTGCGGCGTCCATATTATCAAGGATAATATAGCTGGTTTACTACTAAACAAGGAAGAATTCTGGAACAGCATAATCAGATGTGTGAAGGCAATTATGATGTTCAAGGAAAACGAGGAAAAGAGAAGGAACGCAGTGGCGTAATGTATTGAAAGTACACAACCCCCCCCCCCCCCCCTTGAAGTAATGCTTCCCACGTGCTATCTGGGTGAAGAGAGGGAAGGCGTTTTAGTCGGTCGGTGCCTCCCGACCTGACACTGAGTGGGCAATATAGACTAGAGTCTCTAGAATAAGATATTTTAAAGAGGATATAGAATTCTCTTTAAAAGAAAGGTTAGTGTTACTTCCTTTAGGTTAGCTGAAGTTAGTTTTCGTTTTCTGTAGGGTCTTACACCAGCGACAAAAGAGGGCCGCTGTTGTGTTGGTCACGGAGCTGCTCATAAGGTTAACCAGTATAATAAGCTCAAGTTCGTCTGGGTCAGCTTAGGTTAGTTCAAGTTAATTTAGGTTGGTACAGGTTACTGAGCACGGGGTGTGCTGTTTTAAATCTACACAGAATTAAAAAGAGAAACAGTTCAATTGTATTGTGTTGGAGATGACAACGCGCCAATCACACGATTTTCCACTGTGGGCAATTAAAGGAAGCAAGCAGCGGCTAAGCTAGAAAAAATCGGAAGAAAACTGGAAGATGGTTGACAAGATGATCACCAGGAGTATTATGGGGAAAGTAGACAAGGACAACAGGAAAGCGGAAAGAAAAGCAGTCGGTCTGGATTAAATCAAAGAGTAGAAGTAGCAAAATAGCATACAGGAAGATTTCACCCCTCTTCTGAAGAAGTGCACACGCTGTCCCGAGAGGGAACAAGGGTGAAGAGAGGCGTAAACGCATTTCCTAATCCCCTATAAAAAAGAGTTGGTTCAGGTTAGTCTGAGTTTCGGTTAGCTCAGGTTTGTCCGAGTCAGCTTAGTTGTTTTAGGTTAACTCAGTTTTTCTGTATAATTGTGCACTAGCGGCCTATCAATAGTGCCAGTTGAAAACAACCCATGGGGTAAGGAGAAACACACAAGGGGCCCTGCAAAGCGTATATTATTGTTTTTTTTTAACCAATTAGTATCCCGTATTTTTTTTCTTTTTTAAAATTCTATATTAAATGTCTGTTTTACAACAAACAATTCAAAGACTGTGAAAGTTTTCACGGCCGGTCAAAATACAATCTAAAGTGTTTTCCGGACTTTGAAGCCGTGATCCAATGGATTTTTTTTCCTGGCATTTCGTCTACAGCTGCGGCAGACAGTGAAGTAATCTCCCGTGCTTTCCGACGATGACTGATTCTATTGTGGTGAGCTCCGAGGTATTTATACCCCCGGCGTCGCGATGCAGTGGAGGGACTGGGGTGGAGATAGTGGCGGCGCGGGGTTTCGGCGCCCTTGAAATATGTCGGAATGGCACGCTTGCAGTCCCCTAAGAACGTAAAAAAAATAATTCGAATGAAATTACCCTCTAAAGAGGTTTATTAAAATGATCCAAAAATGCGATTCTAAAAATGCCTAAAAATCAATTTCCGAAAAGGTCTAACTCCGGAAATATTGCGCCTACGAAACTTTTGATAAAGAGAGGTGAAAGAGGACATCAAGAAGAGGACAAAACAGTTGTATTCACTCCAATCGGTTCAGGCGTTCTCAAGTTACAGGCGGTCAAATTTGAGAAATGCAAAAAAAGTCGTAATACCCTTTGGACATTTTTTAAAAAAATTGGAAAAACTTTTTTTGCTATTTTTTATCGAAATGGCACGCTGGTATTCCGCTAAGAACGTAACAAACTCAATTCGCATGAAATTAATCTGTAAGAAGGTTTTTTTAAAAATGATCAAAAACGTGATTCTAAAGTGCCTAAAAATCGGTCTCCGAAGGGTCTATCTCCGAAAATATTGAACCTACGGAACCTCCGTGGCAGGTGAAAGAGGACATCAAGGAGAGGACAAAACAGTTGAACTCACTTCAATCGGTCAAGGCGTTCTCAAGTTACAGGCGGTCAAATTTGAGAAATGTGAAAAAAGTTGTCCTCCCCTTTGGACATTTTCCAAAAAATCTAGGAACATTTTTTTGCTCTTTTTGATTGGAATGGCACGCTTGCACTCCCCTAAGGTCGTAATAAACTCAATTTGAATGAAATTACCCTCTAAAGAGATTTTTTTAAAAATGGTCCAAAATCGCAATTCTAAAAGTGCCTAAAAATCGAAATCCGAAACGGTTTATCTCTGAAAATATTGCACCTCCGGAACCTCCGATGGCGGGAGGTGAGAGAGGACAGGACATCAAGGAGAGGACAAAACAGTTGAACTCACTTCAATCGGTAAAGGCGTTCTCAAGTTACAGACGTTCAAATTTGAGAAATGTGAAAAAAGTCGTAATACCCATATCTTTGGACTATCAGTAAAACTTCAGTTTGAAGTTAAAATACCAGATATGGTTGACATTGCATTGTTTATCTGTCAGGTAAACAATGCAATCTACATCATTACTAGTGTTTTAACTTCAAACTGAAGTTTTACTGTAAAAGTCACCCTTAAGAAGTTTTATGGCGACGTACGACAATATTACGTCATGGAAATCTTAAAAATGGCGGACTTTCCACCAAAAAAGGGCCATTTTTGGGGGCTTGAAAAGATTGTTACCACTATATCCCTCCTTGTCAATAATTCAGGAAAACTCCAAATGGCATCTACGTTTGGTTCAAAAACTCTCAATCATGCTAAATGCAAAATTTGTTCCAGTTTTGATCACGTTGTTCGCTACATCCCTAATTCTACCGAGATAAATCAGTCAATTATCCCTTAATCTGAATATTCGTTAATAAGGGAAATAAGAAAAGAAACTGGGCCCCACTCGCCAAGGGTTTCCCTTCGAAAGACTATAAAAGGTTCATCAGGAAATTAAATTAAGTTTGGGGGGAGATTTGCAGCATCGACATTGGTAGGTTTTTAACGCAATTTTGATTAGATTCCCTCGAATTTTAATTATGTTCCAGCATCAACTGGATTCTTGGATGAAGAAAAGACATAGTTTTGAGTCGAAAATAATTAATTCCTCCTTTTCGGTTATACTAAAAGAAAACTTTCTCCAATGTTGCAGCTCAGAAAAAGGGCTAAAAAAGGGGGAAAAAACTTCACAATCAGCTTAAAAACTCTTAGGGCGGGATGTTTAATAAAGATTTGTGGTGCAGGAATTAAACCTAATAACACAGAAAGAACATTCCCGTAAGGCCCTTTTAAAAGGTATGCAGCGATCGGAACGGACGAACTTTTTCAGATCCAGAAGTTAGTTTTATTCCTTTGTCTACATTTAAAAAGCGGGGCAACGCGAAAAGTTTCCAGAAACTTTGCAAACGCCAGTTTTACTTCCTTATTCTTTGAAGGAAAAGGTTTAATTTTACTGTTAGAGAGCGATGAAAAATAATGTTAGAGAAGGGTTGTATGGACTCAACATAGTTGCTTCCACAAGTGATATTTTCACACTTTTTAAACCAATTTTAAAACGCATATTGTTCCGAGATTGGGGATATTTTTGAACATACTATGGCTTTAGAACTGACACATTTCATACCTTCCCTTTCTCCTCCTGATGTTTTAACTACACTTGCATGTGATTAAATTACTAGTTCTTATAGCCTGAAGCAGTGCTGCAAGGTCTGGTAAAATTTTACCAGATATGGTGATTTTGTGCCCACTTTTGCCCACTGGAAAAGTCAAGTCTGGTGATTTCTTAGTAATATATTCATATCTTCTTGGGATAGTTTTTTTGTCTTTTTTTTTCTCAACTGTAACGACTTCAGCTTTTCCTTGTTCCTTTAGAACTGTCGACTCCCCTAGATCACCTGGTCTATAGGACTAAAGAATGTACAGTTTCTCACCAAAATTAATTTTTTTATAGAGCGACTAATATAACTCTTATAAAACAGTTTTGTAGTATAACTCTTATAAAATAGTACTTTTTTATGGCTTATAAGTGACCTTACAAAATATTAGCCCGCTTCTAAAGTATTTTATAACGTGGGCTATTTTGGTTATATAAATGTTTTAAAAATGTTTTAAAAATATTTCGAAGAACCAAGATACTTTATAAAATAAGTCTTAGAAATATTTACACCAGTTCTATAAATTACAGGATTGTTAGTTAAGTCGATATTATGGCAAGATAATGCAAAACTGATTCAAATGTTTAGGAGTTTTGCAGTGAAATATATGAAATTTGGCTCAAAATGCGAGGTTGGAATTTTTCGAAAAACTCATGTTAGTATACCAAAATTACAATAAAAGTACAAATTTAGAGTGTTTGGAGTAATTAATTGTAGGAATATTGCTAAAGTCGGTTCAAAATTACTTATAGCGTTTAAGAATGGAAATTAAGAGTTTTTGAAAAAATCAGGTTATGGCAAAGGCTAAAATCAAGTAAAATGTACTTAAAACGTCTAAAAATCTAACTTTAAAAATTTTGGAAAATTGCTGGTTAAGTGTACCACTAAACCTGCTAAAAATTATTCAAAGCATTTAAAAATGCATATTTGAAGGGGAGAGCAAACATACTTTGTAAACTAAATATCAGAAATATTTGAAATATTTGAAATTTGGCTGATATGAGAGGTTGGAATTTTTCGAGAAACTGAGGTTGGTATGCCAAAAATTATTAAAAAATTACTCCAAACGTATCAGAATACAAATTTATAGTGTTTGAGGTAACTCATTGTAGAATTATTACAATTAATTATTGCCAAAATCAGTATAAAATGACTTATAGCGCAACAAAAGGCAAATTAAAAGTTTCTGAAAAAAGGAAATAAGGTGATTGAAGGTGTTTCTTTAAATCCTCTGGTGGCAAAAAAACTGAAAAATGAAGAAAATAATCGCTACCAGAAGATCAGAAAACTGAAGACCTTCTTCACCTTCCATGCTATAAAAAAAAACTGAACAAAAAAACTCTTATAAGAGAGGACTGTAGAATGAAGAAAATAGTAACTGACCTACCAGGAGATCACGAATATGAAGACCTTGTACACATTCTCTGCTATAGGAAACTGCACAAAAGTATCTTGTGAAGGAGAAGATGAAGTAAATCAGGGTGTGTTTCTTCAAAGTGTCTGCTGGTAAAGTTAGGAAAAAATTGCTACCAGGAAATCCACAAATGTGAGGACTTTCTCCACCTTCCTGCTATAGAAAACTGAACAAAAACACTCTCGTGGGAGACGAGTTAAGGTTCGAGAGGATGTATTTCTTCAAATCTCCTGAAGTTAAAAAAATTATAAAATGAAGAAAATTGTTGGTGCTATAGAAAACTCATCAAAAAAACACTTGCGGGAGAGGAGATGAGGTGAGAAAGGGTGTGTTTCTTCAAATCCTCTGTTGGTAAAAAAACCCGAAAAATGAAGAAAATAATTGCTACCAATTGAAACCTCAAATGTGAGGTCCTTAAAATATCTTCCCTGATATAGAAAACTGAACGAACGAAACTATCTGTGGGAACGGAGATCAACTCTTGTGGGAACGGTGATGAGGTTAGAGAAGATATGTTTTCACAAACCCTCCCCGATGTAAGAGTGGGTGCGTTTCGTCAAATCCTCTGTTGGTAAAAAAAAACTGAAAAATAAAGAAAACAATTGCTACCAGGAGAAATTCCTACACTAGAAAACTGAACAAAAACACTCTCGTGGGAGAGGAGTTGAGGTTCGAGAAGATGTGATTCTTCAAATTCCCTGATGTTAAGAAAAAACTTAAAAATGAAGAAACTAGTTGCTACTATATAAAACTCGTCAAAAATACTCTTGTGGGAGAGGAGATGAGGTTCGAGAAGATGTGTTTATCAAATCCCTTGATGTTAAAAAAATAAAAAATAAATAAAATCGTTGCTGCTATAGAAAACTCAACAAAAAACTCTTCTGGGAGAGGAGATGAGGTGAGAAAGGGTGTGCTTCTTCAAATCCTCTGTTGGTAAAAAGAGCCCCGAAAAATGAAGAAAACAATTGTTACCAATGGAAATTTCAAAGGTGAGGTCCTTCTTTGCCTTCCCTGCTATAGAAAATTGAACGAACGAATCTGTGGGAACGGAGATCCACTCTTGTGAGAACGGAGATGAGTTTAGAGAGGATACGTTTTTTCAAATCCTTTCCGATGTAAGAGTGGGTGCGTTTCTTCAAGTCCTCTGTTGGGAAAAAAAATTGAAAAATGAAGAAAATAAATGCTACCAGGAGAAATTCCTACTGTAGAAAACTGAACAAAAACACTCGCGTGGGAGAGGAGATGAGGTTCCAGAGGGTGTGTTTCTTCAAATTCCTTGATGTTAAAAAAAACAAAAATGAAGAAAATAGTTGCTGCTATAGGAAATTCATCCAAAAAAACTCTTATGTGAGAGGAGATGAGGTGAGAAAGGGTGTTTCTTCAAATCCTCTGTTGGTAAAAACTGAAAAATGAAGAAAACAATTGCTACCAGGAGAAATTTCTACTATTGAAAACTAAACAAAAACACTCTCGTGGGAGAGGAGATGAGGTTCGAGAGGATGTATTTTTTCAAATCCCCTGATGTGAAAAAAAAACTTAATAATGAAGAAAATAGTTGCTGCTATAGAAAACGCATCAAAAACACTCTTTTGTGAGAGGAGATGAGGTGAGAAAGGGTGTTTCTTCAAATCCGCTGTTGGTAAAAACTGAAAAATGAAGAAAACAATTACTACCAGGAGAAATTTCTACTATTGAAAACTAAACAAAAACACTCTCGTGGGAGAGGAGATGAGGTTCGAGAGGATGTATTTCTTCAAATCCCCTGATGTGAAAAAAAACTTAATAATGAAGAAAATAGTTGCTGCTATAGAAAACGCATCAAAAACACTCTTTTGTGAGAGGAGATGAGGTGAGAAAGGGTGTTTCTTCAAATCCGCTGTTGGTAAAAACTGAAAAATGAAGAAAACAATTGCTACCAGGAGAAATTTCTACTATTGAAAACTAAACAAAAACACTCTCGTGGGAGAGGAGATGAGGTTCGAGAGGATGTATTTCTTCAAATCCCCTGATGTGAAAAAAAAACTTAATAATAAAGAAAATAGTTGCTGCTATAGAAAACGCATCAAAAACACTCTTTTGTGAGAGGAGATGAGGTGAGAAAGGGTGTTTCTTCAAATCCGCTGTTGGTAAAAACTGAAAAATGAAGAAAACAATTACTACCAGGAGAAATTTCTACTATTGAAAACTAAACAAAAACACTCTCGTGGGAGAGGAGATGAGGTTCGAGAGGATGTATTTCTTCAAATCCCCTGATGTGAAAAAAAAACTTAATAATGAAGAAAATAGTTGCTGCTATAGAAAACGCATCAAGAACACTCTTTTGTGAGAGGAGATGAGGTGAGAAAGGGTGTTTCTTCAAATTCTCTGTTGGTAAAAAACAGAAAAATGAAGAGAACAATTGCTACCAGGAGAAATTCCTACTGTAGAAAACTGAACAAAAACACTCTCGTGGAAGAGGAGATGAGGTTCGAGAGGATGTGTTTCTTCAAATTCCCTGATGTTAAAAAAAACTTAAAAATGAAGAAAATAGTTGCTGCTATAAAAACTCATAAAAAAAAACTCTTCTGGGAGAGGAGATGAGGTGAGAAAGGGCGTGTTTCTTCCAATCCTCTATTGGTAAGAAAACCCGAAAAATGAAGAAAAGAATTGCTACCAATGGAAATCTCAAATGTGAGGTCCTTCTTTACCTTCCCTGCTATAGAAAACTGAACGAACGAAACTATCTGTGGGAACGGAGATCAACTCTTGTGGGAACGGTGATGAGGTTAGAGAGGATATGTAACCGTCCCCGATGTAAGAGTGGGTGCGTTTCTTCAAATCCTCTGTTGGTAAAAAACCTGAAAATAAAGAAAACAATTGCTACCAGGAGAAATTTCTACTATAGAAAACTGAACAAAAACACTCTCGTGGGAGAGGAGATGAGGTTCGAAAAAATGTGTTTCTTCAATTCCCCTGATGTTAAAAAACACTTAAAAGTGAAGAAAATAGTTGCTGCTATAGAAAACTCATCAAAAAACAACTCTTCTGGGAGAGGAGATGAGGTGAGAAAGGGTGTTTCTTCAAATCCTCTGTTGGTAAAAAACTGAAAAACGAAGAAAACAATTGCTACCAGTAGAAATTCCTACTATAGAAAACTGAACAAAAACACTCTCGTGGGAGAGAGGATGAGGTTCGAGAGGATGTGTTTCTTCAAATCCCCTGATGCTAAAAAAAACCTAAAAGTGAAGAAAATAGTTGCTGCTATAAAAACTCATAAAAAAAAAACTCTTCTGGGAGAGGACATGAGGTGAGAAAGGGTGTGTCTCTTCAAATCCTCTGTTGGTAAGAAAACCCGAAAAATGAAGAAAAGAATTGCTACCAATGGAAATCTCAAATGTAAGGGCCTTCTTTACCTTCCCTGCTATAGAAAACTGAACGAACGAAACTATCTGTGGGAACGGAGATCAACTCTTGTGGGAACGGTGATGAGGTTAGAGAGGATATGTAACCGTCCCCGATGTAAGAGTGGGTGCGTTTCTTCAAATCCTCTGTTGGTAAAAACCCTGAAAATAAAGAAAACAATTGCTACCAGGAGAAATTTCTACTATAGAAAACTGAACAAAAACTTTCTTGTGGGAGAGGAGATGAGGTTCGAGAAGATGTGTTTCTTCAATTCCCCTGATGTTAAAAAAAACTTAAAAGTGAAGAAAATAGTTGCTGCTATAGAAAACTCATCAAAAAACAACTCTTCTGGGAGAGGAGATGAGGTGAGAAAGGGTGTTTCTTCAAATCCTCTGTTGGTAAAAAACTGAAAAACGAAGAAAACAATTGCTACCAGTAGAAATTTCTACTATAGAAAACTGAACAAAAACACTCTCGTGGGAGAGAGGATGAGGTTCGAGAGGATGTGTTTCTTCAAATCCCCTGATGTTAAAAAAAACTTAAAAGTGAAGAAAATAGTTGCTGCTATAAAAACTCATCAAAAAAAAACTCTTCTGGGAGAGGAGATGAGGTGAGAAAGGGTGTCTCTTCAAATCCTCTGTTGGTAAGAAAACCCGAAAAATGAAGAAAAGAATTGCTACCAATGGAAATCTCAAATGTGAAATCCTTCTTTACCTTCCCTGCTATAGAAAACTGAACGAACGAAACTATCTGTGGGAACGGAGATCAACTCTTGTGGGAACGGTGATGAGGTTAGAGAGGATATGTAATCGTCCCCGATGTAAGAGTGGGTGCGTTTCTTCAAATCCTCTGTTGGTAAAAAAAACCTGAAAATAAAGAAAACAATTGCTACCAGGAGAAATTTCTACTATAGAAAACTGAACAAAAACACTCTCGTGGGAGACGAGATGAAGTTCGAGAGGATGTGTTTCTTCAAATCCCCTGATGTTAAAAAAAAAACTTAAAAGTGAAGAAAATAGTTTCTGCTATAGAAAACTCATCAAAAAAAAACTCTTCTGGGAGAGGAGATGAGGTGAGAAAGGGTGTGTCTCTTCAAATCCTCTGTTGGTAAGAAAACCCGAAAAATGAAGAAGAGAATTGCTACCAATGGAAATCTCAAATGTGAGGTCCTTCTTTACCTTCCCTGCTATAGAAAGCTGAACGAACGAAACTATCTGTGGGAACGGAGATCAACTCTTGTGGGAACGGTGATGAGGTTAGAGAGGATATGTAATCGTCCCCGATGTAAGAGTGGGTGCGTTTCTTCAAATCCTCTGTTGGTAAAAAAAACCTGAAAATAAAGAAAACAATTGCTACCAGGAGAAATTCCTACTGTAGAAAACTGAACAAAAACACTCTCGTGGGAGAGCAGATGAGGTTCGAGAGGATGTGTTTCTTCAAATTCCCTGATGTTTAAGAAAACTTAAAAATGAAGAAAATAGTCGCTGCTATAGAAAACTCTTCTGGGAGAGGAGATGAGGTGAGAAAGGGTGTTTCTTCAAATCCTCTGTTGGTAAAAAACTGAAAAATGAAGAAAACAATCGCTACCAGGAGAAATTTCTACTATAGAAAACTGAACAAAAACACTCTCGTGGGAGAGGAGATGAGGTTCGAGAGGATGTGTTTCTTCAAATCCCCTGATGATAAAAAATACATAAAAGTGAAGAAAATAGTTGCTGCTATAGAAAACTCATCAAAAAACAACTCTTCTGGGAGAGGAGATGAGGTGAGAAAGGGTGTTTCTTCAAGTCCTCTGTTGGTAAAAACTGAAAAATGAAGAAAAGAGTTGCTACCAATGGAAATCTCAAATGTGAGGTCCTTCTTTACCTTCCCTGCTATAGAAAACTGAACGAACGAAACTATCTGTGGGAACGGAGATCAACTCTTGTGGGAACGGTGATGAGGTTAGAGAGGATATGTAACCGTCCCCGATGTAAGAGTGGGTGCGTTTCTTCAAATCCTCTGTTGGTAAAAAACCTGAAAATAAAGAAAACAATTGCTACCAGGAGAAATTTCTACTATAGTAAACTGAACAAAAACTTACTCGTGGGAGAGGAGATGAGGTTCGAGAAGATGTGTTTCTTCAAATCCCCTGATGTTAAAAAAAACTTAAAAGTGAAGAAAATAGTTGCTGCTATAGAAAACTCATCAAAAAACAACTCTTCTGGGAGAGGAGATGAGGTGAGAAAGGGTGTTTCTTCAAATCCTCTGTTGGTAAAAAACTGAAAAACGAAGAAAACAATTGCTACCAGGAGAAATTTCTACTATAGAAACTGAACAAAAACACTCTCGTGGGAGAGGAGATGAGGTTCGAGAGGATGTGTATCTTCAAATCCCCTGATGTTAAAAAAAACTTAAAAGTGAAGAAAATAGTTGCTGCTATAGAAAACTCATTAAAAAAACTCTTATGTGAGAGGAGATGAGGTGAGAAATGGTGTTTCTTCAAATCCTCTGTTGGTAAAAACTGAAAAATGAAGAAAACAATTGCTACCAGGAGAAATTTCTACTATTGAAAACTGAACAAAAACACTCTCGTGGGAGAGGAGATGAGGTTCGAGAAGATGTGTTTCTTCAAATCCCCTGATGTTAAAAAAAACTTAAAAGTGAAGAAAATAGTTGCTGCTATAGAAAACTCATCAAAAAACAACTCTTCTGGGAGAGGAGATGAGGTGAGAAAGGGTGTTTCTTCAAATCCTCTGTTGGTAAAAAACTGAAAAACGAAGAAAACAATTGCTACCAGGAGAAATTTCTACTATAGAAACTGAACAAAAACACTCTCGTGGGAGAGGAGATGAGGTTCGAGAGGATGTGTATCTTCAAATCCCCTGATGTTAAAAAAAACTTAAAAGTGAAGAAAATAGTTGCTGCTATAGAAAACTCATTATAAAAACTCTTATGTGAGAGGAGATGAGGTGAGAAATGGTGTTTCTTCAAATCCTCTGTTGGTAAAAACTGAAAAATGAAGAAAACAATTGCTACCAGGAGAAATTGCTACTATTGAAAACTGAACAAAAACACTCTCGTGGGAGAGGAGATGAGGTTCGAGAGGATGTATTTCTTCAAATCCCCTGATGTGAAAAAAACTTAATAATGAAGAAAATAATTGCTGCTATAGAAAACGCATCAAAAAAACTCTTATGTGAGAGGAGATGAGGAGAGAAAGGGTGTTTCTTCAAATCCTCTGTTGGTAAAAAACAGAAAAATGAAGAAAACAATTGCTACCAGGAGAAATTTCTACTGTAGAAAACTGAACAAAAACACTCTCGTGGAAGAGGAGATGAGGTTCGAGGGGATGTGGTTCTTCAATTTCCCTGGTGTTAAAAAAAACTTAAAAATGAAGAAAATAGTTGCTGCTATAAAAACTCATCAAAAAAAATTTTCTGGGAGAGGAGATGAGGTGAGAAAGGGCGTGTTTCTTCAAATCCTCTGTTGGTAAGAAAACCCGAAAAACGACGAAAAGAATTGCTACCAATGGAAATCTCAAATGTGAGATCCTTCTTTACCTTCCCTGCTATAGAAAACTGAACGAACGAAACTATCTGTGGGAACGGAGATCAACTCTTGTGGGAACGGTTATGAGGTTAGAGAGGATATGTAACCGTCCCCGATGTAAGAGTGGGTGCGTTTCTTCAAATCCTCTGTTGAAATGCTGTTGTTGAAAAACTGAACAAAAACACTCTCGTGGGAGAGGAGATGAGGTTCGAGAGGATGTGTTTCTTCAAATCCTCTGTTGGTAAAAACTGAAAAATGAAGAAAACAATTGCTACCAGGAGAAATTTCTATTATTGAAAACTAAACAAAAACACTCCCGTGGGAGAGGAGATGAGGTTCGAGAGGATGTATTTCTTCAAATCCCCTGATGTGAAGAAAAACTTAAAAGTGAAGAAAATAGTTGCTGTTATAGAAAACTCATCAAAAATACTCTTATGTGAGAGGAGGTGAGGTGACAAAGGGTGTTTTTTCAAATCTTCTGTTGGTAAAAAACAGAATAATGAAGAAAACAATTGCTACCAGGAGAAATTCCTACTGTGGAAAACTGAACAAAAACACTCTCGTGGGAGAGTAGATGAGGTTCGAGAGGATGTGTTTCTTCAAATTCCCTGGCGTTAAAGAAAACTTAAAAATGAAGAAAATAGTTGCTGCTATAGAGAACTTATCAAAAAACAACTCTTCTGGGAGAGGAGATGAGGTGAGAAAGGGTGTGTTTCTTCAAATCCTCTGTTGGTAAAAAAATAGTGAAAAATTAAGTAAATAATTGCTACCAGGACATCACTAATATGAGAACTTTTTCATCTTCCCTGGTCTAAAAACTGAACAAAAAAACTCGTGTAACAGAACAGATGAGGTGAGAGTACTTGTGTTTCTTAAAAATTAAGAAAATAAGTGATACCAGGAAGTCGCTAATGTGGGGACTTTCTTCACCTTTCCTGGCATAGAAAGAAACCTGTGCTAATAACTCTTTTAGGAGAGGAAATTGTAAAAATTGGTTTAATGGTTTTGGAGATAGACCCCTTCTATGGTCGGTTTCTAAACACTTTTAAAACCTGCTTTTCGTCGCTTTAAAAAATTTATTTAAGAGACTAGTTTCACTCTCATTTGCTTTGTTACGTTCATGAGGTATTGAAACTTCTAACAAAAGCAAAAAAAAAATTTCAAAAATTACCAAATCCTTCTTCACCTTCTTTAGAAAACTGGACCAAAAATCTCTTGCAGTTGCCAAAATAGGTTCAAAATGATTTGAAGCATTTAAAAATGCAAATTAAGAGTTGAAAAAATCAGGTTAATGCAAGGGCCAATATCAGCTAGAAAATGCTTAAAACATCTAAATATTGAAACTTAATAATTTTGGAAAATTGCAGGTTAAGCGTAGGACTAACGCTAAAAATTATTCAAATCATCTAAAGATACAAATTGAATGTTTTTGAAATATTTCAGGTTAGAATTAAAGTCAAAATCTATTTGAAATGGCTCAAAGCAACTAAAAATGCATATTTGAACAGGAGAGGAAAGATTCTTTAAGAAATAAGTGTCAGAAATGTTTAAACCACTTCAATAAAAAACAAAATTGTTAGTTGAGTCAATATGAGGACATCCACCGTTTCAAGTCTTCTGATATATCGTTTTTTATAAAATAAACTTTAGGACTAAGAAATATGAAATTTGGATCAAAATGCAAGGCTGTAATTTCTCGAGAAAGTCAGGGTAGTATGCCACAATTGGTACAAAATTATTCAGAGTAAAAATTTAGAGTGTTAATAATTATAATAATAATAATAATTAAAATTAATTCGTTATAGGAATATTGCCAAAATCGATTCAAAATTACTTTAAAAACATTTAATAAGCCAAATTGAAAGTTTTTGAAAAAAAATTAAGTTATAACAAGAGCCAAAATCAGTTAAAAAATACTTAAAGCATCTAAAAATAAACTTATAAAAATATCGGAAATTTGCAGCTTAAGGTTAAGGCTAAAACCTAAGAAAAATGATTCAAAGCATCTAAAAATGCAAACTTTTGGAAAAACTCAAGAAATGATTAAACCCAAAAAAAAAATCAGGTTGGAATTGAAACCAAAACCGTTTAAGAATGTCTCAAAGCGTCTAAAAATGCAAATCTGCTTTTAAATTGTTGGAAAAATTGAGGTACGAAAAGAGAACTCAACGCTGTATAAAAAGAGGGAAATTTGGAGTTGTGAAATATGAACATGTGGAGACTTGATAAATCTCTGCTTTTACTTTAGTTTCTGTGTCTATTTATTCTAAAGTTGTAGGACGTCAAAGTTGGAAATTAGGAAAAAGAGAAGGGTTACCACACCTTTTAGTGATCTTAAACAAAAATTATGTTTTTTTTTATATAGATTTTGAGCGAAATTTGACCATTTTTCTACCCTATGAACCTAATAAACTTGTTTTTATTGAAAGTCACTCTAGACTGTCATTGATATACCAATATTATCGTCCTCGCAAAGACGCCACTAAACTTTCAGTTGAAAAAATCTCAATAACAAAATCATACTCCATAATTTCTGCCTGATAGCACCATAATGGCCCGAAAACGAAACCTAAATCTTTCGGTAATTAAACCACTGCCACATCCAAATATGGCATTCAGAGTCAACAAAGGAGCAGATGCAAGAAAACCAAACACTGTCAAGTCGTATTAGATTTCTTGGGCTTTCACTCTATCTATCGACATGGGATTTGAAGATGAAGAATGATGTTGCAAGCTCAGTGGCGCAACCTTTCGACTATTAATCACATGGATCTAATTTTATTTCACGCTTCAAATCTAACAAAAAATTGGTGTTTTGAAAGCAAAGGGAAGGGTGAAATAATGTCTCGAATGAAACCATAGCCTCCACTAATGTGGGTTTATTCAACATAGAAGGGACGCCACTGTTGTATTGGGGATTTAGACATTTCAAGAACAATAACACAAACTGAGATCGTTGTAGTGTGGTGGGTTTACCTTAAGCCGCATCTGGGCCGACCTTTAGCCACATTCATAATTTGGAAAGGTAGCAGAAAATTTTTCAGCTTCTTGCCAATACGGATGCAGCAAACTTACACAATTTATACATTGTAGGAAGGACAAAGATAGAGAAATAAACGATTGGACTCCTGGCTGAAATCCCAGACAGCAGCACTTAATCCAGGTGTATAAAACCAAACAGCCAGAGCCATAAATCTCGATGAAATTGCGACGCTCAGGTTAAGACTGTGGCTGATCTGAGGGTCAGCGCATCCTGTATAAACTTGAAATTTCATAAATCTTCTGTGGGGGAAAAAACGCAAGACGTAAGCCATCTTGCCCCGGATAGATGCAGAGACATTTAGGGAAAGAAATATTATATTATTAATCTCGCAAACCGTCTGGAATCCGTTTATTTCTTCGTGGCAATAAAAGTTGAGATGAGGGTCGATTTATGAGTGGTTTAGTGGAAACGAGGATTTAGGATGTCGCCACTCTTAAGGACGCGTTAATCACCGGTTTAGCCAAGATTAGGCAACGGAGTTATGAATGAGCAACTTGCAACGTTTTTTTATTTTCTCTTAGAAAACCTTTTTCTCTGTGACAGAATGCTTTAGAACGTGAGCATTGCATGGTCATCACTATTCAACTTGTGTGTTCTCTTAATTGGTCGTTTAAGTCCACCATTTTCATAATTTTTTTGTCGAGCCCTTCAGGAATTTCTTCTTGATTCTGTTTTAGCTGTTTTGGTTTCACTCAGCAATTCCTGCTCATATACGCTACAACTTCTAACCTGCTTGTTGAATGGCGCATTTCTGGAATCCAAGATTTTTCTGGACAAAGGAGTAAATAACTTGTATTTTGTCGAATTTTTGGCATATAATAATAATAATAATAAAAATGACTTTATTGCAATTCAATCTTACATACGTAAATCTAAAAGAAAACAATAAACCCAGCAAAAAACGAACTGCAAAGGGCGAAGTCGAATCACAGATTCCTTACTTAACCCATCATATAACCGACAACAATACATTTTTGGCCCTCAGGTTCCAGTTTTGTGCACTTAGACCTTGTTCATAGTTCAAATGAGGTGCTTGCCTTCAATTCAGTTCCGTTATTGGCACGAAGAACTTTAACACCAACTACACCATTTTCACATGTAGTTTAGAAAGTATCATTTGTATTTTAGAACAATCACTTGGATTTCAGAATATATCACTTGTATTTCAGTGTAGTGATTTTGATTATAGAAATCGTCAGTTGTATTTCAGAATAGTCACTTGTATTTCAGAAAACTACACTTGAATTTCAGAACAATCATTTAGGTTTTATAATATATCACTTGTATTTCAGAAGGCGTCACTTGTAGTTTAGAAGATATCACTTGAATTTCAGAAAATTGTTTTGGAAACAAAGTTTATTATTTGCATTTTTGTGGAGTTCTTCGAAACGGTAAGTAGAGTGCAAAAGTGAAAGACTCAAAAACCACTTCAACACAATATATTTTCTAAAAAATTGGACTTTATTCGCACAACTTAGCCCTTAATGCTGCCATCTTTGTACCGGAAGATATACCAATTGGACTAAATTTTATATTTGCCAATAGTAAATTATTGTCATTGTTAAATTTTATGTGCATATCAAGTATAATTTATACAATATAAAAAAAGGAAACTCTGTTGTAGTTGCATCGCATGCTTTCTCAATCCGATTCTGAAGATAGTATGTAATTCATTCATTTTCCGAAATTTAAATGATGAATTCTGAAATACATCTGAACTTTTCTGAAATACAAATGAATCTAAATTTCAACTGATGGTTTCTGAAATACATGTGACGCTTCTAAATTTCAATTGATACTTTCTAAAATTCTACTGACTATCCTGAAATACAAGTGAGGACTTCTGAAATACAAGTGATATATCTGAAATCCAAGTGACGTTTTCTAAAATACAAATGATACTTTCTAAACTACATGTGAAAATGGTGTAGAAGTCCTTAAAAACATTCCAAAGTGTCAGTTTTATGCTTTCAGTGTTCCTTCACTTTGAGAGTTTTATTGTCACTAATTATGATATTTGAACCAATTTTCTCAAAACTTACAAATGCATCTTTTCTATGTGTCATCTGTGCTAAGACTTCACTGTCCATAATCCACCCAGCATCATCAGTAATCTTGATCCAGAATTATCACATTGAATGTAGTCTCGTTGAACGTTAACGAGTTCTCATTTCTGCGTCTGGAATCTACGTTTCCAGATCCTCCATTTGGTTGTTTATGCTTGTTTTGAAAACTCCTACAATCGCTCCTACTGTCCCATCTTTTGAAATGACAATTTCTTGCATGTTTTTCGTTTTAGCCGAAAACTGTCTTAGCATCTTATTATTATTATATAGCGTGTATAAAAATAACCTCATAGCAAGCCATGAAATTAAAACACTTGTCTGAAATAAGTTCATAAAAGAAAACAAAAATAGGAAAATTTTATGACATTTTCGATTTTCAATTGTTTTTATGAATTTATTTTTTATCTCAGACCTACTGGTCCAATTCCATGGCCTGCTTGATTTTTTTTTTAAATAAACGCACCTACTTTACGCTGGAAGTGACGCTGAAGCTTTCGCAATATTTTTGATTTTTATATATCCTAAAAAAAGTAGTTAAAACTAAATTACACTCTAAAAGTAAATATTCGCCTTGTAAAGAATGTAAAGATCAAGAAGAGGAAAAAGCAGTTGGATTTACTCCAATCGGTAGAGGTATTCTCAAGTTACAGGCGGTCAAAGTTGAGAATTGAGAAACAAGTCGTAATACCCCCCACTTTAGACATTTTCGAAAATATTCTAGAAAAATTTTTTTGCGGTTTTTTTATTGAAATGGCCCGTTTGTAATACGGTAAGAAGGTAACAAACTCAATTCGAAAGAAATTAACTTCTAAAGAGTTTTTTTTTAAATGGTCAAAAATCGCGATTGTGAAAGTGTCTAAAAATCGACCACCGAAGGGGTCTATCTCCGGAAATATTGCACCTATGGAACTTCCGATTGTGGGAGGTAAAAGAGGACAAAACACTTGAATTCACTCCAATCGGTCCGGGCGTTCTCCAGTTACAGGCGATCAAAGCTGAGAATTGAGAAAAAAGTCGTAATACTCTTTTTGGACATTTTCAAAATCGGAATGGCAAGCTTTCAATCCCCTAAGAACGTAACAAACACAATTCGAATGAAATTAATCCCTAAAGAGGATTTTTAAATAATGGTAAAAAAACCCGACTCTAAAAGTGCCCAAAAGTCGACAAGCGAAGGGGTTTATCTCTGGAAATATTGCACCCATGGAACCTTCGGTGATGGTGTCTGAAAGAGGACATCGAGAAGAAGAAAAAACAGTTAGACTTACTCCAATCGGTCGAGGCGTTCTCAAGTTACAGGCTGTCAAAGTTGAGATATGAGAAAAGAGTTGTAATGGACATTGATCCACTTTGGACCTCTTAATTTTTTTTCTGTTTTTGGATCGGAATGGCGCGCTTGCAATCCCCTAAGAACGTAACAAACACAATTCGAACAAAATTTATCCCTAAAGAGGTTTTTTGTTTTTAAAATGATCAAAAAACGCGACTCTAAAAGTACCTAAAAATCGAAAACCGACGGGTCTATCTCCGAAAATATGGCACCCATGGGACTTCCGATGGTGTGAGGTGAAAGAACGTAGCAAACTTAATTCGAATGAAATGAATTTCTAAAGAGGTTTTTTTTTTAAGAATGGTCAAGAAACCCGACTATAAAAGTGCCTAAAAATCGAACACCAAAGGGGTCTACTCCGAAGATATTGCAGCTTCGGAATTTCCGGTGATAAGAGGTGAAAGAGGACATCAAGAAGAGGAAAAGACAGTTGGATTCATTCCAATTGGACGAGGCGTTCTCAAGTTACAGGCGGACTTTGGACATTTTCAAAAAAATTTCGGAAATTTTTTTTTTTCTGTTTTTGATCGGAGTGGCACGCTTGCAATTTCCCAAGGATTTAACAAACTTAATTCGAATGAAATTAATCTCTAAAGAAGATTTTTAAAAATGGTCCATAAACGCGACTCTAAAAGAACCTAAAAATCGAGTACCGAAGGTGTCCGAAAATATGGCACCTACGGAACTTTCGACGATGGGAGGTGAAAGAGGACATCAAGAAGAGCAAAAAGTAGGTGGATTCACTTCAATCGGTCGAAGCTTTCTCAAGCTACAGGCGGTCAAATTTAAGAATTAAGAAGAAATTCATAATACCACCCTTTGGACATTTTCAAAAATATTTCGGATTTTTTTTTCTGTTTTTGATCTGCATGGCACGTTTGCAATTCTCTAGGAACATAACAAACTCAATTCGAATGAAATTAATCTCTAAAGAGGTTTTTTAAAAAATGGTCAAAAAACGCGATTCTAAAAGTGCCCAAAAGTCGACCAGTGAAGAGGTTAATCTCGGGAAATATTGCACCCATGGAACTTTCGATGGTGGTGAGTGAAAGAAAACATCAAGAAGAAAAAAAACAGTTGGACTTACTTCAATCGGTCGAGGCGTTCTCAAGTTACAGGCTGTCAGATTGAGAATTGAGAAAATAGTTGTAATGGGCATTGACCCGCTTTGGACATTTTAAATTTTTTTTTTGTTTTTGGATCGGAATGGCTTGCAATGCCCTAAGAACGTAACAAACACAATTCGAATGAAATTAATCCCTAAAGAGGTTTTTTTTAAAAATGATCAAAAAAACGCGACTCTAAAAGTACCTAAATATCGACCACCGAATTTCGATTACATTTATTTTTTAAAATAAAGTCGTGTCTATTTCTGGTGTTTTTATTTTTTAACTTAAAAATAAATACAAACACATTGAACACTATTTTTTGTTTAACTGACAATATATTGAGGACTTTTAACATGGCCTTTATTGGCGTATATCTGTTACACCTCAGAATCGCACGCATTGCTCTATTTTGTATTAGCTGCATTTCATTTAACGTATAGTTTGGCATACTATAGAACAGGGTGCTACAATACTTCAGGTGGAGAGCTGCTCTACTATTGTATAACAATAGTTTAGTATACATTGAAAGATTTTTTCCTATCCGCACTTTGAATTGAACTTTTTTTGCAAATCTTCTTGTAACATAATTTGCATGTTCTTGAAAAGTCAAATTGTCATCCAATATTTTTTTTTATCATAGCTTATCCTCTCACGACCTATTCCAATATTTATATTGTTTAAATCTAATTTGTCTAACAACATTTTTTTTTTCCAAAAACACAAACTTTACATTTTGCTACATTAACACATAAAGAATTGTTACAAAGCCTTATGTACAAAAACTCAATGTCACAATTTATGTTGCTCACCAACTGATCCATATTTTCGCCACTGACATAAATCATTGTGTCATCGGCAAATAATTCAATTTTTGCATGCTTTACAGACTTAACTATATCATTTATATACAATAAAAACATCAACGGACCAATGACTGTTCCTTGTGGTACACCATTATTTACATACATAGACTCTGACATGCTATTTTTGTATTTAACCACCTGTGTTCTACCACATAAATACGATTTGCACCATTTCAGGATAGTACCCATGCGAACCAATTTACTTAACAATAATTCTCTATTTACGGTTACAAACGCTCTACGAAAATCAGGAAACACTGCCAGGACATAATTATTCTTATCTATATATTTACGAGACTCATCACAAATGTTAACAATAACAGATTCGCATGAATGGCCCTGGCGGAAACCCGACTGGTTTGCCACTAAAATGTTATTCGTATCACAGTATTGCAGCAACTGTTCCTTGACCACCATTTCCAAGAGTTTCTCATACACTGGCACATTGTTGATCGGTCGACAGTCTGAACACAGGTCTGAGTTTCTTACTTTTGGCACCGGCACAACTGTTGAACACTTCCAGCTTTCCGGAAAACACCATATGTCAGTGATGCATTTACAATGTCCTCTGTTTCCAACCACATTAAAGATGTCCCGAAATACCATTGTTGAAATTCCGCTCTCGCCTCTTCCGACTTTTTTCATGTTGTTGACATGTTTCTTTAGGTCTCTCAGTGATATGGTCCTGAACGTATTCATACACGAATTCTGTATCGGAACATCGCCTACAATATCCTCCATGGTTGAGACCCGATGTACATCTCCACAGATTTGATCTATACTTTCAATGAAGTACCTATTAAAATTGTTGGCTATGCATTTTTGATCTACGGCGACCACTTTTTTTCCAACGTTTTTATACTCTTCCCAAAGATTGTCATTTTTTTCCTGTACTGATCTCTTGTATAGATTATTCCAAACCTTCATGATGCTTCTGAAAGCGTAATCCACTTCTTATTTCTGTACTTGTGCCTAACACTCATTTTTCGTTTTGGACACATTTGATTCATTATATCTTCCATGCTGTTGACAAGTGAGTCTACTATCACATTGACATCCGAGACATTATTATTCCAAGATACATTCAACAATGAATTTCGTAGAAATTCTTCACTATAGTTCTTCATGTTCCTTTTATACAATGTTACATACTGACTATCATCAATTTGTTCATTCAAACGCAAGGACAAAATACAATGATCACTTATCTTTGGAGTAGTATGTGCTAGAGTAGTCAGAACTTTAAGTACACTCGGTGTATACTTAGTGTGTGCTGTAAGTGTAGGTTAGTGTCAAACCTGTAAATTGTCTTTGCTGTCATATATGTCACTGTCGAATAGAGGTTTTTTCTACACGTCGTGTAATAATGACTTTCATATAAAAACTAAACTGTTTTAAGATTATGTTTTCGGTTTGTGTTGCAACCTGATGTAGTTTGTTATAACAATAAACTCATTTAAGTACTACCAGAGTATGTTGCCTTCTTAAAAACCTAACAATGGTAACGGGCCCAGAAGGACCAGAGTTCGAGAGAGCGAGACCCGAGTCGAGACACTAGATTGCCCAGTTGATTGTAAGTTAATAAAAGCTGTAAACTGCAAACAGAAGAAAAAAATGACCTCTGAAAATAATAAGCATGGGAGTATCACATTCAATGGGAGTGGTTTCGATAACTGGAAGTTTCGAATATGCTCTGTGTTGAAGGCAATGGATTTGAATGATATCTTAAAGGTAGTACCTGTAGCAAGTAGAGATGAATCTTGGAATAAGAAGAATGCTAAAGCCTGCATGGTGATTATACAGAGTGTAGCAGACTCACATTTGGAATATATAAAGGAAGTTGAAGTTGCCTGTGAAATGATTGAGAAGTTAGAGAAGATATTTGATAAAAAGGGCACATGCTCAAAGTTTTATCTTCTGAAAGAGTTGACTAATGTGAAATATGATATCAGTAGTGATATTCAAGAGCGTTTTGCTAAATGTGACCGAATATTTAGAGAGCTGAAGAACCTCGGCTCAGGATTTGAGGATTCAGAAATGGCATGCTTTTTGTTATTGTCAATGCCATAAGAATTTGACAATGTGGTTATAGCAATAAGAACCCTGTCGGAGGATGATTTAAAAATGGAATTTGTTAAGGGCAAGCTGTTGGAGTTTAGCACAAATAAAATCATGAAAGCAAGTGATAAAGGCTTGGATAAAAGTTATAAAAGCAACATATTATCATCATTTGCTGCTTCGAAATCTATCAAATGTTTTAGGTGTGGAAAGCTGGGACATGTGCAAAGTATGTGTGGTGTAAAATGTTTCACCTGTAATAAACTGGGCCACAAGTCAAATAAGTGCACTCAGAAAAGGAATAGTGGGAGTAACTATAAACCAAGTGAGATTAATAATAAAAACGATTATGGAATCAACTATGGTAGACGAGGAGCAGCCAATTACATTAATGACCAAAGCCTGAATATGTCAGGAAGTAGCAATACAGTCAGAAGAAACCAAAATACAGAGGCTGGTGCTGAAAATCTAGAGGAGGCTGTTGCTTTTAACTCAGTATCTGCATCAAGCACTTCAGCATTGTTAAGTGGAGAGCTGAATACCATTGAATGGTATGCAGATTCTGGGGCTACTCATCATTATATCAACAATGAAAATGTGCTGATAAACAAAAGAAGATTTGTGGAGCCAAAAATGATTCACCTTGCAGAAAAAGGTAAAGACATGGAGGCCACTTTTATGGGAGACCTGGAATGGATAAGTAAGGTAGGAGAAAAATATGTACCAATTATTCTGAAGGATGTGTTTTGTATTCCTGGTTTAAGGATAAATCTGTTGTCTGTTTCTATAATTGAGCAAGCAGGTTTTGAAGTAGTTTGTGCAAAAGCAAAAATAGTTGTTAGAAAGGGAAAACAAATTTATATGGAAGGTGAACGATTGAGTAATCTATACAGGATAATTTTTCAATTAAAGAATGAGAACTTTGTTGGTTTAGTAGTAACTAAGGATAAGGAAATTTGGCATCGAAGGTATGGTCATTTGAACTACAATTCTTTGTCCAATATTAAAAAACTTAAGTTAGCTCATGGTTTAGATTTTAAAGACAGATAAGAATGAAATTTGTGAAATCTGTATAAAAAGCAAACGGAAATATTTTTCTTATAATTCAAAAAATTCAAGGTCAAGTCGAGTTCTAGAATTGATTCATTCTGATGTATGCGGACCTATAAATCCAATATCACATAATGATAAGCGTTACTTTGTCACTTTTGTAGACGATTTTTCTAGGTTTGTTATGGTTTATATGATCAAGCATAAAAAGTGAGGTTTTTAATTGCTTTGTGGTTTATGAAGACAAAGTAACATCATTGTTTTGTGACAAAAAAAAATCTAAACTTAGATGTAACAATGGGGGAGAATACTGTTCAAAAGAATTGGTAGAATTTTGTTCAACAAAGGGTATTCAAATTTTGTATGTTCCTCCTTATACTCCTCAAATGAATGGGGTGGCTGAGAGAATGAATCAAACATTGATGAACATGGCCAGGTCAATGATATTGCAAGCAGATATATGGATAAAGTGTTTTGGGAAGATGCTGTTTTGACATCTGCTTATATACCTAACAGAACTCCATCATGCATGGTAAAAGATAAGACTCCTTATGAATTGTGGTTAGGCAAGAGACCAAATGTGTTAAATATGCGGGTGTTTGGATGTGTTGCATATGTGAGAATTCCTGAATGCATGAGAACTAAACTTGATGATAAGGAACTGAAATGTAGGTTTATTGGCTACACAGAGAATGGATATAGGTTGTGGACTGAAAAGGAAAATAAAATGTTACATAGTAGAAATGTGATCTTTGATGAAAATAATTTCTCTATTAAATCAAATAAAACTAAAGGCTGTATGTGTGAGAATGAAAGTTATATTGAAAGTGTAAATGAAACATGCAAGGAAAATCTTAATGAAAGTGAAAATGAAATTGGAGAGGAATGTGAGGAAAACTTGAACACTGAAGGTGTGAATAAAACTTTGGAGACTGAAAGTGTCAGACCACGGAGAGAACGAAAGTTACCATCTAGATTTGATGATTTTGATTTGGATATAAATTGTTTGGCATTGTCAAGTGAATTGTCACGTGCTCCACAATCTTATTCAGAAGCCAAAGCTAGTAAACAGTGGAATCTTTGGCAGAAGGCAGTTGAAGATGAATTAATTGCTTTAAATAAAAATAAAACTTTTGTGCTAGTTGAGAAACCAAAAAATAAGGAAATTATAAGTAATAGATGGGTTTTTCGTATTAAAAGGGATAATGAGGAAAATTGTGTTTATAAGGCGCGATTGGTTGCAAGGGGTTTTGAACAAAGTTTTAACCAATTTAGTCAAATACATGCTCCTGTAGCAAAACTCTCAACACTGAGAACTTTGTTGTCTACAGCCAACAATTATGACTTATTTTTGGAACAGCTAGATGTTAAAAATGCTTTTTTACACAGTAAAATAAAGGAAGATGTTTTTATTAAGATATCAGAAGGTCTTAAAGTGTCAAAGAAAGATAAAGATAAAGTTTGTTTATTAAAAAGAGCAATATATGGTCTTAAGCAAGCTCCAAAAGCATGGAATGAAACTTTTCATTGTTTTATGACAAAGTTAAAGTTTAATCAGTCAAAGTCAGATTACTGTCTTTACAGTTTCTTTGATCAAAATGTACGTTGTTATTTGCTTCTCTATGTGGATGATATCCTTATTGCTTGTAATGATAAGGAATTTTTAAGTAAGCTAAAGCTAAAGTTAAGTGAAACTTTTAAGATTAAACAACTGTCAAATCAGTTCTATAATTTCTTGGAATAAGAATTGAGAGGGATTTTGAGAAAAAAGTTTTTTCAATAGACCAAATCTTGGCTATTCAGAATTTGATTAAGAAATTTAATGTTTAACTATGTTAAACTTTTAGAACACCTATTGAGAAAAATTTAAATTTGAAAGTTTGTTGTGAGCGAAGTGAATATACAAGGTTACCTTATAAGGAACTTTTGGGTAGTTTAATGTATATAATGATGGGAACAAGACCTGATTTTTGTTATAGTGTAAGCTATTTTGGACAGTTCCAAGATTGTGCCGTGCCATGTGCTGTGCCGTGTGATGAGAAACATCTTTTAAGACTTCTAAAGTTTTTAAAGCATACAATTGATTACAAATTGTATTTTCATTTTTCTGAGGAGAATATGGTTGGTTTCACTGATGTAGACTGGGCCAACAATATCAATGACCGAAGGTCTATTAGTGGATATTGCTTCAAGTTGTTTGACAACTTAGTTTGTTGGAATTCCAAAAAGCAAATTTCTGTAGCTTTATCTAGTACTGAATCAGAGTTTGTTGCAGTTTGTGTTGCTTCATGTGAGTTGTTGTATATGAGGAATTTACTTTCTGATCTGAGGGTATGTTTTTCATTGCCTATAACGTTGTTTGAGGATAATCAAAGTGCAATAAAACTTTCGCAGAACTTTGAGAATAATAAAAGATGTAAGCACATAGACGTAAAGTTACATTTTGTTTTAGATCTTATTAGTAATGGCATCTTAAGGGTGAAATATATTTGCTCAGAACAACAACTTGCTGATATGTTTACTAAGTCGTTGGATCATGAGAAATTTTACTTATTTGTAAAAATGTTAAATTTGAAAATTTAGATTTTTGTAGTTTTTAATTTGATAAACAGATTTACAGGTCTGTGGAAGGCTGTTAGAATAGTTAGAACTTTAAGTACACTCGGTGTATACTTAGTGTGTGCTGTAAGTGTAGGTTAGTGTCAAACCTGTAAATTGTCTTTGCTGTCATATATGTCACTGTCAAATAAAGGTTTTTTCTATACCTCGTGTAATAATAACTTTCATATAAAAACTAAACTGTTTTAAGATTATGTTTTCGGTTTGTGTTGAAACATGATCTAGTTTGTTATAACAATAAACTCATTTAAGTACTACCAGAGTATTTTGCCTTCTTAAAAACCTAACAGTATGGACCGTATGATGTAACTATCTGTTGTTAGTAATTATAAAATCAATGGGTGTAGCACTATTATTGGTGATTCTTGTGGGGCAGATCCCCAATTGCGTGAATCTCTTTAAGTAAATTTTCTCCAAAAGTTTGTCACCGTAATAAGATGTTTTAAGCAAGTCAAAATTGAAATCTCCCACAATTAAGTTCACTCCATCATACTCACTCACCTGCTCGAGATAATCAGCAAAGTATTCCACAAATCTGGAATTCTCCTTTTATGGAGGGTGATACAACACAGTACAAATGTACCTATTTACATCGTTCTTGATCTCAACGGGCAACAACCGTACCATGTTATATAAACACTGTTTGTTTCTGAATTTCCGCCACCACCAGTCCGAGTGTTTGTTGTTTCACATTGTTGAATGCGATATCCATCAACACGCAATTCACAGTTGTCCACATTTTCATACACATGAGTTTCTGCCAATAGTATCAGCATGGGTTTCCAGTCGCTTATGAGCACCATGATATTATCCTTATTATTTAGGAACCCCTGGCAATTAAAGTAGACGATTGACAAGTTCATAGCGTTTTGAGAATCTAACTGCTATTTCATGAATTTTCCTGTTGTAATTTTTCCATTCGCTTATATGTCTCACACTGTGTTACATCCCACGTTGTATGTTTTATACCCGGGTTCATACCATATTTTATATTAGAGTCCTCACAATTTTTTCATTTACTGTCCTGACATTTACAGTCCTCAGTGTTGCCACATTTTCCACAAACTTTTTTGTCCTTACAGTCTTTCCCTAAATGCCCATATTTACAACAGTTGAAACATCTCACAACCCCATATTCATTATAAATTCGGCATCGATGCCATCCAATCTTCACTTTTCCCTTATCCATTAGCAAATCATATGTATTTGATTCAACCTCAAGCACTAGATTAAACCTTTTATTGAAGACATTAGTTTTTCTAAGTATTTTAATCTTCGGATCCTTCGTAATGTTGCTCAAATCATTTTGTTTGGTAATCTTTTCTATTAAGGTTTCATCGGTATTTTCATACTCAGTTTCATTTACCCCTATCACCTTAATTCGATGCTGATGTACTTTTGGCTTATCCACACTGGTTTCCAAGGTTTACCTGTATAATGGCTTGGATGCCATCAATTTTTTTCTCATTCCCACAGTTTAAAATAATGCCGCCACTTTTTGTAGAACGTCCCATCGTCACGCCAACTCCAATTTCAGCTGGATTTACCTTGTTTCTTAAATCCTCTTTAATCTTCTTTGCTTCCTCTTGTTCACCCTCTTGCTTAATCACTAGGACATTACTATTATTTTTTACTGATTCTGCGTAAGACTTTGTGGCCGTGGATAAAACCAACTCCCCATTTGCTTTATTTTTCTTCAATTCCATAATTTCTCTTTTTAACATTTGATTTTCCTCTATTAAGAGGTCGATTTTTTTATTCATTTCGCTTGAATTGTTCATAATCTTTTGCAAATTCGAATTTATCGTATCAATTATATCTTGATCGATATAGCATTCTGCAACTCTGCTCCTTTTCCTTGGCCTATCACCTCCCTTAGCAACACACGACTTACATCTCCAGGTCATTTTCCTTATGTGAAACCCCCTCATATCGACGCTTTCGCATTTTCCATGGAAATATTTTTTACATACGGTACATTGAATTATAGACTTTATATCGTCAAATACAAGCCCACAACCATGACACGTATTATCTCCATCGGCATCGTCCTCGGTACACTCCATCACCGTACAATACTTTGTTCACTTATCGGAGTAGGTATACCACAAAAACTGTAAACACTCACTAAAAACTATTGTTTATGCGTTTAGTTCTAATTCTACAAGTCCCGATTTACATTTAATTTTTTTAATTTATTACACCGACAGTAAATGTAATGACCAATATTGTGTGAAAAAAATCACAATTTTCCACTTATTTTTTCTCACTCAAATCAGTAAATTTCAGCTGCAAGGCAAAACACGCGTCCGACACCGACGAATCGAAATCGAATATTTTTTTTGAGAGAATTGAGAAAAAACTCGTAATACCCCTCCCCTTTGAACATTTTCAAAAAAATGTCAGGTTTTTTTTTGTGATCGGAATGGCACGTTTGCAATTCCCTAGGAACATAACAAACTCAATTAGAATGAAATTAATCTCTAAAGAGGTTTTTTAAGAAATGGTCAAAAAGTGCGACTCTAAAAGTGCCCAAAAGTCGAACAGTGAAGAGAGGTTTATCTCCGGAAATATTGTACCCATGGCACTTTCGGTGGTGGTGAGTGAAAGAAGATATCAAGAAGAAAAAAAGACAGTTGGACTTACTCCAATCGGTCGAGGCGTTCTCAAGTTACAGGCTGTGACAATGGACATTGACCCACTTTGGACATAAATTTTTTTTTCTGGTTTTGCATCGAATGGCACGCTTGCAATCCCCTAAGAACGTAACAAACACAATTCGAATGAAATTAATCCCTAAAGAGGTTTTTTTAAAAATGATCAGAAAACGCGACTCTGAAAGTACCTAAAAATCGACAACCGAAGGGGTCTATCTCCGAAAATATGGCATCCATGGAACTTCCGATGGTGGGAGGTGAAAGAGAACATCCAGAAGAGGAAAAACAGTTGGATTCACTCCAATCGGTCGAGGCGGTCTCAAATTACAGGCGGTCAAAGATGGGAATTGAAAAAAAACTCGTAATAACTCTTTCCCTTTGGATATTTCCTTGGACTCCTTCGGACCCACCGAAGGCGCACTCTGAAAATATTGCAGCTTCGGGATTTCCGGTAGTGGGAGGTGAAAGAGGACATCAAGGAGAGGAAAAGACAGTTGGATTCATTCCAATCGGACGAGGCGTTCTCAAGTTACAGCAGGTCAGAATGGAAAATTGAGACCTAATACCTTCGCTTTTCAACGGACGTTTTCAAAAAAAATTCGGCAATTATTTCTTTTTCTGTTTTTGATCAGAATGGCACGCTTGCAATCTCCTAAGAACGTAACAAACTTAATTCGAATGAAATTCATCTCTAAAGAGTTTAGGTCTTAAAAACTCACTTCAATCGGTCCAGGCTTTCTCAAGCTACAGGGTGTCAAAGTTAAGAATTGAAAAAATTCGTAATACCCCCCTTTGGCCATTTTCAAAAAAAAACAAATATCTGGAGAATTGTTGGAGGTTACAAAAATAGTACTGTTGTTTTGCTTGGAAAAAGTTGGCTAAAAACGAGTACAAACGTCATAGGCCTTTATGGAAAAACAAGAATCTTTATTTATAACTTGAAAAAAACATCAAAAAACAAAAAAAATAACAAAACTGTTGTTTTAGTTGGAAAAAGTCCGCGGTGGAGGACTGTATAAGTCCACTCACATTTAATACGAATACCCGGATGCTTTGTAGTATTCCTCGGATCAGGGCTGTAAGAGGGAGTTTAACAATTAGCAGATGAACTAATTTTTCATAGGGCACAAGTGTTTCTCGCCTCCAATTTCACGTTTTACGTATTTGAAGGGAGAATTGAACGGCGGGGGGCAAAGCCCCCCTCACGTCAGAAGAAGCAATAAAGGAACTTCCTGAAGAAATTCAGATAGTTGAAGATGAAACTGAGTCAAAGAAAATTACCAAGGAACGTATATTCAAAAAATGCAAAAGCGACAAAGAGAAAATCACTCAAGAAATTTGTTTCAGGTGTGGTGTGCTGCTGCACCTTTGGTTGAACAAAAAATGACGTCACGTTTATGATAAAAACAGCACTTTGTGCCCTGCTTAAATTTCAAATCATAAACTCAAGACTTAGAAGAAATTTGTGGGTATTAATAACTGTAGAGTACATTATTGTTGATGCTGGAGAGAGAAAATGTTTTCAATACTAACAATAGTTGTTGACGTTTCGACGGGACGTCTTGTCTCTGATTTAAAAACATTTAACAAAAAAAAATAAGGAAAAAACGTATCAAGATACTTAGTGACTAGCATATTATATTATAACGATGATAATACTTCTAACTGACAATGAAATAGCAGCAACCACCTCAATGGAAAACTTTATTTTTTTATATTAAAGTAAAGAGGTAAATTATATGGGGGCCGTAATTAGCAACTAACTGTTTCCTTTTTAAATCAATTGGTCAAAACGTTAATACCAAAACTAGTAATAATCCAGCTACTCGAATCCGGGGAACTTGACTAAATTGAATCATACTAGTCTATCATTATCCTGTAATAAAAAAATGAATAATTCTCTAATGAAATGAATGAATTTAGGTAGAAAGAGCATTTCTAATTTGGAGATCAATGAACAAATTTAGTTCTTCTTCAGTGGCTTTCGTACTTTTGGTCACTCAAGAACTTTCAGTTATTACTATCTAAAACGTAAATACACGTAACCCCCGATGGTTAAAACTAAAATTCTACGTTGGAAAATTTGCAAAATGCAGCCCTATATCTGTCCAGTACAAATATCATTTTACACGTGTACTGGCACAGACATGATTATTTTGGCTTTCGAGGAAAATGAACAGTAAGTAGTTAATTATATGTGTATAGTATAACAGACAATAGGGCACCTCTTTAACACTCAAATTATAAAGCACAAACTATAGGAAACCCCACATTTCCAATATTCCATTACCTACTTGATTTATGGTTTGAAATAGAAAATCCGATTCTCTTTAAACCATAGGCAGGTAATTGGCTGTTTGGTGACGATTTTAAATATTTTATTAAGCTGTGGCCAGATTTATGATGTGCAGACCTCGTGAATTATTAAAGCTATGTGCGGGTGGTTCTTATTTTTCACAAAAGCCCCTCGCTTAGTAGCTTGTTGTGAGTAACAATAATTAAAGTAGTCGGTTGCAAAAGGGAACTTTCAAACAACTATTAGTCGAAACCCAGCGTTAGATTATTTTCCGGCCCGATTAAGTAGAGAGGCAAGTCGTCTAACTAAGTTCGGGCCTTAATTTTAAATTAAGTTGTCGCACAGGAACAGCCGATCCCAGTGTTTTAGGAAACTATACATGTCGCTCCCATACAGAACGGAGCTAACTCGATTGAGTGAAGAATTTCCCAGGAAGTTGACAGACCTGCTCGAAAATTGGTTAACTCCCTGCTCGACGAGAAACTCTTTGAAAGATCCCCTCTTAGGATGATAACAAGATGTAAAGTTTATAGGGTCAGAATGTTTGTTTATTAGACAAACTTTTAAGCAACAAAAAGGAGTGCTAGTCAAAAATAATCAGGGCTAATCAATTGAAGACCAACCCTCATCATTGCAACAAAAAATGTAATTGAGACCCTCGTCATTTGGGTATATTGCAGTGACAGATGGCAGGGAATATATTCGCTTTGACACAAATTGTTGGGTCACGCTATCCCATTTCGGCCCTCACAAAGGGCGTTATCAGCATTAATATACTCTTTCAACTAATGAGTCACACGAACTTTAGCCAACTCCCACATAGACAAGCAACCGGATTATTCAAACGCCAACTTTATAGCGGGTGTATTATTTCAATTATTATCAACTTTCGTAATCCGAAGATTTTCATGTTAATGTTCAACTTCGCTCCCCGAATTTCTCGGGTATTATTGTCCTATTTCCGCTCTTAAAGCTGCGAAACTGTTGTTCTCTCCAGTATCTTCAGTCTCCATAAACAGTCAGTAAGGGCAATAAGACCGCTCTTTAAACGGTTTATTGTGCATAAAAGAAAACTTTCGGGTCAGAAGTTGATTGCGAGTTGAGTTATTGAGACGCTTTAGTACTGTGTAATACTGATTTGTTTTCAGAAACTCATTTGATCTGTAATAAAAAGGTTTTAAGTTGTAAATTTATCGACCTGATCGTCACTAGAGGGTTTACATAATGCCAAATATCTTAGTATAATAGATATAAGTTTCCAAGAGTGACGTTGGGATTTGTTGGATTTTAAGCTCTTGAATATGGAAAATGGGAGATAGAAATTGCTATCAGTTAGACGGTTCAATTTCTTGCCACCAAATGCCCTTCAACTGCTTTCTTAACCCCTGAAAACGATGTCTCTAACTTTAGTCTAAATCTCTGGCAAACAGTTTAAAAAAATCAGAAGCGCAAATAACCTAAGCACAGAGCCAATTTTACGCATACAATGCAGCATAAATAAATTTCTATAGAGAAAGCTTTTTTTTGCAGCCTGCTATTTTGCAAAACCATAATTAAACGCAGTATATCTCTGTCAAGCCATGCGCGTCTATAGGCGTGTATGTGAGGTTGCAGAACCCATGGGGCCATCTATAAAACGTTTACGTAAGTGAACGACGGTAGGCTCAAAATTTTCAATTACCGTGGTAAAAATGGAATCTAATGGAGTTAATGTTTTGTGTTGAAGTCATTTGTGTTAATTTTGTACATAAATAAATTTTTAACGTTTTTTACTTTTTTCGGACTTGGGGGCTTGATTAGTTAATGAAATAAGAGCAGAAAAATGGTGTTAATATACCATTAGCCAATAGCCGTAGCTAAAGTTTCGCAAGTCTATTTTAGCTAGAATAAGACCTTTTATATAGTGAATAAATGAGATAAAAACAACACAGTTGCTAAACATAAGGGGGAATTCTAGAACAACCATAAACAAAATTTCGTAATAATGTTAAGATTATAAGAATTTATTTATTAAATTCCAAGGCCAAACAGTCGATTTAGTTCCACAATCTTGTCTACTAGCGAAATAGATATATTATATCTCATGTATACGGGGTGTTCATTTAAAACTTCATCTAGTTGGCTGTGAAATGTCAAAAGAAAAGGATAGAGAAACAAAAGACCATTTATTTTGATTATATCATCCCTTTCTCTCAAAATTTCATAGGCTGCTATATGAAGTTTTATAATGAAAACCACTTATATGTCATATATATTGTCACGAGAAGATCTGCGATCGTATTTTTTTGTAAAATTATTATTTTGAATGCGCGTTAATTTGCGCATTAAATTTCTATTCTTTAAGTGGGTATCGGGTAGTCGTTACCTCCCCCGAAGGGTTCTATGCTGATTTGCTCACTTTAATTTAACTTACTTTCGGGGTACTGGGCGTCCTAAGAGTAACCGTGGCTTCCTTTAGGGTAACAAGGGTGGTTCTTCCTTGTACTGGGACGATAACAAATTTATGAAAACACTTAATAACTCTTCGACGGGTGGTCGTTCGTCTATCTGACCCCAAAGAAATCAACCCAAACTTCAAATCTTTGAGTCTTGCCTACGTGCAAGCCACCGAGCAAGTCCCCAAACTAGGCTCCATTCGTGAGTCCCCAAAAACGACCCCTTTTTCTATTTTTAAAGAATGAGATGGTACCTGATGGTGATCGTTCGTCCTTCCGGCGTAATGTCGACCTCCGACCAGCCCCAACGCGGCTCCCCGCACCGACTCCTCGTGAGTCCCCCAAAACCGGACTCTCTTCGTGAGCACCCAGACTAACAGTGCCGTTTCTCTCTTAAAAACGCTCGTGCTAACTTTCTTTATTGGCAGCACATTTTTCCCAAATGATTGCAAGCCTCTTTTCCTTGACGTCCATGAGCGGTTCGATGTACCTACATGATGTACCAAAAATTTTGGGTCAACTAATGCTTGGTTACTATGTCTCTTTCTTTTTTGTGACAATATCACTTGTTTATCACTCCCTGATGACTCTTCAGGGCTTTGTTTTGTTACTTCGCGTCTGGCTTGGATTTCAAAGGACTATAGTCTTTGTCTCAGCCAGTAGAGCTCACAGTTTAGGCTCTCTTTCTTAAAATATTTCAAAATGCAACAAATGGAATTTGCCCCTTTTTGAAGCCGTCTCAAAACTACGTCTCTTCAAAGCTCGAAGTGGAACTCATTCGTAGTAATTTCGAGTTGAGTTATTGAGACGCTTTAGTACTGTGTAATACTGAATTGTTTTTCATCGTCACTAGAGGGTTTACATAATGCCAAATATCTTAGTAAAATAGATATAACCTTCCAAGGACGTTGAGTTTTGTTGGATTTTAAGCTCTTGAATATGGAAAATGGGAGATAGAAATTGGTATGAGTTAGACGGTTCTTTTTTTTGCCACCAAATGCCCTTCAACTGCTTTCTTCACCCCTGAAAACGATGTCTCAAACTTCAGTCTAAATCTCTGGCAAACAGTTTAAAAATGAGAAGTGCAAATCAGCTAAGCACAGAGCCAATTTTACGCGTACAATGCAAAATATAAAATTTCTACAGAGAAAGCTTTTTTTTGCAGCATGCTGCTTTGCAAAACCATAATTAAATGCAGTATATCTCCGTCAAGCCGTGCGCGTCTATAGGCGTGTATGTAAGGTTGCGGGACCCATGGGGTCATCTATAAAACGTTTACGTCTTAAGTGAACGGCGGTAGGCTCAACATTTTCATTTACCCTGGTAAAAATGGAATCTAATTGAGTTAATGTTTTGTGTTGAAGTCATGTGTGTTAATTTTAAACATGAATAAATTTTTAACGTTTTCTACTTTTTTCGAACTTGGGGGCTTGATTAGTTAATGAAATAAGAGCAGAAAAATGGTGTTAATATACCATTAGCCAATAGCCATAGCTAAAGTTTCGCAAGTCTATTTTAGCTAGAATAAGACGTTTTATATAGTGAATAAATGAGATAAGAAACAACACAGTGGCTAAACTTAAGCGGAAATCCTAGAGCACTCAGCCAATATAAACAAAATTTTGTGATAATGTTAAGATTATAAGAATTTATTTATTAAATTCCAAGGCCAAACACTGGATTTAGTTCCACATTTTTCTCCACTAGCGAAATAGATATATTATATCTCATGTACAGTTGGATCGCTGAAAGAATGCCCATCCGATGAAATTATGTGACACGTATGTCCCAAGTAGCATTCTAAGCCATAATTTAGCAATTGCTTCGTAACCCTTGCTAAAATCGGGGACCATTTGGTTAAAAAAGCTGCCAAAAATTCCAATCTATTACGAAATTATTAGGGTACCTTGGCGAAAATGGAGATCTTTTCTGGGAAGTCACTACTCGGCTTTTCTGACCAGTATTTTGGCCATATTTTAGCAATAAATGCTGGATTTTATAGATATAATAGCTAAAGTTTGGGTGCTAAAAAATAGCTTTTATGACTAAAAATGTTGCTACATTTTGATATTGCCTTGCGTTCCTTTCATCAAACCAACTGTGCATGAAGATTCGAAATGCCGACATGACAGGACTGATTGTCTTGTGTGGATAAGTATATCATATCCTGAAGAGTTTGGTTGCAGATTACATCGGATTGCTTCAAATAATGGACTAAAATCTTTGTGCTAAGGCGAATTTACTGTAAATTTAGAAGAGAAATTTAATATATTTTAAAGCCCCAAGGTAATTTTCACTATTTTGCAACCTATATTTTACACTAATAATAAAATATAATTGACCTTGAACTGAAGTTTCTGATTTTGTTAACACTTTTCCGAAAACACTCCCTTCCCAAGTAGGACTGTATGACCAAATAGCATTAATGACCAAAAGTTAGTCATAAAGTAGTAAAAATAGCCAGGATTTGTTGTCATTTGGCCATTTATGTAAGATAAATTTTTGCCAAACAAATTTGCCATAAGAGCACATCTATGGCCAAGATTTGATCATAAAGTAGCATTTTTCGTGATGGCAATAACTTTGATTTTGGTAAAAATTACATTTTCTTGCCTGTTTAAAACTTTCGAATATTTACAAGATAAAATATCTATTTTATTGCAGTAAATTTGTGGCTTTTCTGATCAGAAGTATAGCCAAAATTTGTGTTAGCCAAAATGACTACAAAATTAGCACATAATTGCTAATTTATAAGGCCACAGAATATTGACATAAGATTGCCATAAAGTAGCCAATTTAACTCTTTTTTTTTACTTCGTTGAGTGCCACTAGGGGCCGTAAAATAAACGACGGGCGAAATTGGTATTTTTTCGCCACTAAATGGTTTTTATGGCGGAACGGCTGCATTAGCCTCTTCACGATAGTTGTAGCCTCAACCAAATGGCCACCGATTTTAGCAAGGATTATGAAACGATCGCCAAATTATGGCTTAGAATGCTACTTGGGTTTGACGACTCAATGTATCAAAATGCTTTTATATTAACGATAAAGTATGAAGTATTCAATAGTTGCATATGTATATTTTATTACTTTACAAATAACTCCTAAATTAGAAAATTTAACAGTCTAAAAATCATGGCCCCTGGGTTAGTGCAGATATTAATCGAGACTACAAAGATCGTGAAGAGGCTAGTGCAGCCGTTCCGCCATAAAAACCAACCCAAGTAGCACTGTATGACCAAATAGCATTAATGGCCTAAAGTTAGTCATAAAGTAGTAAAAATAGCCAGGATTTGGTTGTCATTTGTTCATTTATGTAAGATAAATTTTGGTCAAAAAAATTAGTAATTAGAGCGCATCTATGGCCAAGATTTGATCATAAAGTAGCATTTTTCGTGATGGCAATCACTTAGCCAAAATTTTGGTAAAAATTACGTTTTCTTGCCTGGCTAAAACTTTCGAATATTTACTAGATAAAATATCTATTTTATTGTAGTAAATTTGTGGCTTTTTTGATCAGAAGTATAGCCCAAAACTTGTGTTAGCCAAAATGACTACAAAATTAGCACATAATAGCTAATTTATAAGGCCACAGAATATTGACATAAGATAGCCATAAAGTAGCCAATTTAACTATTTTTTTTTACTTCGTTGAGTGCCACTAGGGGGCGTAAAATAAACGACGGTCGAAATTGGTATTTTTTCGCCACTAAATGGTTTTTATGGCGGAACGGCTGCATTAGCCTCTTCACGATCGTTGTAGCCTCGAGCAACAACCCAGCGGTCATGGTTTTTAGACTGTTAAATTTTCTAATTTAGCAGCTATTTGTAAAGTAATAAAATATACAGCAACTATTGAATATTTCATACTTTTATCGTTAATTTAAAGCATTTTGATACATCAAAGCATTTTGATACATCGAGTGGTCAAAGGGAGTGTTTTCGGCAAAATCAGAAAAATTTAGTTAAATGCCAATTATTTTTTATTATTAATGTAAAATATAGGTTGCAAAATAATGAAAATTATCTTGGCGCTTTGAAATATATTAAGTATCTCCTCTAAATTCACAGTAAATTTGCCTTGGCACTAAGATTTTAGTCCAATATTTGAGGCAATTCGATGTAATCTGCAACCAAACTATTCAGGATATAATTATACCTATCTACACAAGACAATTAGTCCATTCATGTCGGCATTTTGAATCTCCATGCACTGTTGGTTTGATGAAAGGAACGCAAGGCAATATCAAAATGTAGCAACATTTTTAGTCATAAAAGCTATATTTTAGTATCCAAATTTTAGCAATTATATCTATAAAATCTAGCATTCGGTCAGCTATCATAGAAGGTGTCGCAATAATTTCGTAATAGATTGGCTTTTTTGGCGGCTTTTTTAACCAAATGGCCACCAATTGTAGCAAAAATTACGAAACGATCGCCAAATTAGGGCTTAGAATGCCACTTGTCGGTCGTCGTTTATTCTACGCCCCCTGGCGGCACTCAACGGAGTAAAACGTAAATTGTTTGAAGATGTATACATACCTGTTCAGATTTTGAACAAGAATTTTCAATTGGAACCTTGTTAGTGACATCATCATCCATTATTGGGGTTACTTTTAATGCCTATAACAATATAAATAGTGGACAACACCTTAGAAAAACAAATTTTACCATCTTTGACTTCTTATTTTAAAAACCAAATATAAAAATAATAATAATTAGTATTGTTTTTACCTCCAAGCGATATTTCTTTTTTCTATGGTAAGTAGAAGAATATTTATATTTCTTCTTACCCATGTTAATACAGTTCCAGGAAGAAAGATAAAATATCGTGGTTTCTGGAATTACTGGAGTAGAAGTCGATTTTTAAGGTTAAATAAGTATAGCTTTGACTAAAGTTAAATTGGCTACTCTATGGCTATCTTATTTCAATATTCTCTGGCCTTATAAATTAGCTATTATTTGCTAATTTGGTAGTCATTTTGGCTAACACAAGTTTTGGCTATACTTCTGGTCAGAAAAACCACAAATTTACTGCAATAAAATAGATATTTTATCTAATAAATATTCGGAAGTTTTAACTAGGCAAAAAAATGTACTGTTTACCAAAATTTTGGCAAAGTTATTGCCATTACGAAAAATGCTACTTTATATCAAATCTTGGCCATAGATGAGCTCTTATGGCTAATTTTGTTAGCCAAAATATATTTTACATAAATGGCCAAATAACAACCAAATCCTGGCTATTTTTACTACTTTATGACTAACTTTTGGCCATTAATGCTATTTGGTCATACAGTGCTATTGGGATAATGCGGGATTGAAATCACACCCATTGATAGGTTAACGTAATTCAAAACTCAACCCAGAAAACTTTGATTTGATTGATATGAAATTCATAACTTTGCATTGACGTCATTGTCTTAGCGATCCAACTGTATATCACTTGTTTATCAGTCCCTGATGACTCTCCAGGGCTATGTTTTGTTACTTCGAGTGTGGCTTTGATTTAAAAGGGCTGTAGTCTTTGTCTCAGCCAATAGAGCTCACAGCTCAGGCTCTCTTTCTTAAAATATTTCAACATGCAACAATTCAAAAAGGGGCAAATGGAATTTGCCCCTTTTTGAAGCCGTCTCAAAACTACGTCTCTCCAAACTCGAAGTGCAACTCACTCGTAGTAATTTCGCTTAAGTCCCCGGTGCATCCAAGACAAATTCGTCCAAAATTAGTTTAGAAACTTAATTACTTAGTCGAAAGTTAGATTCTTTGTCCCAATATTATATCATCTAACGAACAAAGTAGGTAAGAACGTGTTCTCTCGAGTTGTTGAAGCGTATGATGACATTAATGTCTTCGTTCGCAAAGACGCCTGGCAGCCAGAGGAAATTTATCGGGAAGGCTGATAATATTACTTTAACAAGTTTACTTACCTAAGTCAGGTATTCGCAGTAGACAGTTAATAATAAATGACGTCATCGAATTCACTATTCATCGTCAGCACATGGGCAAAATTGTAGTTTTTCGCAACAAAGTTGAGAGAAAACGACCATGTACGAGGGTGAAACGTATTATTTCAGAAACTTCTAATGATTGTCTGGTGTCGGATTTGGCAAACTGCGAAAGGCGAAAATGCAGTAAACAACGGAAAATGCACTCGAAAGTGGTCAGACGTGAAAGTTGCAACGAAACGTTTCTGTGACAAACAAGCCGGCTTGTGGCATGGAGGGAATATGTGCAAAGTTTAAGGTTCATATCCTTTTAACTTTCCGAGGCTTAGTGGTAGTTTCAGTTATCGTGTTTATGGCTCTGGATAAGGGTACTCGCTTTGGAACCAAATCCGAGAGTAATTAGCCAGACAGATTGAGCAAAAACACAATTCTCTCTTTGAAACTTTGCCCTACATCGACAGAGGTGGCACTTAAACTTCATTTAGCACTGGCCCATATTGCCCTTTGTGACAGACTTACAATTGCCACTTCTCGCTTCAACGAGAAACGTTGTAAAAGTTTTAACGACAGTTTTGGGTGTTTGTGTACAAAGTGACCTTTTTCTTCAGAATCATCAGAATTGCTCTAATTGACATTCCTTCGGCCGATTCGCCATCGTTGTTTATTACTATCGCGTTATCGTCTATTGTTTCCGCCAATAAACTCGACTCCATCATCCTCCATTCTGCTGTCTTAATTAATCCTTGTCTCCATGTAATGTCGTATCACTATGCGGAGCTCGCAGGCTTCCTGGGGAGCAAGTGACGCGTTATGTCGCTTTTGGAATTAACCCCCTTAATGGTGTCAAATAACACCCTCTTCGGCATATTTTAGTCGCCGGGGCGGTATAGGTAGATATAGCTATTGTATGAAGGCACATGTTACAGTTCATTCACGTTTATAGTGTAGCAAAAATCTGTTTGTGTCACCACTCTTTTTGTAAGTTGTCGTCTTACGGAGTCTCCAATATTAATCAACGACTAAAAGATGATAGAAGAAAGTTAAGTACCTTGGACTGTCAGGGTTTGGGTAAATTGGCAAATTGCTTTATATAAATAATGTTTCTCTTTGCGAACTCAAGGTTTAAGATGGTAACACTGTATACTACTCTAACCCTTCGCTTAAACTTTTCTCAACAAAATTTATTCAAATTTTAATCTATGCCCTATTGTCAACTAGGGCCGTAATATCAATTTCGATATTCATAGCCAATGTCAGCCTTCGTCATAGATCAAAAGAGCCAGGCACAAAATACTGCTCTAGCTTCCCAGTGTGGCGATATTGATACGGAGGCGCGTCATCAATCATCCCCTATTCGCTTTATTTGTTGCCAATTGACGCACATTTTACCATTCAATTTAAGCCAAATTTCCGATTGAAAAATGTGTTTGTTTCCATGCAAAAAAAAATTAATTTTGTGTGTTTGCAAAGCAGGCTTTCATATTAAAGAATCTCTTTAAAGCGTGGAAAGACGGAGCTTTAAATGACTTGCATGCACCGATATCGGGTCCACTCGGATCTCGACTCTAAACAAAGGGATAAGTGGTCCGAAAGCTTCCTTGCATAAACCATTCGGATCCATTTTCGATTAACTCGGCAACTTCGCAGACCGCCCGAAGCTTAAGCCAATGAATTTCGAATTGCTCTATTTCAAAGCCGCACATGAAACTTCGCTATCGAATCGGGGGTAAACTGGGCACTTGTGTAGAAACCGTTTTAGGACATAGGTGAACCACAGATAGAACCATCCCTCGGTGTTGCATAAAACTATAAGTAGTTTCTTTCAATAGACATCAATCGTGGAAGTAAGTAAAGTGATAGACAATTTGATGAAAACCGTGCAATGGTATCCTACTGGATCCAACATCAGATCACCACAAGGAAAGAAATGAAAACGACTGGACAGACACGTCAATTAATGTTTTTGAAAGACAATCAAGACTTCTGATGTCTTTGTTCTACGTGTCATCAATACTAGGGAATGTAGAAGTTTTCACTCAATTACCTACCAACAAGGAGACGTATAATAGCTATTTATGAAATTTAATTAAAATTGTTGAAATAACAGGATTAGATAGGACGAGGAGGTTTAGGAAAGAGTAGTTTTCTCGATTTCTTCAGCTTCGGTGTTCTTGTATCAAAACACAGACCCAATTTTACGCATCCATTGCAAAATAGTCGAGAAAATAACTGATTGCTACAAAAAAAAGCTTTTTGTGGCCTGCTGCGTTGCAAAATATAATTAAACATTGTATATCTCCGTCAAGCCATGCGCCTTTTTAGGCGTGTATATAGGGTTGCGGGACCTATGCAGCCGTCCATGATACGTTTACATTTTATGTGCATGGCAATTGGCTCAGATCTTCTAAATATTTTTGTCAAAATGTAAACTAGAGGGATATATTTACATTTTAAGTGCATGGCGGTTGGCTCAGATCTTCTAAATAACTAATTGCTATAAAAAAGAACTTTTCCGTAACTTACTGCGTTGCAAAATTATAATTAAACATTATGTATCTCCGCAAGCCATGCGCTTACATTTTAAATGCACGACAATTGGCATAGTCCTTCCATATATTTTTGTACGCAACAGGCTACAAAAAAGATTTGTTTGTAGCCTGCTGCGTTGCAAAATCATAATTAAACATTGTATATCTCCGCCAGGCGTGTATATAAGGTTGCGGGACCTATGGGGCCATCTATGAAACGTTTATATTTTAAGTGCATGACGGTTGGGTCAGATCTTCCAAATAACTAATTAATAAAAAAAAAAAAAATTTGTAACTTACTGCGTTGCAAAATTGTAATTAAACTTTATCTATATCTCCGTCAAGCCATGCGCGTCTATAGGCGTGTATGGTTGCGGGAGACCTTGAACCATCCATGTTAAGTTTACATTTTAAATGCACGACGGTTGGTCTAGATCTTCCATATATTTTTTTTTACGCAGCAGGCGACAAAAAAGATTTTCTTGTAGCCTGCTGCGTTGCAAAATCATAATTAAACATTGTATATCTCCGTCAAGCCATGCGCGTCTAGAGGCGTGTATATAGGGTTGCGGGACCTATGGGGCCATCTATGAAACGTTTACATTTTAAGTGCATGACGGTTGGCTCAGATCTTCCAAATAAGTAATTGCTATGAAAAAAAATTTTGTAACTTACTGCGTTGCAAAATTATAATTAAACTTTACATATATCTCCGTCAAGCCATGCGCGTCTATAGGCGTGTATATAGGTTTGCGGGACTTATGGGGCCATCTATGATACGTTTATAAATTTAAACTAATGGGATAAGTTTACATGTAGAAGTGCATGACGGTTGGCTCACATCTTCTAAATAACTAATTGCTATAAAAAAGAACTTTTTCGTAACTTACTGCGTTGCAAAATTATAATGAAACATTATATATCTCCGCAAGCGATGCGCATCTATAGGCGTGTATATAGGGATGCGGGACCTATGGGGTCATCTGTGTTACGTTTACATTTTAAATGCACGACAATTGGCCTAGACCATCCATATATTTTTGTACGCAGCAGGCTACAAAAAAAATTTTTTTGTAGCCTGTGCGTTGCAAAATCATATATAGGGTTGCGGGACCTACGGGGCCATCTATGAAACGTTTACATTTTAAGTGCATGACGGTTGGCTCAGATCTTCCAAATATTCTTGTAAAAATGTAAACTAATGGGATACTTTTACATTTTAAGTGCATGACGGTTGGCTCAGATCTTCCAAATAACTAGTTGCTATAAAAAAATTAAACATTATATATCTCCGTCAAGCCATGCGCGTCTAGAGGCGTGTATATAGGGTTGCGGGACCTATGGGGCCATCTATGATACGTTCATATTTTAAATGCACGACAATTGGTCTAGACCTTCCATAATATATTTTTGTACGCAGCAGACTACAAAAAATATTTTTTGTAGCCTGCTGCGTTGCAAAATCTTAATTAAACATTGTATATCTCCGTCAAACCATGCGCGTCTATAGGCGTGTAAATAGGGTTGCGGGACCTATGGGGCCATGTATGATACGTTTACATTTTATGTGCATGACGATTGGCTCAGTTCTTTTAAATATTTTTGTAAAAATGTAAACTAATTGGACAAGTTCACATTTTAAGTGCAAACGGTTGGTTCAGATCTTCCAAATGTTCTTGTAAAAATGTAAACTAATAGGATACTTTTACATTTTAAGTGCATGACGGTTGGCTCAGATCTTCTAAATAACTAATTGCTATAAGAGAAGCTTTTTTGACGCTTGCTGCGTGGCAAAATTATAATTTAAAACTGTATATCTCCGTCAAGCCATGCGCGTCTATAGGCGTGTATACAGGGTGTCCAGTTTAAAATGATGTACGTGGGGATATTGAAAACTGTTTGAGATACAAGGTCGCTTAAATGGAAGAAAAGTTGCGTATTGGTCTGCTTAAAATAATCCGAGTTAATAATATTTTAAATCTATATCGATCCAATGATACAGGATGAAAACCAAAAAAATGCATTTTCGAAAATTTGACGATTCGAAAGAAATGGAGCGGTGTTAAATCAGGGGACCTTGCGGGTCAACCAATTGGTCCCAGGTTGCCTATGTCATATTTCGCCCATGTCATATTTCTCACAATTTGAAAAGTTATTCATTTCAAAATTTCACTTAATACAAATGACAAATATAAGCACACTATGCCAAAATTTTAATAGGAATATCCTAGCCACCTACGATGGAATGTTAATTTTGTTATTTTTAAGTATTTTTCATTGCCAAACATAAAGATGTTATATATGGTTGAGGAGCATTTTTAACGGGGATTTTAAAAGTGCAAAAATTCAATATGGCGTCCATAGAAAAAACGAAACTTGACAATTGCCGCGCACAACATAGTAGGCCTAGACGACTTTTGACCGATTTTTCGGAACTACTCTATTTTCCTACACCTAATCTGATATTTTCATGACTGTAGTTCTTGTAATAAGTCAACTATTAGGGTTTTTCGAATATGCACTTTTTTGGTTTTCACCCTGCTGGTTTTCATTCATCAGCACGTTATCGATTTACAATATCATTAACTCGGATTATTTTTAAGCAGGCAATATGCAACTTTTCTTCCATTTAAGCGACCTTGTATCTCCAACGGTTTCTAATATCCCCATGTACATTATTTTAAACTGGACACTCTGTATAGGGCAGCAGGCCCCCTGGAATCATCTATGATACGTTTACATTTTCAGTGCATGACGGTTGGTCAAGATCTTCCAAGTATTCTTGTAAAAATGTAAACTAATGTTGGCTCAGATCTTCCAAATAACAAATTGCTACAAAACGCCTTTTTTTAGCCTGCTGCTTTGAAAAATTATAATTAAACATTGTATATCTCCGTCAAGCCATGCGCGTCTACTGGCGTGTATATAGGGAAATGGAAAAGTAAGTAATACCTAAAGCTACCTAAAGTAAAACGTTGCATGATTTTTTGGTCATAAAATGAGAAATGCGGTCCAAATAGCATCCCGGGTGACTAAAGAGCGAGACTACGGGGTCCAAATCCAACAGTTAGCTTGAACAATTAAAAACAAACTTCACTACCCTTTCATTTGCTAAATCAAGCCTAGAAGTTACATTGAGATGTTACGATGACAGCTACTATCGAGAAAAAGTATTGCAAAACCTAAAAAAAGACCTGCGTGAAAGGTATCTCTTCTTCTACGAAAACTAAAAAAAAACAAAAACAACCTTGTAAATAATAATAATAATAATAATAATAATAATAATAATAATAATAATAATAATAATAATAATAATAATAATAATAATAATAATAATAATAATAATAATAATAATAATAATAATAATAATAATAATAATAATAATAATAATAATAATACTAATAATAATAAAAATAGATGCATCTTCAATCAATATTGTTTTATTTAAAAATCGCGCCTAGCCTCGGCCTAATCTAGCCTCGCCTAACGCGAATCGCATTCAGCTGACGTCATTTTAGGTCGCATTCAGCTGACGTCATTAGTAATCTGCTGACGAACACACATGTCACGTAAGATGAGTTTTACGTGGCGACAGCTGACGTGGGGCCCAGCTGGACGCTTATTCTATAGGAAAGAGTGAAAGTGAAAGTGAGAATTGCTGGCCAATGGAATTCGTCAACAGAATTTTTGGACCAATCAAGGTTAACAAAATTCCCACTTTCACTTTCACTCTTTTCTATAGAATAAGCGTCCTGATTGTCACTGTACGACAAGTGACAGATCGCTCTGATAAGTGACAAGGGGACCCGACCAATGACCTAGAAAATATGGACATAGGCATCAAACGCCAATATTTTTATAAACGTTTTTTGGTCAGAAGGCACCTAAAGCCAACGGGTGGGGCTCCACACCCACCTCACGTATACTTCAAGGTCAAAGAGTCCCAGAACCCCGTGTTTACAAGCTACTAACAGGGTGCTTTAAAAAATTTCCAAAGTTGAAGCAATTCACTGCAATTATGATTTGAAGCATTCAATCTATAAGTATTTGTTCGACAAATTGGGCAATGAACTTTCTAATGTTTAAATTTGGACGTGAAAATAGAGTTCCAGCATCGGAAATCAGCGGTGACAATTCGCAACAAAATTAGATTTCAAATAATTCCGATAGCCCGCAGTAAGCTAATTCGGTTTAGCAGGGCATTTTGATTGCTGTTTACTATTGACGATTGCGGTTAAACAATACACGAAATTAAAGTACAAATATTATACACAAACATTAACGTTAATTACCGCAAATTTTAATGTAACTGCTTAGTTTTGTAGCAGCGGTTTTTAAAGGTTAAAAGTTGTGGGAAATTTTGCTGTTATCACTTGAGCCAATACCAAACCCCAGTCCAAAATCAGGAAACCGTGGACATTTCACTCAAATCTCCAATTTTATCCGGGGTTGTTATTTGAACGGAGTGCCAATAAAAATGAAACGCGCACTAGGCTAGCTCTAAGCTAAGATAAAGGTTGAACCTCCAGGTTTTTAGGGCAGTTCCGGCACTTACCAGGTCCTTTCATTTCCTCTCCCGGCTCTAATTCTGCCATGAGAGAAAATATATCGCTTTATAATCCCACAGTTTTCGTGCGGATGGCAGCGTACATTCCCGAGAGAAATGGGAATTAAGTTTTGCTTATATACTTTTTGCACCTACGGATTGTGTCAAATGAATCACGCGGTCTCAGGAAAGCTAAATTGTATGCGCATTTTCTGTCAGGAGAAGTTCATTTCCTCTTAAGCCAGATAAACCTGAGGTTTAACTGGATTAGAGTGCACAGTCGATTTTTCACCCCGCCAAGTGGGGAACGGCTCAAAGGAGAATAATATCGCTTTTAGAGGAAAATGGCTTCGAACATGTGTTTTAATGCGAATCGTAAGGGAGACGCACGCACCCTTCGACAGTTAAGTATTTCTTCGCCCCGTATATTTACTGGTGCAGGGCACAAAGGCTCTAAGGAACGGCTGAAAAATACACAAAAACAGATTGAAAGTTCCCTCGGTCGAATTGGACAGAAGAAACTCCCCCGGCCTATTAAAAATGTATTCAAAGAAATTCATTTAACTGGCGAAGCATTTAAGTCAAGAGCAAATACCCGGATGAAAACAATTCTGAAACGGGCTCAAAGGAGAAGAGGAATTAGTAAAAACACAATCGTTGTTTTCGCCGTTCCTAATTTAAGCCTTTTTTAATGTTCTGGGGACAATCGAAAAGTTTTTATTAAGCAGGATTTTTTTTTATTAGGTTCTAGACGAACTAGACCGTTCCTGCCGATTTTTTTTGGACTTTACCTGCCGCTCGTGGCCGGCAGGTAAAGTGACAGCAACCAATTTCAAAGAGCTATTCATCAAGTCAAGTAGCTTGATAATTTTGTGGTATACTTGACTTACTATCTAAAGTATTTTCCGGGCTTTGAAACCGTGGTCTAATGAACTTTCTTTCTGATATTTCGTGCTGCAACAGATATTATCAAAGGCGACAATGGGCAAAGTGATCTCCCGTGCTTACCAACGTTGACTGATTCGACTGTGGTGAGCTCCGTGGTATTTATTCCCCCGCCTTCGCGCTGCATTGGAGGGACTGGGGTGGGGGTAATGGTGGCGCGGGGTTTCGGAGCATTTGAAGTATGTCGTAGAACTCGCTTCCAGTCTGCATTTAGAAACGTAATTTACTCCTTTCTGTTGAAATTGTTGTCGTGTTTGAAGATCTCAATGGCGTCTCTGATGAGTCTCGCCTTATCTATTTTTTGGTAAAGTAGATCTTTTTAATTGATTTTAGTCCTAATTCTTACCTGGACTTCTCTAGAGACTCCAAAAACGCATTTTTAGATGCTTTGTTACATGTTTTAACATATCTTCTTTTGATCCTAATTCTAATGTCCAGAAACATTTAGGCCAGGTTGTACAAGTCACCCTCAAAGTCGGGTTCAGCTAAACTCTACTAGGAAATGATCCACTTTATCTAAAAATATAAATTAGATAAGGCGAGACTCACGAGAGATGCCATTGAGATCTTTAAACACGACAACGATTTCAACAGGAAGGAGTAAATTACTTTTCTAAATGCAGACTGGAAGCGACTTCTACGACATACTTCAAGTGCGCCGAAACCCCGCGCCAGTCGAGCCTTAGATTGCCTTTTTTGTCACTTTAAGTAATTTTTCACCGATTTTGGCCTTAATTTTAGCCTGGCAGTCTCAAAAAACCTCAAAATTTGTATTTTGACATGAAATGGGTCATTTTTAATCAAAATTAGTCCTATATTCTAACCCGGATTTCTCTAAAAACTCCAAATTTGCACTTTTAGACGCCCTGTGTACATTTTTAACCAATTTTGGCCATAACCTCAATTTGAATTTCTCCAAACCCTCCAAGTTTGTATTTTTGTACTTTTTGAGTATTGCTTCACTGATCTTGTCCTTAATCCTGGCATTTAAAAATAATACTTTTTTAGATAAAGTCGAGTATATAAAGATTGTATTCTTATACATTTTGATTAATTTTTCACTTATATTGACCTTAATCCCAATCTGACTTTTTTAAAAAACATCGAAATTTACTTTATTAATCCTAACCAGAACTTTTTTATAAACTTTTAGTTTGCATTTTTAGACGCTTCTTGCTCTTTTAGTTGAAAAGAGTAAATTTTATATAACTTTGTCCTATATCCTTAGCCAGATTTCTGCAAAAACTCCAAATTCGCACTTTTAGACGACTTGTGTCAATTTTTGACCCATTTTGGCCATAATCTCAATTTGAATTTTTCCAAATCCTCCAAATTTGTATTTTTGTACTTTTTGATTAATTTTTCAGTGATCTTGTCCTTAATCCTAACCTGATATTTAAAAAAAAAACTTTTTTAGATAAAGTCGATCGTGTTTTAACGGTTTTAGTCCTAATCTTAAACTGAACTTTTCCATAAACTTTTAATTTGCTCTTTAAACGCTTTGTGTAAGTTTTTAACCCATTTTGGCCTTAATCTCAAGTTGAATTTCTACAAGTTCTCCATGTTTGTGTTTTTATGCATTTTTAGTAATTTTTCACTGATTTTATCCTTAATTCAATTCTAGCCTGACTTTAAAAAAAAACATCGAAATATAGAAACCTTTTTTAGATAAAGTCGGTCGTTTTGAATCGATTTTAGTCCTAACCCTAACCCGAACTTTTCCATAAACTTTTAGTTTGCATGTTTAGAAGCTTTTAACTTTTTTAGATGAAATGGGCCATTTTTAATCGACTTTAGTCTTATATTCTAACCCTGATTTCTCAAAAAACTCAAAATTTTTACTTATAGACGCCCTGTGTATATGTTAAAGCAATTTTGGCCTCAATCTCAATTCGAAATTCTCCAAATCCTACAAGTTTGCATTTTTATAAATTTTGAGTAATTTTTCACTGATTCTGGTCTTAATACCAGCCTGACTTATTTAAAAAAACATCGCAATTTACTGTTTTAGGTAGGGCAGGACGTTTTTAAACGCTTCTAGTTCTAATCCTAACCTGAACTTTTCCATAAACTTTTAGTTTGCAATTTAGAAGCTTTTTGCTTTTTTAGAGGAAATGGGCCATTTTGAATCGACTTTAGCCCTATATTCTAACCCTGATTTATCAAAAAACTCAAAGATTGCACTTTTAGACGCCCTGTGTTTATTTTTAACCAATTTTGGCCATAATTTCAATTTGAAATTTTCAAAATCCTCCAAGTTTTACGTAAAGTCAGTCGCTTTTAATCGATTCTTGTCCTAATCCTAACCAGAAATTTTTCATAAAAACATTTTCATTGAAACTTTTAGTTTGCATTTTTAGGCGCTTCTTCCTTTTTTAGTTGAAATGAGTCAATTTTATATAACTTTGTCCTATAGCCTAACCCAGAATTCTCCAAAAACTCCAAATTTTTAGCTTTAGACGATTTTTGTCAATTTTTAACCCATTTTGGCCATAATCTCAATTTGAATTTTTCCAAATCCTCTAAGTTTATATTTTTGTACTTTTTGAGTATTTTTTCACTGCTCTTGTCCTTAATCCTAACCTGGCATTTAAAAATAATACTTTTTTAGATAAAGTCGATCGTGTTTTAACGATTTTAGTCCTAATCTTAACCTAAACTTTGCCATGAACTTTTAGTTTGCTCTTTAAACGCTTTGTGTGAATTTTTAACCCATTTTTGGTCTTAATCTCAAGTTGGAATTCTCCAAATTCTCCATTTTTATGTTTTTATACATTTTTAGTAATTTTTCACTGATTTTATCCTTAATTTTATCCTGACTTTAAAAAAAAAAAATAGAAATATAGATACCTTTTTTAGATAAAGTCGGTCGTTTTTAATCGATTTTGGTCCTATTCTTAACACGAACTTTTTCATAAAGATAAATATTAATAATTTTATTTTGCATTTTTCGAAGCATCTTGCTTTTCTAGATAAAATGGGCCATTTCTAATCGGCTTTAGTCCTATATTCTAACCCGGATTTCTCCAAAAAACTCAAAATTCTCACTTTTAGACGCCCTGTGTACATTTTTAACCAATTTTGGCCATAATCTCAATTTGAAATTTTCCAAATCCTCCAAGTTTGTATTTTTATATATTTTGAGTAATTTTTCAATTATTTAGGCCTTAATCCCAAGCTGACATAAAAAAAAACATCGAAATTTACTGTTTTAAGTAGAGACGATCGTTTTTAAACGCTTTTAGTCCTAATCCTAACCTGAACTTTTCCATAAACTTTTAGTTTGCATTTTTAGAAGCTTTTTGCTTTTCTAGATAAAATGGGCCATTTTTAATCGGCTTTAGTCCTATATTCTAACCCGGATTTCTCCAAAAACTCAAAATTTTCACTTATAGTCGCTCTGTGTACATTTTGAACCAATTTTGACCATAATCTCAATTTGAAATTTTCCAAATCCTCCAAGTTTGTACTTTTATACATTTTGAGTAATTTTTACTTCTTTAGGCCTTAATCCCAAGCTGGCATATTAAAAAAAAACATCGAAATTTACTGTTTTATGTAGAGACGATCATTTTTAAACGCTTTTAGTCCTAATTCTAACCTGAACTTTTCCATAAACTTTTAGTTTGCATTTTTAGAAGCTTTTTGGTTTTTTAGATGAAATGGTCCATTTTTAATCGACTTTAGCCCTATATTCTAACCCGGATTTCTGAAAAAACTCAAAATTTTCACTTTTAGACGCCCTGTGTACATTTTTAACCAATTTTGACAAAATAATCTCAATTTGAAATTCTCCAAATCCTCCAAGTTTGCATTTTTATACGTTTTGAGTAACTTTTCACTTCTTCAATTTTTTAATCCCAGCCTGACGTACTAAAAAAAAAACATCGCAATTTACTGTTTTAAGTAGAGTCAGTTGTTTTTAAATGCTTTTGGTCCTAATCCTAACCTGAACTGTTCCATAATCTTTTAGTTTGCAATTTAGAAGCTTTTTGCTTTTTTAGAGGAAATGGGCAATTTTTAATCGACTTTAGCCCTATATTCTAACCCTGATTTATCCAAAAACTCAAAACTTGTACTTTTAGACGCCCTGTGTTCATTTTTAACCAATTTTGGCCATAATTTCAATTTGAAATTCTCAAAATCCTCCAAGTTAGTATTTTTATACATTTTGAGTAACTTTTCACTTCTTTTGGCCTTCATCCCACTTATTTACTTACACGAAATTTAGTTTTTTAGGTAAAGTCAGACGCTTTTAATCGATTTTAGTCTTAATCCTAACAGACCTTTTTCATAAACTTTTAGTTTGCATTTTTAGACGCTTCTTGCTTTTTTAGTTGAAATCAGTCAATTTTATATAACTTTGTCCTATATCCTAAACCCAGATTTCTCTAAAAACTCCAAATTTGCACTTTTAGACGATTTGTGTCAATTTTTAACCCATATTGGCCATAATCTCAATTTGAATTTCTCCAAATCCTACAAGCTTGTATTTTTGTACTTTTTGAGTCATTTTTTGCTGATCTCGTCCTTTATCGTAGCATAACATTTAAAAAAAATACTTTTATAGATAAAGTCGAACATGTTTTAACGATTTTAGAAGCTTTTTGCTTTATTAGATGAAATGGCCATTTTTAATCGACTTTAGTCCTAGATTCTAAACCTGATTTCTCAAAAAACTCAAAATTTGCACTTTTAGATGCCTACAGTATTTTCTTTTTACCAATTTTGTCTATAATCTCAATTTGAAATTCTCCAAATCCTCCAAGTTTGTATTTTTATACATTTTGAATAATTTTTCACCGACACTGGCCTTCATCCCAGCCACACTTATTAAAAAAAACATCGCAATTTACTGTTTTAGGTAGAGTCGGTCGTTTTTAAACGCTTTTAGTCCTAATCCTAGCCTGAACTTTTCCATAAACTTGAGTTTAAATTTTTTGACGTTTTTTGCTTTTTTAGATGAAATGGGTAATTTTTAATTGACTTTTTTATTCCTATATTCTTACCCTGATTTCTCCAAAAACTCCAAATTTGCACTTTTAGACGCTTTGGGTAAATTTTTAACCCATTTTGGCCATAATCTCAATTTGAGTTTCTCCAAACCATCCAAGTTTGTATTTTCATACATCTTGATTCATTTTTCACTTATTTTGGCCTTAATCCAGGTCTGACTTTTTTAAAAAACATCAAAATTTACTTTTTTAGGTAAAGTCGGTAGTTTTTAATCCATTTTAGTCCTAATCCTAACCTGAACTTTTCCATCAACTTTGTTATTGCATTCTTAAACGTTTTTTACATGCTCTTTTACATGAAACGGGTAACTTTTAATTGGCTTTTGTCCTATATTCTAACCCGAATTTCTCCAAGAAATCCTAATTTGCACTTTTAGACACTTTGGGTAAATTTTTAACCCACTTGGCCCCTAATCTCAATTTGAGTTTCTCCAAACCATCCATGTTTGTATTTTTATACATTTTGATTCATTTTTCACTTATTTTGGCCTCAATCCCAGTCTGATTTTATTGGAAACATTGAAATTTACTTTTTTAGGTAAAGTCAATCGTTTTAATTCGATTCTAGTCCTCATCCTAATCTGAACTTTCCATAGACTTGAGTTTGCATGTTTAGGCGTTTTTTCCTTTTTTGGAGGAAATGGGTAAATTTTAATTGACTTTAGTCCTATATTCTAACCCGGATTTCTCCAAAAACTCCAAGTTTGCACTTTTAGATTCCTCGTGTAAATTTTTAAATCATTTTGGCCACCCAAGTTTGTATTTTTACACAACTTGAGTAATTTTTCACTGAGTTTGGTCTTAATCGCATTCTGACTTAAAAAAAAACGTTTAAATTTGCTTTTTTAGGTGCAGTCGGTCATTTTTAATCCATTTTAGATCTAAGCCTAACCTGAACTTTTCCATAAACTTGAGTTTGCATTTTTAAAGTTTTTTTACTTTTTTAGATGAAATGGGTAATTTTCAATTTTAATCCATTTTGGCCATTCTCAATTTAAAGTTATCCCTCCAAATTTATATTTTTTTAAATTTTGGCTTTAATCCTAGCCTAACTATTTTTAAAAAATATCGAAATTTACTTACTTAGATAAAGTCGGTCGTTTTTAATCGATTTTAGTCCTATTCCTTATATGAACGTTCAATAAACTTTTAGTCTACACTTTTTTTGCTTTTTTACGTAAAGTGGGTCATTTTTATTCGACTTTAGTCCTACATTCTAACACGGATTTCTCCAAATACTTCAAATTTTCACTTTTAGACGCTTTGGGTAAAATTTTAACCTCTTTTGGCCATAAACTCAACTTGAATTTCTCCAAACTCTTCAAGTGTGCATTTTTAAACATTTTGAGTCATTTTTCACTGAGTTTGGCCGTAATCCTAGCCTGACTTTTGTAAAAAAACCTCAAAATTATTTTTTTAAGTAAAGTCAGTCGTTTTTAAACGGTTTTAATCCTAATCCTAACCTGAACTTTTCCGTAAACGTTTAGTTTGCATTTTTTGACGCTTTTCGTTTTTTAGGTGAAATTTGTCATTTTTAATCCAGTTTAGTCCTATATACAAACCCGGATTTCTCCAACAACTCCAAATTTGCTCCTTTAGATGATTTGGGTTAATTTTTGACCTATTTTGGCCACATTCTCAATTTGAATTTCTCAATATGAATTTGAATCTCGATTTGAATTGAACACTGTTCTTTTAGGTGCTCTGTGTAATTTTTTAACCACTAGTGACCCTAACCCTAACCTGACTGTGTTTGTTAGGGTCAGGGTGTTTGATAGTTTTGAGTAATTTTTTATTAAATTTGGCCATAATCTTAATTTGATTTTTTTTCAAAATCTCCAAATTTGTATTTTTAAAAATTTTTGAGTTATTTTTCACTGATTTTGGCCTTAGTCCTAGCCTAACTGTTTTAAAAAAATAACGAAATTTATTGTTTTAGATAAAGTCAGTCGTTCTTAATCGATTTTAGTCTTATTCCTTACCTGAACTTTCTATTAACTTTTACTTTACACGTTTAGACGTTTTTCGCTTTTTTTACACGAATTGGGAAACTTTTAATCGACTTTAGTCCTACATTGTAACACGGATTTCTCCAAAAACTTCACTTTTAGATGCTTTGGGTAAAATTTTAACCTATTTTGGCCACAAGCTCAACTTGAGTTTCTCCAAGCCCTCCAAGTTCGTATTTTTATATATTTTGAGTCATTTTTTACTGAGTTTGGTTTTAATCCTAGCCTGACATTTTAAAAAACTTCGAAATTAACTAGTTTAGGTAAAGTCGGTCGTCTTTAAACAATTTTGATCCTAATCCTAACCTGAACTTTACCATAAACTTTTAGTTTGCATTTTTAGGCGCTTTGAATAATTTCTAACCGACTTTGGCTGTAATCTTAATCTGAATTTCTCCAAACCTTTCAAATTTGTATTTTTACATACTTTCGAGCCATTTTTGCGGATTTTGGCTAAAGTATATTAATGGTATTCTAGTCCTAATTCTAACCTGAATTTCCCCAGAGGCCCTTTGTGTCATTTTTTAGCCGATTTTGACCCTAATTCTAACCTGAATATTCCCAAGAGCTTTTGATATGCTTTCTTAAAAATCACTCGAATGATCATTCGATTATTTCGATTCATTCACTGCACTTTCAATCACCAAGTTAGTGATTATAACTTAGTCTAGCTGTAGGGCTATTCAGATTGTGTATCTTTCACTTTAGTTTCTTTTTATGAAATCATCTCGGACCTACTCTTCTAATTCTAGGGCCTCAATTGAAAAATTACAACTCTTTATAATCAAATTCGTCTAAAAGCTTATCAAAAGCAAATTTAAAAATAGGAATTTCGTGTTCATTATCTGAAGTTTTGGTAATATAATGCTGATGGTATCTTCGTCCCAAGAGCATCACACCGCTTTTAATCTCAGTTACGTCCATCTGTCGCCCCAATAACCGACTGGAAAAGACGGTCGCGAATTTATTTGAATCAGACCGGCTCATCTCTTGGAGAACTTCCGTTATTATTACTGTGGCAAGTTTTAATGAGACTGTCACAATATTTTGACCAAAGTCGTCGGTTCGGAAGTTGCAACTTCCTCGAACCAGTTGGGACTTCTCAATGCATCGACAGGCCATTGTCTAAAGGGGAACTAATACAAGACTTGCTTCTCTGAGGCTACTAATATCGCAAGGCGATTTGCTTGAGACCAAGATAGATTTGTTAGACTAATCCCTGACTCAGCTCTGATTTATATGAGTATGGGCCTCTTCGGGCGTTGATCGATTTACATCCCGATTGATTGATCGATGCAACGATCACTTAAGCACTACATGGAAGCGCTGCTTTGTGAATACTAAATTGAATTGGAGATTTCCATATTATATACATTTTGTCGGGGAGTAAATAAGTGGAGAAACATAATCCCGAGGCATGCTTTTAGGGTTTCATCAATTGGATCACATCTCTCTATATGAACACGTGTTGGGAATGGCTGAACGTTCGAAAACACCCTGCGTAGCTGATTGACGATAAACAAAGACAAATCTCTGTAGTTTTATCTTTACGTAGTGGCTTTCTAACGAAACAAGACCTTTATGGCCACGCACCCTTGATATTAAAGCCCTGAAATGTCAACTATGGGATAATTTTTTTCTGCACCCCTGCGGACTTACGTCCCATAAGGCGTCAAGTTGGAGTTTTGAGGCAATTTCTTGAGGGGGGGCGACCAGGGGATTTATTCATTTCTCCATACAAGCAGGTCATTGCGTCTGTTGTTAGCTTGAAAAATTTCCTTGTGCAAGAAAAGTAAAAAAAAATATATTATACTAATAAGGTGAAACGCCAAAAAATTATTTAACAAGGTCGTAGAGGGTTAGACATCCCTACTAATGATCAACAAAAAAGACTCAAAGTCAAAGCTTCAGATTGTTGCACAACATGACGATGGCTACATGTTTCGCCCTTTTAACCTAATTTAAAAAACTAAATTACGGTGCATAAATGACAAAGGTGACCAAAAATTGACAAAGAAGAGGTATTCCTTTTTTTTGCGAATTCCACCTTTGAACTTCTATAACTTAAGATAAATTCCAGACTGATTTGATCTGTGACTTTAAAGGGTTTTTTCTTTTCTTGTTGTCCTCTTTCAGATAGAGCAGTCCCACTGGTTTAGTAATGTTGGAGATAGGTCTTAGGTATGGCTATAGGTCTTGTTTCAGTAACAGTGAAGCCTCGACTAGAACTTTTCAACTCCATTGAAAGATGACTTAAAAAAATGCCTCTCTCAGAAACAATACTAAATAAACAAAAACGGAAGAGCGGTGAGATTGCGGGAAAAGGCGACATCCACCAGCGCATTATATTTAATACTGCATGACAGATGGCTTTCGGTTCGAGAAGCAGCCCATATTGCTCTGTACCTCGTAGGTTATCGAATACAGAACGAAGCGTAAAGAGTAGGTAGTCACCAATTTAGGTTTAGGTGGTCACCAAACCAAACGTTCTGAAAATGACACCACATTTTCAGCTTGAGGAGTAGCGGGGGAGATCGAATTTAGTTATCCGTATTTTTTACAAACAAATCAACAAAATCTGATAAAAATATACCAAAACCTGGGAATCGACCCAGGAAAATAATACTTTTCAATTTTCGAAAGCCACGATTCTCATTTAGGAAAAGTGTGTTTAAATTTTGCTTTCCTGTATCAACTGTACCTGTTTCATGTACCAATGCCCAATTCATGGTCAGCCTAAAACCACTAGGAAATGACATTGTTAGACAAAATTTAGAAAATATTTTATTATTTCCAAAATCTTAATTCCTACGATCCCTATTTTGAGTGTTTAAATTTTGCTTTCCTGTTCCAACAATGCTCATTTAATGGTCAGCTTAAAACCACTAGAAAATAACATTATTAGATAAAATTTAGGAAATATTTTATTATTTACAAAATCTTAATTCCCACGACTCCTATTTCGGAAATGTATGTTTAAATTTTGCTTTCCTGTTCCAACAATGCTCATTTAATGGTCAGCCTAAAACCACTAGAAAATGACATTGATAGACAAAATTTAGAAAATATTTTATTATTTCCAAAATCTAAATTCCCACGATTCCTATTTAGGAAATGTGTGTTTACATTTTGCTTTCCTGTACCAAAAATGCTTAATTAATTGTCAGCCTAAAACCAGTAGGAAATAACATTGTTAGACAAAATTTAGGAAATATTTTATTATCTCCAAAATCTTAATTCCCACACTCCCTTTTTATGAAATGTATGTTTAAATTTTGCTTTCCTGTACGAACAATGCTCAATTAATGGCCAGCCTAAAACTACTAGGAAATGATATTGTTAGAAAAATCTTAGGAAATATTTTATTATTTCCATAATCTTAATTCCCGCGAACCCCATTTAGGAAATGTGTGTTTAAATTTTGCTTTCCTGTTCCATGATGAACAATGCTCATTTAATGGTCAGGTTAAAACCACTAGAAAATGACATTGTTAGATAAAATTTAGGAAATATTTTATTATTTCCAAAATCTTAATTCCCACGACTCCTATTTAGGAAATGTATGTTCAAATTTTGCTTTCCTGTACCAACAACGCTCAATTAATGGTCAGCCTAAAACAACTAGGAAATGATCCTAACACTACTAGGAAATGATATTGTCAGAAAAAATTTAGAAAGTATTTTATTATTTACAAAATCTTTATTCCCACGATCCCTCTTTAGAAAATGTGTGTTTAAATTTAACTTTTATGCATCAACTGTACCTGTTTCATGTACCAATGCTCAATTAACGTTGTCAGACAAAATTTAGAAAATATTTTATTATTTCTAAAATTTTAATTTCCACGATTCTCATTTTGGAATGTCATATTTCCAAAATCTTAATTTCCACGATTCGCATTTAGGAAATGTGTGTTTAAGTTTTGCTATCCTGTACCAGCAATGCCCAATCAATGGTCAGTCTAAAACCACTGGCAAATGATATTGTTAGAAAAAATTTAGGAAATATTTTAGTATTTCCAAAGTCTTAATTCCCATGATCCCTATTTAGGAAATGTGTGTTTAAATTTTGCTTTCCTGTTCCAACATTGCTCATTTAGTGGTCAGCCTAAAACCACTAGAAAATGTCATTGTTAGGCAGAATTTAGGAAATAATTTATTTTTTCTAAAATCTAATTTCCCTCGATTCCTATTTAGAAAATGTGTGTTTATATTTTGCTTTCCTCTTTCAAAAATGCTCAATTAATTGTCAGCCTAAAACCACTAGGAAATAACATTGTTAGACAAAATTTAGGAAATATTTTATTTTTTCCAAAATCTAAACTCCCACGATTCCTATTTAAGAAATGTGTTTTTAAATTTTGCTTTCCTGGACCAACAATACTCAATTAATGGTCAGCCTAAAACGACTGGGAAATGACACTGATAGACTAAATTTAAAAAATATCTTATTATTTTTAAAATCTAAATTCACACGATTCCTATTTAGGAAATGTGTGTTTAAATTTTGCTTTCCTGTACCAAAAATGCTCAATTAATTGTCAACCTAAAACCACTAGAAAATGACATTGTTAGAAAAAATTTAGGAAATATTTTATTATTTTTAAAATCTTAATTCCCGCGGCTCCTATTTAGGAACTGTATGTTCAAATTTTGCTGTCCTTACCAACAATGCTCATTTAATGGTCAGCTTAAAACCACTAGAAAATGACATTGTTAGATAAAATTTAGGAAATATTTTATTATTTCCAAAATCTAAATTCCCACGATTCGTATTTAGGAAATGTGTGTTTAAATTTTGCTTTCCTGTACCAAAAATGCTCAATTAATTGTCAGCCTAAAACCACTAGGAAATAACATTGTTAGATTAAATTTAGAAAATATTTTATTATTTCCAAAGTCTTAATTCCCATTATCCCTATTTAGGAAATGTGTGTTTAAATTTTGCTTTCCTGTTCCAACTATGCTCATTTAGTGGTCAGAATAAAACCACTAGAAAATGACATTGTTAGGCAGAATTTAGGAAATATTTTATTATTTCCAAAATCTAATTTCCCTCGATTTCTATTTAGAAAATGTGTGTTTACATTTTGCTTTCCTAAAATCTTGCTAAAAATCTTGCTCCTAAAAACTACATTGTTAGACAAAATTTAGGAAACACTTTCTTATTTCCCAAATCTACATTTCCACGATTCCCATTTAGGAAATCTGTTTAAATTTTGCTTCCCTGTACCAACAGTACTCAATTAATGGTCAACCTAAAACCACTAGAAAATTACATTGTTAGACAAAATGTAGGTAACACTTTATTATTTCCAAAATCTAAATTCCCACGATTTCTATTTAGAAAATGTGTGTTTAAATTTTGCTTTTGTTTACCAACAATGCTCAATTAATGGTCAGCCTAAAACTAAGTAGGATTATGTGTTTAAATTTTGCTTTCTTGTACCAACAATGCTCAATTAATGATCAGCCTAAAACGACTAGAAAATGACATTGTTAGACAAAATTTAGGAAATATTTTATTATTTTCAAAATTTAATTCACACGATTGCTATTTAGGAAATGTGTTTATACATTTTGATTTCTTGTACCAATAATGCTCAATTAATTGTCGGCCTAAAACTACTAGGAAATGACATTGCTAGAAAAAGTTTAGGAAATATTTTATTATTTCTAACATCTTAATTCCCACGATTTTCATTTAGGAAATGTGTGTTTGAATTTTTGCTTCCTTGTACCAACTGTACAGGGTATCCCATTTTCGGCACTTTTGAGGGGTATCTCCCTTATTTTTAAAGATAGAGGGTTGCGGTTTTCTCGACAGTGTGCTACTTTTTTGTGAAACTAAAGATGGCGCCAGCAGAATTTTTATAGCCCTTTTGGTTTTTGAGATACAGGGTGGAATTGAAAAGTATCGCTTTTGAGGCACCCCCCGCATCACAGTTATCTTTAAACTTATCCAAGAAGTTAAAACGCAATCTTAAATAATTTTTTCCGTAGAATCCAATGGCGTAGTCAGTTCTTTCCTAGCAACTTCAGTTTTTGAGTTACGAAGCAAATATATGTTTTTTTAAATGGAACACTCTGTATATTATTTTTCTAGTTTATTAGTCATAATGTGGGCTTTCCAAAAATATATAATTGTATGCAAATATTTTCAAAACAAAGCTCAGAATTTAAGATTTTCTTAAATTTTTATTTTTGTCCAATTCGTAAGTAGTAGGCTATGGCTAAAATATTATTAGGAACAAAATCGATGTAAGTAATAATTATTCTAATTTATAACATCTTCAAATTTAATACAAAAAATCTTTTTTAAATCTCAGTATCTCAGTTATTAGTTATTTATTACAGCATTCAACATAATTAAGTAAACAGTTTTTAAAGGTGGTTTTCAAAATGACGGCCATTTTCCTGTATGCAAAATTGGCACATTTTCGTTATTCTTCTAATCGCGTTAAAAAGAATCATAGGCCTTCTTTGCAAATTTTGGAAAGTTAAATTGATTGCCGCAAGAAGCTCCGCTCGAGACTGATACTGTGTTTTATAGACTTCATTTTGCATAAAACCCCATAAAAAAAAATCCAAAATTGAAAGATCGGGAGATCGAGGGGGCCACCTTACAGGTCCGTAGGTACCAATCTACCTTTGAGGAAAGTTATCGTCTAAAAATTCCCTTAAAAGGGCAGAGTTGTGGCTTGGGGCACCATCTTGTTGAAAAAAAACGGCATTATAAAGGGCCAAGGGAACATTTTCCATCAGTTCTGGAATAACTTCCTCAAGAATTTCTCGGTAACGATGCGCTGTCAGACCTCCTTCAATAATTCTGTAGACTATGCGTCTTCCAAAAATGAAACACGAGACTCCAACCCCAAAACGTCCTTGTTGTGCCCTCTCAAAAGTTAAATGGTGATTTTCTGTGGACCAATGTCTAGTATTATGGCGATTAAAAATTGCCGCACTTGAAAAATAACATTCATCGGACCAAATAACGAGTCTGCCAAAAGATTCATCAGTATGGATTTGTTGTAAATACCATTGGCAAAACAACATTCTGCGCTCGGCATCGCCAGGGTGTAAACGTTGAACTATGTGGAATTCATAGGGGTGATACCTATATTTTTTCAAAATTCTCTGAGCATCAGACTTGGATACACCAGTTGCTTCCTCTATATGCTTGCAAGAAGATGAAGGCTTTGCTTCTACATAACCCAATACGTTTATCTCTTTTCTCTCTCTATCTTGTTTGGAGTATGAATTAGGCCTGGGCTGGACAAATGATCCGTGCTCTACTAGATTTGATTTAATTCGGGCAAATATGTCTGGGAAAGGTTGCCTTCTCTCTGGATATCTAATAATAGCAAAAACGACCCCTAAGATGGTATCCTAACCATAGCGTGCAAAATACTTTACCTTTGGAAATATACTTCCGAAGCTTCTTGGGGATTTTCATTAGATTGTATAAAACAAACCAACATATCATACTTCTCATAATTTTCGTAAACCGCCATTATTGTAACAAAATTAATTTAATTAGCAGCTAAATAGTAAAATAGAAACACCAAAACAACAAGCATATTACTAATAAAAACAAAGAGTGACAAAACCACAAAGTTTTTGACATATTGCCTTTTGTTTCAAATAAGCTAGCCATCTAGCCATAGCCTACTACCAACGAATTGGACAAAAATGAAAATTTAAGAAAATCTTAAATTCTGAGCTTCGTTTTGAAAACAATTGCATACAATTATATATTTTTGGAAATCCCACATTATGACTAATAAAATAAAAAGATAATATACGGGGTGTTCCATTTAAAAAAACATATATTTGCTTCGTAACTCAAAAACTGAAGTTGCTAGGAAAGAACTAACAACGCCACTGGATTCCACGGAAAAAATTGTTTAAGAATGCGTTTTAACTTCTTCGATAAGTTTAAACATAACTGTAATACGGGGGGTGCCTCAAAAGCGATACTTTTCAATTCCACCCTGTATCTCAAAAACCAAAAGGGCTATAAAAATTCTGCTGGCGCCATCTTTAGTTTCACAAAAAAGTAGCACACTGTCGTGAAAACCGCAACCCTCTATCTTTAAAAATAAGGGAGATACCCCTCAAAAGTGCCGAAAATGGGATACCCTGTACTTGTTTCATGTACCAAGGCTCAATAAATAGTCAGCCTAAAACCACTAGGAAATGACATTGTTAGGCAAAATTTAGGAAATATTTTATTATTTCCAAAATCTAGATTCCCTCGATTCCTATTTAGGAAATGAGTGTTTAAATTTTGTTTCCTGTACGAAAAATGCTCAATTAATGGTCAGCCTAAAACCACTAAAAAATGACATTGTTAGACAAGATTTAGGTAATACTTTATTATTTCCAAAATCTAAATTCCCACGATTTCTATTTAGGAAATGTGTGTATAAGTTTTGTTTCCTGTACCAACAATGCTCAATTATTGGTCAACTTAAAACCAGTAGGAAATGACATTGTTACACAAAATTTAGGAAATATTTTATTATTTCCAAAATCTAAATTCTCACGAATCCTATTTAGGAAATGTGTGTTTAAATTTTGCTTTCCTGTACCAACTTATGCTTTATTAATAGTCAACCTAAAACCACTAGGAAATGATATTGTTAGACACAATTCCACTAAAATATTTTACTATTTGCAAAATCTAAATTCTCACGATTCCTATTTAGGAAATGTGTTTAAATTTCGCTTTTCTGTACCAACAATGCTCAATTAAGGGTCAGCCTAAAGCCACTACGAAATGACATTGTTAGATAAAATTTAGGAAATATTTCATTAACAATAGTCAATTAATATCCAGTCTAAAACCACTAGTAAATGACATTGTTAGAAAAAAATTAGGAAATATTTTATTATTTCCAATACCTTAATTTCCACGGATTTCATTTAGGAAATGTGTGTTTAAATATTGCTTTCCTGTTCCAACTGTATCTGTTTCATGTACCAAGGCTCAATAAATGGTCAGCCTAAAACCACTAGAAAATGACATTGTTAGTCAAAATTTAGAAAATATTTTATTATTTTCAAAATCTAAAAATATTTACGAAATGTGTGTTTAAATTTTGCTTTCCTGTACCAACTTTAACTGTTTCATGTACCAAGAGTCAATAAATTCTCAGACTAAAACCCCTAGGAAATGACATTGTTAGAAAACATTTAGAAAACATTTTATTATTTTCAAAATCTAAATTTCCACGATTGCTATTTAGGAAATGTGTGTTTAAATTTTGCTTTCCTCTATCAACAATGCTCAATTAATTGTCAGCTTAAAAACACTAGAAAATGACATTGTTAGACATAATTTAAGAAATACTTAATTATTTCTAAAAAAAAATCACTCAGCGTGTGCCGAAAAGAGATAGGTACTAAAAAGAATAAGATTTCAAAGGTAACGAGATGCCAAAAATAAGTGAATGAGATATAGGCATGTCCAAAAATGTTTTACCAAAATGTCAAAAAATTTAGAAATCAAGGATCTTGATCAGATGATGAGTAGCCCTAGTAAACCTTATAAAAGATCTCTGCCACTTGACCCTCAACTTAGAAATTACGGACAACTCCTTAGTAAAATTGGTTGGATTCTCTGTTGGAACAAAGCCTATGTTACAAAAACAGCACTCTTTGTTATGTACTATCAATAGATTCTTATTATCCATCGTAAAATATACAAATATTTGCAATAATTGTGGAATTTACAAAAGCATTCGTAAACATAGTAATTATAAACAAGTTCTTACAACACAACACATTTTCTTCATTTATTTCTAAACTTTCCTTAAGGAAGCACTCTGATCTTTGTAATTAATAACTGGGAGTGTGATGAAATCAATTGAAGAAATTTTGTTTCTTTGCTTTGGGCTCTAATTACGTTATAACTTGGGTTCTTAAAAACGTACTTATTCCTGCTAAGTGAAATTTCCCTAAGATACCTTAAATTTATAATGTTATGCCGATTGAATGATTTTATAATTTTTTTATAAAACAATTAAGTCTTTGTAACAAAATTTTGCTTTTCCCACTCTATTCTTATAAATTTAAATTGGTTTCTATTTGCATACCATTTAGTGAAAAACCATAAAAAAACTGATTTAATAGAGTAAATGTCACAATAACCGCCTTTACAATTGTGCACTTTCCAACATTGACAATAGATTATTTTTCTAACTTGTAGTGTGGCTCGAGCAGATGCCCGATAAGTATCCATTGCAATTCAGTATGAAAAAAAAAATAATCTATCATCTCTTCATTACGACCTTACTATTTATTTTATATTATTCTTATTATGCAATATCTATTTTATTAATAGGTAGAATTAATTAGCAAAAATGCAATTACGTATCGATGATAGTGCCTAAAACCACTAGGAAATGACATTGTTAGGCAAAATTTAGGAAATATTTTATTATTTCCAAAATCTAGATTCCCTCGATTCCTATTTAGGAAATGAGTGTTTAAATTTTGTTTCCTGTACCAACAATGCTCAATTAATGGTCAACTTAAAACCACTAGGAAATGACATTGTTACACAAAATTTAGGAAATATTTTATTATTTCCAAAATCTAAATTCTCACGAATCCTATTTAGGAAATGTGTGTTTAAATTTTTCTTTCCTGTACCAACTTATGCTTTATTAATAGTCAACCTAAAACCACTAGGAAATGATATTGTTAGACAAAATTCCACTAAAATATTTTACTATTTGCAAAATCTAAATTCTCACGATTCCTATTTAGGAAATGTGTTTAAATTTCGCTTTTCTGTACCAACAATGCTCAATTAAGGGTCAGCCTAAAGCCACTACGAAATGACATTGTTAGATAAAATTTAGGAAATATTTCATTAACAATAGTCAATTAATATTCAGTCTAAAACCACTAGTAAATGACATTGATAGACAAAAATTAGGAAATATTTTATTATTTCCAATACCTTAATTCCCACGGATTTCATTTAGGAAATGTGTGTTTAAATATTGCTTTCCTGTACCAACTGTATCTGTTTCATGTACCAAGGCTCAATAAATGGTCAGCCTAAAACCACTAGAAAATGACATTGTTAGGCAAAATTTAGAAAATATTTTATTATTTTCAAAATCTAAAAATATTTAGGAAATGTGTGTTTAAATTTTGCTTTCCTGTACCAACTTTACCTGTTTCATGTACCAAGAGTCAATAAATGCTCAGACTAAAACCCCTAGGAAATGACATTGTTAGAAAACATTTAGGAAACATTTTATTATTTTCAAAATCTAAATTTCCACGATTCCTATTTAGGAAATGTGTGTTTAAATTTTGCTTTCTTCTATCAACATTGCTCAATTAATTGTCAGCTTAAAAACACTAGAAAATGACATTGTTAGACATAATTTAAGAAATACTTAATTATTTCTAAAATTTTTATTTCCACGATTCTCATTTAGGAATGTCATATTTCCAAAATCTTAATTCCCACAATTCTCATTTAGGAAATGTTTGTTTAAATTTTGCTTTCCTGTACCAACAATGCTCAATTAATGGTCAGCCTAAAACCACTAGGAAATGACATTGTTAGATAAAATTTAGGAAATATTTTTCTTTTCAAGTGAGTCGTAAAACGAGTTTTTGTGGTTCTCATTTAATAATTATGTATGTTCTTATTCAATTCATTGCATAAAACGAATGATTAGAAAATTATTAAAGTGTCTAGAACTACCAGGAATTGACACTAGTTGAATTAAAGTTTAGGAAATATTCCACGTTTTCTCAGCATATTTGTGTTTCTTTGTTACTAGTAGTAACAAAGTGATGTTTAAAGTTGAAAGTGACGCTAACAAGACCAAATTTTAATTTCAACTTTGATCCCTTATGGATAAAAAGCAATTTGAAAAATTATAAAAAAAGCAATGTTGAAGAACCATTTACAAAAAATCTTGGTTTCCTCAAAAGGAATTTTTAAATAAGACAATTTACGTCAAAAAATCGTAAAAACAAGTTTAGCATTTGCTGCCTTCGTTTGTGGTTTTGTTTTTGGGTATCTTCTCTAGTGACCGTGATCGAGAACATGATAGTCTCGGCCTCGAAATCGATGGTATACTCTCGGTCTCGTGAAGCTCTGTCTAAAATCACCACTTACTTGAAAACAACGGAATCACTTTTATAGGACTGTGTAGGCTTTCCCGTCCAAAATACAATCTAAAGTATTTTACGGGCTTTGGAGCCATGGTCCAATGGAATTTCTTCCCGACTTTTCGTCTACAGCTGCGGTAGACATTGTCAAAGGACGACGTTGACTGATTCGACTGTGGTAAGCTCCGTGGTATTTACTTACTCGCGGGCGCCGTCCCGCTGCAGTGGGGGGACTAGGGTGGGGGTAGTGGTGGCGCGGGGTTTCCACGCACTTGAAGTGTGTCGTAGAACTCGCTTCCAGTCTACATTTAGAAACGTAATTTCCTCCTTCCTGTTAAAATTATTGTCGCGTTCAAAGATCTCAATGGCCTCTCTTGTTTCGGAAAGAAACGCTGCGATCGATATAAGATATCCACCTCGTTGAAAAGGATGTCGTGACCTTCGGAGAGAGCGTGCTCTGCTACTGCTGACTTTTGTGTATGTCCCAGCCTGCAACTCCTCTTGTGTTCGATAATCCTCGTATTGACATTACGATTTGTGGTGCATGGAACTCGATAAACTCCGGGTGCCGATAGGGAATCCCTGCGGTGTTTGGTCGATCTCAAGCTCTACTGTATTACACGAGTGGGTTGAAAGACAGTTTTAATATTTTGTTTTTCCAGTAGCCTGCCGATCTTTTCCGTTACTTTGTGGATGTATGGAAGACTAGTCCATCCGCGCTTTTTTTCATCTTCTTCCGTTGTTCCTTCCTGGCGCTCTACATTCCTTGGACGGACCATTTTCACCACCCGTTCCTCCACTGCAGCACGACGTCGGGGGAATAAATATCACGGAACTCATCACAGTCGAATCAGTCAACTTTCGGAAGTAGGGGAGATCACTTCGTCTTCGAATTTCTAACAATTTTTCATGTAGGTTGTTCTGAAGAAGGCAACAGACAAGTTGCTGAAACGTTAACTAGGTGTTTCGTCCGAGCCCTTTTCAGGGATAATTGGTATTCTCAGTCATTTTACTGGCAATAAGGCGAAATTTCTGTATCTGACAATAAAAGAAAGACAAAGAAATTGGATTGAGGCGTAATACTCATGTAAGAAGTAAGTATGAATAATCCGCCTCTAAGATTTAAGAGCTATCAACAAGGGCCAAGTTTTGTCTTCATCAAGGGTTACTTAATTCACTAATAGTAAGATTTATCGCCTTTGATAACGTCTGTCGCAGCTGTAGACGAAACGTCAGGAAGAAATTCCATAGGACCACGGCATCAAAACCTGAAAAACACTTTAGATTGGAATGAATTTTATTCCAACTACATAGAACTGAACGACTCTTGGCGAATCAATTTAGAGAATGATTTATCCGAATTCAGGGAAGTCGCTCGTAAATACAACAGGTAGTTTGTTATTTAAATAGTTCAGTGTATCCGCCCACGTTCACTGAAATCCTTTAACTTCTCCTATCTGTGCGGCTTGCTTTGTTTCCCTAAACTCGTTGTAAATAGTTTCGATTTAGTATCGAGAAAGAATAGACGTCTGGAACTTGTTGGGAGAGCAAATGAGACTAAAGAAAATTTGCCCCTTGAGCTATCGACTTTTCGTATATTCATAGTTCATGTTTTTAAAAGTACTTTCAATACTAAAAAGAATTTATTCTTGTACGTCGATATTCAGGGAAGCAAATATGCAAAGGCTTTTGGCATTTTGCCGGCGATGCTAAATTGTATACTGAGATCAAAATAATAATCCTCATTTATCTCGCAACATATCCAAACGCTGCAAAATGCACGTGCAGTTTGGGCACCGATTTATCAAAATGCATATCTGACCCACTTTTCGAACAGTTTTCGTCTATACATGATGCCCTTGCCGGTTGATAATTATTTTTACGATTTCCGCCCAAAAAGCCCTAGCAGGAATTTAAATAATATTAGGGACCTCGACCTAAAAGTCCCTTTCCATGTACCAAAATGGACATGACGTTAACCAGTAAGGAAGATAAATGGCACGTGTTGGATTTAAAAGGCGGTTTTTTGCGTGTAACAAAGTAGCTTTCCAGCTAACACTGGGTTAAATGACTTGGTAAAGCGTCAGGGAGAGAGTGAACGCGGCTTTTAAAAAGGGACCCACGGTAAAAAATGTCCTTTAGAGGTAAGGCTTTAATCGATATGTGGATCTGGTTTTCAGGCCAATAATAAATCCTCTCCCTTCTTCTTCTTCTTCTGAGCAGCCTTGCATGCCTGAAAATTTCGCAAGAAGCATTTTTATATAGAAAGGAAACTACAAAATTGAGTCTGTCGTCGTTCATAGGACTTTATGTGCGGGATTTCGAGCAATATGCTGAAAGATATCCGCACAAAAGTTGAATACCATCCATTCAAACCAATCTTGAAATGTCATGTGCGCAACGGAATTTAAAACGACCCGAGAAATTTTTATTCGACGGGTCTCGTTGTTATTGCAGAAACTGCCCCAATAACTTCTCACATAGCCCGCACCCTATTTCTGATTATTTATAACAGAGCGATTGGTACCACAATGTGTCATGAAAATGAGTAGTGTTTAAATATGTGTTTTTATAGCGTCGACACCATTAGACATAGTCAAAAAGTGTTGCTTGGATTTGCAAAAAAATTTTAAAAAGTTACTAAATATAAAGTTTTTATTAAGTTTTTCGCCACAAATGACCACGAAAATCTCACAGATTACCCCCTGTATAAAATTTCAACAGGAACAGTGTGAGTGTTTTTGGTTATATTCAAAATTTTAAAGTTAACAAATATTGTTGTCACCAAAAAAGCTTCAAGGAAATTAAATATAACCGTAACATAGAGCATAATATGTTATAAAAAAGTTTGTTAATCCTGAATATTAAGGTACAATCCATTTAAAATTATGCAGATTACTGTATAATACAGAATATAATACAGAAATAAAGTTTTAGCCAAAAACGCTATTTTCGACCCTTTAAACCATCATTTTGCAAGCTCTAATTGTGCCTATCCCCAGTCTAGTTTCGCCGTTTACGGTTCGTCAGTGAGGCTTTGAAATCATCGAAAACAGCGTTTTCATACTACCGACGCATACTGGCGCGTTTTCAAGATTTCGTGGCAAATATTACTTAGTTAGTGATAAAGCTAATTTTTATAATGAAACAAAGTGTAAAAGACATATTAATATTTAATAATACCAAGTGTAGCTTTAATGTAAGTATAAAAATGATAGAACAATTTTTACAGGGTGTTATGATAGAACTAATACTTAACGTGAAATAAAAAAAATCGAAATGAAAGTACAAAACCAGTTATTATTATAAATATTGTTATTATCAAACTATGTTTGGATACAATATGTCAAAAAGAAATAAGGATACTAATATGTGCTTTTAATTTGTACCGGGTGTCCCCCCCTTTAATGTGCCATCAATTATATCCGGTTTTATAAAAGATAGAAGAAAAGTGTAAATGGAATAGTTTTTTAATTTCTTTTGAGTAATTCAGTGAGCTAGTCAAAAATAAAATATTTTGTTGATACACGGATTTTTTTGTAGTTTGTGACACTCTGTAAATGACTTAGTTTTTATTAGAATTTTTTGAAAACCTCAAAAATACTGAATTCCTTACTACCACCTCCTATCTAACAATTGGTTAGTTATTTCAATATATTTTTCTATGAACTGTTAATATATTTAAGTGGGCTTTGTTAGATTAAAAATTTGAACCAAGTATTATATCAGTTATGTTTTGCTGTTAAACTGAGTTAACATTTCGAAAACGTATGAAAAGAAGAAATACCTGAAAAAATGAGTTTTTCAGGCTAACGAATATCATTTCATTGTGGAGATACATTATGCATATACATCCTTTGGTTTTTCTTAAACTTCCAAAATGTAATTGGGTGGATTTTTGGGTATTATTAAATCAATAATTATGGAGCCTTGTGTAACGATTCCATAGAGTTTAATTGATCACGTGAGGTTTCTTTCTCGGTTTAGAGAATTTTCAAAAGTGATGACTATATAAATTTATAGCACCTGCAGAAGAACACGCCTATCATGCCTATTTAACAATCCTATTAATCAGGAAACTTACCTCAGATATGTACCTATGTTATACGATTATTAAATTAGTCTTTTTAGTGTGTTTAATTTTTAATTATTTTTTATTTACATACATTTACAAAAGAAAGGAGAATATGTCATCAGAGATGATTAACATAATATAATATAAAATCAAAGTGGTACCATTACACCATAATTTCTGTTAATAAATTTTGTATAAAAAAAAAATCAAGAGTCAACATCTTCAAAATCAACTGATTCCAAGAAATTTCAAGACAAATTTTGTTCATGTTCAAAGTCTAGTTGCTTAAAAAACTTAATATATTCAGAAGGATACTGTTTCAATTTTCTGGAGCTTGTATTTTTCATTTCGGTTATGAAAGGGTTAGATGATATCACAAGATTATGAATTATGTCTTCCATATTTTCTGTTCGAGAGAACTTGCAAGAATTGAATTCTCTGTACCTTTTAATGTCTCTATTGCGAGATTCTTGAGCCTCTTCGCCTAGTTGACCAATTGGTAAAATAAAATGGGACATAATTTTTGCACTATAAATTAACCCAGATATGCCTGATTTTTTTTCTTTTTAAATGTCGATTTTTTTATGAAAACTCAGCATTATTGGAAGCAATTATGACCAAAAATATATAAAAAAAATATGGCTATCACAGTTGATAAGAAACGTCAATATAGGTGCATATTTGTTAGTTTTATTATTATCTCCATAGAATAATTACAAAAAAATGGATAGGTATAATATTAGAACATTTTAACGAAAACTGCAACTAAAAAAATGCCCTATTAGTGGTCTTTAACATGATAAGGTTTGAAACAAGAAACATGGAGTGCTACGTTGCATTTTTCACATTTGGTCGAAACTTTCTTATGACACAACCTGCACCTTGTTTGTTTTTCCTGTGCAATTATCAAGTGATCAATACGATCGTATCGCGAGTCCATGTTTTCTAGTGGTGACGGTCTTGATCGTTTGGAGAACTTTCTTTGATTACCCTCCAAAATGGATGTCACAATTCTTCTTCGGAATGTCAAATGGTCCAGGTTGGCTTTTTGCAATTTATGTAATTGCCACGCGTTATGTCTGCTAGGTCCAACATATGAAATATTAGTGGCATATACCACTTTTTCCCACGAAGAGCTACGCGATACCAACTTATGTTTCGATCTACACCGCCCATGTTTTGATTATAAACATAAATGTTGTGAGGTTGGTCCACTTTAATTCTCTTTTTCTCCCTAACAGAATAACGACTTACTGAGTGAGTGGGGTAAATAGACGTTGCATTCGATGCTAGTGACACAACATTATAGTCGTTTCACTTGACTACTACGATTCCGTCTTCATTTGATTTGTAGTCAAAATGTCCACGTTTCTGTTTTTTCATGTCTTTTGAGTTGATGAGGGGACAATTTGAAACTCGATTATCTCTTACAGTACCGGTAATCACAAAATTATCACAAAATATATGGTAACGCAATTGCTTTTGCTACAAGGAAGATATAACATCTGCGTACTGAAGAATTGCTGACGGTCCTAATCCAAAATGTTTATATTTTGGATCAATTTCGCTTTTGGCTCCCTGATATGGTTCCAACCATATAACATAACCATCTGTTTCACTGTTTTTGGTAAATTTACACTTTTGGACAAAAATTTGGAGTTTTTGGAAAAGTTAATTTTATGACTATTGCTATTGTGTAATCGCAACACGTTCTCTAAAAATGCAAATTTTGAAGTTTTTGGCGAAATTCAAATCTTGGACTTGATTTTTGTATCAGTGTATGAAAAATTTGACAAAGCTAAAATGACTCGAAGCTTATAAAAAGTCAAATTTGATCTAGATCATTTGGAGAAATTCGGATTAAGTTTATTGCCAAAATCGGTTAAAAATTACTCAAAGCGTCTGAAAATACAATTTTAAAATTTCTGAAAATATCAGTCGAGAATTTAGAGCTAAAATTGATTTGAAATAAACAGTTTGTGAGTTTGCGGAAAAAATCAGGTGTGGATTCATGTAGAATATTTTTCGAAGAATGGAAAATGCGAAAGTCTACCCTTTCGAGAAGTTGTAGTTAGTATTAGTGCTGAAAATTGTGTAATCGTAACACGTGCTCTAAAAATGCAAATTTTGAAGCTTTTGGCGAAATTCAAATCTTGCACTTAATTTTTGTATCAGTGTATGGAAAATTTGACAAAATTAAAATGACTAATAGCTTATAAAAATTCAAATTTGAAGTGTAGGAAAAATTTTGTTTATGGTTAGTGGTAAAACCGATATTAAAAATGACTTAAAGCGACCAAAAATACAAATTTAAAATTTCAGCCTAGAATTCAGGGCTAAAGTTGATTTAAAATAATCCACATATTTTAATAATGTCGATTGATGATGATGATGTTGCTAAGGAAAAACTTAGCTTTAGGTCGAAAAAGAGGTTCAAAATATCTAAAACAGGTAAATACGTAAAAATAATTTAAATTTTTTTAGATTTTAGATGTTAATAATGTTAATATTGATCAAGTTATCGATTTGGAGAAGTCAAGTGCAGCCTTTTCTTCAAAAAAGTCAAACTCCGTCAATTCCGAGACTTCGAATTCAGATTCCGATTCGGATGTTCCTTTGAACAGTTATTTGACATAATTTTTTTCTATTTTAGATTAACAGAATTACAATTTAATTTTTTGTCAGAATCCTGTCAATCACATTTTTCACAAATCAGTTAATGGATAGGTTTTGGCAGAATCCTAGCGTTACGGATTTCATAACACATCCAATAACACTGACAATATTCAAAAATTATACAGTGGCAAACTGTCACCTTTCCACGGCCACCTGTGTCGAAAAACTTGATGAGAAGCTTTATATATCCCTCTCTAATGGTATAAGGTGTCCTATATCCCCAAGCAAACAGCTCTATTCACTTTTCGCTCTCCGTTTTTTCGGCTTAGTGAAAATCGAAAGAGGATTGCGGTAAGACCAGCCGTTGATTTCCAAAAAGCTCATTCTCCTTCCCCCCTCTCCCAAATAGGAACATAAATTTTCCATTAGCTAGCTCATATGCAAATCTAAACAAGGAACATATTAAATCGACCATACGCAAACGTTGGTAATAATTTATGTGCGAAATACGGGAAATACACATATCAGATCCAATCAGCAGGCTCCCCCGACGATGACTTGCTTACGCATTGCAGATATTTTAAATAGGATCGCAGGAAGGGAATTGTTTGCCCTTCGCGAACGGCTTTAGGTGCTCCCTTCAGCGTAAACAATGTTTAAAATATAGCCCGAATGCACGCTCGTCAATTGGCAAATAGGAATTAAGGGCAACAATGGGTTTCGTTAATTATTTATATGGGCGATTTGACTGGAGATAAATTGGTGTTTGACTTGGGAAATACGTTGTAATCCCATCAGTGTGTATTTGGTTTGGACTTAGAAGTTAAAATGAAACTGTCACGTTGTCCAAAAGCTATTTCGAATCGGTGTCGATCCGACCAAATCCTACCAACAACACTCTTTATTTTTTTTAGCAGGAAACCGCATTCTCGTAAATTATTCCAGGGGCAGCAGTGAATCGGAATCGAATCCAACAACAGAACTCGCCCATTTAATTTTGCGCCATAAATCGCCGACCAAATTGAACACCCACCCTCGATGCCGGTGCTGTTTATTTCTCTTCAGCTGGACGAATGTCGAATTAAAATTCGGAAACTTGCGTCATTAGTGGTCACTTCGGGGAGAGACATAAAGGCGCCGGTCTTTGGGGTCGAAGGTTTGCGACTTTGCCTGGAAAGTTTAACGCTTTATGGATTCTTGGAACTGAGGAAGGGTTAACGGCGTTCAAAACGTAGCTTGGCAGTAGCATTTCCTTTTTTTTGCCTCCTTAGTCAAAAATTCGCTTTAAAGCAATTTGAGGATTCGGGTAATTATTCACAAAGAGACCTGGGTCAGGTGTGAATAACACACACGTGATTTTGGTCACGGTTTTATTTTAAAAGTGACAACAAAAGAAGAAAAAAATCGTTAAAATCACTCAAATGGGTCTAATATTTCCTCAAGTTATAGTGGTTCAAAGTTGGAAGTCGCGAAAAAAAAAAGAAGGAATACTCTCCCCCCCCCCTTTTAGTCAATTGAATACCCAATGACATGTACAGTTTCAATAGGCAACTAGGGTGAAAGATATACAGGAACACAGACAGTGTTTCTTCGACTTTGACTGCAATTAAGAAAAAGATTATTACCAAGGCGGATAAAGGTGACTGCCTAGTTATCCTAACAAAACTAGCTTACATGGAGAAGGTAGAAAATTTCCTTTCAGATATCAATTTTTAGATTCTCCCTCATAACCCCGTCAATAGATACAAGAGATAAATCACTAATATTATTAGAACACTTTCACCTTTCTTGGAGAGCTTTGAGGCTCCCAAATTTCTCTTTTCAGGCAATCCACAGTTTCCGAGACTTTATGGCCTTCCTAAACTCCATAAAGCAGGCAACCCCAGACGATCTGTGGTAAGTTTCTTGAACACACCAGCTAGCTGCTACTCAAAGTTCATACTAACTCTTATCACCTCATTGAGATCTTACGAACCTAAAAAAGAGTATAAAAAACTCATCTGGTTTCGTGCGCAAAGTGAAAGATTTGCCAATATTAACCAATTACTTAATGGTTTCCTTCGATGTAATCAACCTGATCACCATGATACCCGGAGATGAATCTGTTATTATGGTCAAGGACCTCTTAATATCCACACTGTTAAAAAGATTTAGTGATTTTACACAAAAGAATGTTTTAATTTTTTTACAAACGTTTTTATATGTAATTTTACAGCTTATGAACTTTGCCCGAGAAATTACATGACAATGCTGTAAATTTACTAATAAATACTACGTCTTATTTCACGTAAAGTAGTAAGTAGCAGTTTATGTAAAATCACATGGTGTAGGGTCGGTAATGTAAAATTACATGATTTAAAGCGTAAAAGGCAAGTGATACTAGAATATCTACACTGTCTTTTAATTGTGTTTTTCAATTTTGTTACTTTAATTTTTCTACATTCTTATAGCATTACGGTATTTTTACCGAAAACTTGTAGTATTTTTCAATAACCAATTGTGTGAGTTTACACAGATGTACCTATACCTATATGCCGGGTGGTGCACCGCCAGACTACCCATAGGAAATCCTATGCAAATTTTGATACCCTCAAATTTTGGCTCTCCTATTAATTTTACACCAAAATAGTATTGGACTTTCTTAGAGGTCTTTGCATGATGAACTTGCACACCAAATTTTACAATTTTGTAATATAAACCAATTAAAAGTGATTTAGGAACAGCTATTCGTAAAATCGCTAATAAAAATATAGTCCTGGTACAGACTTAAATGAAACCACCAGTAATTATGATAATGTCAAAAACTAATAGGAAATTAAACGCCTTTCAAAATGTGACATGACAATAATTACTGGTGGTTTCATTCAATTTTATATCAGGACTGTGTTTAATTGACGATTTGACGAATAGTTTTTCCTAAATAACTTTTAATTGGATTAATAGAAAATAATAAGATTTGGTGTGCAAGTCCATCATGCAAAGGCCTTTAAAGAAGTTTTCTCCTGTAAAACTAATAGGGGAGCCAATATTTGAGGGTACCAAAATTTACATGGTATTTCCTATGGCTAGTCTAGCGGGGCACCACCCGGTATATACACTTTTCTAATCGCCTATACAGGGTGATTTTTTTAAAATGTTATAGGCAAGATTTTGACAACTAGTAGAGATAACTTTATTAAAAATTCAATGATTGTTAAGTACATTGTTATTTAGATAAAATAATTAGGCTTTGTTTGTTTTTTTTTTAAGTTTATTTTTTTAGTCTTAGAACATATAAACACGTGCTTGTGATAATATTTCAGGTACAAATGTGTATGTATAGTATTCCTTTTGGAATCCAGAACTAATTACTAATTTGGCATAAGCCATGAAAATAATACAAAAATCATTCTATACATAAATATAAAAAAAAACATTCAAAAATTCAAATAAAGAAATCAATTCCAAAAATTCAAGTAATTCCTTTTGGAAACCAGAACTAATTATTAATTTGGCATAAGCCATGAAAATAATACAAAAATCATTCTATGCATAAACATAAAAAAAAACATTCAAAAATTCAAATAAAAGAATCAATTCCAAAACAATTCAACAAAGTAAATACTTACACTAACACTAACAAAAAAACAAGGTGCTTTTTAATAAACAACAAACATACTCTTTTGCAAGTCGCGCAGTTTTTTCATTAATGTAAAGACTCGCGCTGTGGAGTTAACTTTACCTCCTTTTTTTGTCATTTTAGTGCCTGAGTCAGGGTGTATCTTAAATATATACTTTTGCACCAAGTCAAAAGTTAAAGATGCTTTAGCAGGGTATTTCAAATTAAAATTAAAATATAATGAAAATGCCACTGTAAATATATCGTTGAAATCTTCGTTTTCGTGAACACATTTCCCTTCGAATACTAAGTAGAATTTTTCTGACGTTCTTGAAAATTAAAAGCCTTTATTCTAATATTTTCCACAAAACGGATATTAGCTATTACCCATTTTGAGAATGACTGGATGCATTTCGGTGAGATTCTCTAGGATTTCTGCCAAATTACCATCCTTCAAGTATAGTTAAAATGAATACATTAGTTTGTTTATTAAGTAAAAGTAAACATCTAGAAACATACCTCAAATGTCTTGTAGAACAGAGTCACAGTTTCCTTCAACTGATTTGCTGCAACAATTAGAATCCTTAAAAGTTTCGGTTGTTCCATATTTAAATTATATTTCATGGTTCGGGCTAGTTTTTCAAATTTATCCCATTTGACAAGTACTTGTGTCACACAACTAGGATGTGAAGATGTCAACTTTTGAAAATGATACAACGCTCCCTTTTTGTAAAAAGAATGGGCCATGTTCTTGTGATCTCGTCCACACATGGATTTTCCATCATAAATTGGCGTTGCTGAAGATATGCTTTATCCATTTTTCCTCAAAATGTGGATCATCCGGTTGAAAGTCAATATCTTTCGAATTTTCATCATCAATAGCTGCATCTATTTCGGGAGAGCATGATGTGCAACCAGCCCTCTGAGATACTCGCTGATTTTTATTTTTGACAGGATTTTCATCTGTACTTTCATCAGTCAGTCAAGCGCTTATGTGAACGATTCAAATAATTGTTGCGATCTTGGATTTTTCTGAAAAGAGTGTGGGACCCGTCTCCAATTACCACACCATCTTCATCCACATCTCTAAACATTTGCGGAAACTTATCCAAAATCTTTTGATAAACAATGTGAATCGCAGTAGCCGGTACATGCTTTTTAATCTTTCTCATTTTGTTCACTACTATTGTCTGAATTACATAAGTTTTGACTTGTATGTCTTTTACTTTCCCTTTTTCACATGCTTCTAATATATTTTGTGGGAAAGAATCCCAGAGTATTTGAAACAATTTTCACATGAAACTGGAATTACAATCAATCTGGTAGGAAATAGTGATATTATTATTTTCAACCGAAGAAGACGATAGTTGTGTAGCTTCCGCTGTTAGGACTGATGCTTCTTCATCAGTTGAAATTAGAGCTATATTAACTGTTTGTTGTTTGTGAACTATGGCGTCATTGGTACTCTCGAAGTGATCAGTTTGCCCTGATCCTAGTGTGGCTAATTCATTGTCTGATGTTGAATTTAACGTTTCTGTACCCATGGTTGGCGTCGTATGGATCAGGGCTTCGTTTTTGAGTGGCCAAACCTGACCAGGTTCAAGAAGAACAAGCACCTCAATTTGCAAATGCTTCAAAATTATATCCTCGTCAATGTCGGTGCCATCACGCTCTAGCACAACTTTTGCACCATTAGTATTTAATTTTTCAAACGCTAGCATGGAAGAAAATCGAAATAAATTATTAAAGTTAGATGAGTTAAATTCGTTGTTTGAACCTTTGATAATGAGATTTAATAATAAATTTTCTTGATCAGCTGTTGGAAAATATACCATTGTTTTATCTCCTCTAACATACCAGATTTTGAAGATCAACATTGTATATTCTAAAAAAAACTACCTATTTTAGACATTTTTTACCGATCGTCGGTGGCACTGATAAGATGCACCTGCTATGAGGAGTTTTAGCATGGCGTGACGTTATTTGTCTGCAACGTTTTTAATTGTTGACTTAAATAAATATGCAACGAAACTTTAAATGCTGCAGGAACAAAGAGTTCTTGAACCTGTGCTGCATAAATTACATGGGTTTTTTCCACCCCAGTTGTCTTGAACGCATTGCTGATGCTACCAAGATTGGCGGCTCACTTATTTATTGTTCAACATCCTGCCAATCTCAGGCAGTTGAGAAGGAACAACTAACTGAGAAATACAATGCCGAAATTGCCACTCTTAAACTGGAAATATCCAAGAGAGACAAACACATCGAGCGCCTAAAAAGAAATAGTGCAGCATTTGTAGATGAGGTTTCCGTATCTGAGGAAACATATCTAGCCCAACTCAGGGACAAAGACTCATGCATCGATAAACTGAAGACAGAAGCAGTTGCACTTGGGGCAAAGCACAGGGACTGCCAGAGGCAGCTTCAAGATGCTTTAACAAATGGGAGAGGTCATCAGGCAGAAGCGGAAAGGCTTATGGACATCAATAGGAAAATGCTTGCCTCCATTGAAACACTGGAGCAGGAGAGACTGGTACGGGAACAGGGCTGTGAGGGGCGGTCTGGTGAGCGGCCTCATGTCACTCGGGCAGACCTGACGTCCATAGTTGATGCAAAGTTCAGCATCTTGCAGAAGGACATAAAAGGGCTGTACAATATGCTTGAACGACAATATAAAGCCAATTGTGTGCCCGATTCGGGAGATGTAGCTAAAGATGCAGATGCCGGCCCAGAATTTGGTTCAAGGCCGAAGGGGGATTTAAAACTAAAAACCACAGACAATGTGGGTCCGAGATCTGTACAGGTGCTGGACGGGCATCAATCGGAAGAGCAGCGCAGCCGGCACAGGACTGGTTCTGGAAAGGATAAAGATCGGAAGCCTGCGAGGCTACAATGTAACCGGGGTGTTAATGATAGGCGTATTCCACCCACTATCGAACATTGTTCACCATCAGGTTCAATACGGCTACCATCGCCGCCGCGATGGTCCCAGGTGGTGCGACTTGGAAAGAGAAATTCAACATCTAGCCAAGATCAAGAGCGCGATAACACGCGACGGAGGAAGAGGAGCAGTGCTGCTAGAAAGATTGGTAGTCGTGAGGAGAATGGCGAAGAGTTCCAGGCAATTAAACCACTCAATAAATGCAAGAAAATTTGGCTATTTGTATCAAGGGTAAAGGGCACAATCAGCTCGGAGACTGTTCATGCATACGTAATGAAAAATACCACAGCAGCTTCGACGGACTCTGTGAGTGTCAAGTTATGCAATGTTAAGCGAACAAACCCTGACCAGAGATCCTTCATGGTAGGAGTGGATCCGGAGTTAAAGGATGCTATATATCGGGATAATTTCTGGCCAAATGGCGTAAGATTTGAGCGTTTCAACTTTGGCTTGGGCCGCAATTTTTTAGGCGAGAGTCAGAGGTTACCATCCGAAGAGAGCGATGCCTGAGGTCTGTTGAACTATTGTTGTCCACAGATAATGAATCAATGAGCAAGAGATTTCCGCTCGAGGACCGGGTGGACTCGTTCTCTCTGCACTTGCCGGGTTTGGCGGGCTCCTCCCTAACTTCTGTCAATGCAAGCGCGACGATGGTTCACCCTACCGACCAAGGAATAATATATCCCACTCTTAAGGTTGTAGACCCGAGGATTGAAGTCCTCTCTGTCTGCATCTGCATCTGCGGTCCCTGGATTGCTCTCGTCCAGTCCTGTCTCTGTTCATTGTGATAACGAGGTACAGCAAATCCAAAGCACATCAAGGCACTCTGCCCAATCGCCGACGGCCTGTGCTGACCTACAGATAGTACATATTAACCCAAGGTCAATCTGCAATAAGTTCTCGGATCTAAGATCCTTTGTTGAAAGCTCCAGTTATCATATAATTGCCATCTCCGAGACATGGCTGAGTGATGGCATGCCCACAGACCTGTATCAACTGGAGGGCTATACACTTTTTAATAGTAACCGAATTGGCCGAGGTGGTGGTTTGGCTATTTATGTGAGGAGGGGATTGAGGCCGCGGATTGCTGACTTCCCAGCACTAGAACATGGGATTGATGCCATATGGGTGAGGCTGTCAGTCAATGGACTATCTGTGTGTGCGGGTGGTGTTTACCGTCCACCTGCGGTGTCATATCGCGAATTGCAGGGTTTGTACGATATCATGCCTTACATCATTCGGGTATGTGACTTATGTGTTTGTATGGGTGACTTTAACATCAATCTTCTTAAGAACACTCAAGAATCAAGGTTTCTCTCAGATATTTTTGGGTCTTTTGATCTCACACAAATCATAGAGCAGCCGACAAGGGTCACTCCTGATACCCAGTCTCTCATAGATCTCATTGCACTAAATAACTTAGATTTACTGAGTGGGTCAGGAATCACTCGTTGTCAGCCAATTTATACCGACCATGAGGCTGTTTTTTGCCGTTTGAATTGTAAGAAAGTGACGAATTATAATAAACTAACAACGGGCAGAATTTTAAAGAATATGAACACTGCTGAATTTAAAAAAGATCTGCAAAACATTGATTGGCATGACCTATCCTTTTCAGATGATATAAACGTTAAAGTGCAAATTTTTAATAACAATATAATCTCTTTATTTGATAAGCATTGTCCCATCAGAACTTTTCAAGTAGGAAAGCCAAAACCGGGCTGGCTCACCCATAATTTAAAAAAAATGATTCAAGTTAAAGATAAAGCCTTCCGTAACTTTGTAAAAAAGCAGAAATTATTATTGTCAGTTGAAGAGACAAGTCTCTACTACCATCAAGGCAGAAAAGAGAGCTTTTTTCTCTTTTGAAATAAACAACTGTAGTGTCTCTAATAGAAGTCAACATATATGGGCAAAAATTAAAAGTTGGAATATCAAAAATAGATCTTTAGATGACATTCCAATGGAGTTAAAAGAACCAAATAATCTAAATGACGCTTTTTTATCTAGATTCCATTCATATCCTGACCTTGTTTGGAAATGCGGTTGGACACTGGCCACCTTTCTCATTCACTATGGCTGCTGAAGCTGATGTTGAAAATTGCCTTAAGCATTGCTACAAATGCCATTGGTGTAGATGGCATTTCTGCTAAAATGTTGAGGGGTTGCCTACCCTTGTGTATTGGTCCTCTACTAAACATAATAAATTTTTCTCTTGTATCTAATAAAGTGCCAGATATTTGGAAAATGTCGCTAATTGCACCGATTCCTAAAGTATCTAATCCTTCATGTATCAATGAGCTAAGACCCATTAGCATCTTGCCCGCACCATCTAAAATTCTTGAAAAAGTTGTAAAACATCAGCACATAAAATTTATAGAGAATAAAAACCTTCTTCCTAAATGTCAGTCTGGCTTCAGAGCCAATTACGGCTGTACTACTGCATTATTAAAGCTTACTAGTGATATAGCTGCTGCCTTTGATGTGGGTCATTGCTGTCCTTGTGTTCTGATTGATATGACCAAGGCATTTGATTCCTTGAACATATCATTTTTAATAGCCAAACTTAAACCCTATGGGATTGAAACCGGTGCCGGTGGCTGGTTCAGCGGTTACTTACAGAATAGGCAGCAGGCTGTTAGGGTTAAAATAGATAACAACATTGAGATCTCTAACTGGAAGAGTGTTGTGAGTGGTGTGCTACAGGGTTCTATCCTTGGCCCTTTGCTTTTCACAATTTTCACGGCGGATGTAATTAATGCTGTCAGGGAATGCCAGTATCATATGTATGCAGATGACTTAACAAATTTATTATAGTTCGAGCTTAGAAAGCCTACCTGCTACCATAGAAATTATAAATGCTGATCTAGAGAGGATAGTTGGCTGGGCGTCACAAAATTCTCTTATTGTAAATCCAACTAAAACTCAGGCAATTTTGTTTTCAAAGAGTGCAGTTGATGTAGCCAATGTTTTAAAAGTAAAAGTAGGTAACACAGAAATTGAGTGGGCTGAGGAAGTCAAAAATTTGTGTTTGTACATGGATAGGCATCTGACTTTCAATAAGCATATAAACCATGTATGTCAAAGATCTTTTTATGCCTTGAAGTCAATATACGAATTTAAGAATGTTTTGAATGTTACAGTTAAGAAGATATTAACTGATGCTTTTGTACTGTCAATTCCCAACTACTTGGAACTTGGACATTGTGTATGGACCTTTTTTGACAAGTATTAATAAATACAGGATACAGAAAATACAAAATTCTTGTGCAAGATATATTAGAAACCTTCACCGAAGGGAACATATTACTGAACACATTTCTGATATATATCAACATAACATGGCACAGAGGAGGTTCATGCACATGGGCTGTCTCATCCATAAGGTATTGGCTATAGGATCTCCAGATTATCTGGAAGAGCTGATTGTTAGGCGAAGCGACATACACAGGGTTAATGTACGTAATCCTCATTTAATCTCGACCCCAGCTCATAAAACTGAGTTATTTAAAAAAATTTTTGGTTATCTGGCTGCCCATGTCTATAAAATCCTCCCAGAATATCTTAAAAAACTGACAGTACATTCTTTTAAACTCAAAATTAAAGATTATATAAAGAACACACAGTTGTACTTATAGTTGCACACGTATGTCCTACCTGAGTGCTGGTTGTGATTGAGTTGTTGGTTTTTTTGTTGTTGTATTTGTTCTATGTTGGTTGTTATATGTTATTATATAGGTACTTAGTTGTATATAATAAGGGTGGTTATGAAAATACGCTATGCGGAAATTTCCACCTTTGGCATGTGATTTTTATCTTTTTATCTCTTTTTTTTATCTTTATTACTATTTGTTGCTGCCAATAAACGTTTTTTATTATTATAAGCTACATTAGATATATAGGCCAAAAAACTTAGGAAAAATAATAATATTAATAATAAAAATGTATAATAATAACACCGAGATATATGGGTGTCCCTAAGGAATAAAAATGTGTTTAATATAAAAAAGGGCGAGGTTCAGGTAAATACACAAAATGTATTTCCTAAGTAAATTCTGGTATAAAATTGGTGGTACATTACGTATTTGAGTGGCACATTGACAAGTTTACTCTTTTTATATGAACAGCACTGTACCTTTTTAAAAATAATGCGATTTTTTTCGTTTTTAGATTATTTAACCATTTCTCTATACCTTACATTCTCCGAGAGCCCAATACACGTAACTACCACCAATTTATAATAATATGGCTCACAGCTCTAGCGATGCTGAAGTAAAGCTAAACAAATGATTGACATCATTATCATCAGTCTCTAACACAGGTTCAATTAAAATTACATCATCGTACAAGTAAGAAAATATTTCTTTTTCATAATTTTCACATTCTAAATATACTCCAAAATCCTCGTCATAATAGATACTCAGTTGATCCCCAAGGAACAAAATAGTTTGTAGATTAGATTCAATAAGCATACATTTTATTCTTAAAAGAATATAGTTTCCCGAAGAAGACTTTTTGCAACACAAAAGCATACCTTTCTTATATGTTACACCTCTGTATAATAATTTAGTAGCAGTAAATTTTAAACTAATATTTTTGTAGCTTTCAAAAATTTCGCAAAATCTTTTTGAAAAATTTTGTGGTTTAAAGATGTCGAGATCTTCTGCCTGAATGTCTGAACTATAAATAAAGGAAGAGTTTATAGAGTAGTTTAATGCCTGTAGATACTGGTGCTTCTCTGAAAGAGATTTTAACAAATTTATATAGTTCTGATTTTGTTTTATAATGTTTTTAAAATATCTGTGCTTTGACTCAAACCTCAAAGTCCACAAGTGACGAAGAGGTCCAAATATTTTTATAAGATAAGGATAATGACAAATAAAGTGATGTTTAGGCTTAAGTCTGTCATCTGGGAAAGCTAAAATTCTTTCCTGAATATATTCAAACAATAACTTTTTAAATACGCCACTTGGGGCACAGAAATTTTAAAACTTAATACAATGATCACAATTTTTCTTAAAAGCAACCGCACTTTCCATGCTTTAGTAAAATAAAATTCATTAACTTTTGGAAATAAGGCGATAGGTATAACCGTCAGTAACCACAAATTTTGTGACGCGTTGCCCCTTAGTCTATCAGATTTTTTCAAGACTGGTAAACTTTGCTTACATTTACCTTTAAAATTTAATGAACTTAATTGCTTGTTAATATAATCAAACGGTATGTAGTTGTGTTTTACCAAAAACTGTAGACACAGCATCATATCATACTGAACGACTCCTTCCAAAAAATCATGGTCTATGCAAGGAGGTAGAGCAGGATTACACACATGAAAATGTTCTAGTTCGTTTAGTATAGAATTACTTTTTATTCCATTGAAACTATTTTCATCTATAATCGATGCCATGTTGACATCTTCTATATAATTTTCCGGCGTTCTTAAAGGTCCTAAAACCACTTGTTTTCCGTCAAATTTAGAAACACTGCCAACTCTGCAAAAATGGGTATTGACATTAAAGGTTTCTACAAAGCCACCAATTTGATGACTTCCTCAAATTATCACCTAGAAACGCTATCAAAGAACCTTTAAAAAACTATGTCGTTAATCAGAATGCCCTCACTTTCTAAGATTTTAAGGTCATCAATTAATCTTTTTAAAACACATGAGAATTCGAATAATTTTACATGTTTTTCGTAACAAAGAGCTACAAGGTAAATTTGCTCAACTTGACTTCTATGCCATGAAACTAAGTTAGCCAAATTCATGTATATTCCCATTATTTTACGTTTTGATTTAGCCGACCCCAGTGGATTGCAAGGCTCAAAACATTCTGGTAAAGAATCAACCTTAAGGTGTTTGGCTGCCGGAAAAATGACGAATTTTTAAAACTGAAGCCATCACTAATGTCTGTGTAAGTAAACATTTGAACATTTTCTGATAGGTGATGATTCCTGACATTTTTGAAAAATGTTTTTATCAGCTAGAAGTGCTTCGAGAGTTTTTAAAATTGGAACATAATAAAAAGTATATGTGCAATTTTCACCGGATTGTCCTAATGTGATAGGAATAGGAGTAATAAATTTATATTCATTTTTAAAGTACTGCTTCCTAGAGTAAGAGCTTCTCATAACACCTGTTACTTTATTATGCATTTTTTCAAAGAAAAATTAATCTGATACCTTCGTTATAACATTTTCATTCACATTATTACTTCTTAGAATGTCAATTATATAACTGGAATGCAAAGAATTTAAGTTTCTAAAGCTGTCTATTATTTTCTGGATGGATATTTCGGTTAAAAAGTATTTAGTAGTTAAGTATAATGAGGCGACAACTTTTTACAACAATTTTACGTCAAATTCAACTTACAATTTATGTTTAATTGTAAAACTTTGTTAGATATGTAATATTACATAAATATTAGAGCAGATATTTTCATACCTAAAACACTGTGTAGAAATACATAAGATTTACCTATTAAATAGTGCAATTTTAATGCAATTTCTAACAGTGCAAGAGGGTGGAATACGCTCACGTGGTAGACATACTTAATATTTACTTGGCTCAACATTTTTTCCAATTTAATGGTAAAATCTTCAAGTAGAAGGATGGCTTGACACTCTGTAGCTGAATACAGAGATTATCCACTGGTTTAGGTATGTCGATGACTGCTTTTCTATCCTCGATGGTAGCCCTGAAGTGGCTGGTTTCTTGTTAGAAAAACTTAATCATATCCATCCTCGAATTAGATTTACATTCAAGCTTAAACATAAAAACTTTCTAAACTTCTTGGACTTAACCATCACAAAGACAGACATCGGGCTTGACTTCTCCATGTATCGTAAGCCTACCCAGACACACCAAGCTATTCCGCCTGCATCTAAGCACCCCACCCAACATAAAATGGCAGCAATCCGCTGCTATGTCCACAAACCTTGTCTGCTAATAGTTTCAAAAAGGAAGTGAATACCATCAAACAGATAGCTTCCAATAATGGACATGACCTGAACCTGGTAGACAGGCTTATTTTTAAATGCAGACAAAAAGATCTCTCTAAACAAGCTTACGCCAGCACATCACGGCTTCATTGTGATCCCCGTCCTCTCCGACAAGCTGACTCTCGACATTTCTAAAATATTCCAATGTGAGAATTTCCTATTCAAAAAAGAACTCCCTCAATCGCACATTGTAAACTCTAAAGAAAAACTCACACATTTGTCCAAGAGCGGCATCTATAAACTCAATTGCCATGACTGCCTGACATCATACGTGGGTCGCACATTCCGCTCTCTTACACATGCATCACAGAGGACATAAAAAGAACTACGTCATCTTTTGGATATCACTTAAGAGAGCACAATCATACGTTTGATTCCCAAACGGATTCTACAATTTCTCATCACATCACTTAAAAAAATATGAACAGACTGGATTTTACAGAGGATTGGGAGATTGACCGGGAATTGAGGGTGAATCCCGATTCTTTTAACGTGCAGGTGAGTCTCAACAGGTTGTATGTACTCCTCCATAAAATAATTTTGAATTAAGTACAAAATAACAACAAATTACATTAACTCTCCTTTTTCCGAAACAACAATAAACAAACTGTATGGTAGGTTGCCGGTCTGGGTCTGTTTGGTCGGAGGGCGGGGACATCTATGACTGTGCATCTGAACTTTCCCATTCTTGTCCTAGTAGTACCATTGTATATGAATCACAAGTAAATCAATGAATGGATAGTTCGGTCCCTCTGTGCCAGAGGGCCATGAGGGACGCTGTCAATCCTGCCAACTTCATGGGGGACCATAAACTTGGCAACGGTGGAAATGTCACGGCAAAAAAAAAAATAACCTCAGCTGTATACTCTATACAAATAAAAACAAAATTTCTACTTCTCTACTGCATTAGGTGAACAAGGATGGATATATTCTATAAATATAAAGTCATTATAAAAACTAATAATTTTGCAGACGTAGAGAAAAAGATATGCCATTTCGTTTGTCATTATTATTTATTAAAGTTTGGTTATGTAGTGTAGCTATAAGTATTTGTGATATTATGTTATTTTACTTTCTGTTTTTGGCAAATGCCGGCCACAAAGAACAATGAGAAAGGATGACCTCTATTACGTACTGTCGCCCCATCCATTTAAGTTATCCTATACCCAGAGCCCATAGCCGTAGTTACAATGGGGCAGCCAGGGAACCCAGGCTTTAGAGCCCAGCATGAAGGACTTCAATTAATAGTGAATATTATGATTTTATAGTAGTACGAATGCGATACACTCCTTGGTACCGGAGCTATCAGTATATATCTCAGCACTACGTGTGCAATATGGGATGCTGGATATGCCCGTTATTGCTCAGCTCACAGGGCATGCAAGTCCAAGTGCAAACCATCTGGAGAAAGGTACTACCTTTGATTAAAAACTAGCTGAAATATCCAGCTTTTTTGCTCCAATATCCATAAGATTTAAAGATTCCCTGGTTTTCGCGCCATTAGATTCACTCACTTCTCTGTTCACCACTGTTTTAAGTATCGGCTGCTTCGTTAATTAGCCCAAATATCGAGCTTTTTTTTGCTCCAATATCCATAAAAATGTAGAAGTTATGAATTGTAAATAAAAAAAACTGTGACATGCCATGACAAATACGACTGCAGGCAAAGACAGCAAGGAGCATTTCGGAGATCTTTGTCTAGCTGACGTGAAGTCAGTATTACGTAAATTACAATTGCAACAACACCGGAAATTAAACAGCCTTGAAATATTTGTCTAAAATGATGATGTCACTAGGCTCCAGTGACATCTAGTGAACACCATCATAAGTTCCACTGACTTACTATTAGATTTAAATACAATGTTAGTACTATTTTTTGGGTTCTGACGAATTACACTCGATGAGCGACAGATGGCGCTTCAGTCAGACTAATAAATCTAAAGAACAAGGTTTGACTTTCATTTTTGGTTACAAGATGACACACCAACAAGGAATCACTTGTAGGATCTAGGATCCTGCTTGGACCTGATAGTTTTTTACAAGTATTTTAGTAGTTTTCAAATTGTGATGCCTGTTACGTGTGGTTTGTTATTGTCAATTACATGTTTTTTGATTAGCAGAAGTTTTAAACTGACTGCGTTTTGGGGTCCCTTGGCGCGATGACTTCTCACCCTTCACTTCCCCTCTTTTAACGAGTAAGTTCATATAACTTTTGTTTTTAATTTTATATACCTATGTTGGCACCCAACAGTATTTCTACCACGTTACTCGTCAATAGATTTTTGGACGCTGATGATGGCCTTTACGCCAAAACTGGTCCGCCAATAAGGGTTTTTGAAGCAAATGCACGAAGTATACAACTTCCCCCACCTACTGGTTATATATAATTGAAAGAAAATTTCAATTATTATTGCGCCTTTTTCTATTTTTGGTCAATTTTGAAAAAGTTTTGGAATTTTCTTTTGCTGTTTTTGATCACAATGAGGCGACATCAATACCTTGTTAACGTAACCAAACATAATAAGAATGAAATCAGTTCCATAGGTGGACTTTTGTCTAAATGCTTCTAAAGCTAAATCCAAAAGTGCCAAAAATTCGTACACCAAAAGAGACACTATCTCCAAAACTATTAAACCTACGGGATTTTCTTTGGTAAGTGGTGAAAAAGGAGAGCAAAATCGGAGATCAAAATTAGAAATTGAGAAAACATGGGTATTTTCTTGAATTGGAAACCCACATTTTCAAAATGTAAGTGGTGAGAAATAGTATTTAAAAAGTAAAAAAAAATATTTTTATTTCCTTTGTTGGAAATTCGTTTGATACAGTAAAATAAAATAAAAACGCTTATGTTTCTCAAATTAAAGTTGAGACTCAATTGGATAGATTGCCGATGACAATCAAAACACAAAGCGAAATCGGACTATTTCTGGAATCTAACTCAACTGTCATCAAAATTCTGTTTTATTTCTTGACTCACTTTTTTTTGAAAAAATAAACATTTTAAAAAAAATAAGTTTAATTAAAAAAAAATCTTGTTTATTGTAAAACAAGATAGAGACTACATAGGATATCTATAGGATGTTTCCAACAGACCCAAGAATTTCAGCACTTGCGTATCTTGGCATCATAGGATTTTTCGTGAATTTTGCTTAAGTAGTAATGCTGTTCAGAATTTTACACACACTTACTGTGAACTTTAAAACTAGAATTTTAGAAATGGGAAAATACGTTTTTTCGCAGATGCGTGAAACGCAAAAACGGGTATTTTGGTAGTGAATTTCCTACTAAATTAAATATAAACTTTCCTATATAAACTGTGTTTTGAACATCAGCTTGTTACAATAAAAGAGGAAAAACATACACATTTCTTATAACAGTGCATTGGAAATGTAGAATATAAAAATCTCAAATTTACAATCATAGTCCAGATTTGGTTAAGAGTTATTGTCAATTTTCCCGTGACTCATAAATCTAAAGCCCGGTTTAAAGCGACGCCATTTAATTGATTCTTTCCAATGAAATTTATGGACCTTTCAAAGGCAGAACAAGGGACACTGGTCGCTGAAAATGGGTTCGGCTGTGCTGTGCGATGTCAGTTCGGGTATTATCCGGGAATTTCAAATACAAACCAAAGAAGTAAAAGAAAAATATAACTTTTATAAAATAATCAGCAACAATATAGTTAAACGAAACAGGAAAGGAGGGGCTACTGAAGACAGTACTATTGAATCTAATTTTCTAAGTAGAACCTCACAAGATCGAGTAAAGCACGTGAAAAAATTTTGGCCAAGACTAACGAATTTAAAGAGGAAACTTGCTAAAGCCACACGTCCTGTGGTGCGATTCTGTAAAAAGTTATATTAGAGCGAAAGCAAGAGACGTCGGATCGAAAACGACACTGTGTGCATATTCTATAACACCTTGCTTCGATATCGTTTCGAAACGATTGGTTATTGATATAATTCCGAAACCGCACGATAATCCCGTAAAGTAAGACTGGGCAACAACGCAAAACAGACAATATTTTTGAATAACCCATAAAATTGAATTGACTCAATCAGTTTGTTTGTATTTTGCATTTCAGTTTTTGCATCGATTTCAAGTTCAACTGCGTTTTAAGTAATTACTGGAAGTTCCTATTTCTTTGGAGTAGACTCTTGTGTTAAGGATAACAATAATGTTACCTGTTCAGGTCGTATTGTACGAAGAGGTCGAAAGAACACAAAAGTTGCATTTAATCCGTGAAGAAAGCCGTTTTCTTCGAGACAGATATAACCCATTTGGACTAACAGAAGAAAGGTTTGTTGATTTGTTTCGTTTAAATCAAGAATTAGTGCAATATTTATTTTTGGAACTGGAAGCAACTTTAAACAACTCAATGGGAAATTCAAGAATTAATTATTAACTAAGAATTTTGATAGCACTGCGATTGTTCGCCACAGACAATTTTTACTAGCAGTTAGTCAGCCGATAGTGTCCAGATGTGTTCATAAGATTTCAAATGCAATAGTACGACAGTTTGCTGAAAAATTCAGTTTCCTAACAAAGAAAAAATTAATAGGAACAGGTTTACGGGTATAGGACTGAATAAAACCAGCTCTCGTTAAAAAATTGCCGACGTTTCGATTGTATATTACAATCTTCTTCAGGGCTACAAATATAAAAAAGAAATTGCACAGCAGGCCTACAGAATAAATGTTAAATTTGTTCTTAATAAATATAAATATAAACATATAAACATTTATTAACATAACGACAACATAACGTAACAATAGACGATCACTCGTATATGATTTTACTGACCTTTTTTTTTAAGTTGAGAACATAGTTGTGTCAATGGAGTTTAGTGCACCAGTACACATAATGGAGGAATTGGAATGGACCAAACCAGGCACTGCCGTCTCGAAATAATTGTAAGCAGCGTCTTTCTTAACAGAATGCTCGACCAGAAATGTCGATCGGCCTGGGCATTTTACATTTTTATAGTCGGTGTAGATTTTCGGAATCTAAATACTTGTTTCTTTTTTATATTTTTAATGCTAGAAGTAATTGGGTGCCAGCTAAGATTGCATATGGTGTAGCTTTGTGTCTATGTTATTTTTGTCTTGTTTTAAATATGTTGAACATGTGGTTGTAGTAGGTACCCAGGCCCGATGTGTCAGTTCTAAAATTTATTGTTTCGTGCAAGGTTATATGGATAATTTCACTGATGTTCCTTTTATAAAAATTCTGTTCTAAATCAAGGATTAGTACTTTATTGAATTCGAAATCATGGTTGGTAGAGAAATGATGAACAGCTAGCGCGGTCTTTTCATTTCGGTGTTTGTTAGACTCGTTGCAGTCATACCTATGTTGGGGTAGTCTGGACTTTAAATACTGCCTAGTTTGGCCCACATAACACGCATTGCAATTTCCACATGGAATCTTATACACAAGGTTAGAATTGAGTTCTATTGGTGTTTTGTCCTTGAGTTTGGTGAATATGGTACCCACTAATTTAGTATTGTAGGAAGCTAATTGGCAGAGTGGGTTGATTTTGGAGATCTATTTTGCTTTTTTCCTGATAATCCCTGAATATACGGGAATTTGAAATATAGTCGTTTAGCTTCTTTTTGTTTGGTTTGTTGTTGTTTTAGTGTGTGTTTATATTCGTTTATAATTCTATTGATAAGAGTGGAGGGTAGTTATTATTTAAAAGGATTGACTTTACTTTGTTTTCGTTGTCTTTATGAAACTCAACGCTACTCAATGTAAACGATCTGTAAAAAAGGTTTTTGATTATCGAAATTTTTTGAGATGTAGGATGTGACGACAGGTAGTTAACTACTCTGCCAGAAGCTGAAGATTTCATGTACCAATTAGTTTTAAGAGATCCGTCAATGCTACGAACAATCAACAGGTCAAGAAAAGATATTGTGTTATTTTTCTCCACTTCCATTGTAAATTTAAGCTTGGAATGGAACCCGTTAAAATGTGCTAATAATTGGTCTGTCGAGCGTTTGGGGCAAGCCAAAATGGTATCATCAACATATAATTTAATAAATGCTAATGAGAACGGGAGTTTATTTGTAACCTCTTCGATTAAGTCATTCATGACTAAATTTGCTAAAATGGGGCTAGCTGGGTTGCCCATATCGGAGCCATCAAGTTTCTGGTACCACTCTGCGTTAAACCGAAAATAGCTACTTATTAATTATTGAAGGTATTTACGTCTATGACTGTAAAAACTGTGGTACGTGATATGCAACATCATGGAGAGAGTTCAGAGAGTTCTCCAGCGAAGAAAGTTATTTGGACATTTAGGTATATCATTGCGCTTTATATACTTGCTACAAAAACCTATAAGAAGAAAAGGGCTTTGAGGTTGTGTTGGTTTCGACCCATCGATATAAAATGGGAAGAATACAAGGACAAGAACGTTATCGAATTTGGTAGCTTCCGAAGGTTTTTCCCAAGGTGGCTGTGAATAAACAGATGTAAAATTAGGATATGTGAGTGAGCAAAACTTAAGCTATTTTCAAAAAATTAGCATCCAAATTAGTCAGTTTAATTACACTCCTTACACAATTCCGGAAATTATAAAGTTGTAAATTTTGCTCATTCCAATTTCCTAATTGTCCATCTAAGTTTATTTGCTGCCACCTCGGGAAAAGCCTTCGAAAGCTACCGAAATCGATAATGCAGGTACGTCAATTGTATGTCATGAGTTAAGTAATTTATTACAGTGTCTTGAATTAGTGCGTAAATTAACGCGAAACCTTGGTCCTTGCAAGCTTCTACGTTAAGTACTAATTAAAGTGTACGTTTAAGTTCTAATTTTAGAGTTTGTGAGTAATCTACAGTGCAAGCCTATGTCCATCTCTCGCGGTTAATTTGTGTTACTAATTTTAAAGCTAATTATGAGGTTGTGAATGATGCTTAACACTTTGTAATTACGTGACAAGTATAATTAAGCTAACTAATTTGGGTGCTAATTTTCAAGTTGTGAATGAATTTTTGATGTTGCTATTATCTAGGATTTCTGGATTGGGCTGGCTGGCATCAAGTGAAAAAACTGTGTTGTTATGCTTATGGTACTTAGCCAACACAGATAGGGATTTGCGATCATAGAAAGCTCTTTCTGGACGTTTATTGTGGTGAACCTGGTTCAATGCACGATGCTCGGTTGCTGAGAAAGTCACCTATATATGCAAAAGCAGAGAATGAAGGTGTATTTGGAAGTTACTGTCTTTTGGGAGATTCAGCATATCAATCTTTGGCGTGGTTAGTGCCCCCTTTTAAAGACAATGGAATGCTGACTGATGCTCAGAAAGATTTTAACTTCAAATTATCTTCTACTCGAATGGTAATTGAGCATACCTTTGGACTGCTTAAAGGACGATTTCGAAGATTGGAGCACTTGATAAAAGTGACACATTTGGGATTGCTCATCAGAATCTTGTTGAGTTTCCCAGAGGAATTTTGAAAGACAAGAGGAACGATTTATTTGACAATGTCCAAAAATAAGAAGTGGGTATATTTTGTGAAAAGCCTGTTTTCAGATTTTGCGTTCTTTGATCTAATTCTCTGCATAAGGTAGAGGTTAAAATATATCCTCTTAAAAAGTGAAATGGATGGCAAGAAAGCAATTCCTTAATAAAGCACAAGTTATAACACAGTTTTACTCAAATATCCGTAGAAGTTCCTTTTGTCTTAATGTCTTGTTTTCTCTATACAGTCCACTCTAGACTTGGAAAAAATTGTCAATCCTTTCTCTCAGTTTGTACACATTATACACATTAATAAATTATTATTACAATATTTAGGCAAATTTGGTTTATTTTGTTCAAAAAATTACAATAGTTTGAGATTGTTTACAACAATTTTTTTTTCATGTCTTTCAGTAACAGCTTCAAAGCAAACAAGGTTTTTAACAAAATAAAATATATATTCAGGTAGGTATCTATCCCTCCTCTCTTCTGCATGGAAAAGGGAATTATACAATAGTAAGTATAATAGATTATAGTTATTACAATTAAAATTCATGTCATAGACTAACTAAATTGATCTAAATACTAGCTATATAAAAAATCCCAGTTGTGGTACTTGTTGTACTTAATCTGTGGTCAACCTGAATGTGAAGAGTTCAGTCACTTAAACCCTCTCATAAATAGCTAGTTTACTTTTAACACTAGTGCTTTAAAGTTGCCTATTTTTAACACTAGTGTTAATTTACTTTTAACACCAGTGCCTTAAAGCGCTATGTTTAGTTGTTCATTAGCGTGTTAAAAGTTGAATTTTTAACGCGTTTGTATAAAAAAATCATTTCTTGCCAAAGAAGACAGCAATAGATTATTTATGGAATGTCTTAATTAAGTGGAACACCCTTAAACATTACTCAAACTATTCAGGCTTATTTTTTCCTGTACCTACCTAGACTGAACAGTTATGGCAGACTTTTTGATAATAGAATAAATGGCCAGAATTGGCCATGGGCCATGTAACTGAAAACTTATATCTTAGCTTATACAGTCTTTTAATCTCGTCACAATTTTCTTTCGAAGGTTTGTGACTTTTCACATTTCTATGGTATAAGCTAAGAAATAAGCTATTGGTTCCATGGCTAACTGTGGCCGTTTAATTTTTGATCTCGCAGTATTTTTCTTGTACAGTTTTGGCAAAAATGCTCAAACATCTAAATAACTAAACATCTAAGGGCCGATCGCATCAAGCAATTTTTAAGTACGGGATGTTCACTAGAAAACTTCATCTAGTTGGCTGTGAAATGTCAAAAGAAAAGGGTTGGAGAAACAAAAGTCCATTTACTTTTATTATGTCATCCTTTTCTGTCAAAATTTCCTGCTAGATGAAGTTTTATAATAAACACCCCGTATATTTAGTTAGGTCTTCCATTATTACCAAGGTTACTCATGCTAATAGATATGTTTTAAGGGCTCTTAACTTTAAGTTTCCTTAAAATTTGCTTAGTGGAAACGGCCATAACTACTTGTGATATTGTGATTATTAAAAAACATTGTAACAAAATCTTATAGGTCTAGGTTTCTATCTTTTATATAAGGTGTTAGAAAAAAGTAGGCCAATCTGTTAACCACACATTCTGTGAGGAAAAATAATGCAACTTTTATTATCCCATTTTTCAATTTAGAGTCTGATGCTCACTACAGGGTGACAAAGTTGCTACTTTTAAAACATTTTTATTTAACAAGTCCAGTAATACTTAAAGAACTAATTCCATATCTATTATCCAACTAAGCATTAATTTTTATTTTTCTCTTTATAAAAAAAGTTTATGAATTTAAACAGACAAGACATGGACCTAAATTAATGCTGTTCCAACTTTTTAGTCATAGTTGTAAGCTTATTATTAATTTTCGTCCATAACAACCGTATAACAAGCCTTGCCATGGCAATGCTTCTTATAGATGAAAATTACGAATAAGCTTACAACTATGGTACTAAGAAGTTGGGTAACCCAGGCCTTATTAAACAAAAACTTTTTAAACGTTACAACTTTAACACTTATAATGAACACATGACTCCAAAATGAAAAATAGGGTAATAAAATTCTCATTATTTTCCATCAGAAATCTGTTGGTAACAGGTTGTACTACTTTTTTATGACACCTTGTATAATTACAACAAATTCAAAATTTTTTGCTTAGATAATCTTTTAAATAAGAGAAACTTTTTCTTTTTCAATCTCCATTCTTTCTTTCTCCACTGCCATTCTTTCAGCATGTCTTTTATCTTTCCTCTCTTCAATAAGGATTTTCAGCTTCATGTCATCATCATTTCTCATTTCATGAGATTTTCGTTTTCTTCGTTTATTTGTATCATTTGCATGAGGATTTACACTCCCTGTTGAAAATTGATTTACTTTCCTTGGTGCCCTGTTTCTCATGACTTATTTCCACGTTCTTTGGTACTATATTTGTACTGGAGTCGATGAAATGCTCACATTTATTTGTATATTTTGAACCTAATATTTCATCAATTTCCTTAAAAAATTGGAACCTGTTAGGTCCTCTACCAGTTTTATTTTTATTGTCTTTGGCAGCATTATAACTTCTAATAAGAGTTTTCCATTTTAACTGGCAATGATTTGCTGATATATTATATCCATTACTAATTAAATCATTTGAGCAGTTTTCGAAAACATACTTCTTTTTTTTTTGGGTGATCAACATGACTCGATCAAGCATAAAGTTTCAGCATATTGCCACATATGTCCAGTGGTAGAGGTGCTTGCTATAGTTTGAGGGTTAATTGGGGTAATTGAATTTGGGAAGTCTTGGTTTTGTTTATTGGTAGAGGTTGCATAGATTTGAATTTTGGTGTTTGTGGTTGAGGCATATATGAAGGTGTATCATAATCCAAATCTTAATACCCAATTAATTCCTACCCCTCCTGCTGTTGGTCTCTCAAAATGCCTTTTAGGAGTTCTGTGGCAAAAACCTCATCTAAAAACATTTCATAATATAAATTTATATACAGTACGCTTGACAGTAGGTAAGTATGTTTTTCTCCAAAAAAGTTTGGTCTCTTCTGTATTTAAATGTTATTGCTTATAGTCCTGCCAGCTTAGCCACGACTATAATGTCGAAAAAGCTGGTTTAATGGGTAAAAAAATACAAATTCTTAACATTACCTAACTCTAAGTGCTCTATGATAATCTTCAGGGTCAAGGGTGAGCGTATAGATTATTTCCGTTACTGGATCTGTTATTTGCAAATCCATTTTTTTCTAAAAATATTAAAATGTTTTCTTATCTTTTTAATTTACAAAATAACTGCATCACAGACACAGAGCCGGTTTATAAAGGAATAACAATTAAACATCAACATTTATTATTTGAATTTAGAAATGAAGTAAACAATAATTATATATCATAGTTGTCAAAATCAGCCAAAAGTACTTTACACACCGAAATATCGGTAGGTACTCGAAGGGCAAGGGGGCGGAAGTTTGGAGTGCGTCAAGTGCATGAAGTACCGAGGTGCTGGAAAGCTACAGAAACGAACTTTACGCTCCGGAACTGCTCCGAGCTCACCCATGGCAAGATGGAAAGCCGCTCAGATCTCAACATTATTGTCGTTGACTGTTGATTTTGATATTTTCCTTGTCCTTGATTGATTCTGACATCCTGACAATTTTTATCTGCTGTCTTTTGGGAGCTTGACAATCTTTTGCAAGATGTCCTTCTTTCTCACAAACTGCTTTGTATTAAACTTATTTCGAGATTTTAGTTGTATTGCCATTAAGGTTCGTCCTTCCCTACTTTTGTGACTGTATAGACATCTTTTTTTCACACCACATTTAAGTGGAAGAGTACTCGTAATTTTTGTTTTTGAAGCAGTCTCCTGAATTTGTGATTTGCGTGTTCTCAGTCTTTGAGAATTATTGTGCCATTGAGTCATTTAGACTTATTTTTGTATTAGTAGAATTTCTCGTAAACCACTATCTTGTTTATTTCTGTTTTCAAACCATAAAGAGAGTTCAGCTGGCTAAGGATTTGCTTTCACACAACAAATGTCGATGACATGCTTAGCTCCTAATAAGCTCAGCAAGAGAATAAATCATACTTTTTCTGTGAGCCCGGGTAATTGTAGTGCTCTATAGAATCCATAATAAGGCCGTGTTCCCAGTAGTTTGGTGGGATAAAATCCATTTATCCCCTCCATTATACAGGCGGCCTCATCCTTAAAAGTAAACGTGGCCTAAAAGTCTTTTCGGATACTTCGGTTGATGAGTGTGGCCAGTCAGCGTCGTACCAGTTTGACAACTGGTAGCGCAGAAAGCCTTGTTGACACAACCCGCTCTTTTTCTGAGCCAGATCGAGATCGACGCGCTAATTTCCATAAGAACTTAATCCGTCTCTTCGGCTGTTAGCCTATTTTCATCTAATCTCATAAGGAATTCCCTCCGTCCCTGCTTAAACCCGTTATGAGGGAGCAAAAAGTTTCGATCGGGCCTTTAGCGAGTTAAGTCACGATTCACGGCGTTCCTAAGCTCTCTCGCATTAACCTTATCTCGCGAATTAGAAGAGGTTGCCCGGTATATTGACGCCGGATTTTTATTGGGTTTTAACTTGTTTGAAGATGGAATCTCTGGTGGAAAAAGGCCAATTTGACCTTCGAGACAATTTGTTGGAAAATCGACTTGACGATCAAGAACAAAAAAATGCGAGTCATACGCTACGAAGTTATGACCAACTCTCAGCAAAAATCTCGCCCGTCGAAAAGGAGTTTCTTCTGAAAATATTCTCTTTACATTTTTATTAAATAAATGTGAGACGGTGCGTAAATAATCCGGGCAGACGTTAGAAAATTTAAATTTTCCTTACTACTTCTGGCCTTCTCGGTGAACATAAACTTATAAAATTTCTTTAGAGCCAAGTTAGACTTGTGTTTTATTAAGGAAAAATTGTGCGAAAACTTTCCTTAAATCTCGAGTTTTACGGTTCAACGACCGTCCAATTTCGAATTAAAAAGTTGGCGGTCCTACACTTTGTAGCGAGGAAAACGTCTTGGTGAAAGGCCACATAGCAAACTTGTTTTGCATGTGGCCTTATTAGAAATTGTGCTAAAAGTTTTTACCACAATTTTTAAGACTGTGATACGTAGAGGAAGAACGTTGGGACATCAACACATGTTTTTTAACGTTTGTCTACCTCAAATAGAAAACAATTGACTATAAAAGTAGTTAAAGCCCAAATTATGAATGTTGGAACTCGAACATTGGACTATTGAGTTTAAACTGCGCATGCGCAGGCTGACGATGAGCTCCTGAAGGATTTAGCAGTAGTAGCAGACATTGGGGGGGGGGGGGTCTGAAGCCTTGCGACTAGGACTTAAAGGGTCTTTTCACAGTCACATACATCCCTATTCCGCCTGAGCCCTCATTCTCTTTACGAGTCGACCCATCCCTCTAATAAAGGAGAGTATCCCGTCCCATCTCAGACTCGGAAGCTCCTGTCGATAGAAGTAGGAGGCTCCCAGAGTCCTATGTGGCGCAGTCACGCCCCCCTATAGCACATTACCAGAAAGTGGTAAGTGCTATCACAACTCTACCCTGCTCCACAGTGGGTGCAGAGTGGGTTGTCCACCACTCTTAGGAAGTGCATGTGTCTGTTAGTCTGCAGTGGACAGTGAGGATTCCTATAAGGTCTCCCAAGCCCTGCCGATTTCTCCCAACTAGCCACGAGGCCTTGGATCTATCCGGGTGAGGGTATATTTCCTTGGTCTGTCTACATATTCCAGACTGCGTCCAGTTGGTCCTTGCACTCATTTAAAATGTTAGAGACGCATCTATTGCTTACTCCTAGACATGACTGAATTTCAGTAAAGCACGTCTGGGAACCAGGCTTGGCCATTTCCCGTGGGGGGAACCGATCAGCGTGCTCGTTTCCCTCAATGTCCCTATGTCCAGGAATTCATCCCAGAGAACAGCACTCTTTTTGCAATCCAGCAATGGTAAACCAGGAGAAGAGAATCTGCATACTCTCGAGAATGAGCAGGTAACATAAACACACTTAATCCAATAATTGCTGACTTACTTTTCGATCGATATATTACGCGCTCGGGAGACAGCGATATTTTACCTACAAAAACGGAACTTGAACTCTCTTTCAACGGGGTGAACGAATGTATTTACACAGACATCAACCAATCACATCGAGAGACGCATACCATTAATCCATTGCGATGCTTCACAGCCAATGGGGAAGTCAGAAAACGAATTCCGACGCCCTCGTTATCTTGGGTGATAAATCTGTGGTCTGGGCTATTTTTTGATTTTATTACGACGGGCCAGGGCCAACCCCACAATGATCTTTTTCAGGGGCCATTTGAAAAACTTCCTTCGCCGGGCAGTATGCCCGGCGTTTCGTCTGTACCTTTCACACCAACACCAGTCATTTACCAAATTATTTAGATACTTATTGAGATGTTTGTTACATAACAAGTACAAGACTCGGCACTGAAAGAGTGCAAGATGAACGTAGACTATTCGCTATGAAGAATGAATGGAACAATCAATACAACAGTATGCGGTTTCCAGGAGAAAGGTAGCGGGAGAAGAACCCAAATTAAAACTTCTACGCTTCCGCCGAAATTGCCGACGTTTCTACGTTTATTTTACGTCTTCTTCAAGGCTATTCTACCTAAATGGTAGAAGTTTATCGTCAGATAGTAACGATGTCTATTGTCCATCAGAACAACCACGGAGAGTGACGTACTTTGAAACAAAAACGGACAAAGCGTGGACAAACATAAGAGAACCGTGCTTAGCAGTGTGTAGGTACGCAACGCACGAATGCGACGTAAAATAAACGTCGAAACTTTCTCCTGGAAATAAAAATTTTGAGGACGGTACACCTAAACCAGTATGCGGTTTTCTGTAGTAGATGAACAAAGAGGCTTCGAGCACAGTTTCACTCTTTGCCGCATGATGATTAACGTTAACGGATGCCAAGGTCAATTCTACAAAAATCCGTATCAATTCGTGAAAGCAGTTTTATAATAGTTACCACACTATATTTTCGACCCTAAGCCTCCAATGTGTTATTCATCCAACGACCAGCAATCAATGACCAGAGGCTGCTATCATCATCCTATGGTTCCATTTTTCAGGGAGAGGTTGCGCGTTTAAACGCCCCTCTCTATAACATGATACAGCGTGGAATTAAAGTGTTGTTTCCAGTCTGCTAGTTTCCTAAATTGGACTCACTGAAGGGAAAGTTTCCATTCAAAAGGCCGATAAACCCCGAATAATCTTCATCGATAATTGGATTAGCACTATTGTTTGCAAAATTAATATTTACCAGGCTGGAAATTCGTCGGCAATTGTTTGTAACTGACAATTCGCACAAATTCAACACGTCCGGGCCTAAAGGAGGGTGAGTTTTACACACATATCCCGTTGTTGTGTGATTTCACACACAAAAGCCTATGCCGACAAGCGAATGAAATAAAATAAATTGAACAGGGTTCACTTTGAAAACGCTGTTTTCGACCTTTTAAACGACTGATAAACCATCATTTCGCAAGCTCTAATTGTGTCCATCCACAGACTAGTTTCGCCGTTTACGGCTCATCAGTGAGGCTTTGACACAACCAGAGCTCCCGAAATCTGTTATACTCAAGACACGTTTCATGGCAGTACCGAGAAAAGGTTCCCAGTGGCGCCATCCGTGCCCGATTGTTGAACTAACGAGATTGCACCCGTCCTGTATCAACGTCAATGCCCGGTTTAAGGAGAAATGATGCAGATTACTGTAAAATACAGAAATAGATTTTTAGCCGTCGGTACTATGAAAACGCTGTTTTCGGTAATCAGAATCAAAATTTACAGTAATCTGCAGGGTTCACTTTATCCAGATTTCTACACTGACCCATTTGCCATCGCAATGTCCACTCCAGAGCCACATAATCTCTCTGTGTTTGTTGAGATACACGAAATTTCTACCTCATTAAGCCTCATCAGGTCAGACGCTGAGTAAACTAATGCCTTGCCTTAGGAAGATAATAAGTACCATGTCTTGGAGGCGATTCTCGACCCTTTTAATTCCCCAGCGTTCTATTAAGATTAGAGTTGTTATGGCGCCCCTGGGAATTATGTTTAGATGCTGGGCATTTGCATGTCTTCTGGAGGAAAAAATTGTAAATTACCTGCGGGACTGAAACGTGGCCCTGCGGTCGAACATGGAATGGAAACCTGAGATAAAACGTTAGGAATGCGGGAGCGTGTTGCATGTATTTGCATGCATAATGCTATATGTGCGCGAGTTTTAGGTGCACTGCTACAACTTCATTTAATTTTTTTTCAAAGCGGCTTTTAAAAATCTAAATTTTTCCTTTTCCTACACTACCACCTCCTACTTTAAAACCGTTATATAAAACACAAATCATTAACTTACCCATTAAACAGGCCAGCAATTAGCCTAATGAATCCAATTTTTCGTTTTGCGAATCACCACGTTAACAGGCTTAATAAAGCTGGGCCACGTTTCTGTTTTTTTCCTTTTAATTCTTGAGGCTTTTTGTAGCGCTCTCACCAATTATCGCTGATTACTTTATGGAACACCCTTAATGAGTTATTAAAGCTGGGAAAACTGGATAATTAGGTGGATATAGAGGCCAAAGTAACTCAATTTCTAAAGTTCAGCTTAGGGGGCAAGCACCCAGGGTATTTGAGATATTACGATTTTTTTTTATTTCCTATCAGTTTTGCCACAATAGAATGATGTTGGAATGTTCATCGTTTAGTGGGGACCTGAGGCAGGGTAAGAAGTAAAGTGTGAGGTCAAAAAATCATAAGACATTTGAGGAAAATACAGTGGACTTAGAAATTGAGAGAAGTCCAGTGGACTGAAAATTGGTGTGGCAAAAAAATTGTTTTAATACCACGTTGTTGAGAGAATTTTTTTTTCAAGGTGAGAAGTAGCAACAGCTCTGGACCCTTTTTTTCCATATTTTTTTTTTTAATTCCCATAAGCAAATCTTACTTATATTTTGCAGAAACTCATGCCAAAATGTAACAAGAAAAGGAAGTTTTTTCATAACAAGGTTATCTGCTATATAGGACGTGTCTCCTATATACGGTGACAGTATCAAGCCTTATTCATGGCTCGTCTCTGCTGTCTCATTCCTGCTGTTTATTCCTACTACCTCATCTCATATCACCAATCATCCCGTAACTGGTTATTAAAGTACCTATTTGCATTATAACATTCTTGATTTACCACAAAATTATCCAATATTGCCATAAGAAAGTCTTAGTTCCATTTTGCAGAAATGTATGCCAAAATGTGATAAGAAAAGCAGAATGTGAGGTTAAAAAGTGTAAAAAAAATGCGGAAAATAAATCCTGTGAACTGAAAATAAGTATGACAAATACAAGAGTTTTAATCAAACTTTTTGATGGAAATTCCCCTAAAATCTTAGTTATATTTTTCAGTGATTCTTGCCAAAATGTGATGGGTTTTTAAAATGACTAACTGCTGTCCTATATTTTCCACTCTCATACTATCACATACTCTACTGGTTCATGAACCTGAATTTCTTCTGTTCATTGGATATTTATGAACTAACTGTTCTCATTTTCTTTTAATGCTGTTACTAATGGTTCACGTCATAAATTTTTCTGGCCGCAATTTTTTTTTTAACTTTCAGGTTTAGCAATTCTCTGATTGTCATAGGATCCTGAGTTAACTTGTCAAAAAATGTTTTTACTTTTACTTTTCGTCTTTTTTTCTTAAAAGCGATAGGAAGCAGGTTCATTTATTAATACATTAAACGAGTCAACGGTTCGTAATTTCTTTATGTGAACAGATAGATCTTCAAGAAGAATGGTTGATCTCTCTCTCTAAATCAAGATCAACATGTTGCACAGCGTTTGACATTAGATTAATTACTTGAAACAATTGCATTTTTGATGCAATTTTGAAATACATCGGCGTCATCATAGAACGGCCAATTTTTTGCTCATTTTCGAAAGGTTGTATCCCAGAGACGCTTTCGCCGATCTCAATGGAGTGACCTGATTTTAAAAGCCCATTTCTTGTAGAATCACAAAAGACACCTGGTTTGTGATAAACATTTTTGGTGAGAACTATACAGGGTGGATTAAAATGTCGTGTAAAAAGTACTAAATTTTAACCCACTGCATTTGGTTGCTAGAGTTATTACAAAACTTTCCCTACAAAGGCATTTAGAGATCCTGATGAATATCTCGGGACATGTTTGGCCGATTTTTGATTTTTGATCTGTGAAAGAAGTTACAGGGGTTTGTTAAAAAGTCCGTATTTTGTCCAAAAATCTGCCGAAATCACTAACTTTTATGTCTATAGAACGGATTTTTTATTAACACTCAGGGAAATCTAGCCTAAACTGATATAAAGTTAACCTGCTTTTCAAGAAAAAATATGAATTTACAATCATACAGGGTGAAACAAAGGTCAATGCAAAATTCTTAAACTTAGCGGCTTTCTTACTTGCCCCCTGATGTTAAGAGTTACCTTAGAACTTGCATTTTTATAACATTGAGAAGTCCTAGTTCATATCTCGGGACGTGTTTGGCGGATTTTTCATTTTTGTTCTACGAAAAAACTTACCGGGGTTTGTTATAAAGTTCGTATTTTATCCAACAAACTGCAAAATCACAAATTTTATGTCTACAGAACTGAATTTTATTAAGACTTAGAAAAACATAGCCTAAATTAACATAAAGTTAACCTGTTTTTCAACAAAACATATGAATTTACAATCATATAGGGTGAAACAAAGAGCAATGCAAAATTCTTAAACCTTAGGGACATTCTTACTCACCCCCTAATGTTAAAAGTCACATTAGAACTTGAATTATGATAACATTGGGAGGCACTGATTTATATTTCGGGACATGTTTGGCGAGTTTTTAATATTTGTTCTACGAAAAAAGTTACACGGGATTGTTAATAAGTTCGTATCTTATCCAAAAAACTGCCAAAATCACTAACTTTTACGACTATTGAACTGTCTTTTTTATTAACATTTAGGGGAAAATCTAGCCTAAACTAACAGAAAGTTGATCTGTCTTTTAAGAAAAAATATGAATCTACAATCATACAGGGTGAAACAAAGAGCAATACAAAACTCGTAAACTTTACCGACATTTTTACTCGCCCCCTGATGTTAAGAGTCACTTTAGAACTTGCATTATGATAACGTCGAGAGGTCCTGAGTCATATCTTGGGACATGTTTGGCGGGTTTTTCATTTTTGTTTTACGAACAATTTTACAGGGGTTTGTTAAAAAGTTCAAATTTTATCCAACAAACTGCCAAAATCACTAACTTTTACGTCTAGATAACTGAATTTTTTATTAAGACGTAGGAAAATCTAGTCTATGCAAACATAAACTTAATCTGTTTTTCAAGAAAAAATTTAAATTTACAATCATACAGGGTGAAACAAAGGAAAATGCTAAATTATTAAACTTGAACGGATTTCTTACTGGCCCCTTGATGTTAAGCGTCACTTTAGAACTTGCATTATGATAACGTCGAGAACTTGTCAGTCATATCTCGGGACATGTTTGGCAGGTTTTTGATTTTTGTTTTACGAACAAATTTACAGGAGTTTGTTAAAAAGTTCGAATTTTATCCAACAAACTGCCAAAATCACTAACTTTTACGTCTAGATAACTGATTTTTTTATTAACACGTAGGAAAATCTAGTTTACGCAAACATAAACTTAATCTCTTTTTCAAGAAAAAATATGAATCTACAATCATACAGGGTGAAACAAAGGGCAATGCAAAATTCTTAACTTAACTTCTAACGTCAGGGGGCGAGTAACAATATCGCTAAAGTTGTAAGAATTTTGCATTGCCCTTTGTTTCATCCTGTATGATTGTAGATTCATATTTTTTCTTGAAAAAGAGATTAAGTTTATGTTTGCGTAAACTAGATTTTTCTACGTGTTAATAAAAAAACAGTTATCTAGACGTAAAAGTTAGTGATTTTGGCAGTTTGTGGGATAAAATTCGAACTTTTTAACAAACTCCTGTAAATTTTTTCGTAAAACAAAAATCAAAAACCTGCCAAACATGTCCCGAGATATGACTGAGAATTTCTCGACGTTATCATAATGCCAGTTCTAAAGTGACGCTTAACATCAAGGGGCCAGTAAGAAAGCCGTTCAAGTTTAATAATTTAACATTTTCCTTTGTTTCACCCTGTATGATTGTAGATTTAAATTTTTTCTTGAAAAACAGATTAAGTTTATGTTTGCATAGACTAGATTTTCCTACATGTTAATAAAAAATCAGTTATCTAGACGTAAAAGTTAGTGATTTTGGCAGTTTGTTGGATAAAATTCGAACTTTTTAACAAACCCCTGTAAAATTGTTCGTAAAACAAAAATGAAAAACCCGCCAAACATGTCCCAAGATATGACTCAGGACCTCTCGACGTTATCATAATGCAAGTTCTAAAGTGACTCTTAACATCAGGGGGCGAGTAAAAATGTCTCTAAAGTTTACGAGTTTTGTATTGCTCTTTGTTTCACCCTGTATGATTGTAGATTCATATTTTTTCTTAAAAGACAGATCAACTTTCTGTTAGTTTAGGCTAGATTTTCCCCTAAATGTTAATAAAAAAGACAGTTCAATAGTCGTAAAAGTTAGTGATCTTGGCAGCTTTTTGGATAAGATACGAACTTATTAACAATCCCGTGTAAATTTTTTCGTAGAACAAAAATTAAAAACTCGCCAAACATGTCCCAAAATATAAATCAGTGCCTCCCAATGTTATCATAATTCAAGTTCTAATGTGACTCTTAACATTAGGGGGTGAGTAAGAATGTCCCTAAGGTTTAAGAATTTTGCATTGCTCTTTGTTTCACCCTGTATGATTGTAAATTCATATGTTTGGTTGAAATACACGTTAATTTATGTTAATTTAGGCTATGTTTTTCCAAGTCTTAATAAAATTCAGTTCTGTAGACATAAAATTTGTGATTTTGGCAGTTTGTTGGATAAAATACGAACTTTATAACAAACCCCGGTAAGTTTTTTCGTAGAACAAAAATGAAAAATCCGCCAAACACGTCCCGAGATATGAACTAGGACCTCTCAATGTTATAAAAATGCAAGTTTTAAGGTAACTCTTAACATCAGGGGGCAAGTAAGAAAGCCGAATTCATAGTTTTTCTTGAAAAGCAGGTTAACTTTATATCAGTGTAGGCTAGATTTCCCTGAGTGTTAATAAAAAATCCGTTCTATAGACATAAAAGTTAGTGATTTCGACAGATTTTTGGACAAAATACGGACTTTTGAACAAACCCCTGTAACTTCTTTCATAGATCAAAAATCGGCCAAACATGTCCCGAGATATTCATCAGGATCTCTAAATGCCTTTGTAAGGAAAAGTTTTGTAATAACTCTAGCAACCAAATGCAGTGGGTTAAAGTTTAGTACTTTCTACACGACATTTTAATCCACCCTGTATAGTTCTCACCAAAAATGTTTATCACAAACCAGGTGTCTTTTGTGAGTCTACAAGAAACGGGCTTTTAGAATCATGTCACTTCATTGAGATCGGTGAAAGCGTCTCTGAGATACAACCTTTCAAAAATGAGCAAAAAATTGGCCGTTCCGACTATTTTGACGAGCAGTTTATTTAGTAGTAGTAGTAGTAGTAGACATCGTGAAGGGCAAAGCCTTGCAACTAGGCCTCAAAGGGCCTTTTCACAATCCCCCGATCCACTCATCTTTACTTCGCATGAGCCCTCATTCCCTCCACGAGTCGACCCGTCCTTCTAATGAAGGTGAGCATCCTTCTAATGAAAGAGAGATGAGAAAAGCTCCTCTCGATGGAGGAAGGCGACCCCCAGTGTCCTGTGGCGCAGTCGCGCCGACCTATAGCACACTAGCAGAAAGTAGTATGACGAACTCTCTGCTTCACAGTGGATGGCTGTAGTATATCTAGAAGTACATGTGTAGTTGCGGTTGCGCACGGATAGGTCGTCCTGCACAGCAGTACCTATAAGTGAGGCCATGGGCCTCTCTGCTGATAGACCCCGTGTAGATAAGATGTAGGAACCTTTGTATACAAGTTATTTGTCCATCATTCTAATAAACGATTACAAGAAGCCTGGTGTTTCTCTTAAGAATACACTACAATGGCCGAGTGGACTGTCAACCATTTTTAGGAGGTGCACTTTTTAGTGTGCAGTGGCCACCGGAAATTCTTAAAGAGTCTCCCACACAGTGCCGACTTCTTCCAAGTGGCCGCGAGGCTTTGGATCTATCCGCGCCATGATATATTTCCTTGGTCTGTCTACATATTCCTGACTGTTTACAGTGTGTCCTTGTACTCTACCATGCCCAATCATTACACATTAGAGTGTGAGAGACGTACCTATTGCTTACTCCTAGACAACCACGCTTGGCTGATTTATCGAACCGCTCGTTTCCGTCAATGACCGTCTGTCCAGGAACCCATCCCAGAATTACCTCTTTTTGTTTCTATCAGTGTTTCTAGAGCATTCCTGTAGTCCTGAACTCGTCCTGTTCCTGCAGATGGCTCGCAAGTCTCCACCTGACTGTCGGAGTAGATGAAGATGGTCTGTTCTGTTCCTTGTTTGACTCCTGATCCTGTGGCCACTTCGAGTATTGAAAACACCTCCGCCTGAAAAACCGTCGTGACTTCTCAAGGGAAAGCTCTCGCCCTCTCCATAGGCTGCTTTGTATATTCTGGCTCCAGACAATTGTGATTCAGCCATTCTTGATCCGTCTACAAACTATACCTAATTATTCTCAGAATGTTGCTGAAGCAGCTCTTCTTTGAATTCTTCTCTTATTGGGATGTTTATCCCAAGTGTTTGTTTTAGTCTCGGCCAATCGCAATGCCGCCCCTCCTGCGACAGGATAATTGAAATGTCCCGCTAGATGAGGCTGGAGATCTGCGTGTGGTCGCGTCCCATGACTCTTTTCTTTCACTGGTCGCAGCAATCCATCCTACAGGAAGCCATCGCATCCTTCTTCATCCAGATTGGATCCAGTAAGGCATTGAGAGTTTAAGAGCTCCCAGTGTTGTTCTGAACGTACCCGTTATTACTAGGCAGGCTGTTCTTTGCAGTCTGGCCAACCTCAACGCATAGCAGGCCCTGTCCACCGATGGCCACCAGACCACGAACCCATAGGATATCTTTATTGTCTGATTATGGAAGTGTAGAGCCAGTGCAGGGCGAGTGGCTTTAGACTCCACCTTCTGCCCAATGGCATGCGCAGTTGCCATACCAGTCTCTCTATACATTTAGGTTTTAGAAGAAGTTTCTTTAAGACAGATTCCTAATTGGATATTAAATTAATTATGGACAAAAACTACCAGAATCGCTATCACGGCCCCTTAGAGGCAAATTGCATGACGTTACACTTATAATTACACTAATAATTCTATATAGGCTATTAAATTAATGATAAACGTAATGAATACAATTATTTGTTATTTCTTTTTCAATATTTAAAATTTTTTATTGTAAATTCCTCTAATGGAACTTAGGAATAACGCTCAGGACATTTGGTAGTTTATTATTGTATAGAAGGTATTGAAAGGTTGAGTAAGAACCACTGTTGAGTTAACACTGATTTTTATTTAACAATTAACAACTATTTATATACAAAAATTACAAACGTCATAAACAATATTAAGTGAATTAAAACAATAAATTGCTGACAAATATTGTTCTGTGCTCCACATTAGAAGGTTGAGTGATTTTCTTACTGACGCTGCGTCTACTACCTGGTTGTCTGGTGTTTACTGGTAACCTACTGGCGGTGCGTTGGCGGCAATAACCTAGTTAATTAATTTTGTATTGTTTCTGAAATATATAAACTGAAATTATTTTTATGACTAAATGTGAGTTTAGACATTCTGGGCAGTCTATTGCCGTGCCATCAGTGTTCAACGCCTTCATGGGGATATACTGGTTCGAGGACAATCGCTTCTGTGGGCGGCTGGGCAGCTCTGATTGTATTTAATAGGATGTCTGCTGCATCTCGGTCTCTTTTCGTATTGGAGCTGCTACTCTGTCGTTGTTTGTAGAACCCGAATAGCACCATAAGTGCGATAACAACAAGTATATACTCTGTTCAGCGAGGGTTAAATATTACGTCATAACATGTTACGTCATACAAAAAAAAAAACGTCTGTCTCTGATAAAATGCCAGTTGAACTGGTAAAAAATATGGTATTTAGTCTTCAAAAATACATCAAATAGAATCTTACTGTAAAAAAATGTATCACTGAGGCTTGTGACTAGGAGGTGCTTTTTGACTGTCACCCAATGCGTGGTTTCAAGTGGTCGTTTGATGTTCATTTCTTCATTCCTGACTTTATTAAGCTTGTTGGATGCATCTATTACAGGTTCGTCAATTAGCGTGGTTTCTCTGTCGTGCATAACTGGGAATAATGATATATTTTGTAGTATAGGTTTGGAGAATTCCTGCAAGACAGTGACAGTGTCTGATCTCTGAGGCGTTAGGATGTTCTTCTTCGTTTGGATGAGGCAACCTGAAGTTGTTTCTATAATAGCAGTCTGATTTAGAGACACATCGTCACGGTTTCCTACGCAAATAATGGCAATTTTAGTTTTTTCAGGCGTAATTGCTAACTATTAGTTTGGAAAACCATGGAGTTGGTAACCAGGAATTTGGAGATAATTGGTAACCGCTTCCATATTATTGAGGATATGGAATGCTGTATGATTTCGCATGAGGTATTTTCTTCTCGCTGGTATATTTGGTCTATTACGCAATTTGGATTTGTCTCTATGCCTCTTGTTGTGGTGGCTGAACATACGAAGACATTTTCTGCAATGTTCAGACTGTTGTTCAACTCATATTCAGAAATTTGGAAGTACAGCTGTGAATCATAATCGATTGCTAGTACTTCGTTTGGAATATCCAGGATCCAGTATGACTTCTTTTCTGTCTTCACTGGTATTGGAGTCGATCTGATAAGCATAAATTCGTTGTGTTTTATCATCACAAAATATTCATAGACGTGGATAAATTCTTCACTCTGTTGCACTTTGGTCTGGAGTATAGGACAGGATATTATCTCTATGTTGGAAGAAATCTTTCTGGACGCAGCTACTGTTATCTCTTCAACGTGGGTCGGAGATATTAAGTCATATATGTGATCTTTGTGGTAGTGAACATCTAACAATCGTTTATAATGATCCTTAAGTTCATCTAGAAGATTTTGTAGTAACTCTTTTTTGTTACTGGACTATCTCCGCAACGTAAATCCTCCTCGTTTAAACATGTTGATAAGTTCGTCTTGTAGTGACAGAGCTTCTTTTATGGTGTCAGCACCTGATAACAAGTCGTCGACATAAAAATCTCTCATTGCTGCTTTGGATGCATTTGGAAAGTTATGTCTCTCATCGTGGGCAAGCTTTTGTAACGTTTTAATAGCTAAGAACGGTGCTGCTGTCGCCCCATAAGTTACAGTCGTTAAGCAATATTCATTTATTGGTGTGTCACTATCAAATCTCCATAAGATTTTCTGATATTTCAGGTCGTCGGCGTGACTCCTTATCTGCCTGTACATTTTTTCAATGTCGGCTGTGATTACTACTTTCTGTGAGTGACCTCCAGCGTAGCAGTATGTCTGACAGTTCTGGTTGTAGTAAGGGACCTGCATATATGGTATTGTTGAGGCTCAATCCTGATGAAGTTTTACTGGACGCATCAAAAACCACCCTTAATTTCGTCGTAGTGCTAGATTCCTTGAATACAGGTTGATGTGGGATAATATATTGATGTTGTAACTCTGTATGTGGAAGCATTTTCATGTGACCAAAATTTAGATATTCCTGCATGAATTGCTTATAGGCGATTTCCAGTTCTTTGTTACTGCTCATTCTTTTTTCTAACTGGAACAATCGTGCAGTGGCTCGTGATTTCGACATTCCTAATAGATTCCATTAAACGGGATTCTAACAGTGTATGTTCCATCGGTATTTCTTGTAGTGTTGGCTTCGTAATGTTGTTCGCAATATTGTTCATCTTCTGATAACGGACGTGCTTGTGAGACCTCTTCGACTTCCCAAAATTTGGAGAATTGTCTATCCTCTTCAATGCATGTTACCATGCTGAGAACTTGTAATGTGTTGCCTGAATTTTTTGGTAAGTTTCCGGAAAGCATCCATCCTAATTCTGTTTGTTGGCCAAGGAGACCATCTTTAGTTTTTCGTATGCCTTCCAAGATTAACTGGGCGTATTCTCGGGCTCCAAGAAGTATATCTACTGGGCCAGGTTTGTAGAATGTTGGATCAGCAAGGATGTCGTTCTTCCATTGTAATATGTCTTTGTCAAGGTCTACTCCAGGAAGAGTCATGTTAGTTTAGTCAGAGCAATTCCAACAAAATCAAGCTGGAAACTGCTGGAAAATCTTGGCTTGATTAGTAGCTGTAACTAGGATTTTGACACTTGTGGTTCTCCTGCGCCAAGTCCTGTAACTTGTGCTTGAATTTTCTGTCTGGGCAGGCCAAGAAGACTTGCAGCTTCTTTGGTTATGAATGCTGATTGGGAGCCAGGGTCGATGAGAACTCTCAGCTTTTCATAGCTTCCATAAACATTTCTAACTCTAATGAGTGCTGTTGCCAGAAATACCATCTCATCTTGTCGGCTAACATGGCTTGTTGTTTCGTTTTTGACCGCTGGTCTTCTGTTCTGTGGTGGATTCCATGAATCGATGTGTAGAAGTATGTATGATGTTGCTTGTTGCGAATGCGGCACTTCAATTGGAGAATTGCATTTGGATTTGTAGTCATGGTTTAAGCAGTTCAAACATAGCTTTTTGTCCTTGTCAGCTTTTAGTCGAAGTTCTGATGATAAAGCTTTGAATTTTGTGCAGTGGTAAATAAAGTGGGCTTCATTGCATTAGTTGCAGGCATCAGTAATTATGGGTTTGTTATTGTTGTTGTTTGAGTTGTGTGGAATTTTCTTTTGTGCATGCTTCTAATGATTGGAATCTTGCTTGAAGAAATATTCTAATTTCAAGAAAGTCCTATATTTCATGGGGCTGGCTTCGCGATTTTTCATAAAGCCTGTTGGTTTCATGATCCCATTTTCGGCAGATGATGCGACTGATATTAGGTCCCCAATTGGAAGTATAGTCGACTTTATTCTAATAAAATTTCTCATGTCTTATGAACTAATCAGCGAAAACAGTGATGTCCAAAATGTTTTAGAAGGTTCAATATGGCGGCCAACATACAGCTGATTCATAGATGTGTAGGTGCTAATTTCCGCTCCAAGGTTAGGTCATAATTGATATGTGTTTCGAAATTAAATGTTCCTCGGTTCCAAACAAGAAGGGATCAATCAAAAATAGTTTTTTTTATGGAAAGGATTTTCTTTTCCAAATCAAACCTCCTTTATGATAGGCGGATTAAAAGACACTGGAAGTATTCACTGGAAGAATTCACTTTAACGTAGGCAATATGCAATCAACTTAAATAGGTCACCCACTTGAAAAAATATTAGAAACATTTTCCATAATAGGTAACTGAGATACCACGGAATTGAAGACTCCCTGAACATATGGTGGTGACAACGGATACGCGTTGTAATTTGTAATATTTATGACAAGCCTACATCTGCAGTGAATGCAGCTCTGATGTAGTCAAAAAAATCCTTTAATGAGCGATCACTTTTGGCTCTGCCTAAGTTATTCTTGATCATTTTCATCTAGATTGATAACTAGGGGCTCCGCAACGACCTCCAAAACCTGTTCTCTATTTCACTACTTTCCAATAAGTTCTTCGGTATGAGCCACCGAGTGTAGATATTGTTCTTGATTTATTAGGTCAAGGATATGTTCCCACACCGTTTCTACTTCACCGCTTTTCAGCCCATCTCCAACCCTTTTTTTCATATTTAGCTTTTACACGTGTTAACATATATTAATTCAATTGCATTAAATTGGCAATGATAAGGCGGCAGGCGCAAAACGTCGTTGAAATTGACTGAGTTGAAACAATTCCTTAAAATCTGGTCAACCGTATATTCTTTTGGCCGCTAGTTTCTTTTCGCCATTGCGAGGAGCTCACACTTCAACATATTCGTCGCTGGACTTATGAAAAATTTAGTTTTCTTCCAGGTAGAAGTTGTTTGCTTAGTCAGGAGACTGGAGTGGTATGAAGCATTATCCATAACCATGTTTCGTCCAAAAAAAAACAACATCCCTTAATTGTGAATGTTTGTTTCCAATATATTTTTTTTTAAATTGTTTTTGTTGACTGGCAACATGCAGTAACTCACAAAGGTATCTTCTATTACAATCTTTTGTGTATCGAAACCCCAAACTTTTCACAACTTTCGATAATGAATTTAACCCTATATCCAAAATACCGCGTTTTTTAAAACAGTTTTCATTCTCTAGTTTTATGTTTCTTTCTTTTGCGCTTTTCGATTTTCCTTGCTTGTATATTTGATTTTTTTTTCTTTAGTTACTTTCCGGACCGAGCTCACACTGACTCCTAAAGCTTCTGACACCCTCTCGTCGATATTTGTTGTAAAGTTACCATTTTCTTGATGAATTTTGAAATCACTTACTAGATTTAATATAAATCTTTTGGCTTTGGGGTGCAAAAACCCGGCAAAACGCTTTTTGCTTTCCATGATTTTGAAAGAAGTAAAATAATTTTGACACTGACGGACTGACAGAGATTTATTGATCAGTTTGAAAGACATTTGTAATTGTTTCCAATGATGAATTCACCGACCGATAGCTACAGAAATCATTCTTTCTTTTTTATAAAGTTTGCATAAAGAAGGATAGACGCAATCGTCGTTCCAGCAATTGACACATCAATTGCATTAATTTTTAAAGTTGAACTTTTGATGGCCTCTGGAAAGTAACATGGTTTCTCTCTTCACGTTGCATTAGACCGATAAGCCCATCTTCTTTTAACATACCTAAGATATTGCTTGGATACCTTTTATTCACAATGATGAGAATAAGAACATTTCAAAAGTTTGTCGCAAATTTAATCATAAATATTTTTATTAGAGTAAAGTTGACTATATAAATTTTTAGATTATTGATGGCTTCCAGACATTCCACAACTGTATCGTGAAGCTGCTTTATCTTGGATGATGACCCATGATGAATTACTGGAGGACTTAAGATCCTATCTATCAGTTTGGAGATTATGAGTCTATCATTGCTGTATCTGTCATTGAGAATATTCCAAGCAGGATCGTAGTTGGTTTCTGCTATGGACAAGTGCTGGATCAGTCTTCCAGCTTCCCCTCTCACATGCGTTTTAAGATACCTCATTTTCTCTATTGTTGTAATTGTTGGATATTCATGAACCACTTTGATGAAAATATCTCGAAATATGACCCACTCTTCGTACAGGTCATCAAAATTTGGCAATTTGATTTGAGGTAAGATTATATTGCATTGTTTCACAGTTTGTTGTACTCCTTGAATCTTGTCCTGTAGGTTTTGTACTGTTCTTTCGTACTGCTTTTCAAGGTTTTGAACGGGATTCTTGATGGTGTGGTCAATTCCCTGAACCTGAAGCTAGACGTATATTTCAGAGATTACGTCCCATTGCTTGGATAATTTCTCTAGTAGGAACTGATATCGGCTGCGAGACTGCTCATTGATTAGTTCCGTTCAGATGTCTCTTAAAGTTTGACTTATCTGGTTTACTTGGACCTCTTCTTCATTTAAACGAGTTTTCGGTGCCTGACACTGGTTAGGATTGTAATATAAGGCTTCTTGTTGTGCAAGTGGTTTGGCTGCCTGGAGAAACTTTTGTTTGGAATCGGAAATGTGTTTGGTAATTTCTTGGAATAACTCTTCTAGTTGACGAAAATAAGTGGTTGTGAAATACGGATGCGTCGGAACGTCAAGCTTTATAAGCTGTTTATGGTTTTCTTCAATGCTTTCCCAAATGGACTCAAACTCTGCAGTTTTCTTGAGAAAATCTGGTTAATTTTTTCTTTCGTGGGCGTCCTTTTTGTAATTGGCAAATAGGGATTTTAATTTTTTACCCAAGGTTTCTTGTTCTTTGGCGAGTTCGTTGGCATCTTCCATTCTTCTAGGTCTGTATGTCCTGGCTTCTTTTTGTGACTTCAGTACGTTTGTTTTTTAAGGTTGCTGTCTGCTGGTATCTCAACGGATTTCTTTGTTTCGTTGGGATGGGACGCTGCAGGAAGGAATGTATGTGTTAACCCCGAGGGGCACGAATCCTAATCAGTTTTGGGATGCTGTAACCAGTCAAGGCACTTGCTACAGCCGGAAGGAATTGTATAACCAGACAATGCACCTGCTATACAGAGTAATAACCGAAAAGAACCACCCTAGGTATACTTGGGCACCGCACAGGTTTGATAGAATTCTAATTAGTTTTTGGGATGCTGCAGCCAGACAAGGCACTTGCTACAGCAGGAAGGAAGGTATGTTTATGTGTGCTTAGACTGGTATCTAAGCGTTAACCCCGAAGGGCGCGAGTGTGTTGTGTTTATTGTAAAGGGAAGTAATAGAAAAGAACCACTCCCACCCAAGGTATACTTGGGCACCGCGCAGGTTTGAGAGAACCTTAATCAGTTGGATTTTGGAAGGATTTTTGCTCGAAGGACCAATGTAAGTTCCTGTAATGGAATTTAGGAAGAATGCTCAGGACATTTGGTAGTTTATTATTGTATAGGGTTTAGGTTGGAAGGTTGAGTAAGAACCACTGTTGGGTTAATACTGATTTTTATTTAGCAATTAACAACTATTTATATACAAAATTCATAAACAATATTAAGTGAATTAAAACAATAAATTGCTAACAAATATTGTTCTGTGCTCGACATTAGAAGGTTGAGCGATTTTCTTGCTGACGCTGCGTCTGGTACCTGGTTGTCTGGTGTTTACTGGTGAACTACTGGCGGTGCGTTGGCGGCAATAACCTAGTTAATTAATTTTGTATTGTTTCTGAAATATGTAAACTGAAATTATTTTTATGACTAAATGTGAGTTTAGACATTTATAAAATTTCTTATTTCTTTTTTTAAATCATTCTTTTAGTCGCGGTGGCTCACACTGTGTGGACTTCTTGTATAATTAATACAGCACATCTAGCGGTTGCTACCCCCCCCCCCCTGTTTGTTATCAAAGCACCTACTTTACATACTTGATTTAACGCACAATTATTCAAGAGCTGAAACAAGCAAAAGGGCGCTTTCTAGACTTCCAAGAACTCAGCTTCTTGCGCAATTTTTTCAGTAATATCACCACAAATCTGTTTCATCCACATTTCGTCGTAAGATACACGACATAAAGTGTAAACAAACATCCAACATTCTAATACAATTCAATTTTATATATCACCGATCTTGATTATTCAACTTTTTCCAATAAAACTTTATTCGAGTTATAAAAACACGCTGCGTGTTAAGGCGGAAAGGGCCTGAATATATTGAAAAAGCTGATGGTTGCAATATCGGAATTATATGAAAAACTTTCCCGATAGGTTTTTGTTTGAATCACCGGCTATTTGTCAGTTCCATTTCCTAAAAGCATAGCACAATGGAAAAATTTCCAGTTGTGGATTTTTCCTTACGAATATTCCTTTTGTCTTAAAAATATTAACCTTAGGGGACGAGATCGATCATAATAACTTCGCGTTTTCAAAGTTGCGAACTGGCCTAAATTTACTGTTGCGCCGGCTAAGAGCCCAGTTCAATCAGACCTCTTAACGAAAATTTATTTATCTTTTAGCCCAGATTTCCGAAGAATAAAACACGGAAGTTGGAAGGACTAAAAATAATAAAGATTTACCCCCCTACAAACACCCAGAAAACTCCCAAAAGTCTCTGATCAAAATATACGGCTGACAGAAAAAGCAGCAGCAGAGATTCCTGTAAAATTATTTTAAAAGCTCAACATGAATAAGCTCCACTCCAGAAATTTTTTTGTAGTGCTATGTATAATAATTTTTAATAAAAAAAAAATCAAGAAAAAATTCCTGCATCACTTTTCATGCAATACGAAGCAACGTCCTGCGATAGCTATCTAGTATGGAGGCGGAAACACCTCTGAAATTGATAGGACGCCGGGTGCAGCACGTAAAAATCTTATCAATCAAGTTTTACCCCACGCCAGGGGGCGTTCAAGATATACGAAACCATAACAGGAACAGGTATGGAATGAAGTTCTGCGTGTTTCAGGACCAGGCCCGCCCGTCGAGCGCTACGTGCAAAACAGTCAATATAAATGCATTGCATACATCAGGAGCGATGTGTTACTGTCTTTTTCGCTGGATGAATTTAAATTGCTTTTGTTTTAAGCTGCCGGTTCATAAACTAACCATATTTTCTTCACAGAGAAAGATAAGTCGAAAACTCTTCACTTTCAGCTGTGAATGCGGATGGAAAGTCACCGGACAAATAATGTTTCTATTAAAAATACCATTTTATTGGACATAATATTCAAAAGTGAAACAGCTTTGTTTATTATCATGTCACTCCGGCGGCAGGTAAACTTTTTTCCTGCCACTCGTCGCCCATGCGTTCATTAAAAAATAAACTCAAGCAGGCCACGGAATTACAACAGTAGGTATGAGGTGACTTGGAAAATTGCAAGTGTTAGCAAGTTTTAGCAAAAACACACGTTTTTACTAAAGTTTTAGATAATAAACACGCATTTTTAAATTTGTTTTTGCAAAGCTTCTAGACGAGTCTGATTATAAAAAATAATACTTTGAGCGAATTTTTCATGAAATAACCACCAGCGATTAAGTTTCAAAATGATATTAAATTAGCGAATAGGTTTGGAGGCATTCGGCAAAATCATTATCCCTTAGGGCCCAATTTATTTATCGGCAGCAGAATATCCCAGAGCTAAACAAGAACAGATAGCGCACTAAACTGATTTCGGAGTAAACTAGGCAATCGGGGCCCGGTTTTATGCCGGGTAAAAAGCACTTTCCAGGGACGCAATAATATGATTAATCGTTATTAATTAGCAAAGAAAAGGGTCTCCCTTGAATGGAACTGTTTTATCATCCGGAAAGTATCTTCTGTACTTTGAATGTCTGCAGGCACTTAGTTTCGCGTAAAGTTCGTCGGATGATAACACCGTCGGCGTGCTAAAGAAAATGATTTATTAGGACTTTTGTCACTAAGAGATTGCACAGAAAGTAAAATAGGAGATGCAAATTATTAATCACTCTTGGCACCAAAAGTGGTGTGCAATAATATGACAAGAAACTGGAATTATTGCGGTGTTCAATAATTGGAAAGTCCTCATCAGATATTGAGCGCCAGCTAATTAGTCCAATACTTAAAACACACAAACCGGCGGCTTAATTAACACACCCGCCTAATTACTATCTACATATCAAAGACAAATAGGAACCGACAAATTGACAAAGCAATTTCCGCCCGAAACAAAACTTTTCGAATTATTATTCCGTTCGTAGCAAAATTTCCATATCCCGAAGGCAAAGTGGGAATAATTATTGTAAAAATTTCAGTTAAACTAAGCACCAATTCCAAAGTGTATATGTCTAGATTTAGAAACATTTTTGTTATCCAGTTTTTCTCTACAACTGTTTAATGCAATCGTTATTACTTGGGGACTGCAGTATCCAAAGGTTTGTTATTGTTTACCAATGACTAATAAAAGGATCGATCACCCAATCTCGATACAAAAAGATAAGCGGAGTTTAATTCTCGAATTCGAAAATTCAATTTTTAAAAAAATTATTAAAGACAATACTACAAGCAATGGCAATGAAAATCTAACTACAAAGACAATTTTACTTATATTTATAAGCTCGGTACTGCTGATACCGCATGTGAATAAAATAAGGCAAATCTAGGAATTTGAGCGTGAGAAATGCTGAGTTGTTACTTGTATGGGAATGTAACTCCTCCCGTGCCAGTTTAAAGCACATTCTTACGATTGTGATTTCAAAAGTCCATTTGATTATTTCAATTTTCATTATTGATTTTCAGCGACTTCCTAAATTTGTTAACAATAAAATCAAGTATAACAATATATTATGTAAATAAAAATAATAAACAATAATACATAAATCAGTATTGTCCATACACCTATACGATTCTCATAAACATTTGATGAAACTTTCTCCAGACTTTTCATTTGTTCATTCAGCTGGACTTGTATTTCATCTGTGGCTCGAAGGTTCACTGAGTTGAAATCAATGACAGATGCGTTGAATATCGATATTGGTCCAATTTAATTTCAGTAGGTTAACTTCGTCAAAGGATATGTGTGGCTCATAATGGTTCTCTATAATCGTAGATTCGATCTGGATACTGCAACCGGCGGGTACTTCCAACAGGTACGATCCATATAGGGGATGATTGTTATTTACATTATGACAGTTGGATTGCCTAATTACGTTGGTGGGTGCGGTAATGAGCCATTTACCATCTGCAACTTTGGTAAATTGCTTGTCTTGCAAATGTACTTCGTATGCATGACAGTTGTTGAAGTCTTTGTGTTGTTTTAATAAACTGCTCGTCAAAATAGTCGGAACGGCCAATTTTTTGCTCATTTTTGAAAGGTTGTATCTCAGAGACGCTTTCACCGATCTCAATGAAGTGACATGATTCTAAAAGCCCATTTCTTGTAGAATCACAAAAGACACCTGGTTTGTGATAAACGTTTTTGGTGAGAACTATACAGGGTGGATTAAAATGTCGTGTAAAAAGTACTAAACTTTAACCCACTGCATTTGGTTGCTAGAGTTATTACAAAACTTTCCCTACAATGGCATTTAGAGATCCTGATGAATAGATAACTTCTAAATCTTTGAGGCGGAAAGTTCATTTTTTACTACTTACTTTTGGGTGAAGTCTCATACACTTTTGGGCCCGATTCGTTCGATGTTGGAGAAGGAATTTCGCACTACTCACAGTAAAATTACTGCGAATAACAATTTAGCCTAGGAAGGGCTCGGACGAATCGACCTGGTTGACGTTTCGGCAACTTGTCTGCTACCTTCTTCAGAACTATCTAAAAAATAAAGCTTTAGAAACTATGAATTACAAAAAATTATACCTATTAATGTGTTTGGTCTTTGAGTATTTGTGTGTGATATTCTGAAAATTGCTTTTTGCTTTTGACATGAAAATGTCAGTTTTTTATATCCTGATGAATATCTCGGGACATGATTGGCCGATTTTTGATTTTTGATCTACAAGAAGTTACAGGGGTTTGTTGAAAAGTCCGTATTTTGTCCAAAAATCTGCCGAAATCACTAACTTTTATGTCTATAGAACGGATTTTTTTTTTAACACTCAGGGAAATCTTGCCTAAACTGATATAAAGTTAACCTGCTTTTCAAGAAAAAATATGAATTTACAATCATACAAGGTGAAACAAAGGTCAATGCAAAATTCTTAAACTTAGCGGCTTTCTTACTTGCCCCCTGATGTTAAGAATTACCTTAGAACTTGCATTTTTATAACATTGACAGGTCCTAGTTCATATCTCGGGACATGTTTGGCGGATTTTTCATTTCTGTTCTACGAAAAAACTTACCGGGGTTTGTTATAAAGTTCGTATTTTATCCAACAAACTGCCAAAATCACAAATTTTATGTCTACAGAACTGAATTTTATTAAGACTTAGAAAAACATAGCCTAAACTAACATAAAGTTAACCTGTATTTCAACAAAAAATATGAATTTACAATCATACAGGGTAAAACAAAGAGCAATGCAAAATTCTTAAAACTTAGGGACATTCTTACTCACCCCGTAATGTTAAGAGTCACATTAGAACTTGAATTATGATAACATTGGGAGGCACTGATTTATATTTCGGGACATGTTTGGCGAGTTTTTAATTTTTGTTCTACGAAAAAAGTTACACGGGATTGTTAATAAGTTCGTATCTTATCCAAAAAACTGCCAAAATCACTAACTTTTACGACTATTGAACTGTTTTTTGTATTAACATTTAGGGGAAAATCTAGCCTAAACTAACAGAAAGTTGATCTGTCTTTTAAGAAAAAATATGAATCTACAATCATACAGGGTGAAACAAAGGGCAATGCAAAACTCGTAAACTTTAGCGACATTTTTACTCGCCCCCTGATGTTAAGAGTCACTTTAGAACTTGCATTATGATAACGTCGAGAGGTCCTGAGTCATATCTTGGGACATGTTTGGCGGGTTTTTCATTTTTGTTTTACGAACAATTTTACAGGGGTTTGTTAAAAAGTTCGAATTTTATCCAACAAACTGCCAAAATCACTAACTTTTACGTATAAATAACGGATTTTTTATTAAGACGTAGGGAAATCTAGTCTATGCAAACATAAACTTAATCTGTTTTTCAAGAAAAAATTTAAATCTACAATCATACAGGGTGAAACAAAGGAAAATGCTAAATTATTAAACGTAAACCGCTTTCTTACTGGCCCCTTGATGTTAAGCGTCACTTTAGAACTTGCATTATGATAACGCCGAGAAATTCTCAGTCATATCTCGGGACATGTTTGGCAGGTTTCTGATTTTTGTTTTACGAAAAAATTTACAGGGGTTTGTTAAAAAGTTCGAATTTTATCCAACAAACTGCCAAAATCACTAACTTTTACGTCTAGATAACTGATTTTTTATTAACACGTAGAAAAATCTAGTTTACGCAAACATAAACTTAATCTCTTTTTCAAGAAAAAATATGAATCTACAATCATACAGGGTGAAACAAAGGGCAATGCAAAATTCTTACAACTTTAGCGATATTCTTACTCGCCCCCTGACGTTAAGAGTCATTTTAGAACTTGCATTATGATTACATTTAGAGGACCTGATTTATATCTCGGGACATGTTTGGTGGGTTTTTTAAATTTTGATCTACGAAAAAGGCTACAGGGGTTTGTTAATAATTTCGTATCTTATCCAACAAACTGCCAAAATCACTAACTTTTACGACTATTGAACTGATTTTTTTATTAACATTTAGGGGAAAATCTAGCCTAAACTAACATGAAGTTGATCTGTCTTTTAAGAAAAAATCATGAATCTACAATCATACAGGGAGAAACAAAGGGCAATACAAAATTATTAATCTTTAGCGATATCCTTACTCGCCCCTTAATGTTAAGAGTCACCTTAGAATTTGCATTATGATAACATTGAGAGGTCCTGATTCATATCTCAGTTTATGTTTGCATAGACTAGATTTTCCTACGTCTTAATAAAAAAGTCAGTTATCTAGACGTAAAAGTTAGTGATTTTGGCAGTTTGTTGGATAAAATACGAACTTTATAACAAACCCCGGTAAGTTTTTTCGTAGAACAGAAATGAAAAATCCGCCAAACACGTCCCGAGATATGAATTAGGACCTCTTAATTTTATAAAAATGCAAGTGCTAAGGTAACTCTTAGCATCAGGGGGCAAGTAAGAAAGCCGCTAAGTTTAAGAATTTTGCATTGACCTTTGTTTCACCTTGTATGATTGTAAATTCATATTTTTTTTTTGAAAAGCAGGTTAACTTTATATCAGTTTAGGCTAGATTTCCCTGAGTGTTAATAAAAAATCCGTTCTATAGACATAAAAGTTAGTGATTTCGGCAGATTTTTGGACAAAATACGGACTTTTCAACAAACCCCTGTAACTTCTTTCACAGATCAAAAATCAAAAATCGGCCAATCATGTCCCGAGATATTCATCAGGATATAAAAAAAATGACATTTTTCTACAAACGTCAAATAATGACGCATTTTACGCTTTCATTAGACAAACGAAAACCTAACCATTTTTGAGGATCAGAATGTGAGTTTACTTTTCCGCGCGTTGCCCAGGACAGCAAGCGAAAAAGATTTTATCGCTTGCTGTCAACAGCAACTACCACCACTCAACCAATTATTTAAAACGTCATTGTCACTTTGATTTAATTTTTCAGACTGTGACTTCAGTTATGCTCAGTTGTGAATCACATTATTTGAAATTGATCGTTTGCAGAAAAAACGTTGTATGCATTACGAGCAAAAAGTAACTTTTTTGCTCTCGAGTGATTGCCGCTCTCCGCTTCGCGTCGAGCGGCAAACTTCACTCTCCGAGCAAAAAAGTTGTACTTTTCGCTCTTAATACATAAATAACTATTTCATGTCAAAAGCAAAAAGCAATTTTCAGAATATCACACACAAATACTCAAAGACCAAACACATTAATAGGTATAATTTTTTGTAATTCATAGTTTCTAAAGCTTTATTTTTTAGATAGTTCTGAAGAAGGCAGCAGAAAAGTTGCCGAAACGTCAACCAGGTCGATTCGTCCGAGCCCTTCCTAGGGTAAATTGTTATTCGCAGTAATTTTACTGTGAGTAGTGCGAAATTCCTTCTCCAACAACGAACGAATCGGGCCCAAAAGTGTATGAGACTTCACCCAAAAGTAAGTAGTAAAAAATGAACTTTCCGCCTCAAAGATTTAGGAGTTATCTATTCATCAGGATCTCTAAATGCCATTGTAGGGAAAGTTTTGTAATAACTCTAGCAACCAAATGCAGTGGGTTAAAGTTTAGTACTTTTTACACGACATTTTAATCCACCCTGTATAATTCTCACCAAAAAGGTTTATCACAAACCAGGTGTCTTTTGTGATTCCACAAGAAATGGGCTTTTAGAATCATGTCAGTTCATTGAGATCGGTGAAAGCGTCTTTGAGATACAACCTTTCAAAAATGAGCAAAAAATTGGCCGTTCCGACTATTTTGACGAGCAGTTTAGTTGAACAGCACAAGGGGAGTGACTTGATATTAGTCTACTAGGGCCCTTTCTGCAAAGGTACTCGTCAGGAAGGACTTTAAGGCAGCTTTCTTCTTGGAATGCGTATTTGGATTCGCTCAGTGCAAGGTACGGTTTATAGGTTATATAAGTGACGAAAGTTGAAAGGTTATTTGGAACAGGCAAAGGAAACAGATTGTAATATTGATAGATCTCGGCCTCAACTAATGGGAGTTCCAACACAAATGTTATTACAAAACCTTTAATGAAACTTTTAATTTCAATTAGTTTCTCTAAATTTAAGATGTTATTTATGTCAGGATTGAAAGACAATGTTCCCCAGTGGGGTTGTATCTCTAATTCCCTAATTTTTTGTAAAAGTTCATTAGGATTTATAATTGAATTATGTAGAACATTTACTTTCGAAAATGTGATCGCCACTTCTAGTTTGTCCAGAATATTATAGATTAGTTGGTACAACATGGTGATTTGATTTATTGTAGTGAATATCTCTTGATATTCGTGCAATTGTGTGTTATGCACGTCAACGGCTTTAATGACACTTTCTATAGACGATTCCAGAACAGCTGTTTTTGATTAGGTCCGTCATAGTTTATTGTGGGTCAAACAAACCATGTAGCCAAACATACGAAACTTTCCCTGTTTATACGGAAATGATCCACAATGATCATGACAATTCACATGTTGTTGGTACTTTTGGGGCGAGAAATCTTTTATTAAAAGAATATTTTTCTGTTGTTATTTACATTTTTTCACATTATTTTTCCTCTTACCGATTTTAAAACAACATAAATAAATTTAAGTATAAAAAAATAGTGAGAATGGCAACCCCGCCGCCGGTTTATTAATTTGGATGTGTAAACGTTTGAGTAACATCGATTTTGTTGGTTTGAACATTGAAACTTATTGAAAAAGTCGTTTATTTCTAATTTTTGTGCCGAAAATGTTTAGAAGTGAATATTACTTCAAGCTTACTGGTGATGTCAAGTATCCTTATGACCAGAAAGTGGAAATTATAAACAATATTGATCCTTACTCCCTTTCGCCACAAGATTTGAATTTCCCAATTTGTGATTTGCCAAATGTGACCTTACTGGATCTTGCAGACTATTTTATTTTAAAGCACAGTTATTATACGTAGGTACTAAGCAGCAGTTGAAAGCATATAAAAGTCTACAAGCTTTTAAACTGTATGAATCTGGTGCAGTTCTTTCGATCCATGCAAAACAAGTCACCAAGGATGCTTATGTAATTTTAAGTAGGTAGGTAAGATCAATTTAAACAAGCTTCTGCTTTAGCCAAAGTTATAGCTTATGCGGTTTTTTTATAGTTTTTCCTACAGTCTTAACTTCAAGACTAGCATATTCATCAAATGGTGTGAATATGTTTCTGAATTCTCATATATCAATTTAGGGCCTGCTGTTCTTTGTGTCACAAAATGAAGCAAATTGAGTTTAACCATACAGGCAGAAATTCAACCAATTGTCAGCTGTGTTTTCCCCTTATATTTTATACATACTTAGGGCAGGACAACTAGACTTTATAAAACTGGGCATTAGCGTAACCACATAACTTTTCAATTCCATCAGAAATCTCAATAAAGTATAGTTCTTATTAAAGGTGCTTATCAAGACTATGTTAGGTTTAGAATCACTGGATGTACACATTTTGCAGATTTAGTTGTAGGTATTCAGAAGAATTTATGGTGACATAAATTAAATTTTTTAATAGATTTCCTCAAAATTCACCCCAGAGGATCATTTACCCCAGAGGGTAATTTACCCCAGTGGTGAGTTTTATTGTGGGCACATAGAATATTTAGTGAAATTTAATTGAATTTAGTAATATTTAGTGAAATTCAAGGAAATTTTACTTGACACTTAGTGGAATGAATTTGAACATAATATATGAATTGATTTACCTCTCGTTTTAGGTGCTGTGTGAACATGTGATAAGACAAGATATCAATTTACTTACACAATAAGCCTCATTTGCAAGGTTGTGGTTTAACAGAGTCAAGTGGGCTGTGAATCAAGGAATCTCTCACCAAGTAAAAAAATGTACATATGTTGGTCAAGTGCAGACATTTTGTTGCAAAGGAGGCAGAAAATGTCATAAAATTAACATGACTGCCATAAAAGTACATAGGTAACTCCAGATATAAGAAAGTGCATGAATGCAAAATGCAAATTATTTTCACTTGTATTTTAATGTGAGACATCTCTTTCTTTGAGTTGTTGAAAGAAAATAGTGGGGTGACAACTCGAGTGAAATTCATTTCATCTAAATGCTTTTATTACTTCAACTTTTTGGGTCAAAAATTCATACCCAACTTGAGAACTTCTTCCTGAAATTTTCTGTTGAACCCCTACTGTTACATGTAAGTCAATCACTTGTTATTGACATCAAGTAAGCATTGGAAATTAGACTTTGACATTTTTATTGTATTTTCTCAACATGTGCTGAAAGGAGATATTTAGGTTTTTAAAAAAATGAGGATTTCAAAGATAATGAGATGACAAAAATAAGTGAATGACTTGTATTTACCTATTATACTCTACCTGTTTATTGGATTTAATATTATTAGTGTAAATTTGCAGTATTGTTAGGGTTGTATTAATTGTTACTTAATATCACTTTTATTGACATGCTCAAAACTGCATATAAAAACATGTTGTGTATCATATAATTTTACAGTGAAAATAATATACTTAATGTTAATATACCTACCTGCCTAATATCCAAAAACAATTTGTGTACTTTTTACAACTTTGACACCCTGTCCTAACTTCAGAAAAATCGGATCGGAAACTCCAAAATGACATTATAAAACTCCACTTAGTAGTGTTTATAATTTAACCAGCACCAAGCCACACTTAGCTAGTTACAACCTTTAACAACAATTGGAGCTCCTCCTTGAAACATTATAAAATATTTTTGTAATGCTTTTATTCCAGCCAATGTACCAAATTCTTGATTGTAAGACATGAAATATGAAATAAGACATGAAAGTCTTGTAAAAGGATTCTACGTGGTTGTTCTAATGACTGATTTAAAGAAGTATTTAAATGGTAAGTTTAACAGGACTTTTATAAAAGGACAGTATGTACTAAAATAGTGCTATGGAAACATCTTGGACTTCCATTGTCTATATTGAGTTTTTTTACACGACATTTCGAGCAGTGGAATCTCTGCTCGTTTTCAAGTGAAACTGAAACAAGCAGAGATTCCAGCCTCACTTGAAAATGAGCAGAGATTCCACTGCTCAAAACGTCATGTAAAAATACTCAATAAAGACAATGGAAGTCCAAGATGTTTAGCTTAATAGTACATCATTGTCTCCAACTTTTAAACAAAAATAGTGGTATGTTTAAAAGCAGATAGTATGTTTAAAATATTTTAATATGTCCACAGAACTTTCTTATGATGAAAAAAATATAAACATGTCTTGTACATAGTTGGACTAAAGATGAATTTAGAAGATAAGAATTTAAATGGCAAGTTCAGCAGGACTTTTATAAAAGGATAATATGTAACGAAATAGTAGTATGTTTAAAAGTAAATAAAATGTTTAAACTATTTTAGTATAAATATCTATAATATATATGATAGTCTGTTTAAAAGTGGCTAGACATTCTTACAATGAAAAACTATAAACAAACAATACTGTATGGATCAGAACCAATTACATACCTACAACTTTTTGGAGGGCCTGTAGAAAGGCATGATTTTGGTTAACTAATTATTTCTAAAATGCTCATTGTTAATATCAGATTTTGTGTGTTTAAGTTTAAACTAAAATTAAACTACCTCATTATCAAAGTATGTATTTGTCTTGCTGACACAACTTTTGACTGGATGCTCTTAAAATTACTGTATAAAAGAAACAACATAGGAATACACTTATTACCAAAACTCTATTTACAAATCATACCTGTGTTTGGATCACACTTAGCTTTTCTAAAATTCCTTTCAAGAACCGAAATTCTAGCTGAACAACCAGCCTGGGTTTGCCTTTCAGGGCAATGCAGGTTTTCCTTCAATTTTAAACATAAATAAGTAGGTATGCTCCATTATACCTGCACATATACCTATCTAAATACTTTTTAAGAATAATTACTGTTGAACTTACCAGTTATGAAATATCAGGTAATACGTCTCTTGCTAAGTCATTTTTGCTTCCTTTAAGGCTTGAAATTCAAACCCAAGCATTTCCATTTCCATGTTCAGTGTTCACTAACCAGGCAGATCAGCAAATCGAAAGAATGAAACGGTATTTCAATTATCTCATTCAGTCAGTACCCATTTGAACATAAACGACATTACAAGAATAAGACATTTCCAATAAGGGCATACTTCAAAGCAACACTTCAGATGATGATTGGGCCGCTTAGAGACTTTAGGGGATACTTCTAGTTAAAAATATCTTAAATCAAAACTCAAACATGATGATAAAGATCGATTTTCAAGTTTCGTTTGACAGTTTCGTTGACATTGTGGGGCAAACATATGTCAAATGACGTAATCTTGGAATCGTCTATTTCCTGAATTCGCGTTTTTAAGATCATTTGATTATGACTGATATTTGACACCATATCTTTAAACTTATTAATGGTTTTATCTAACAGTGAAATTCGATTAACAGAATCCAGATTCAATTTTTGTTGATTGGTTTGTAATTCTTTTATCTGTGAATCTAAAACTTCTGCATCATGCTGATGCAAGTTCCCAGTGATGCATTTTATAAAAGAACCTAACGGATTAAATAGACCTCTTAATTCTTAAAATATAAGTATTAGGAATTAATTGTAGTGTACTAGTAAGCGGAATCAGCGAGTTTGCATAATCTTCGTGGAATGAACTGCTGGTTTTTATGTCCAAGGAAATTTCAGCTGTTGGATTTTATAGGGACTGGAATTCACTAACTATGGGTTCTAAATTAAATGTTTGTACAAATGACCAATGTCATTTACGAGTTGTGCAGTTCCTAATCGGAAAGGCAGCATTCCAAGATATTTATTTAAGTTGTGGAGGTGGACGGTCGCGAGGGTGAAGCCGGTCCAGGCCCATCTGTAACAAGGGGCATTATTTTACATTCGTTTAGGTGAATTATTTCTTTTCGTTTGGTTTTCGGATTTTGAATTTCAATTTTATTATTTTCCAATATTTTTGTAAGGATAAATGGTCCTACAAATTTTTTCTTTAATTTTCCTGACCGTTGATCAGATTTTTTATAAACTTGAGCTCCTATTTCAAATTGTTTTGTTGATTTCTGTTTATTGATCCTATCAATTATTTTTTGCTTAAGCCCTTTAGAGTCTTCTGCCATCCTATCATATAGCAATGATGTTTTATTTTTATGAGAGTCTAAATAGTCGGTAAATACGTGCGACGTAACTAGATCCATAGGATCTCTTGAATTTGTGTGACCTTGCACAAGTTTGAAAGGACTGTAAGTTGTACTAGAATATATAGTACTATTGTAGGCAATTATTGCATACGGCATTCGACGACAGATGACGTCATTGTTGGAGGCAGATTCTTCTAATAATCTTAAATGCTCGATTAATGTGGAGTGAAAGCGCTCGACTGGGGAATTTGACTCATGGTGATAAGGAGTGGTAAAATGCACATTAATGTTATGACTTTTTAATAGACCTTGAACAACTTAATTCTTGAATTCTGAGCCATTATCAGAAATAATGGATTTGGGTACTCCAAAAAATGAGAAGAATTTAACTAGTTGGTCTGCACATGAGATGGCATTGCCCGAATATGGAAGTGAGTGACCAAATTTGCAAAATTTGTCAAGAAAAGTTAGAAACTTCTGATTTCCGGTAATAAAGGTGTCAATGTGTACGATGTCAAATGGTTTTGTGGGAGTTTCTGTCAAGACAAAGGGCTGATTTAACGGTTTTCTCTTATATTTTGAGCGTTGACATATTTCGCATTGGTTTATGTAAGTGGTTACATCTGCTTTCATAGATTTCCAAAAGTACTTGATTTTTAAGGATTTAAGACATTCCTCAATTCCTCCATGATTGGTTTTACCTTCATGTTTGTATTTAATTAACACGTGTCTTTCATCTTCTTTGACATTTTTGACGAGCTTAGTACATTCAATCATTTTACAATTTCGGAAGTGAGTTGACATAACTCTTTGAAAGTAGGGGCGTAACTCTTTTGAGAAAAAGTAGACATGGATAGTGTTCTTTAGTAATAATTGGAAAGGTTTATTATTTATAATGTCGTCAAGTAAGGTCATTTCAGTGGAGTTTTCATTCGAATTAGTGCTGTGAACATTGTCTGATTCATCTAATCGTTGTTCTGGGGAGTCTGGTGTCTCAGGATTATTGGAAGTTGAGATTGCGATTACTTGAGACGTCGGTGGCTTTATTTGGATATCTGAAATAATATTGACTTGAATGGAGAGGTCTTGTTTTAGATCTTGTACGGTTTGTTCAACTATGTCATCGGAAAGGTGAACTGGCTTGAATGAGTCACCTAAAAATTTGGCAATGTGTTCATCAATATCACCTGGACAATTTACTATGGATTCTGTCTCTAAAGCGTTGAGAGAAATTCGTGAAAGAGCGTCGGCATTGGTGTTTTGTTTTCCTTTTTTATAACATACTTCGTATTCATATTCTTTCAACTTAAGACGCCAGCGAACTAATTTGCTGTTTGGTTCTTTGAGATTAAACAACCAAACTCGAGGTCTGTTATCTGTGAAGATTTTAAATTTTCGTCCATACAAACAAGGGCAGAAGTATTTGCATGCCCATACGATCGCAAGGAGTTCTTTTTGGATTGTAGAGTATCTTTGTTCTGTTTCATTTAGGGTTCGTGAAGCATATGCTATTGGCTGATCAGTAGGAGGGTTTCCTTGTGAAAGGACAGCTCCAAGAGCTAGGCTAGAAGCGTCTGTTGTAAGTACAAAAGGTTTATTGAAGTCAGGATATTTAAGTATTGGGGCATTAGTAAGCAAAAGTTTTAAACGATTAAAAGAGTTTACAAAACTAGGTGAATGCTCTACTTTTGCACCTTTCTTTAACCAGGTAGTAAGGGGTTTTGTGACTTTTGCGAAATCCTTAATAAATCGACGGTAGTATCCTGCTAGTCCCAAGAAGGATTTTATTTCTTTTTGGGTGTTCGGGATTGGAAAGTTTTTAACAGCTACCACCTTGTCGGGGTTAGGTTTCACGCCTTGATTTGTTATTAGGTGTCCCAAATAAGTAATTTCTTTGTGAAGAAATTCACTTTTGTCGAGTTGGATTTTAAAATCGGACTGACTAAGACGGTCGAACACTGATTTTAATCTTTGGACGTGTTCCTGGAGTGAAGTCAAAAATATTATAATATCATCTAAATATACAAGACAAATTTCATTTTGAAAGCCACGCAAAACGTTATTCATGACCCGCTGGAAAGTAGAAGGGGCATTCTTAAGCCCGAACGGCATACGATTAAATTCGTAATGTCCGGAGTCAATGGAAAAGGCAGTTTTCGATGTATCATGGGGATGCATTTCAATCTGGTGAAATCCATTAGCTAGGTCAAGAGTCATAAAATATTGGGCTTTTGGTAACTTATCTAGGATGTCCGAAATGTTGGGAAGGGGAAATTTGTCGTCAATTGTCTTTTCCTTTAATTTTCTATAATCTATCACTATACGCCACTTTCGTTTTCCAGATGCATCTAATTTTTTCGGTACTACCCAGATAGGACTGCTCCAAGGAAAGGTAGATTTCTTTATGATTCCATTTTCTAACATTTTTGATACTTGACTATGAACTTCCTGTTTATGCACATGTAGATAACGATAAGTTTTAGTAAATAGTGGTGTTTCGTCAGTGAGATGAATGTTATGTTTGATTTGATTCGTGAAAGTTAGGGGAGTGTTTTCACAATAGAAAATATCTCTATATTCGTACCATAGTTCACGAATGGCTTTATACTCCTCATTATTGTAGTGTTTAAGTCTGAAATTTCTTAGATTTCCTTTTTGAAGTTTATCGGGGGTCAATAAATGAGTTGTTATTCGAGAATTCTGTATCAGATTCATCGATAAAATTTATTTCAGATTCATCAACGATTTCGATATCTAGTGGTTTTAAGATAGTTATCTTAATGGGATTCTCACTTGAATTTGTAATGATGGTGAGAGCATGTGAGTCAATAATATTTACTAAGGACTCAGGCATTTCGGCTTTGCCAAACGAAGTGTGGCCTAGAATGCCTATGCCAGATGTTTGGGTTACAGGAATTTTAACCTTTTGAGAAGTTCTTGGGTCAATGATTAACACTAACGGTTTAAAATTTGGCTTTGTTAATGACGGTTTTTGGAGACACAGAGGCAAAATAGTAGCATCAGTTTCTAAACAACTATTTTTTAGATTGATACTAGCACCAATATGTGTCAGAAAATCGATACCTAAAAGACCATCGAATTTTGGACAAAAATCGAAAAGGAAAAATTTATGATTTACGGGAAATTTGAAAGATTCGAAAATGGGTAGATGTATTACCTCATTATGGGATGACGTAGCATGAGCTGATTTAACAAAGCATAGTTCTTCTTTAATAGACTCGGGAGATAATTGATAGGCCAGATCAGGTTTAATAAAACTTCTACCACTGCCGGTGTCTATAAGAAATTTTGCATTAATTTCAGGTATATATATCACTGGCAAATTGGTAATGGAGTAATTATTAAGCAATATTAGGTTATCTCGGTGTGACTGAAAGCATTCTGAAAATTTTCAATAGAAAGCTCTTCAGTGTTATAGTGATAATTTTGATTCATACTTTGATCTGTAGAAAATTCGTCAAATTGCATAGCGTTTTGGTAGGAGGGGTCAGATTCGGGGCAATAATATTTATAATCATCGTATTGATTAACGGAATAATCAATAGAATTGTTATAATTATTTAAGCATGCTTTATCTGAAGCAACCTCTTCTTGTATCACAGGAGTGTCAACGGTGTGATTAAATAATTCCTGTGATGAAAATTTGGGTTGTTGTTGCCTACGAACTGCGTTATTAATAATGGTATTTCCTGATGAATTATCCATTGGTTCTGGTTTCTGAATTCTAGATATATTCGAGGCTGCGGGGTTTCTTGTAACAGAACTGTTTTTTCCAAAATTTGTGCGGAAATTATTATTAGAATTTTGTCTATATTGATTATTGAAATTCATTGGACGGTTTGTTGGGTGCAAACTGATTAGAACTGCTAAATCTCGGATTACTTAGCGCGTGATTTGAGTTCATCGTATTATAGTACGGCGTTGTATTTACAAGGTTGGGTACCTTAACAGGGTAACGTCCTGATGGAACAAACTGCTGACGTTGTGCATTACCAGAATAATGCATGTTTGAAGGTGAAGGTTTGTGTCGTTGCGGTAGGTTCACATTAACAGCTGTTCTTGTATCAAAATGACTTCTATTTTTATAGTAAAGAAAATTATCTTCTTCTTGTGCAAAACTCATTGCTTCTTCAAGAGTACGGGGATTTTTTAAACGAACTACTAACTGCATGTGATATGTCAAACCATTAATAAAAGCTCTTAAAACAAGGTTCCTATATTCGGTTATCTTAAGTAATTTTACCTCTCGGGGGTCATTAGACATATGTATTTTAGCAAACAACAAACTACGCGAATCTTGCAAACGCAAACCAAATTATTGCGCGTTTTCATTTTTTTCGGGTTTTGATGTTATTAGATCTTGGATAACACAATCAATTAATCTTTTTTCTGAAAAGGTGTCGATTATAGCCCTTTTTACTACATCCCAGTTTAAAAGTTCTACTCGCGAAGCTATAATATCTGCAGCTCTACCTATTAATTTACTTAAAATGGTATCAAAAAAACAGACATTAATAGGGGTGTCCACATTATCTCTATTTCTGTGGTTGTTATAAAAATTATCGCAAGCTGTGATAAATCTATTAATTTGTTTAGGATTTCCATCAAATTGTGGAATATTTTCTGCTTGATATCTGATAAGCATGTAATTTGGTTGACCCATGGTTTTGAGATAATTAAATTAGAGAAACTAAATATAAAATTAAATATTTAAAAAAAAATATTGCAACCTTCGGTTTTTGAAGGAGAGAAATATTCAATATTTTTCAATTTAGCCTTCAATCTGTTGGTTAGCAAGGAAGAATAAATTGAGGAACACTTACAGCAATAAAACTTGATACTTCATTCCTAGTCTAGGGCCCAACAGGACGAGCGATGTGTGTCTCTTCCCTGGATTACGTATGAGAATTGGGACGATGCTTGTTCCCGTTTCTCGCACCAATAGTCGTTGAGATTTCTACATTACTGTAGTGAAGGTCTCTGGATGTTCAAATTTGCCACAAATCGTTGAAACGAAGACGGATTATCACCGCGCGATGCGACTAAACCGTTGGCAAATCATACCGACTGCGCCAGTTTAAATCTCGAATTCGAAAACTGAATTTTAAAAAAAATTATTAAAGACAATACTACAAGCAATGACAATGAAAACTTAACTGCAAAGACAATTTTACTTATATTTATAAGCTCGGTACTGCTGATACCGCATGTGAATAAAATAAGGCAAATCTAGGAATTTGAGCGTGAGAAATGCTGAGTTGTTACTTGTATGGGAATGTAACTGCGGACGAGGCTTGGTTATTCTATGCAGGCGGTCGAACTGGAATCAGCGGTGTTTTATTTAAAAGTATTAATAAATATACATCCTTAAAACCGTACATTGGCGACGAGGATCAAGACTCTAACATAAATAGGTGAAGTGAGTGCATCACTCCTAGTTAAAACTATAAGTACTATATACCAAACGTCCTCAATTTGTATGAGGTTGAGATTTAAGAGCCATATGCCTGAGCTTGAGCTCAACAGGAAAAACCGAAATGGTTAGAGGTCACAGACCTGAACTAAAATTCAAAAACCAAAGGGTTGGAGGCCACAGGCCTGAGTTAAGTTCAAACAGGAAAATGCCTGAAAAATACTGAAAAGTCCTATAGTTAAAAATGTACTTTTAGGTATGATGAACCACACCTTGCCTAATTTGAGCCCCTTTGAGGCGGAGGGTCATATCCGCTAAGTAGGGCTAGATGGAAAAAAATGGAGACGTGCTTTTTCATTCTATAATGAAGCCACAGGAACCACAGAACCTTCAAAGAAAAGGGCATATATTTCAACATACCTGGAGCCCACATTACCGATGCGGACGGCGTTGACGTATACCAAGCAGCCATTTCAAAACTTGATGGATACTTTTTACCTAAGCATAGTAAGGTATACGAAAGGCATGTATTTAGATTGTTAAAGCAGGAAGAGGGAGAAGCCTTTAGGAAAGTCCCTTTGAGGCTCCGGAATCAAGTCGAGAAATGCAAGTTTACGAACACCGACGAAAATTTAATCGACCAAATCGTGGAGAAGAATAACTCCATTGAGCTGAGGAAGAAAATACTGACTACAAGGGATTCCATCACACTGGAGAAAGTGATCGAGGAAGCAACTTCCTTAGAAACAGTAAATAGTTAACTGGGAGGATCCTTTGATCGGCAGCCAGAAACGTCCACTGGAAATACCAAAGTAAATGCAATCAAGTCTAATTTTAATAGGAAAGAAATATGTACTAGATGTCGAAGTAAAAGTCATTTTTTTTCAAGCGGACTAAAAGTACGTCATTTGTTTTCTCCATACGCACACCTAAAGTGGGCTTTCAAATCCTGAGACCAAAAAAGTAGCAAAAAAGTCCTAGGCAGTAAAAGTAAAGTCAAAAGTCACCGCTAGTGTCATGGTGGCGCATATATAAACGATTTTTATTCACCAAAATTATTTTAATAATAGATGACAGCAGATAAACCGAGTGTATTGCCATCTTTACATTCTTGTTGAAAAAACAAAGGGCAGAAATACTCTCAGAGCACTCAAGAGCACCATCCGAAGCCGTTATTAGTCGAAATCGCATAGGTTCTCGAATTCTGAAATCGTCTGGTAAATGTCATGCGCGTCATCATATTTATCTGTCAGTGTGACATTTATTAATTTAGTATTGAAAATAATGCTACAAATTCTCAGTTTACCATAATCATTGGTTATTATTTAATACATTAAAACCATTGAACATTGAAAACCACCATTCTAACATATTCTATGTATTTTAAAAATAATATACACAATTGGGTAAGTACCTAGACCCGCTTAAAGAGGATGAGAGAAAATTGCAAAACTGAACCACTTTTAAATAGATTTCTTATTTATTGCATGCTTGAAAAAAAAATAGTATATGTTACTCGGAGTAAAAGGTCTTTTTGTGCCAGTTGCAGGCCTCAGCTTCGCTTCGGCCGTCAATCTCTGGGCTCAGCACGAAAAGACCCACTTTTACTCCTAGTGACATAATCTACTATTAGGTAGTAGCGTAAAATGTTCGGCCCGGCAAAAGAATTGCAATAAATGTAATCTTCTCGGTCATTTTAGCGCATTTTGTAAAACACGTCAATCAAATGCTCAGTCACTTAAACGGAAGTTTCAAGGAATACCTAATAAATCTTTTAAAAAAATTAAACATGGAGCCTCAGCGGTTCATACCATTCCAGAAAACTCAAGTTCTGGACATGAGGTTGATTATGTATTCCATATCGATCAAGAGGAGACTATAACTTGCACATTAGGTGGTATAACGACTAGATTTTTGATCGACTCTGGAAGCAAAAGAATTCTTATTACAGATAAGACTTGGGAATATTTAAAGTTACATAAAATTAAGATAACCAACCAAGAAAAACAACCCATCAAAGTGTTTATGGGCTACGGGAGTAAAACGCCTTTAACCGTTCTTGGATCTTTCGAATGCGAAATAGCGGTTAATAATACATCACAAAGATCTATATTTTACGTTATCAAAGAGAGCTCATAACAACTTGTTAGGCAAAGCAACATCACAAGCATTAGGCATTTTAAAAGTTGGGGTCAATGTTCTAAATAATATTGAGGTTTTTCCTAAGTTTAAAGATGTTCTAGTTGATATTCCCATCAACAATAGCATTAAACCTGTTTTCCAACCATACCAACGGATTCCTACCCCTCTAGAGGCTAAAGTAAATTCCAAACTAGACATGTTATTAAAGGCGGACATAATTGAAGAAGTGGAAGGTCCCTCCAGATGGGTTTCACCCATGGTCCCAGTATTGAAAGGTAACGACGAAGTTAGAATTTGCAAAGATATGCTAATGGAAAATAAAGCTATAGTTAGAGAAAACCACCCCCTCCCTACCATGAACGAGTTACTTCCGAAGTTTAGAAACGCCCAGGTTTTCTTGAGACTAAATATAAAGGACACTTTCCATCAAATAAAGATATCAGCACAATCTAGATTTATTAATACGTTCATAAGCAACAATAGTATATTTCATTAAGAGTACCGAAAATAGCCCTTTTCCGGCCGAGCACGGAAAGTCATGTAAGCACGGGAAAAGGCATTCTGGACGTGTAATGAACGATACTTTTCATTACACTAATTAAATTATATAATATATATTATTAAAATTCTTAATTTTCAAACATGAAAAGTTGTATGTGACAATAGGGTGACATAAGCCTGACAGAAAAATCAAAATCAACAAATCAAATAATAGAAGTTGTTAAGGATACTTGCTGAAGCTGAAGTTCGCAACTTGTGGCCGTCTTATTTTAATATAAGCAGTGATATACAACTGCGAACGGCAAATAAACAGCGCACGGAAATAGTTATTTTCCTAACTAGTGCGGAAAGTGATACTTTCCCGCACGCTGTCTGCCGATGGGGGCAGCAGACGAGTGCGGGAAAGAAACTTTCCGCAGGAGTTAGGAACAATATTTTTTCTACGAGCCAATTCATTGTAACAAAGACAAGGAATAAACATACAATACATAAACAACTTTATCTTTGTCAACAGTATGACAGCTGAATTAATCAACAATCAATTGGTTGTTATGACAAAAACTTGGTGTGATTGTTGGTGTGACGTAATGTTTCAGGCATGAACTGGGACATTGGAATAAAAAGTACGTATACAGGGTGGGCCAATAGTGCGTGGACGGACGATTTCTCCGAAACGCAAAAAGATATCAATATGAAATTTTGGCTATCGATTGATGTTAAGCTTGGGCGTATTTCTAAAGTATTTTGCAGGTTAGTGCCAAGCTATATACAGAGTGGCCACACAAAGTTATGTTTTTTTTAAATAAAACACCCTATATATTTTGTTATATTCAGGTTGCCCTTCTTAAATGCTTCAAGAAAGTATAAGCATATGTGGGCTTTATACTGCGCGTTTAGGAAATATGGGGGTTTAAGTGAGCTCACTTACAAAAGAAAATTTAAAAGCGGATTTTGTTCACTTATTAACTAGAAACCCTAGTCTATGCTATAATTATTAATTCGTAACCTGGAGTTGCATTGATATACAGGGTGATCGTTGTTTTAAAAACATTGATTTTCTCGATTTTGTCAAATGGCAATACCGCGTTCTATGGATGTTGTTATATGGGGCTTGAGCTCAACTTTTATTTATATGAAGCATGTCCTATAACTATCTCTACTAGATTTAGAGATATTTGACCCTATTAGAGCTTAATTTATTAATTTTTGTAACGTAATTTTTGTAACGTGCATCTACAAAAAAATATGGAATAGTTAAAATATTTATAGATTTTTATATGATATTTATAGATTAAGCAATGCGAGAACTTAAGCAATACGTTTTATGTTTCAAGTATTTTCCTTCATCTGATTGTCCAAAATATAGCTCTTGGCCAATCAGATGAGCCATATCCAAGTACATCAAGAACTCAAAGAAATAGACTATCAAATTTGATCCAATTTTTGTAATTGGATGCAAGAACAAATTCACTGTAATAATGATTTTCACGAGAACGTGTTATTCACCGAAATGGCTTTGTTAATCGACATAACTTTCACTACTATTCCGACAATAACCCCAAGAAAAATGGTCAATTAATATTTGGGCAGGAATAATAAGGAGATACGTTATTGGATCTTTCTTTTTCGACTGGACGTTGTACCACCAAATCTTAGAAAGCAACTTGTTTGAATTATTAGAGAATATTCCTTTGACTTAACGCAGAGACATGTATTTTCAACAAAATGGAGCGCCGCCTCATTATGCTAGAACCATAACCAACTTGTTAAATAACACATTCGCTGAGAGGTGGATAGAAAGAGGTAGACTTGTACGTTGGCCTGCCAGGTCACCCGACCTAACACCATTGGACTTCTTCTTGTGGGGTTATGTAAAAGATATTATCAAATATTCCGACAATCATTATTTAAAAAAAAATTGAATAGTAGTAGACCATACTACATTTATGCAATTTTTATTGCATGCAATGGCCAATAATATGTCAGTATTCAGTCAGCTGACTATTACCCATTTGCCAAAAATTAATCAGCTTACAGAATACTTTCATTGGCCATTGCATGCAACGAAAATTGTATAAATGCGATGCAGGTTTTAAAAAGTTGGTAGGCTGGATCAGGAGGTGGACACCGCCGGATCCGATAATTTATTCTTGTGCTGGTCCACTTAACCTTAATAAAGATGCCTAACCTGCTTGAATTATTGATGTTACGGAATATTAGGCACAAATGAGGTCAAATATCTAGTTGATCTCAAGCCCCATATAACAACATCCAAAAAATGCGGTATTGCCAATTGAAAAAATCGAGAAAATCAAGGTTTTTCAAACAACGATCACCCTGTATATCAGTGCAACTCCAGGTTGCGAATTAATAATTATTGCATAGTCTAGGGTTTCTAGTTAATAAGTGAACATAATCCGCTTTAAAATTTTCTTTTGTAAGTGAGCTCTGAACGCCCAAAGATGGCCGATTTTTATCACTTAAACCTCCATATTGCCTAAACGCGTAATTTCTAGAAACATTTAAGAAGGGCAACCTGAATATTACAAAATATGTAGGGTGTCCCATTTAAAAAAACCAAACTTTGTGTGGCCACTCTGTATATAGTTTGGCACTAACATCCAAAATAATTTAGAAATATGCCCAAGCTTACCATCAATCGATGACCAAAATTTCATATTGATATCTTTTTGCATTTCGGTGCAATCGTCCGTCGACACACTATTGGCCCACCCCGTATTATGGGTACATTTTGTATCAAAAATCAATAAAGGCAAGCATAATAGTTCCTTAAAACAGATAAAAATATTTGGCAAGTTCACCTATCTAGATAGACAGACTATAAAGTCTAAATTATATTATAAATCAGTCATTCTTTAAATATTAACTTTCCCGCTTTGCCCTTACGGCAAATGTGTATTTTCTGTACAGTTAACTAGCCTGGAAAATGGTCATTTTCTGAGTAGTGTAATGAAAAGGACTTTTCCGTTACAAACGCTTAATGTTAAAATGTGAAGGTGTGAATGATATTTTTGTATTTACATCGGACGAAAGTGATCACAATAAGAAACTTCGCAAAATTTTAGCAGTTTTGAAAGAAAACAATGTCTGCTTAAACGAGAAGAAATGTTTCTATAATCTGAAAACTGTCCAATTTTTAGGTCACACTCTATCGGCTGAGGGCATAAAACCCTTAGACAGCTACATGAAAGTTATACAATCTTTCAGGGCACCTGAGACCATAGACGAAATACAAAGCTTTCTAGGTTTGGTCAACTACATCGGTAAATGGATTCCTAACTTGGCAACGCTAACGGAACCATTTCGGCTAATACTGCGATTGATTGAAATTGAGCAAACATGCAAACAAACGGCATTGGGAAACCCAATAACAAACGGCATTCGAACAGAAATTCGAATTATCACGGACCATAAGCCATTAGAAATAATTTTTGGTCCGAAGTCAAAACCCAACATAAGGATAGAAAGGTGGATACTAAGACTACAAACATACAATTTGAAAGTGATTTTAAAACCGGGAAAGTCTAATATTACAGATCCATTATCCAGACCTTACCCGGATGCTTGCCATAAACAGTTTGACGAGGAGAATGTCCATCAGCTGATAGAATATACTCGACCCGTGGCAATTCCACTGTCACAGATCAAGCATCACACGCAAGTAGATGAGGAACTTGAGAAAGTAAGAAAGGGGTTATTTGAGTATCAGTGGGATAAATCCGTAAAGACATTTGAAGTGTTCCAATGCGAGCTCTGTTATCATAATGGAATACTACTACGAGGGACAAAATTAGTAATTCCATCCAAGTTAAGAGAGCAAGTTTTACTAGCAGCTCATGAAGGACATCCTGGAATCTCAGCCATGAAAAGTAGACTATGCACAAAAGTGTGGTGGCCAAAAATTGGCAACGACGCAGAAAAGCTGGTAAGAACTTGTCAAGGATGCATTTTAGTTTCAGTTTCGCGATAAGATCCCAAGTTTGAATGATATAGAAAATAAGTCGGATGGAGAAGTTAGGGACAAAAATGCATTGGAGAAACATAAAGAAGAGAATACAGCGAACGAAAACGAAATGCAAAAGAGGATGCAATCCAGGAAGGCGACAAAGTTTATCTAAAGGACCTACACAGAGAGAAGAAGATATCTCCTGATTTTGTTCCTATACCCCATACCGTATTGAGTAAAGCCGGCGCAGATACCCAGTTGAAAAATGACCACACGTGGCAGGAGGTTAGGCGAAACCTTGTACATTTAAAAAAAAATTAAGTTGAATGGAACATATTACCTGCTAAGCAAGAGCAGGCACCAGAATGAAAGGGCGGTACGCCTGTATGTATGATGTATGAATATTACAGTATTACACACATATTAAACTGGGAGCCAGCGACCGTTTAGTGTTAGTCATTTTAGAAAAGCTGAAAATGTTCTCATCCGCTTGATTTGGTATCACTAATAAGGGAATGGATCTCCAGCTGGCTCACTTCCGTTGAATGTAGCTGCGGCAGCCTCTTCGACACGTAAAAAAATAATAAAAAAAAACTTATTTTAGAAAAGCTGAAACTTTGTCGACATGTTTATTATGTTGCACACAAATAGAAAAACGTATCCAGCTGACTTGAGAGGGGGGGGGGGGGGGGATTATGCCCCAGCTGGTCACGTGAACATGTCAAAAATATGCATTTGGTGAAACTTAATTCGAACTGAGTTTGTTAAGTTCTTAGGGGATCGCAAGCGTGCCCTTCCGATAAAAAACAGCAAAAAAAAATTCCGAATTTTTTTTGAAAATGTTCAAAGGAGGGAAGGTGTTACGACTTATTTCACATATCTCAACTTTGACGGCCTGTAACTTAGGAACGCCTGGACCGAATAGAGTGAATCCTACTGTTTTGTCATTTTCTTGATGCCATCTGTCACCTGCCACCATCGGAAGTTCCGTAGGTGCAATATTTTCGGCGATCAACCCTTCGGAGATTGATTTTTAGGCACATTTAGAATCGCGTTTTGGACTATTTTTAAAAACCTCTTTATAGGTTAAATTATTCGAATTGAGTTTGTTACTGCAAACGAGCCATTCCGTTTAAAAACAGCAAAAAAACCGATTTCTTTTTTGAAAATGTCTCAAGGGGGGTAATACGACTTTTATCACATTTCTCAAGTTTGACCCCCTGTAACTTGAGAACGCCTGGACCCATCGGAGTGAATTCAACTTTTTTGTCCTCTTCTTGATGTGGTCTTTTACCTCTCACCATCGAAAGTTCCGTAGATGCAATATGCAAAAAAAATCCGATTTTTTTTTGAAAATGCCCAAAGGGGGGAGGGGGGGGGGGTGTTACGACTTTTTTCACATTTCTCAACTTTGACCCCCTAGAACTTAAGAACGCCTAGACCGATAGGAGTGAATCCAAGTATCTAGCTGATAAAATCAAAAATGCAGCTCAAGTTGACCACGGGCAGCGTTGTCTCTTTGATGGCAGCACTAGACACTTTTCCCCCGCTAATGTAAAGCCAGATATTTTTTTGTTTCATTTGTTAACTAGTAGTTTACCAAATTTCAACTTTTCTGTTATCAGTTCACTGAATGCATATTTTTCACTTGTTAACATGACTAGCTGGGGCATAATCCACCACTCTCAAGTCAGCTGGATACGTTTTTCTATTTGTTTACAACATAGTAAACATGTCAACAAAGTTTTAGCTTTTCTAAAATAAGTTTTTTTTCTATTATTTTTTTACGTGTCGAAGAGGCTGCCGCAGCTACATCCCCCGGAAGTGCGCCAGCTGGAGATCCATTCCCTTATTTGTGATAACAAATTAAGCGAAAGAAAACATTTTCAGTTTTTCTAAAATGACTAACACTAAACGGTCGCTGGCTCCCAGTCTATATATTTTGTAAAGTTTCTACTCCCTATTGAAACCCTGTTTTGTGTTACTGTTGCTTCCAACCCAAATTGTTAATTCTAAATATTTCTTAGGTATTGCTAGATTAGGCTGTCTCTTAGTATAGGTATTAGGAGTGTTAGTAAATATATTTTCTTTATTGTTCAGTTGTTACTATTACTTAATATTATATAAATTCTGTTCATCTGTTTAACAGCTATGTTGCTAATAGAAGTGGCAATAAAGTTGAATTTCAGTAGGCTAAGAAACTTGAATACAATGGTACTTATTGTTAAATGTGAAATGTTTATGCTTATGATAAGTATGTCAAAACAAGGGAAATATCTAGTATCTAAAGGTTTGTTATTGTTTACCTATGACTAATAAAAGGATCGATCAACCAGTCTCGGTACAAAAAGATAAGCGGACGAAGCTTGGTTATTCTATGCAGGCGGTCGAACTGGAAACAGCAGTGTTTTATTTAAAAGTATGAATAAAAATACATCCTTAAAACCGTACAGGGACCAAAGGGATAGCTTTACCTTCCTAACGGTACAAGTCACATGTGAGGTCCAAGTGATGAGTGATTTGTCCAGGATGACTCCTAGAAATTTTATTTCGTTGGTAAACGGGATTGTCATCCCGAACAAAGATGGAGGTTTCAGGAACTCCAACCTATTCCTTCGGGTAAATGACACAATCACCGTTTTCTTAGGGTTTATTGCTAGGTTTTCTTTGAACACCAGCTATGTACAACATCCAGCACCTCTTGGAACGTGTTGGAGATTTGTTGGTATGGGAAGTTTATTATAAGGATAACGATGTCATCCGCGTATGCTTGAACCTTGGCTCCCCATAGTTCCAAAGTAGCCAGAAGGTCGTCTACTAGTAGGGACCACAGGAGTGGTGAAAGGACTCCGCCCTGTGGACAACCTCCCGCTGTTGTGAATCTGACAGCGTCATCGTTTAATGATGTAGTAGTCAGTCTGAATTCTAACATTTTGCGAAGCCAGTTGGTTATTGTTGGTTGGTAGGTGCATTAAGTCCTACGATGTCTATGAAAGTACCAACTGCGACACCCTTTGTATCAAGAGTATCTTGGATTTTCTCCTCCAGGTTGTGGAGTGCTAGTTCTGTTGATCTTTTAGCCTGGTAAGCATACTGCTCCGTATTAAGGGGGTACGTTGCTAGCGCTCCTTCCTGATGTATAGTTATAGCAGCTTTTCCAAGCTTTTCAGCAGGAACTAGGTTAGACCGATTGGCCTGAACCATTTAAGATCTTTTCCCCTACATCCCACGTTTGGTATGTAGACGACCCTCACTATGGACCAGCCAGTTTGGAGTAAAGTTCCACGGAAACTCGCTCTAAAGAGCTTTGTTAATAGAGGTGCGACTTGATCCAGTCCCTGTTGTAATAGTGCCAGGAACACTCTATAAAAGCCATAATCATGGATTTTAGCACGGTTGCCTTGACCACTTTTTTGAAAAGCTCCTTCTGCCCTGTTTGATCGTTTAAATGGTCCCAAGGGGCTTGTGTTAGTGTCCAAATTTGTCAGCCGGCTACCCGGGAAATGAGAGCTTGCCAGGATCTCTAACGTTTCACTACCAGTGGAGGTGTAGGTTTTATCGATCCAAGATCCTTGTTACGTTTTTTTTTTGAGAATATTTTTGCCTAAAGTCTTGGGGGTAGAGGTGATACTGAGAAGAATTATTTAGACATGAACCATCTTTTGCTTTATTTCAACTACAGTATCCTTGATCACTAATTGATGGACAAGTTGGAAATATAAAACTTTATTTGAAATAATTAGATTACCCATCTCTAATTTCTCAGACAAAATCAAAACAATAGCAAAACGTCATACTCTACATCCTGATTGGCTGATAAATAATAGTTAATATGTGTGACCTCACTAAATACAACCAGTTCGAAAAGCACTAACAATAATACTAAGTTTAGTACAAACTTTGTCTATTTTGGTACATAGTAATTCCTGGCACAACCTCAGTTTCCTGTTTTACTTCATACTGAATCATTTAGAACACTTTCACGTACTTGATTTTAATCCGGTAAATAGCTTTTTACAGAATTGGATATCGTAATAGCTATTTATGTAACCAGTTACGAAAAGTCCGATTTTGTGTAACGAATGAATGTTTGAATGAGATACACAAAAAAGGCTTTTGGTCACGTGTTTCATACAAGATTTTTTCTAATTTTGACTAGAAATACCTATTTAGGGAGAGAGAGTTATTATTATTAAACTTCAATATTTACTTTTAAACCATTTTGTATCGACTTAATACCGTAAAACTATAGCAACGGTGTGTCACAACCGAAACCTGCAACTGGTGGAGAAAAGAACTTTTCATCACCAGTTACGAAAGATTTTACTTTTCGTAACTAGTTACGAAAAGTAGGACATTACGTCACTGTCATCAGTATTGAAAAGTGCCACTTTATATGTCAAAATTAGAAAATAGCTATTTATGTAACCAGTTACGAAAAGTCCGATTTTGTGTAACGAATGAATGTTTGCGGGGCGAGCGCAGCGAGTTCCCGCAACTTGAATGAGATACACAAAAAAGGTTTTTCGTCACGTGTTTCATACAAGATTTCTAGTGAGAGAAAATCCCATAACGTTAACTTTCGTCTCTAGTGACGAAAGTAAGTTGTTCTAATTTCTTTTCGCCTGTAGATCGCCAATTAAATGCGATTTAACTGGTCTAATCTTATAAAACACCATGGAAAATGGTGATATCATACAAAAACATGTATATTTTACCTGACGGGACCTCAGAAAAGTGAATCAAAGTGTTGAAATATGACCAAACTGAACTCATTGACAGTCGAGGTGTCATGTTGACAATGACGCGCCTTAATTTTTGAAAGAAATACTCTATAGAGATTTTTTTTAAAGTGAATGAAGACTTAATGTTAGCATGGTCGAAGAAAAAGTATAGTGTGTTACTCGTCAAAAAAGCATTTTCTATCTCTCGAGAACATTACTCGGCTTCGCCTCGGTTGGTAAACTGTTCTTCTCTGTTCCTATTTTTATTAAGTATGAACTAAAATGTTGTACATCATACGTCCGGTAACGTGTTACAGTACTCGTTACGAAATTCCAGACTCGGCTAGCGCCTCGTCCAGAAACATCTTACTCCTACTGTAAAACTATATTTACCGGACTTATAACGTAAATAACTATTCTAATGATTTGAAATTTGGTCGATAGCTCTTGGCTGGCTTGCTAAGTTATACCTTTCGCTCTGCGGATAAAAAGATCAATTATTAGGATCAATTTTTAATTTTATTGTGTTTTATTACCTTGATTTAGTTCTCAGTGACTGATTTGTTTAATAGAAACAGATTTGTAAGTTATCCTCAGTCATCAGTACCTACCATATACCACATGGTACACGCTCCATAAGGCCATCAACCATCCTTAGGTATGTACTTTTTCTTTCGAAAACCTAAAATACAGTGTGCTTCAAGACATGCCTCTACGTTAAACTTCATGGTTACTTACCTTTGATGTCCGTGATTCTCCAACGGTGAGAGAGATATCTTTGTTTCAGGCTTTTTGTTTTTCCCGGCTAATTTTCTTTAACTTACAACCTTGTTGTATGCTATCAACCTCTACCTCTACTACCCTCCGGAACACCTCGACACTCAAGTGAACTCCACAAAAGGCTGCTGATCCAAGTGGACTGCCTCAACTACCTGCCCTCCTGCCCAACTTCGAGGTAAGTTCCAGACAACCTTTCATATAGCCTACCTCAGAAATAAACAGAGCCCAACGCGGAAATCACAGGTGGGTCCGTTCCTTATTGAACTACGTACAGCTTCACCAAACTTCACTCTGAACTTCTTCCACAAATACATCACAAATCACTCTCATTTAACTAGTATTCTCATTAACTTTTACAAATTAGTGTTAACCAGATATATATGACCGGTATCTGTATGGGAAAATAACCCCCATACTTTTGTCCTTTAACCAACGTAGACAGTACATTCGTAGATAAACACTATTATATTGCACGTTTAGGTAAGAATCAGCTGTTATTGATTTTGTGGCGATACCCCTATCACTTTCAATCAGTTTTCTGCAATATTGTCACTTCCCACAGAAAAATGGTCGAGATTTCGTAACTATATTGTCTGGGGGCGACGTTTAGCAGAGTATCAAACTCATTTCTCTATCAGGCAGAGGAACCATAGACCGGTTTCGCTCTTATTAGAGCTCATCAGTATGGTATACCATCAGTATGATACTCTGCTAAACGTCGCCCCCAGACAATATAGGTACGAAATATCGGCCATTTATCTGTGGGAAGTGACAATATTGCAGAAAACTGGTTTTTGGATCGCTTCACAATCATCTCGCATGCCCTAGTGGAAGCACCTGCCGTCGTCAGATGGCGCCACTTACATCACTTTCAATGTACCTTTATAAATTGTACAGCTTCTACCGGAAAGCAAATATGATAATATGAAGTGGGATATTGGTAGATCTTGTCTTTTCTTAGTTATTCTCCGTATTTTCCCTCATTTACCGATACTGCGAGGTCATCAGGTGTTGAATTGTCTTGAGTTTCTGAGGGGCCATAAAAGGGGGTGGCTCCTTTAGATTAAAACCATATTTACCCACCACCACTCTCTGAGCTGAGGGTAACTTTTGGGTTCTTACCCCATATAACTTAAGGTAATCAAGTCAATATTAAGTAAGGAAACCCCACCCAGGAAAACTACACCCAGTTCTGAACTCGGCCCACCCACATTTGAAACACTGTAAAATTAATTTTCAAGTGATGAAAATTAAAGTTACATCCTGACGCAGCTCGTTGGAGTTAGTCTTATGGATTCTGGCTTCTGTTGGCGGGTTTTCAATCCCGAAACCTTCTATAAGGCTCGTTTTTAGCAGCCCTGATCTGCTCGTTGTAGCTAGCTAGGGCCTGTCTGTAACTGTACCAGTCGCCGGCTATTTTTGCTTTATTAAAGATTCGTCGGACATTTTTCCTCTGACTCTCCAGGAGGTTATTATACCAAGATGTTTGTCTGTTGACTTTTTTTTTCTCGTTGGACAGTTATCTTTATAGGCGTGAAAAGCAGATTTTGTCAAAATCCCTTTTGACTGATTGATTGTATTCAGTTGTGTTTGAAGGGACACCCGATACGAGGCCCACTTTGCGCTTTTAGGATCTCTAAAAGTGATCATAGGTCTGACACCTCTTTTTAGGTTAACCATTATATGTATGTGATCAGAGCAAGATTGCTCCGGGGATACTGTCCAGTTGCAGATCTTATTTGAAATAAGGTTCGTGCTGATCGTGAGATCTAAAACTTCTTGTCTGTTGAAACTTACAAAAGTTGGGATGTTGCCTGTGTTGATAATTTTTAGATCTACCTGTGTTAGGTAGTTATGTAGTAACTCACCCTTTATGTTAATATTTTTGCTGCCCCACCCTGTGTGGTGGGCGTTCGCATCACATCCCAGTATAGCCTGGTATTGCTTCTCTTGGCGTGGTCGACGAGTCTCCTCACCACAGAAGGAGAAAGTTATTCAGCTTCCTCATCTCCAGGGAGGTAGGCTGAGTAGATAATTACATCTGTCTTGATGTTCTGTGTGGTCATCGAGACACGTGTTGCTGCCACATCTCTAGTGCAGAATTCTGTAAGTAAAAAAAAAAACGGGAGATATTTACTTATAGCTGCTTTTGGTTTACCATCCCTATCAGAGGCAATAATCTTAATTTTGGTGTCGTTTAAGCCAGATAAACGACCCGTATTGGAGGCCCATGGTTCCTGAATGAAGGGTATATCCACATCAGTTTCCCTAATCTTCTTCCCCAAAAGGTACGTAGCTGCTTTCGCATGCTGATAGTTAACTTGCAGAAATGCTAACCTGCCATTCCTACGGCTCCTTCTTCCAGACTGGTTTGGGGTCTTTCCTCTCCACCTTGTCTCGATTTTCCCTACTTTAGGTCGCGCATCACTGACTGCCAATCACAAGCTCTCTCTCCGTACCATAGCCGGAACAGTGTGTGTATGAAACAACTTTTTTTGTATTTCGCAATAAATTAACTATTCGGAGACATCAAAAACGTGGTTTAACTGATTGCCAGACTACCGCACTCAGCTTGGCTTTTGAAAAACACTGTAAAAGGCTTGTTTTAGGCGTTGCCTTTCGCAGAAGACTGTTTGAATATTCATAAGGGCGCGTTCCTAATTTACACTCTCGAAATGTGGCGAGCCGCATGTGCTGCATTTTATGAAATCTGCAAGTGTTACTTAATTGAGTTTTCCTCCGGAACCGCTTTTTCCGAAGGAAAACTCGGTCCGCCTTTGATTCGGGTTTCCATTCACGTGCAGATGAGCCGACGGTCGCTTGCATATTTATTTTATTTAACCTTCCAAACGCGAAGTTATGGAGAGAGAATGGAAGGCTATGGATGACTTGGTCAGATTGATGCCACACCATTTGCTGGAAAGATGATAACGCTAATTGAATGCAATAGTGGCACAAGTCAAAAAAGTCGAAGTTCTAGATAACAAAGTGCCCGAACCAGAAACTCCAACCTCTACCTTAGAACAAAACTGACACAAAATTATTTTCTTCTATATGTGTACAACGGTGTTCTATTTATAACTACGTTTTTTGAGATGCGCCACTATTGCATTCAGTGAGCGATAAGTTTTGTTACAAAATTTATTTGTGTAACAAAACTGTTTAGCTTTGTTACAAAACAGATGCGATTAATTGCAAAAAAAAAAACATGTTGTAGGAAAAGCACACGCATATGTAATAGCTATTAATCACTTTGAAGAAATTGCGTTATTCGTCTGCGGTTTGTGTCAAACTTCATCTCCGTCAGTAAGCCCCAAGTTCAAATAAAACTTTTTTTTAAAAGAGTCTTTTAATTATATTAAATCGGAAGTGGTACTTCGTTAGTCTATGGATTCGCCACCTGTCGCCATGGCGATCGTAACCAACTTCGAAAATAATTGATTTGATTTATTTATTTTTAAGCTTTTTGCTATAATTCAGAAAAATGAATGTAGCGCCAAATCAAGCAAAGATAGGTATAAAAACAACTTAATAAAACTTGAAAAAAATTGAGAGGAGAATAATGACCTTCTCTCATAATGACTTCTAAATTCTTTTAAAATTTTCAAATTGGACGTTCTGCAGAAACTACCTTGAATGACGTAATGTCTCGTAGCAGCAGGAGGCTTTGAACTCTTACTTACAGCTTTGATTCTCCTTAGGCCGAATTCGGTTACTTTCTTACAAGTAATTTAGCAAATATTGTCGATAGCAAAGATTTACGTTTAGCGACTAATTTGAAGAATTTGTTAAATAAAACGGCAACATTGTCATTCATTTCAATCTAATAGACTAGGTGATCGTGACCCCATTGACGTATTTGACATTGATCGTCATTTTCCAAAAAAATTTTCTTCCTCGTTTATTTATTATGGACGTTTCGTACGAATCTTTTATTTGTTAATATTGTGTTTGATAGTACAAGTTTTTAAATGAAATAAAATAAGTATAGAGTACAGGCTTTTGCTTATTTAAAATGGTTATGTGTTTTGTGCCGGATTGTAAACACTATAATGAAAAACATGGATGTAGATACTTTGTTTTTCCTAATCGAGTTGAAAAGCGGAAGTGGATAAAAGTTATACGATAAGCAGGGCGTATTTAATGTGTTTTAGAAGTATGTAGTTACATGTTGGTATAAATTTATGATAGGGCTTTTTGGAACCTCTCTGGGAAATGCAAAGTTGTGATCTACTAGTTGAACTAGCTCATATTCATTTGGTGCGATTCCCAGCAGAAGCTTGACTTTTTCTTTAGTATAAATTATGTCTAAAATGCGATTAAAAATATCTATTTAAAGTGAATGTATATTTCTATATGTTTACCAGAAAAGCTTTAACAAATTGTCATTATCATTTTAGCCGACAACATAGAGATCCTTATGTATTCACTGGTTTGTGCTTGCCATTTTAAAGATAGAGATAGGAGGAATGGTCCCTCAATAAATCAAAGATGTGTAAAAAAAATCTTTGATTTTGAGCTGTTGGAAAAAGTGATCCGTAAACGAACCGAGCAACCATCTGCTCCAGGAATTCCTGGACTATCACATTATGTGAAAAGTGAGGAGAAGGGTGACAATTTGCAGTTACTTGAATACCTAAAAAGTAATTATATAAAGCTAATTTACCAACCATCCAATCAAATATATTAAAATTTCCAACATTTCTGCTATTTTAATTTTTTCATTATTTACCAGTCATACATATTTTGTATAACTAATTGAATATTTTTTTGACGCAGAAAGCAGGTTGATACTGATATTCCAGTAGGTGTTGCGAGTTCTTTGAGCAGTCACCTTACGGAGGGTGAATCATCTGAGGACGAATCAATAATGGAACCTCAGCCAATAGGCTGAACAAGGTGAAAGTTGTGATGAGAAGAAAGCAGAGGAAACAGTGCAAGAAATGTCAAAATTGCCTGCACTGATGAAAGCAGAAATGTATTTTCTGCAAAAAGAAAACAAGGAGCTGAAACAGAAGGACCAAATATGGAGTCGGATTAACCTTTGAACACATTGAAAATCACGACCATTTAATTTCCATATATACAAGGCTTCCTACTAAAAATATCTTTATGCCTTTATATACACTAATGGAAAATTTGGAACTTAATTATTATTATAATTTTTCAGTAACAGCTATTTCAAAAAGAGACCAACTTTTGCTAAATTTGATAAAGTTAAGGATGAATTTAATTTTTTTAAGATTTGGCTTTTCGATTTAAGATTAGTGAGAAAAGTGTTTACAAGGCTATATGCAATCCCTGAAGTTTTGTTTCAGAATTTTATGGAGAGTAATATTCCATCAACAGAAAAAAATAAACTTTGTTTACCTAATTGCTTTAGTTCATTTACTAATTTTAGGATAGTGTTAGATTGTACAGAAGTTTCTTCCATTAATCCTAAAAATATGGAAAAGCAACGAACTGTATATATATAGAGACTAATTGCTTTAGTTCATTTACTAATTTTAGGATAGTGTTAGATTGTACAGAAGTTTCTTCCATTAATCCTAAAAATATGGAAAAGCAACGAGCTGTATATAGTAGTTACAAACATAGACATACAATTAACGGTCTGATTGATGTGGCTCTAAATGGTGTAATCACATTTTGCAGTAAATTGTACCCAGGCTCGGTCCTGGATAAGAAAATTGTGCAGCATTCTGGAATTTTAAAACATATGCACACAGGCGATCTTGTTTTGGCTGATGAAGGGTTTTTGATAAGGGATTTGCTAACTGAAGGAGTGGAGTTAAATATTCCACCATTTTTAACCACTCCTCAGTAGAGCTTCACGAGACCGAGACCGAGACCGAGACTTACATACTCTCGGTCTCGGTCTCGAATTTTCAATTCATTCTCGGTCTCGGTCTCGGTCTTGTGCATCGAGACCGAGACCGAGACTCGCGTAATCTCGGTCTGGGTCTCGTAGTAGCAACTCGAGTCTCAGTCTCGGTCTCGAAAAAAAAGGTAGTACCTCATTGTTAATTTTTTTGACATGTGTAAACTTGTAGTAAGCATAAATAAATTCGTTTATTTGTTTGTTTATATTATTGCATATTTAGAATCGCCTCAAGAGCTTCTAAAAAAACCAAAAACATTTTTTAAATGTTGTTTATTTTTATTTTTTATTTTTAATAATATTGACTAAACTACTATATGCAGATGGAAATTAGGTGCGCCACTGGATGCTACGTTACAAAAACTAATAGAAAGCATTCTTACTTTTCATGAAACTAAAAAGGCAAACAAGTTTTCAAAATGTCAAATCTCCGAAATCACCCTGTATCTCAAAAACCAAATGGTTATGGGAAATTCTGCTGGCGCCATCTTTAATTTCACCAGAATGTAGCATACTGCTGCGAAAACCTCAATCCTTTACCTTTAAAAGTAAGGCAGGATCCCATTTAGAAGTGCCAAAAATGGGATACCCTGTATATTCTTGGGTCCGGTTTTCAAGCGAAATTTCCTGGTGTGATTGAAGTAATGTCCTTTTGTTCTTTAGAATGGACATCCGAATCTGAAATTTTCACAGTATGTGCCCTCGGTCAGAAGCATTATTTTAACCCAGTATTTAATACCCAGTCAATCGGTTTTTATGACATTTTTCTAGAGGGTAATGTCCTTCAGAATGGACATCCTTATCTGAAATTTTAATGGCGTATCCTACGGGTCAGGAGCATTATTTGTGCCATATTTAGTTAAATCTGATCAGAATAAATACCCAGTCAATCGGTTTTTATCACATTTTTCTAGAGGGTAATGTCCTTTACAACGGACATCCGCGTCTGAAATTTTAACAGTCTATGCCCCGGGCGAGAAGCCTCATTTGTACCAAGTTTAGTGTAAATCTGATTAGAATACATACCCCGTAAATCGGTTTTTATCAAATTTTTCTAGAGGGTAGTGTCTTCTAGAGTGGACATCCGAATCTGAAATTTTAACAATGTATGATCCGGTTCAGTAACATTATTTGTGCCAAGTTTGGTGCAAACCTGATCAGAATAAATACCCAGACAATCGGTTTTTATCAAATTTTTCTAGAGGGTAGTGTCCTTTAGAATGGACATCCGAATCTGAAATTTTGACAGTGTATGCTCCGGGTCAGTAGCATCATTTGTGTCCATGTTTGGTGTAAATTTGATTAGATTAAATTCCCAGTCAATCGGTTTTTTTCTGGTTAATAAATTAGACACTTCCCTAATATCTTGCAAACGAATGATGTTGTTCGAGACCGAGACTCTCGAGAGTCTCGATTGGCAGTATCGGTCTCGGTCTCGGTTTGGCAGATCGAGACCGATATCGAGACCGAGACAGTCTCGATCTCGGTCTCGAAGTCGATATTAAAGTCTCGAGACCGAGAACGAGACCGAGACTTCTCTAGTGGTCTCGTGAAGCTGTACTCCTCAGTTTACAAGTGAACAAGTAATTGTAACTAGAACAATTGCAAAAGCAAAAATTTGCTTCCTCATTGGTCCTTTATATTTCAAGTATGTGCTACACTGACAAATTTTCAGTTTCCTCTAATAAAGGAAGTTGAAGATCTATATTTAGGTTAAGACTGTGTATATAAATATGTTTAATTTTGTTATTGTAATATTTTATTCAAACAAAATGTTAGATTTATCTTTTTAAAATGATAATGCATCAGTAATAAACAGTTTATGAATATTTTGTAACTTCTTATATCTAAAAAAGAAAAACAACCAACATTTACTCAAACCGTTTTAATATATAAGGGACATATTCATTAAAGTAAAACTTTTTAAGTAATGCTAATTTTTCATCCCAATTTGCACCCCTCCAAATATCGACAACCATGGTTTGTGGTGGAGTCCATACAATTAAATGGCATAAATTCGTTTCCAGACTGCTCAATTGGCCCTGAATTTGGTGATAGTATCCATGTGTTTGATTCACAACAGTTTGGCCTGCTTTATCAATAAAGATTTACTTTTTGACAGTTCTTCTGACAAGTTTTTGTTTCTAAATTTATATGGGCATTTAATTTCAATCAGAGCATATGGTCCTACTAAGCCATCTGGGCTAGTTGCTAGAAATCCCCATAGATGAACCTAAATGCCAGTTTCAATAATTTCTTTGCCTAGGCCTTGAACAAATTCATCCTTGGCTGTCTTCTCATGTATAATATCTAAGCATAAACAACTAACCTCCATGCTTAGATCCATACATGTCAGTTGCTTAAATAAAGATGCAGGGTATTTATGATTGGCCCCAGTTCGCACTCTGTTGATGGCAACTAAATGTTTTCCAAAGTTACTTTCTGTAAGTCTGTGTTTTCTGACTTTAAACCATGCAGCATTCCGACTCTGACCAATGGTATTTTTTGCAACTCTCACAATGGATTCCACGTCTAATTGTATACGATTTTATAGAAAGGCGTCTTTCTCAGAAGAACTTAGATATTCTTCAGAGAAGATAAGACTCTCTATGTCAAAAATATCATCTGGCATTATAGTTGGTTCAGGCTGAAGAAACCAAGTAAATCCAACAGCCCCATCGTACTGGTCCAGTGTTTCTCGGAACTTCTTAATCTCTTCTGGAAGAAGCTTTCGCTTTGTTGCCTTATACGACTTTGACGGACATAACTATTCTAAAACTTTTGTTTCCTCTACTTTGGTCTTTCTTGCTATCCACTGGCATTTAACGTCAGTTGAAGAAATATTATCCCTTGCAAATAAACAAAGAGTTGCAATATGATGGCAAAGCAACTGTCCCCTCTGCTGTGGAAATTCTGTTGTCCTGAGACAGTGTAATCTAAAACGAATATCTATCGATTAGTATTTGTCTTGATGTGAGAATGAAATCTACTAACTTACAAAAACAGAATAGAAATGATTTTTCATGCTGGCATAAACTTCTCCTTGTATTATTAGCAACTCGGAGCTAAATTTTAAAGTTTTTACCCTATTTGATTTAAGGGCATTTTCTCCTCTATCCAATAGGTTCATTTCCTCTTGAAAGTATTGAGCAATGGAAGAAAAACGAAGAAAATGAGCCATTTGGACCTAAAAACCAATACAACTTGTGATGTGACCTTAACCTTAATTACGTTTAAAGATGATTATTTTGGAAAGAGAAAAGTCTCTAATAGTACAAAACTGTGTTAAATAACGATAGGTATTATATTTACTTTTTTATTCAAATTTAGTTCAAATTATTACAAATTTACTGCAAAAAAGCGGCCCTTAACACGGCCCTTGACACGGTCTCTTAACAGGAAACGACTAAATATTTTTTCGCAATCTTTTACAGGCAAATACAGGTTGATTAAAAGAACAATTTAAAAATGTTTGGTATTCTACAGGGTGCTCCAAAAAAAAAGATATATATATCAAACATGTTTTTTCTTATGGAACATCCTGTATTTTAGACCTTTTTTGAACTCTAGAGGTAAAATAAAGGCTACTTACTGCTATGTTTCTTATACCTAATATTGATGGTTTTTGAAATATTTAAATATTTCTAATATTGTAAGATAGATTTTACAAATATTTTATGTCTAAAAAACATAGGCTCTTTTACGAAATTCAATTTAATAAGGTCCAATAATTTAACATTAAACTCTTTTATTATTTAAAAAATGTTACAGGGTGATAATTAACTGTCAAAAATAATGGCCATATTTAAGGTCAGATTACTTGATTATTTTAAATAGCACACCCTGTACGTAATAATAAAATACGATACAACATTTTACCCTCTTTTGATCTGTATTAGGGTTTCCTATACCTATCTCTAATAATTTCTTAGTAATTTCACTTAATTATAATATGAAGACATTAAGGTAAAACATAAACAATATTAACAAGAAGACAAATACACAAACAGGATATGCCTACTATTGCCTACCAAAACAAAAGCTAAAGTAAGTGTTCAAAATGGTGACCATCATTTTCTATACACAACTGGACTCTTTTTTGAAACGAATGTTGAACATTGATTAACATTTGTGGCGTTACAGTTGCAAAGGCTGCGCGGATTCTCTGCTTCATATTGTCGGTCATATTGTGGGTGGAACATCGTAAACTTTGCTTTGAATGTAACTCCACAAAAAAAAGTCGGGGGTGTTAGATCAGGCGATCTTGCTGGCCAGTTTTGCGGCCCTCCTCTACCAATCCACTTGTTGGGAAAATATTGATGTAGACGATTTCTGACGTTGATATGAAAATGCGCTGGAGCACCATCTAATTGTAGCCACATTCTACGTATTACACCCAAAGGCACGTTCTCTAAAAGGTCAAACAAATTTTCCGCTAAAAATCTACTGAATTTTTGCCCGTTTAGATGACCTTCAAAGAAGTAAGGTCCGATCACATATGGCCCTAAAATGCCGCCCCATACATTAACAGACCATCTGTGCTGATGATCAAGTGTTCGGAAAAAGTGGGCATTTTGGTCACTGTAATAGTGAAAATTATGCCTATTTACTAAGCCGTTATTATGAACTGTGGATTCGTCCGAGAATAAAACGTTATCAAAAAAGTCATCTTCCTCCCCAACCTTATCGAGACACCACAAACAAAACTCAAGCCTCCGATGAAAGTCTATTTCAAACAGCTCCTGATGCATCTGAATGCGGTATGGATGGAATTTATGTTGTTTTAATATCGTTTGACTACTGCTTCTACTTACATTAGCTGTTTGCGATGCAATCTTACGCTGACTCACATGCGGGTTTTCAACAATGGATGTAAGTACTCTAAATTCATTTTCCTCATTACCAGTCACATGTTTTACCCTTCTAACTTTTTCGTAGGAAACGTTTCCAGTTCGGCGAAAAATTTGCAGTAATCTTTGAAATACAGCCTTGTTTGGACGCTTCCGTGTTGGATATTTTTGAGCATAAACTCGAGAAGCTAAAAAAGCAATTCTCTTCACATTCGCCAATTACAAGAATCATGTCAATTCTTTCTTGTTTACTGTAGGTTTTCATTTTAAACAATTTCTCAAGTTTCAATAATAACCGAAAACGTGACGGATTAAAACTAGCTGTAAATAACACAATAACAATAACCATGGCAACGCCAATAAAAACATTGACCGATAAATCAACGCCACCTTAGTTTAAGAGAAATATTAACATTACTGGATAATCGTATCAGTTTAAGTGAAATTACTAAGAAAATATTAGAGATAGGTATAGGAAACCCTAATACAGATCAAAAGAGACTAAAATGTTGTATCGCATTCTATTATTACATACAGGGTGTGCTATTTAAAATAATCAAGTAATCTGACCTTACATTTGGCCTTATTTTTGATAGTTAATTATCACCCTGTAATATTTTTTTTAATAATAAAGGTGTTTAATCTTAAATTATTGAATCTCTACTCTTAATTGAAACGAAGTTCGTAAAAGTAGCCTATGTGTTTTAGATATAAAAAAAAAATTAAAATCTCTTACAATATTAGAAATTTTCAAATATTTCCAAAACCATTAATATTAGGTATAGGAAACATGCAGTAAGTTGCCTTTATTTTACTTCTAGTTTTCAAAAATGATTTAAAGTACAGGGTGTTCCATAAGAAAAAACATATGTTTGATATGTATCTTTTTTTTGAGCACCCTGTATAATGTCAAATATTTTTAAATGGTTCTTTTAATCAACCTGTGTATGTCTGTAAAAAATCGCCGAAAAATATTGTCACAAAGAAGCAAAAAGACATAAAATTGCAGCGTCCTTAGAAATGGTCGGCCGATGACCGGTTTAGTAACCAAGGAATAGTTGACCCAAATGTATAAATCATAGATCGTAAATTTGTTCAACAACTGGGTACTTCGAACCGCTGATTGACGTCATGGAAAAGAACGTTGCAATGATTTGGAAAAAAGTGCTGACGAAAAGAGAAGTAAGCTCGAGGATTTTTGAGCCAGCAACGAGGACTTACTCGGTGGCTTGCACGTAGGCAAGACTCCAAGATTTTTTGAAGTTCGGGTTGATCTTTTTGGGGGCGTTACGTCATATAGACGAACGACCACCCGTCGACGAGTAATTAAGTGTTTTCCAAAATTTGTTATCGTCCGAGTACAAAGAAGAAAGTTGTCCTAGAAGTCCTTGTTGTCCTAAGAGAAGCCACGGGTACGCATAGGACTACCCCTGAAGTACGTCAAATTGGATGGCACGATACGGTCCTCCTCTACACTTGACCTAGGTAAGACTCTTTTGTTATAACGGTGTTTGTTTTCATATTAGTCATTTCAGTTAAGTAGTTAGGGTAATTTTAAGGCACAGAAAATAGAAGTTTACTTGAATCCCATCTTCTTATTTTAAATAATACCCCCCCCCCCATATTTTTGGAAGCCCCCATTCAGTGAGTAAATCAGCATAGGACCCATCGGGGGAGGTAACGACGATCCGGTACCCATTTAAAGAATAGAGATTTAAAGCGTAAATTAACGCCCAGTCAAAATATAGTAATTTTACAATAAATAGTTCCCACCTATCATTTTAAATATTAATCCCCTAGTTTACACGTACGTTTCGTGACATGGTGGAGAGCGCAAACCGAAGGCAAATATGCTGATTTGTTAATTTATTTGTGTTTTTATTAATTTAATACGAACCAGGGTCAAGTAACTTCTATGAACTACTGCCTTACAATTTAATTAGGTCGGATTTCCTCAGGTCAACATTCTTTGTAGAAATTTTGCGAACATTTTTAAAAGTCGTAAAAGGTGGTAATTTATTTTTTGAGGCAGACCTATTGTTTTAGTTTTTGCGAAAAACTACTAAGAACAGAGTAATCATACTCCACTTAGAATTTGGGTATTGAACAAAAACGAGTTCTTAAGAAAATTCTTGGAATCCTATTAGAGGTGTCGTCTTGCTTTAGCAGTTTCCTTTATAATATAGGAGGATAGAATATTTTTATTGGTTGTAGAGCGTCAGCTAGATAACTTAGCTTTGCAGGGATAGGAATATTTTTTATTGAAAAGCGTACCAGTAATTATTAATAAAAGTTGCGCAATGTCATCAGTAAAGTATTAGGAAGGAACACCATTGTTTCTGAAAACGAATTTACAAAGAAAATTTTAGTGTGGTAAAGAGCGCGATATTTTGATACATTTTACCATCATTTTTGCTTTTGATTTGATTTTATGTAAATGAAGTATAACTGAAGGTCTCATTGTTTTAAACATTTTGCAAGTAAAATATTAGATAGTAGAATAGAAGTATGCGCAGCGAAAAGATATACAATTAAAGAAGGCGAACCACTTGAAGTAGAACTAGCCCTAAGACGTAAAGGAAAAATAGATGAAAATAAGGTTTATGGCTGTGAATTTGTTCCTCTGACAGATGAGGAAATGACGTATCTAAGCAATATAGGCATTTCCAGATACCCCTTTGTGAGAAGGGATAGATCGTACTTAGAGTTAAGAATAACAAGAGGCACGGACGTGGAACTGACAAAGGGCACATGCCTGGGATGGCTTGTAAGCTACATGGATTGCAGCAATACAAACCTGGAAAAGGAGTTAGACGAGGAGATGGACCGAAAATTTAATGTAGGGGACAAAGTGAGAGTTCTAATACCGTTTTTAGGAAATCTTAAGCAATGGTAATAAAATGTGGCATACACGATGGGAAGGAGAGTTCATAGTAGTCGAACTATTAGAGGAGCACTTATATCGAGTAAGGAAAAGAAGCGAAAATAGAACTATGATAGTCCAGAAATAGAGACTGCTACCAGGAAACTAAAATCAAAATAGGGAAAACACGAGTGGAACCACCACAGCCAATCAAATTATGCGAGAATTCGGTAAGAAAAAGGGAAATTAGAGTTATTGCTAAAAGACGTACATTATAGAAATATAAGTAAAATAGGATAAAAATTTAAAAGAAAAAAAAAAGAGAGAAGGGGTGCCGATAAAATAAGGAATAAGTCAAGATCAAGTTCAAGATAGGTAGACTAGAGAAGGAGGAAAAGCGAGGATAGTATAGCAGTTGGGATAGTTATGAACTTTAAATTAGAAGATTAGCATATATAAAATAAAAAGGGGCTCCACAGGGAGATTTACATAGAGTTAGGCAAACAAAAGGAGCTAACACTACGCTGAGTATAGCCTCAGGCGACTATCGTAGAAGGTTAGGCTTAGGCTTAGGATTAGATAGATATTTAAGGAAAAAATAAGTAATCGAGAGGACAAACAATTTGCTAAGTATAAGTTACGAAATCAATCGCCACCAAAAAGGGGGCGCTGAAATAGGTTAAAGATATTATCAAAAGGAATTCAGAGGCGAATCAAGGATCAGAAGTTAGAGAACAGAAAAAAAGAGGTAACATTTTTTTTATAGAAATTATAGGGACGCAGAAGGAAAAAGTGCACTGCAAACTGGAAGAAGGAGAAAAAGGGGAGGGGACCCTACCACTCAAACGTTGCCACAGTTCAACTGACTAACAGACATGACGGAGCTAATCGTACATGGTTCTAGAACTAAACCTACCGTACCCCATAACTCCTACCTGAACGAAACGATACTCACTACGATAACCACACATCCCCCTCCTCCCCTCCCCCCTAAACAGACAAACATACAACAGACAAAAATAAACTTTTTTTCGGGGACAAAAGAAGCACGGGTTAAAGCAGAGAAAAAAAAGGGTGGCGTACGATCTAGTATTTTTTGACGTACAGCTGAAAGCGGTACGACGAACAATACAGGTACAATAATATCGTAATAAGGAAGAAAAAGAAATCGGTTCAGCAAAGTAAATCTTATCGACACCATCAAGTTGGAGTCATAGTACGATAAATTCACATTCTAGAGCATAGTAAACCCTCTTAGAATTTAGTAAAATAACTGATGAGGCTGCATATTTCGAGCGAGTCAAGCTAAAGAATTATTTTGCTAGGACTAAGTAGGTTAAATAACATGTTTAGTTTGCGTTAGGAAAAGGGGAGAGTAAAAATACATTGTTAGGAATTTTTTTTTGAAAGGAAAGGAAAATAAGTTAGGTGTGAAATAGTATAAAAGACATTGAGCTAGAAACCATATACTAACACAGATCTTTTTGCATGTTCCCATGGATTCTATGATGTAAGCCACACAAACAACTGAATCAAGAGCACCAGAGGTGGAACCCAAGCCACCTCCAAGACACAAACTTGCCAGAGCTGCAACGCAGCGAGCCAGCCAAAACCGAGGTCCTGGGCAAACGAACCAAAGAGCAGGTCCCTTTACAGTCAAAAACAAAGGGATGCGGGGCTCAATGGTCAACCCATCGATCGGCAATAGCTCAACTAGGCCGTGAGGTAGCAGCCGACATACCAAAAGAAGACCGATAGTTAAAACCGGTCTTGGAAGCAGCATCAACGACTAGGGGCAATCCAGGGATGCAGCTAGCGCAGATGGGTCAGTGTAAGTGTGAGCAAGCAATCGGACAATTGGACTAATATTTGTGAGGAAACATGCAGGGTTATTAATTTAGATCGACATTTTAGTAAAGTTTGGTTAACACATTCTGACAGTCAAACTCTATCAATTATTAGAGATACACTCTATTTTGTTCGATAATTTAAAATATTTTCATTATCTTATCTACATTTGGAATCGTTTTGTTTTTCACAAACAGTTAACGAATTTAAATTTTGTTTTATAAATCGGCAGTTTAGTCCTATCTAAGTTTTATGTATCTAAATAGGTATTTAGACTATATCCCATTTGAGATCTTTTTTTTGAACTTTTAGTAATTTGTTCTTTACTGTTTTGAAGTTGGTAATGACGATGAACATTTTGAGTTCTGGCGATTAAAATTGTTTAGCTTTTAAGTTAGTTCAGGTAACTTAACAAGGTAGAGAAGGACCATATTTCCTTTAATTCAGGGACAGAGTTTTTTTGGTAGATCGATTTTGAAAACTGGGGACCAGTTTTTTCTTAAAGGGGGGGATGTCACAAAGAAGCAAAAAGACATAAAATTGCAGCGTCCTTAGAAAAGGTTGGTCGGCCGATGACCGGTTTAGTAACCAAGGAATAGTTGACCCAAATTTATAAATCATAGATCGTAAATTTGTTCAACAACTGGGTACTTCGAACCGCTGATTGACGTCATGGAAAAGAACGTTGCAATGATTTGGAAAAAAAGTGCTGACGAAAAGAGAAGTAAGCTCGAGGATTTTTGAGCCAGCAACGAGGACTTGCTCGGTGGCTTGCACGTAGGCAAGACTCCAAGATTTTTTGAAGTTCGGGTTGATCCTTTTGGGGGCGTTACGTCATATAGACGAACGACCACCCGTCGAAGAGTAATTAAGTGTTTTCCAAAATTTGTTATCGTCCGAGTACAACGAAGAAAGTTGTCCTAGAAGTCCTTGTTGTCCTAAGAGACACCACGGGTACGCATAGGACTACCCCTGAAGTACGTCAAATTGGTTGGCACGATACGGTCCTCCTCTACACTTGACCTAGGTAAGACTCTTTTGTTATAACGGTGTTTGTTTTCATATTAGTCATTTCAGTTAAGTAGTTAGGGTAATTTTAAGGCACAGAAAATAGAAGTTTACTTGAATCCCATCTTCTTATTTTAAATAATACCTCCCCCCCCCATATTTTTGGAAGCCCCCATTCAGTGAGTAAATCAGCATAGGCCCTTCGGGGGAGGTAACGACGATCCGGTACCCATTTAAAGAATAGAGATTTAAAGCGTAAATTAACGCCCAGTCAAAATATAGTAATTTTACAAGAAATAGTTCCCACCTATCATTTTAAATATTAATCCCCTAGTTTACACGTACGTTTCGTGACAATATTTAACCGTTTTCCGTTAAGAGACCGTGTCGTATATAGTGGGCCACGCTGTATACAGGGTGTTCTATTTAAAATAACAAAACAATTCCTCCCTAGCGCTTAAATAACATCATGTAAAGACAAAAGTATTTTTAAAATAACCTTGATCACCATTAGTAGAGATAATAGGAGAGTAAACTCCTCATTTAAAACTCCGCCGCCAAAAAAACCCATGAGAGCAATAGCCTCCTCCAAAAAACATATGAGAGCAAGAGCCTCCTCCTCCGTCATCTCCACATACCCATCAATTGCCCCACCATAACAAAACCACCACCACTACAAAACCGCCAACAAACATATACTTATATGTAAGTGAAGACACACGTTGGCATACAAACAAGTTTAGATATTATTGGAAAATATGAGTGAATTAGTTCATTTGACATCATTAGTTGAAGAATTGTTACCCAAAGACTTCTACATGTCGGAATTAATGGAGATGACACCACCAGCTGAAGAAAATTTACCTATAGATCTGTCTATGAGTCAATTAACGGAGATGACTCCATTAGATTTGGAATCATTAGATTTGGACTTAACAAATAATCAGTTATTTGATTTGAGCATGGAAGATACAGACAGTTTTTTGTCTACGCCTTATCCATGTGGAGACTTACCAAGGCCAAGTCAGTTTACCAACTTGATCACTGTAGATACGAGCATCTTTTCCTCTCCACCTTATCCAAGTGAAGAAGGCGATTTTGAAATGGAATGTGCAGCTAAGGAACAACAAAGTGAAGAAGACATAGTGACTTGTATTATTTGTTTTGAAAAAGTGAATGAAGTCTGTTACCCAAATAGTTGTAATCACAAATTTTGCTTGCAATGTATTACAAGATGGACTGACGAAAGGTGTTTATCATCATCAATGTTAAAAGAATGTCCCTATTGTCGCAAAAGTTATACATATTTGATTGAAATTTCAAAGAAAGTAATTAGACATCACTATATAGTCACAATGAGAAAAGGTTATTAAGTCTAGGAAGTAGTTGTAAGGAATCCCTTAGAAAATTTATTGAAAATAAAACAACACAATAGTCACAATAGAAATTTTTTATTTAGATCCCCAAGTTACAAAAAGGAACGTAAATCGAGGAGATTTAAGTGCTCCAATTTTTTTATGAGGACTGCCTCCTCGATTTGCCCGCCGTCCAGGAACTTCTTCAGTAATTTTATGCCTTTCCGTAGGCGATCCTGCCAGCGGATCTCGTATTTGATAACACTAGAAAAAAATAATAAAAAAGTTATTTTGCAAGACCATGCACATTCAACTAGCACAAGAAATTTCGCAAATCGCATGTATCAAAGTACAAATTTTAAAACAAAACAGGAAAAGAAAAAACTTACTCGGGGATCCATAGGCGTCTTCCCTTTTTCGAGTACATCAGTGCCAACGAGTCTTCTAACTCGTTGGCGTAGCCTTCCAAAACTCTTTCATAAAATGACGCCATGTTTGAAAAACTGTTAAAAATGTTAAACATAATACCTGATAGTAGTATAAACCAAAATATACTTACCGAAAAAAGTTGTGTGAATTACACTGAATCAATGGAGTTGGGGTTTGCCTTAAATAGTAATTTTGTAGAAAGTAAAAGTGGATTAAAGGCTGAAGAAACGGAGGTTACGCGACAAGGCACCATAAGAGTTTTTTTTATGCGTATTGCATTAACCTTGATTACAGATGCACCAGATGATTGCAGTTCCTAAATAAGGCACAAACCAGCGTCGTAACGTAAAGGAAAAATTTTAAGTTTTTTTTTTAATCAGATGTTGACAGTTATACAAAGACTTTTTGTCGTTTTTATGCCCATGTCCCTTGCCCATGTCCCTAGCACATGTTGAGAAGATACCCTAAAAACATCAAAGTCAAATTTCCAACCCCCACTTGACGACAATAATAGTAAGTAAATGACTTATACTATAATAACCCATAATAGTCGTACACTTATCGTATTATAATAACTAAGACATACTAATTAAAGAAACATTATTAATATAAATATTGTCACAAAGATGCAAAAGACATAAAATTGCAGCGTGCTTAGAAATGGAAACCGGCCGATGCCGGTTTAGTAACCAAGGAATAGTTGACCAAAATTTATAAATCATAGATCGTAAATTTGATCAATAACTGAGTACTTCGAACCACTGATTGACGTCATTGAAAAGAACGTTGCAATGCTTTAGAAAAAGTGTTGACGAAAAGAGAAGTAAGTTCGAGGATTTTTGGGCTAGCGATGAGAACTTGCTCGATGGTTTGCACATAGGCAAGACTCCAAGATTTTGAAGTTCGGGTTGATTCTTTTGGGGGACGTTACGTCCGATAGACGAACGACCACCCGTCGAAAGAGTAATTAATTGTTTTCCAAAGTTTGTTATCGTCTGAGTACAAGGAAAAAAGTTGTCCTAGAGTCCTTGTTGTCCTAAGAGACGGGTACGCATAGAAGTACCCCTGAAGTACGGTGAAGAATAACGGTGTTTGTTTTCATATTGGTCATTCAATTAGGGTAATTTTAAGGCACAGAAACTAGAAGTTACTTGAATCCCATCTTCTTATTTTAAATATAAACCCACCAATATTTTTGAAAGCCCCCCATTCATTGAGTAAATCAGCATAGGACCCTTCGTGGGAGGTACATAACGACTACCAGATACTCATTTAAAGAATAGAGATTTAAAACGTAAATTAACGCCCTGTCAAAAATAGTAAATTTTACATAAAATAACAGTTTACACGCCTAATTAGCGCCTAATTAGCAAAAATAGCAAATTTTACATAAAATAACAGTTCACATGCCTAATTAGCATGACAATATAAATCGATGCCGCTGACCTTATACCTGCCAGGTAACAACTCTCGCTTTCACACGGAGGATCGAACCGAGTCAAGTTTACAATGTAGTAGCTTACGTCTGGTAGCCTTGTGATTAAGAAGACCGTGAGAGAAAGTGGGTCACTGCATAATAAGAATTATGGTAAACGGTCGAAACAGAAAGGTTAGTGCAGTGTATATAAGATGAGATCTCGGATTCATAGCTTTATACGCATCAGATCGTTGATGCAGTCCTCAATCTCGTTGCAGAATTGGCCTTCCTTCTAAGTCGTCGAGCATTTTGTCTTTGCGTTTTGTGTAAGTAAGTTGTTTTTTTATTTTTTTGTTCTATTTTATCTACTTTTTTGCCATGTGCTCTACCCTATCCACCAGTTCTTCCAAAATTATTATTTTGTCCAACATTAGGCTTGATAGTAGTAGAGATATTAGGAGACCAATCATTCCTCCCAGAGTTATAGAAACCACACCCCCTTCCAGAATATATCCTCCAGTGATCCCAATGGCCCCAAGCCTGAACCCCCTCGATTGCACCAATGTAGCCATGCCTCTAGACACAAAATATCTTCATTCTGACAATAACGAAATTGACATAGACAAAGAACTTGACAAACTTTTCAAATGTGACATATCCCTTACTGGACCAGACATTTCAGACTCTCTGTTCTGTTTGTCACAAATGGAAAATTGGGCCAACGAAACAAACCTACAATACATACAAGCGACCAATACAACACAGACAAATAGTGCCAAAGTTTTATGTGACAACAAATACGATCTAATTACAGATACACTTAACGACAAAGCTGATGAAGATGTGCCATGCGGACAAAAATCACTTGGTTATAACTTTCATTCATATAATATGTCACCCTATTGTCCTACTTTATCTCCAATTACTTCACCTTCGCCCAGTCCCTCTCATAATATTGACTCACATGTTAGTGATTTAGAAACAGCTGAAGCAAATTCTATTCAAAAAACTAATTTATCTTTTACTTGCTCTCCAATTATTTCAACTTCGCCTTGCCCCTCAGATATTATTGACAACCATTTTAGACATTTAGAAAGAGCTGGAACAAGTAAACAAAATTCTATTCAAGAATTTAATTTAACTTTTGCTTTCTCTCCAATTGTTTCAAGTTCGTCTTGTCCCTCCGATATTATGACACCCACCCATTTCAGTGACTTAAAAGGAGCGGGGGCAAGTAGACAAAATGACATTCAAGAATCTAGAAGCCTAAAACACACCACAAACAAACAACCTGACGATAGTGACATGTTATTAGGTGACGATTACGAAGTAATTATTCAACCCAGCCAACCGACAGACATACTAAACAAAAACCTTAACGAATCTTCCCCTTTTAGTCCCCAGTTATCTCCTCTTATCTCGGAAGAAGATAGTAGTGAAAATTTACCTGGCTCCTCTGCTATTATTGAACCTTTTAGTGATTCAGAAGGGGAGGCGGCAAGTTCAAAACCGAATTTTTCTTTTCTTTTGAAAAAACAATTTAAAGTTAATAATAATAATAGAAAGAGATTGGCCTCTCTAAAATCCGTGAGTTGTGCTCTTCAAAATTTGTTTAATATTACCAAAATCAGGAAGGAAAATGAACGAGAGTGGGAATATGCCATTGAAAAATTTAATAATGCGGTGGATGTTTGTATGCAAAATTAAAAAAAAAAAAAAATTTATAATATCTTTATTTTATTCTATCTATTCTTCAAAAGGTTTCACAAATGGCGTTGGAATGCATAACTTGTAAAAAAAAATTCACTCGCAATGACAATTTGCTAAGACATTTAAGGAGCAAGAAGGCATGCAACAAGAACCTTCCATCAACACAGCGGTCTAAGTCTGTAGAAAAAACAGGTAAAACAAGTCATATTTTTATGAGAAATAATCTTAATAAAAATTATTTTACTTATTAACTAACTATATTAACTAACTAATAAATTTTATTTTAGTATAGGTATTGTATTTCTAATGGAATATTTTTAATTGTTATAGATATACATTGTCAAGAGTGTAAGAAGGAGATCAGACGTGATAATTGGTCTGCGCATCTGCGTTCAACGTTGCACAGAAATAAGTGTAAGACAAAGTTGGAAAAAGGAGTTCAAATTATTAACTCAGCTTTCAAAGAAAGAATAATTACCTACAGACTATCAACTGAAGGAATACTTCTCAACATACCACATTACTTCCAAAGTTTGGAGACAAAAATATTACACATATTGGATCAAGAGCTACAGAAACATAGATGCATGAAGATAAATATGGAACTATTTGGATATTACTTTAATCCAACCAGTGAAAACTATGATGTAAAATCATTTAACACTGTTTTTCGTGTTATATGTGAGGCTACCGATTTGAAAGAGACTATTGATCAATTCTGTACTATTATTGATAAAAAAGCAGATGAATTTGCAGAGAAAGACTCAGGTGAGTTATATTTTTGTTTTTTTTTTATAAAATTTATATGTATCTTTTTAATTCCCAGGTTGGATTCTTTTCAATCTTCTTTACCTTGAGGTGAACATCAACAAGTATAACCCACTGAGAGCATCATCTTTCATCGATCTTCCTCGAGCAATCAAACAACGTAAAGCCATCATCAACATTAGAAACGATGATGACTATTGCTTTGCCTGGTCCATTGTGGCAGCTCTTCACACACCATCAGGTCTTGAGTCTGAAGCATCATCCTACCCACACCCACAATCAGTTTTAAATTTAACAGGTATTGACTTTCCAATTTCATTAAAGGATATCAACAAATTCGAAAATCAAAATAATATTTCAATTAATATTTATGGAATTGAAGATTTAAAAAAAAAAACATCTATTGATTATGAAGTTGTTGGTCCCCTTTATTATTCAAAAACAAGAAAAAATCAACATGTGAATTTATTGCTGATAGGTAACGATATAGGAAACTTTCATTACTGTTATATAAAAGATTTGTCGAGGTTAGTTTCAAGTCAAATGTCGAAACATAATGGTAAAAAGCATCTATGTGACGGTTGTCTACAATATTTTCAAACACAAGAGAATTTAATTCGTCATAATAGTTATGATTGTGGTCATGTTCGAATCAATCTTCCATCAGAAAGTTTAATTGTAGACAAATTTGGACACTTGACATACGAAAACAAATTAAAATTTGTGAATTTTCAAAAAAAAATAACAGTTCCTTTTATTGTATATGCTGATTTTGAATGTATTCTAAAACCTTTAAATGATGACATTGCTGATCTGCCACCAAATACTTCATACACTGAAAGACAATATGAACACATACCATATTCATTTGCATATTTTATCAAATGCTCATTTGATGATAGTTTTTCGAAATTTGAACGATATAGAGGACCAAATAGTGATCATATTTTTATAAATACATTAGAAAAAGATGTTATATTGCTGTACCAAAATTTTCTTCAAAAACCGAAAAAAATGAAACCTTTGACTGAGGTAGAACATTTCTATCACCATTGTGCCACACTTTGCCATATTTGTGACAAACCATTTGTTGATAATGACAAAGTTTTTGACCATTGCCACATTAGCGGACGCTATAGAGGCCCCGCCCATTCAGTTTGTAATTTGAATTTTAAAATCCCAAACTTTATTCCAGTTGTATTTCACGGATTAAAAAATTATGATTCTCATCTATTTATAAAAGAGCTATGTCAAAATAAAGAACAATTGTCAGTTATTGCCCAAACTAAGGAGAGGTATATTTCATTTGAAAAACACATTCATGTTGATAATTATTTTGATCAAAAGACTCAGAAAACCAAGAAGAAGAATTTTACATTGAGATTCCTTGATTCTTTTCAATTTCTTCCTTTCTCATTATCAAAGCTTTCTAATACGTTAAAAGATGAACAGTGTGTAGAAATAAAAAAAATTTTTAATAATGAGGAGAAGTTTAAACTCATTCGTCAAAAGGGGGTTTTCCCATACAATTATGTTGATGATTATTGTAAACTACACGAGAACACTTTACCAGATAAAGAAAAATTTTATAACAGTTTAACAGATGAGCATATTTCTGATGAGGACTATGAAAGGGCGCAAACAGTTTGGAACTTATTTAAATGTGAATCTATTGGTCATTACTCAGATATTTATTTACTTTCAGATATTTTGTTGTTAGCAGACATATTTGAGAATTTTAGAAAAACCTGTTTACGAACATATAAATTAGATCCTGCTCATTTTTATACCTTTCCAGGATTATCATGGGAGTCCTGTTTGTTATATACTGAAATAGAATTGGAACTATTAACAGATCCAGATATGTTACATTTTTTTAAAAATAGTGTTCGTGGGGGAGTAAGTTCATGTATTTGTAGAAAATCTGAAGCTAATAATCCGTTTATGTCAGTTTATGATCCTTCAAAACCAACTAAGTATATAATGTATTTGGATGCAACAAACTTGTATGGCTATGCAATGTCACAATACCTTCCAACAGGAAATTTTGCTTGGCTATCAAATGAAGAAATTGAAAATTTGAATATTATGACAATTTCTAATAATTCTCCAATAGGTTATGTTTTGGAAGTGGATTTAGACTATCCTTCAGATTTACACGACTATCATAATGATTTACCTTTCTGTCCGGAAACGTATAAACCCTCAAATTCAAAAACAAAAAAATTAATCCCTAATTTGCATAATAAAACCAAATATATTATACACTACCAATTACTAAAGCAGTGTATTGAACATGGACTTAAATTAACTAAAATTCATAGAGTTTTAAAGTTTTCTCAATCAGCATGGCTAAAAAAATACATTGATTTGAATACAAAGTTAAGAAATGAATCTCAAAATGAATTTGATCGCAGCACTTATAAATTAGCAAATAATAGTATTTACGGTAAAACTATGGAAAATGTTGATAATAGAATTGACGTAAGACTAGTTACAGAGTGGGAAAAAAATGGTAGAAAGGATGGAGCTGAAAATCTCATTGCCAAACCACACTTTAAAGATTATACAATTTTTTCTGAAAATTTAGTTGCTATTCAAATGCAAAAGACACTAGTTACTTATAATAAACCTATCTATGTTGGTTTCTCAATTTTAGATATCTCAAAAACTGTCATGTATGATTTTCTCTACAGTTTTCTCAAGCCCCTTTATAGAGATAATGTTTCACTTTTGTATACAGATACTGATTCATTCATTTTGGAAATTACTACCGATAATGCATATAACGATATGAAAAAAAATATTCACAAGTTTGATACTTCAAATTATTCAGAAAACAATGTGCATAATATGCCTGTAACAGAATCAGTTGTTGGGAAATTCAAAGATGAATACGCTGGTGAGATTATTACATCTTTCTACGGAACAGGCGCAAAAGCCTACTGCGTACAAACAGAAACTAGTTTAATGAAGAAAGCAAAAGGAGTGAAAAAAAGTACTATTAAAAACCAGTTGGATTTTACACACTATAAAGATGTTGTAGAAAAAGAATCAAAACGTTTCTGTTCTATGTATGTGTTTCGATCTCATTTACATACCATTTATACTGAAAAAATAAACAAATTAGCTTTGACTTCTGAAGATGACAAACGGTTTAAAATTGCCAATAATTATACCACTCTTGCGTGGGGTCACGAGGATATTCCATTTTACCAATGGAGTACTGACCATCCCGATTTAAATATTTTTCTTTAAACCGGTTTTCATTCTGAGACGCTTAAAAGCCAGAATCGCAACCACATGATTCAGTTCTTAGCAAACAGTTCTTTCATTATTAACACTTTACAAAATTTCCAAAATGTGTTTAGAAACTTTTGATGAACCCAAAACTTATGAAGAACGATTGTCAAGTTTCACCAAATGGAATGGTAAAGTGAAACCACAAGTGTTGGCTGCGGCTGGTTTCTACTATACATTAATTAATGATGCTTGCAGATGTTCCTATTGTGGTATTGAAATATTCAAATGGTTGCAGAACGATTGTCCCATTGAAGAACATTATAAATTTACTAAGCACTATACTAAGAACTGTGATTTCAATAAGTGTTTGTTTTTGAACAAAAATAACATTGACTTGAAGCTAACTAAAACAGAAATATTTGATCTAGTTGATGGTTTAAGAAATGCAAATACATGCAGTTTGAAGCTTTTATGCATCACAGTATTTTTAAGTTTTGTATTTAATTTTTTGTATTTACTTTCCATTACTTTTTAATTCATCATTATTTTTCAAAATACTTTTTAATATTGTTAAGTTATTTTTTAATTGTTACGAAGTAATATGTAGTTATCATATTTTTCTATTGTGTATTAATAAGATTTTGTAATTGATTTTTTGTGTAGGAACTATATGTCCCTTATTAAATGGTATTTAAACAGATTAAATGTTGTTTTGCTTTTAGTTAAAATCTTGAAATTCAACTATACAGTTGGTTCTAATTTTCAGTTATAATGTTACCAATCTCACAATTTATATTATTGTACACAATTATTCAAAATTCTTTATTTGTTTATTATCCTCCAAATGTTACTCAAAGTGAAGTATGTTTTGGGAATGAAACAAACATTACACTTGACAAAAATTGTCATTTTATGAGAGTTGCACTAATTAACAATAATACTATTGTATTTAAACATCAAATGAATAAAAATGAAAATAGTAGTGATTTTTTTAAAATCTTATATCATTATCCTAATAAGACTATTTTTGATACCAATTGGTTTAGGATAACTGACTTCAATTCGCACAACAAGCAAAATTATTCTTCCTTAGGACTTGTCAATAAAACGAATTTTCAAGAAAGTGAGCTTAATTCATGTTATTTTTCCTGGATTGTTAATATAATATTAAGTTTGACTATATTTTTAACTTCAATTATTTTAATATTCATCTATTACAAATTTAAAGCCCTAAATTCCTGATATGATCTTTAAAATGTTTAATTATTTTGTTACATTGGAAAGACAGACTGGGACCAGCTTGGAGCACCACATCCGACCACATATTTTGATATATCCATTATGTAATAAAAATATACCTATTAATAAATAAAATACATTTATAGATTTCAGTGTTTTATTACATAAAAATTTGTTCATACAAATAAAAAACATTAGATAAAGCACAAACACATGATAATTTTTGATGGTAAAAACAGCTGGCATCCAGTTGTGTTATAGCCGGTTGTTCATCCAGTTCAATTATTGGCTTAGTTGAATACTGTCTTACAAAGTCAGCTTTTTCTGCTCCTTTTACATACACATGTTCTGCTTTACTACATAAACTTTTAATTATATCTCCGCATTTATGAAGGGGAGTAAAGCCTTCACTCCACATTATACAATGATGATTATTCATCAACCAAACTGCCTGTTTGTGTAGGTGTGGTGGTAGATGATCTATTGGAAATGGTGGCTTGAAAATATAGTGACTGGTTCTTGTACCATCATATGCTGCTAATTCTTTTACAATAAATTTATTGTTTTCAATTCGAAAGCCTTGAACGTCAAGAATAATGTTCATAGTTTCAACTGAGATATTTTTTTCACCAAAAATTTTTGATCACTATAATTTTGAATTTGCTTCTTTAAAACATTTAATTTTTTGAAGAAGTCTGCCACTTGGTGCTCTAAACTCATAATGAATACTTAAATAAGGTGTTTTTCTCTTTTATAGAAGAAAACATGCGCACTACAGTTGCTTTACAATTTTTGTGAGAGGATTGTAACTAAAAACTTTATCATGCAAAATGAGACAAAACGCTGAAGTATCTTTTTTAATGACTGTATTGGTTTCGAATTCTACCCTCATAACAATGGAGCCAGTTTGAATTGACTCTTTCTGATGGGAACAATCAATATGAGTAATTGGAGAAATATTTTTAAAATTTTCTGGAGTAAAAATAGGTTCAATGGAATTTCCATAATATGAATGACGGAAATTTGAAAACATTTCATATAATGTTGAAAATTTATTTTCTTTAAAATTCAAAAACATGTCATGATATGGATATCGCTCAGAATTTAAAAATACTCTAATATTCCTTAGGTCAACATTATCAAACTGACTCATATCTTTTTTAATCTGTCCTTTCCGGTCTTCTTGAAAAGCGATAACAACATGACGAGGAGCCTCAAGTTTATTTGTGGTTTTTACAGGCCAAGTATGTCTAAGACTCTCCGATAGTGAAGAATATTCTACAAGTTCCCAACTTCTAAAACCTAACAAAATTTCTTTATTAGATTCTAATATTTTCGTTAAAGCCAGTTGTTGTGGAATATCTACTGTTATATGAGGCATTTTCCAATATATTTTATCAAAGGACACTTTTGGTGTTTCTACAGTGGGACTAGGAGGTTCTACATCATCTTTAAAGATAACTCCATCTAAATCATTACTAGCCCTAATAAGAACCAGTTCCTGTTTCATATTTAGGATTATTTTTTTGTAGTCTTCAAAAAATCCTAGCAACATTTTTAATGGTATAGACACACAAAAATTTCCCTTATCGTCAACTAAAATTCGATCAGATTCCTTTCTGTGAGGAAACCAACCAGCATTTTGCAATTTTAAGCTTTCATTTGTGTTGTATGAGAGATATCCTTTGAGGGTCGAAGCTAAACCAACATTTCTAACAGAATCTATAGTAATACCGTTTAATTCATAGCGAATCTCTCTAAAAAGAAAGGTGATGCCGTTGTTAATAAAACGTAATTTTTTTGTATATTTATCTTCAGTGTTAGTTACTTTGCCTTCGATATAAAGTAAACTTTCTGTAGGTAAAGTGTAGGCGTCAAGTTCTTGAATGGGTATGCGAATTTCATCATTATAATCAAATTTTGAAGAGATGTATGGTTGATATGTATGAAGTTCAGAACTAACAATTGAATTATCTACATATAGTTTTTCAGTAACATTTAAAATGTCCATTATAAAACTTTAAAACCAAGAGATGTGAGGAATTGACGATTTTCTCGTGTTAATCTCTTGCTGCTTTTTCTGATACTGAGCTTTCGAGTTGATGTTTTCTTTTTATAGGGTTTTTGATCTAAAAGTGTAACTATGGGTATTCTATTGTATCTAACCACCATATTATTCACTATTTGGTTTTAAATGTAAACGGACAGTTACAGTTTCACCTCTAAAACTTATGAGATCTCCGTCTTGATCAACTATTTTAACAGTAATGTTGTTTATCGTTTTGACGCTGACTGGAAAATATAACACAGGTAAAGGAGATTCCACTATTTTATACCCTGGTGGTACAGTTGGATAGAATTGATGAATAATGTGAACTGGTTTTCCATTACTAAAGGATCCCACACAAATATTGCAATCAATGCATATGGCATTTACTTTAGTTATGTTGGCTACATTGTCAGATATGTCAAATGTATTTGCTTCTATAACTTTACTTGTAAAACCCAATATCTTTCTTATTGAATCTTCCTTTGTGAAATCGACTGGTTTGCTACAAACTAAACTACATTTAAGAGTGTTGGTATTTGCAAGTAATCGAAAATTAACATCTTCGTTTGGAAACGTTTCCCTAATTTTCGATTTAATAAAGGAGTCTAAATCTGCAATATCATAAGTTCCGTCCGGAATAACTATAACTTTATTGTCTATATATATTTTGTTATGACCTTGTTCAATATTTGGTATGGTCATAAAAGTTTCAAAATCCGCTAAACCCAAGTAATATTGTCTTCCATCATCCAAGTAAATGGGAGGATTAAAATCAGCAGATAACACGGAACTATTTCCGGATATGGCAATAGTTGTAGACATTATGTTGATAAGTCTTTCAGTGATTGGCTTATATATCTGTTTGTAGAAATCTTAGTGACAGCTGCCCACAATTATTTGAATTATATTTCTGTTGATTTTCATAGGTATAAAATATTGTCACGTTGCCATTCGATTGAAAATATTTTATTAGTTCTTTTGGAGGCTTTAAATTGCCATAGCTATCAAAATATATAACTTTGCTTTTATTTTTGTTGTAAGCTATCCAATGGGTTCCTTCTTTTTTCACACTATCTAAATTAACAATTCCTCGCTCAACAAAGTTAATTTTGTTTGGCAAATTATCACGCATGAATACTCCTCTAAAATTTGGAATTTTTAACATTTTTGAATAATTTAGAATTTCTACATTGGTTAACGCTCTTTTCGGAATATTTATTTGGTGTTTCTTTTTTTTTGTGATTTCCTCTTAACCGAACCTCCTTTGTAGGGTTTAATAAATAATCCTTTTCCCTTGGAAACCCCCTTGCCACTTTTGAAGGGTTTTACAAAAAGACCTTTGCCTTGTGACATATTTTCCATTGCTGTATTATGTCTATGCAATTCTTCCAACTGTTCTCTAGCTGCTTTAGCATCATTCACTGCTTTAGCAATACCAGCCGCCCCGCCACCCAATGCTCCAATCGCACCAAGTATTGGTAGTAATAATGGTAAAAAACCTCCAATTTTCTTAGGAGGGCGAATAACACGCTTTTTTCCCACTTTTTTCCTCTTTAAGCCCATTCCAAGTTTTCTCTTGCCCCTCATGACGCCAGCTACTGTCAATGCTGCGATTTTTTCTCCAATCGAAGAATCTTTAGCTTTCACCCTTTCCCAAGCCTCGTTTGCTAAAATTTTATCCGCCTCGTGTCTTTTTGATAACTGCTCAGACTGAGAGTATGCTATATCATGTTTTTGACAAGCAGCATCCAATGGATTAACTCCAATGTCTCCACGCTCTAATCTTTTCTCTAATTTTGTTCCGGGTCCGCAGTAATTATATCCAGGTATATGGAGTTCAAACGGAAGCTTAGTAACTAATTTATTTACTAAACCAGAACCTGTTTTGACGGCTCTATTTATACGTTTCTTCCTACAAGTCATCATGTTATTATGACAGAATGTATTATGTCTCTGGTATAAATACTTTTACCTTCAGTCAAATCTACTAGTTAGACATGAGGGTTGAAAAACAAAATTTCTCACTGCCTGTAAAGAATCATGATGAAAAAGTTTTCTCAAGGCAGTTTAAAAAGCATGGTGAATTATTTGGAGGAGGATCAAAAAGATGTTTGATAGTAGGCTGTAGTGGCAGTGGCAAAACTAATGTAATGCTCACCCTGCTAGAACATCCAAACGGTATTAGGTTTGAAAATGTCTATGTATATTCAAAGTCTTTAGATCAACCAAAATATGAATATCTGAGAAATCTATTGGGACCTATAAAAGAAATTGGCTATGTGGAATATGACAATGATGAAGACATCATCTCACCACATGAAATAAAACCCAATTCTATTATAATTTTTGACGATATCCCATCACAAAATCAGAATGTTATTAGAGATTTTTTTACACATGGCAGACATAGGAACACAGATGTTTTCTTTATTTTCCAAGGGTATAGTTCCATTCTAAAACGTTTAATTAGGGAAAATTCAAACTTATTAATACTATTTAAACAAGATTCAACAAGTATAAAGCACATTTATAATGATCATTGCATCATGGACATGACGTATGATCAGTTTAAAAATATTTGTTCCAACTGTTGGAAAGAGCCCTATGGATTTCTGGTAATAGACAAAGACTGTCAGATAAACAACGGCAGATATAGAAATAAATTTGATTCCTACATTTACCTATAAAAGTAATTGTTTCATAATTTTTCATCATTTAAAATTAATTTGACATGGACAAACGTGTAGCTAGGGAATTGATAAAATCTAGAAAAGCAGTCAAGGACAAATATCGTGGTTTAAAATTGGCTGCCTCTTCGACCCAATCAGAACTAGAACAATCTTATAAACCAATTACCCAACCACTTAATCAACTACTCTCTACCATAGGAAATATTGAACCTTTTCAAGTAAAAGTAGAACCAAAGGAAGAAGTTGAATCTCCATCAAAAATTTTTGAAACATCTACACCGACAAAACAAAAGAAAAAAGCACCGATTTTGACACCATCAATTCCTTCATTTTTTGAAGCCAGCCAACTACCGTCAATATTAGAAACAGACGTAATTGCTGAAACTAGTGACCCATCTAGTTCAACGTTAGATCTAAACTTGTCTGACATTTTGGAACAAACTAAGAAAACGATTCAAAATTATGTTTCCACACCTTCATATGCAGATTATTTGCAAGATTTTCATGAATTACCTAGAACATATATTGATGAAGGAGTACGAGATACAGAACATAAGTTTGATCACAACTATGGAATAGTTCATGATCTTCAAACAGAGAAATTTTTTTTGGGTACAACGCAGAAACCTGTTGACATAATAGGCAAAGATATTAAAGTTGAAGGAAAAACATATAATGGAACAGTAGGTTTATATGAATTACTTTTCAAAAAGCATCCTGTCACCTATAAGAAAGAAGACTTAGATAATTATATGGACATTTTGGCGAGAACTCATGCATATCGAAGAAACCATGATCCCAATGAACAAGTTCAGGGAAACTCATCTAGCAAATATATACAAATTATCGGACCATATTTGCATAAACAGGGAATTACTAAAACAAGAATTACAGCGATGCAAAAATTGGCTGAAGCCTTTGGCAAGCCCAAAGCTCCATATAGAGCAACAAGAGCAACAGCTTCTGGAAAAGGGTTAACTTTAAAAAGAAACCAATTGAACACTGATTATGTACACTGGGATAATGTCAATGAATTAGTAGACAGACTGCGGTTGCTAGTAGCTTCTACCGTTGCAGGAAATAATGCTCATTCTAATGAAATTATATCTATTGTAGAGGAATTAAAAGAGGCTAAGGTTATACTATAAATAGAAAAGTCTAAAAGCATTTGTTGTTCATTAAAAAAATGACTGTGGATAAATTCGGACGTCATATTTCAAAGCGGGCACAGCCAAATATAACATATTTAGAAAAGTCAATTATCGCAGATGTTGAAGCTCAAATTCTAGAAAATTTCCAAAACTTAAGTAATAATAATAACATAACTAAAAGACTTAATGAAAACAGAGCAGAAATTGGAAATGTTGCAAAAAAATTAAAGCTTCTAGAAGATGACGCCTCAAAACAAAAACTTGAAAATAAAATAGAATCGATTGAATTGGAAATTAAAGCAATAAGTAGTCATCAAAATGAGGTGGAAGCTATACAAAATAATTTAGAAACAGAAATAGGTGAACTTAAAAAAGCAAATACTGATGTTACTAAAATCAATGAAAACCATCTAGTTATTGAAAATGTTGCGAAAAAAGTAAAGCTCTTAGAAGATAGCAACTCAAAAAAAGAAGAATTTCAACAGAAATTACTCATGATTGAAGATGACATAAAAACTATAACAAACTATCAAAGTGAATTGAATGTTTCCAAAAATAATTTAGAAATGGAAGTAAATAAATTAAAAGATATAAAGAGTGACATATCTAAAATTAAAAGTGCTCTACAGAGCGATGTTAAAACGAAATTTGAGACATTTGCTGCTGACGTATACAAAAGAGTTAAGGAAGAAGTAAAGCATTTTGGCCACACTCATAGCGAAATTGACAAAAACATAAAAGAAATTGAAAGAAATTTAACGCTACATTTAATGATTCATAAAAATGATATTGATCAATTTAATGAGTTGAAAGTAAGAGTTGAAGGTGATTTAATGAAAATGAATGAACTAACTGTTGAACTGAAGGACAAATTTGAAAATATTTCAGCAGATATTTTAGCTTTAAAAAATGAAATTAATATAAAAACAATTAATGAAGATACAGAAATGGTCTCCAAAGTGCAACAAATTGATATTGATATTCAATCATTAAAATCATCTATAGTAGAAGAAGATAACAAATTAAAAGAGTTATTAAAAGTAGTTAGTGGTATTGACAAATTTGGTGAAGATATTAAATCATTAAAAAAACACGTTAAAGAAGAAGATGAGAAATTACGTGAACTATTGAACACTAAGTTTAAAGATATTACAACAGACGAACTTTTGGAAAAAATTAATTTAATTAAGGTGGAAGAACAAAAATTAAAAGAAAATAAAGAAAACATAAACACTTATAAAAACAAAAATAATGAGCTTAAGGAAGTACGTTTACAAATAGCAAATATTGAAAAACTAATGGAACTAGTAATAAAAAAACATGAAATGTTGTTGAATGGTATTAGAATAAAATTCTCACAATGCTTAAAAGCAGAAACATTAGATTCTTTGAATTATTTATATAAAGAACTTGTAAAACTAAATAAGTCTTTAACTAAACCAACAAACTTTGAAGACGAAGAGTGGATTGAATTTTATACAAAGTATCTAAAAACGTTCTTTAAAAATTTTGAAGAATTATTATACAACAAATAATGACAAACATTAAAGAACAAATAGTAAATGAAATACATAGACTGGCAAGAAAAAACTATTCTCGAAGGAGGGTCATTGTAAGGGGTTTGAATGATCTATTTCAAGCGGATTTAGTTGAAATGCAGCCTTATGCGAAATTTAACAAAGGGAATAGGTATATTCTAGTTGTTATTAATGTTTTTTCTAAATATGTTTGGGTTGAACCTGTGAAATCAAAAAATGCTAAAGATGTTAGTAGGGCAATGGAGAAAATAATAATTAGTACAAAAACACCACCGAAAAATTTGCAAACGGACAGAGGTACTGAATTTTACAATAAAGATTTTGAGAAGCTTATGGAAAAATATAAAATAAATCATTACAGTACATTTTCAAATTTAAAAGCAAGCGTTGTAGAACGTGTAAATAGGACTATAAAAAGTATTATGTGGAAACGATTTAGTAATCAAGGTACATACAAATGGCTTGGAATATTACAACAAATTGTGGATAAATATAATAAAACAAAACATAGTACTACTGGCTACAGACCTTCAGATGTTAATAAAAGAAATGAAAAAATTATTTTAAAAAACGTATACACTCACAAGAAAACCTTAGATCCAAAACAACCTAAATTTAAGTTGAATGATTTTGTAAGAATTTCCAAACAACGGGAAGCTTTTGCTAAGGGATATACTCCAAATTGGTCTACTGAAGTTTTTCAAGTAAGGAGGGTTAAACTGACCAATCCAAGAACATATCTGTTAAGAGATCAGCGAAATGAGAATATTGAAGGTGCTTTCTATGAAGAAGAATTACAACATGTTAAATATCCAGATGCCTATTTGGTTGAGAAAGTGTTAAGACGCAAAGGCAATAAGGTGTATGTAAAGTGGTTAGGGTTCGATAAATCACATAATTCATGGATTGATAAAACTAATGTTTTGTAATATGTTTTAATAAAATACAAGTCATTAAGAATAATAGTTTTATTACATTAATTCTTATTACATAAGCTTAGGTATATTTTATTTCTATGCTCTTCACTTAGTATAGGATTAATTATGTAACTACAGCTAGCAATTCTTTTTTCGAATCGAAGTCTGTCACAATATAGTTGAAGATAATCACTTTTTCGTGCTTGTCTATATGCAAAGTCCCACTTCACTAGCACATGTAGTTTATTACTACTTTCACTAATAGTCACATATTTCTTTATAATATTTTCTTTTTGTTCCATGCTTCTGCAGTCGGTTTTCTAACTCCTCTGGATATAACATTAGAAACTCCAACATGGTGCTGACATTCTCACTATTTGGATTTTCAGTTGGATTTAAAACATTATAAACATTGGTGAGCAAGTCGCCTATTTGATTTACCATCGTTGTTTTGTAAACATTAAAGTAATTTTCAAAGTTTTGTTCTTTTATAATAGAAATTCTATATGCCATCAAATCTTTTATTTTCCACAAGCTATCAATGGATTCTTGACCAAGATAAACATAATTAGAATCTGGTTTGTTAATTTTTAGAATTGGAAAATCATTAATTTTCTCAAAACTTAAAGTAATGTTTCCACACTGAATGGCAGACGTATCAACTCCGGAATAGTAAAAGTAGTTTGCAATTACACCTTCATACTTGCAAAAGTTTATCCACTCATCTTCACTCAGAGTCATGTAGAAACCATTTCTTCCACCAATTACTATTTTGGGTGAAAAATCATTTACACTTATTCCAACTAAAACAAATTTTGTGAAAGAGCTGTTAAGATAAAAAAACTTGGTATTCACAATATTTAAAACTTTGTTGGATGTTCCACTCACATTATTTTTCTTACTATTTGATAAGTAATCATTATTTTGACTAGCAAATTTAGAGAACGACATTTTGTGAAAATGAAATCAAAACTTTTCTGCTGCAATAACCGTAACTCTTGCGGTTGGTATGTCAACGTGTGTCTTCACTTGTGTATAAGTATATGTTGGTTGCGGTTTTTGTGGTGGGGTTTTTTGTAGTGGTGGTGGTTTTGTGGTGGGGTTTTTTGTAGTGGTGGCGGTTTTGTTGTGGTGGTGGTTTTGTTATGGTGGGGCAATTGATGGGTATGTGGAGATGACGGAGGAGGAGGAGGCTATTGCTCTCATATGTTTTTTGGAGGAGGAGTTTGCTCTCATAGATTTTCGGAGGAGGCTATTGCTCTCATGGGTTTTCGGAGGAGGAGGCTATTGCTCTCATAGGTTTTTTTGGCGGAGGAGTTTCAAATGAGGAGTTTACTCTCCTATTATCTCTACTACCATTAACAACTTTTTTCGAAAAATAAATATTAGACTTTACACTCTGTAGGTTATTAGGAACTGACATTCTTTTCAACTTTTCAGGGATGCTGGTGCACGTGACGTCCGGCTAAATTCACTCGCTCTGTTGGCAGGACTATCCAGACCGCAACATGTGTTATCCTGAACAGTCATTAGCAGGACGTGGCCGATTTGTAAAACTGGCCAGGCAAACTCCAGTTTCAAAAGGTCAAACCCCTTGCGAAAAATGATGCGAGCACTCGGCTACAGAGGATGGCTAATATTTCAACGACACGGCACCTATTATTATGCTCGATAGATATTGTCTGGATGCTTTTAGGGGGAGAGACGAATGTTGTTTACCTATTCTCCTAACTATTCGCATTTCCCTGATCTATATTAATAAGGTCTTTTGTGTGCCGTTCTTTGGCCCCTTGATGGATCGAGCCATATAAGGATTGGGAGAAATGGAACTTGAAGTTTCGTTGAATTGTTACAAATATTAAAAAATCATAATACAAAAAGACTAAAAAAGGAGGGGAGGAATATGCCATAATGGCTTGCCAACATAAATCTTAAAAAAGGGAGATAAAACTGTAACGAATACCCAAGGTATTAAAAAGTAATCTGACATTTTAAATGGGTATTAATAAAACGATTACGATGGAGGCACAATCCTTTTGTTGGCTGTTAAATTAAAAGGGGTTATAATCTGCAGTGTTCACAGGAAATTAAATTGAAATCCTGCTGCAGGAGAAAAATGACGAACATAACCCTCAATTTATGCAAGAATTTTATTACACAACCTAAACACCATTAGGTACTATTGTTACACTTGCCAACTTCTCGGCAAGAGAACGAAGTGTTTCATTGAATTTATAATGTAATCATCGAACGTGTATACAACAGTTCCATTTCTGGAATGATTAAATGAAAGCCTAGATTTTCCCTTGGGTTTTGCAGGGCCCGCCTTTGTTCTTGGAACATTTATCAATTTTAAGCCAAAGTCTTTAGAGATATAGAATGGGAGCTAGCTGGGGACTTAAATTGTCGTGAGGGTTAAGGTTTAATAGGCGAAGTGACGCCGGGTTTAAATAGTTTTCAGTCGACATCTTATAGACTTTTTTTTATAGAATTTCTGCAGATAACATAACAATACAGCACCTAAAGCCTTAACCATTATTATAATTTCCACAAAAAAAAGTTTCAGGAAGCGACTTCATGTTAGACTTAACTCGGTAGCTTTATAACGAGCTGACGTAAAAACTTGGGGACAATGGAGCTTATAAAAGTTTCAGCCAAGTAATTTAAAACAGGGAATGTTCCTCCGAAGAAAACAATGACGCTGTTTCCTATTTAACATTCATAATGGCTCGCCGTAGTCAAGTGACGTCGTTAATAAACCCCAAACAATAAGCCAGTTTTAAATGGACACGAACGATTTTTCTTCATCTGTTATTCTACGAAAAAAAAAACTCCTAAATCTAAGAAGATTTTATTTGAATACGAATCTTGGAAACACTGTGAACTTGGAGCAAAAAAGAAACTCTGGAAATGCTTGGACTATAGACTTGGTAGGAAATGTCTGTAGAAGATGGTAGCAAAAGCCTTTTTCGGAAAACGCGATTGTTGATTACTATCAGCTGATTTTTTCGAAAATAACCCATCAGAGCTGATTCTGAGATCCAGGTGACTAAGCTAAATAAGCATGCAGTCATGCGGAAAAGCAATAAGAAGCAGTGCAGTGACAAAAACGAAGGCAATTAAAAAACGTTGAAGGTTAAGAAAAGACCCACATACATCGTGCAAGTTTCATTAAAATCCTTTTGGTGGACCTGTTTCGGCTCTAAGCCATCCTCAGCGCCTAAAATCTGACGAGCAATTTTGGCTAGTTAAAAGGCTTCATAATCGGGCTTCAGGATCGAGGCTGTCTTAGTGGAGACAAGACCCTCTCCATGTTATTCAATCGATAGAATGGACTGTATTCATTAACTCTTAACTGTTTAAAAACTGGTAATTATATTTATAATTGAATTGAACAAAATTAATAGCAGACAATATTCTGACGCTTCCAAAGGCTTCAATGACGGCTGCAATCATCGTGACGGCTGCAGTGTTGTCTGTGTGAAGCAGTGCTGTCTTTCATCGTCGCCTGACTCTTGTACCTAGCTATTGCCTTCTGACTTCTTAATATACTCCCCCTTTTGGACACTTCCGGTGTTCAAGTCATCACTGGCCAATGGAAGGTCACAAAGTTTGGAGACTGCTCTCTTCAGTGAACCATACATCGTTTTTACTGTTGCGACTCGTACAATGTGATCAGCTCCGGGAGCCCCGGGCAACCACTTGCATGGAGGAGAATGATCATTACGGATCAGAACTAATGTTCCTATGTCCAATGTTTTATCACAGTGCTTCCACTTGGTTCTCTGTTGCAAATGGGTTAAATACATTTTTGACCATTGCTTCCAAAATCCTTGGTGCATTTGTTGCAATAGTTGAAAACGATTTAATCGATTGACCTTTACATCGGTGAGATCTGTTTCCGGAAGAGTAACTAATGGTCTTCCAATTAAAAAGTGAGATGGGGTCAAAGGTTGAAAATCATTAGGATCAGGTGACATTGGGTGAAGTGGACGGGAATCCAACGTTACCTCAATTTGAACAAGAAATGTGTTAAATTCCTCATAGGTTAAAACTGTTTCTCCAACCACGCGATACAAGTGATGTTTTACCCATTTTATGTTTGTTTCCCATAGTCCCCCAAAATTCGGTGAATTGGGTGGAATAAAGTGCTATCTGATACATTTACTGGTACAATAATTAACGATTTCATCTTGTTTTTTCACTAAAAATTCAAATAATGACTTGAGAGCACCTTGAGCACCAACAAAGTTAGAGCCGTTATCGGTATACATATGGCAAGGAATTCCTCGCCTGGCACAAAATCTTCTCAGCGTTGCAATGAATGATTCGGTGCTCAAATCGGTTACCAGTTCCAGATGCACGGCCTTGGTTACGAAACAAATGATCAGACATAAATAACCCTTATACGTTTTACAACCACGCCCTTTCCTATCCTTTAGTACTAAAGGACCAGCGTAATCAACCCCTACGGGTTCAAATGGGCTTGCAATAGTAACCCTTGCTTGAGGCAAATCAGCCATTATTGAAACAGCAGGTCGTGGTTTAAACTTAAAACATTTAACACACATTCTCACCACAGATTTAGCAACATTCATTCCAGAGGTCAACCAAAATCTTCGCCTAACAGTAGCCAATAGCAACTGTGGCCCAGCGTGAAACAATTTAATATGCTCATCTTCGCATATCAATCTGCTAAGCCTAATTATGTTTGCTGTCAAGCAAGATTGGATACTTAACTTCAAACTTAATGAATGAATTTTTTAGGCGTCCTCCGACTCTCATAATACCATTCGAATCTACAAAAGGCGCTAAGCCAAGTAATTTATGTTTTGCTTTCAAACTGTTATTGTTTGATAAAATATTTATTTCTTCTTTAAAACTTTCACTCTGGGCAATCATCACTAGCTTTTTAAGACTATCATTAACTTCCGTTACAGTAAGCATGCCAACAATACGGTTTTTAGTTGCGCGCTTGCAATTGGTCAGAAACCGGTTACAATAAGCAATGACTCTAACAAGTTTATTGATATTTGAATATCTTTCAAAAATGTCACATTTAGGAGCAGAAAAATTACAATATTTTATTTGTTTCATCTCGGGAAGTGATATCAGAAGTGATGATTTAAATGGAATAGGCCAAATAGATGCGCCTTTTAAAAATTCTGGTCCCTCCCACCATAATTTACAGGTTTTCAATTCAGAAGGGCTGATCCCACGGGATGCTATATCTGCAGGATTCTCCTTAGTACTTACGTGGCTCCATGAACTTATATTAGTTACCCTTTGAATTTCAGAATCCCTATGGCCTACAAAAACCTGCAAAGTATTAGGTGACTTCTGCAGCCACTGAAGAACTATTTCAGAATCACACCAAAAATACTCATCAATTGGACTTTCAATCGATTCAGTCACACTTTTTGACAGGCGAGCTAAAAGAAGAGCTCCACACAATTCCAAACGAGGGATGGTCAATGATTTGACAGGGGCAACCTTTGTTTTTGCGCATACCAATTTAACTTGCACCTCATTCATCTTATTAATAGTTCTGATGTATATCACAGCAGAATAAGCATTCTGTGATGCATCACTAAAACCATGTATTTCACTTCCTACAGAATTTTTTAATACTACATGTCTTTGAATTTGCAGAGAATTAAAACATAAAAGATGTACCTTAATATTTTGCCAAAATTGCTTTAATTCCGATGGAACATCTTCGTCCCATCCCAATTTTAAACACCACAATTTCTGAATTAATATTTTTACCAGAACTATCGATAGACTTACCAGACCCAAAGGATCATATACCTTTGCAATTTCTGACAGAATTGTTCTTTTTGTGATACTCTCTCCAATAGTATCATTATCAGCAATTTTGTAAGATAAAATATCTGCTTTACTTGCCCATTGAATACCTAATGTTTTAACTTGATCATTAATCCCTAACTGTAATGTCCCCCGGGCATCCAGGTGAAAACAATTACCAAATTCCTTTAGAACCATAGAACTATTAGAATTCCATTTTCGCAATACAAAACCAGCATTATTGAAAATTTCAAAAATTTGTCCTGAAATACGAATGGCATCATCCTCATTGTCAAAGCCTGTTATGAGATCATCCACATAAAAATATTTATCTATTATCGTTGAAGCAATTGGAATCTTAACACGATTATCGTTTGACAACTGCTTGATGCAACGAATGGCTAAGAAAGGTGCACATGCTGTTCCATAAGTAAGAGTATTGAGCTCGTAAACCTTTATTTCCTCCGCGGTATAAAATCTCCACAAAATACGCTGTAAATGTCTATCATCTGGATGCACTAACACACATCTATACATTTTTGTGACATCTGCAGTCACCACTACTTTGTGCATTCGAAAACGTATTAAAATTTGGAAAATGTCGTTCTGAATCGCAGGGCCTTTCAACAAAATATCATTCAGTGACTTTCTTGAACTTGTGACAGCCGAACCATTAAAGACTGTTCTAAGTTTTGTTGTCAAACTATCCTCCCTTACTACACCATGATGTGGCAAGAAATAAGACATTTTTGCATCACGAGTTTCTTTAATTTCAGTCATATGCTTCAAATTCATATATTCTTTCATAAAAGAATGATTCGACCGCAATTCAGACGTCCTCTCGAATCTACCTTCCAACTGTAAGAGTCTCTTTAATGCTAACCTCTTAGAGTCACCTAACACCTCAGCTGACATCTTGAGTGGCAAACGAACCATAAATTAACCATTTTCCAAAACAGAATGAGTGTTGAGAAAATGTTTCTCACAAGATTGGTCATCATTGGACCACGCCACAGATTGACTCGTCTCTTCTATCTTCCAGAAATGTTCAAGGTTATCAGACAGATTCTGACTGTTGGAAAAATAACACTTAATGTTGGACTCAACAACTGGAATATATCCCACAATGTCATATATTATTCGTCCGTCTCTTAATAAGTCTTTTACATAAATCTTCAGATATGAAACATGATTGGCTACCTGAATCTAAAACTGCTTTTACTTTATGCATATTTCCCTCACAATCTCTGAGATACACTAATGCGGTGCCCAATAAAACATAATTATTCTTGTGCATGCTAGCAAGAGCTGTTGTATCATTCGAATCATTTTTTTCTTTGTTTTCATTCATATTGAGCCCTGAGTTATTATCAGGATTAGTTAAAGGTCTAAACTTCTTTTTATAATTTAGGTCATGCATCAACACATTGTGCTTACCCTTACATGTTTTGCAACCGGCATAATTACATCTTGCAGAAAAATATCCCTTTAATAAACAGTTGCAACATAATTTCAACTGCCTAACTTTTTCCCAACGTTCTTGTACATTCAATTTCAAAAAAGTCTTGCAATGCAAAATTGAATGTTCTCCCTTGCACACATAACAAGACAATTTCTCTTCATTGTTTAAAAGAAATGACCTAGAACTTTTCCTGCTCCCTGACTACTTCTGTCAGTCTCTAATAATGCTAAAAAAACAGCCCTATCTTTTAAAAAAGACCTCAAATCAGTCAATGTGGGTGCTACATTTTTAACTAACTTATGTTTTTCCCATTCTTGGGTTGTACACCTATCAAGTTTTATTACCACCATATAGATAAGCAAAGCATCCCACTGATCAGTTGGAAGACCTAATGAAGTTAACGCCCGTAAATGCTTATTCAAATCATCCAACAAATCTCGCAGAGCATTGGCAGACTCCTTGCTGATTGGACCAATATTGAAAAGGGATTTAATGTCGTTGTCTTTCAAAAGCCTTGAGTTATCATACCTTGCACACAGATTGTCCCAAGCAACCATATATGTCTCCGGCGAAAATTCAACACTAGTAATTATTATTTTCAATGAAAAGTGTCCTTGAATTCTAACCAATTATTTATATCTGAATTGAATATTGGTAGCTTGATAGGTGGTAACCGGAGTTCTACTTCCTCTCTATTTATTGTAGTCTGCTTTACACTACTTTCATCTACAACAACATTCTTGTTTAACTCATATTCGTACTAGTTAATATACTACGAACGTCAATCTTTTAAAAATCAGGCTCACTGCTTGCTAATGCGCACATTCTTCTGCGCAAGACATATGCGGAGGACACGCCCACTAAAAAAATTGCGTTTTCGGCCGGACGCCCTAGTGCGCCCTCGGAGTATTCTCATCCTTCTATTTGCAATGAGAAAACAAAGGATGGTAGTAATGTCGCAGCGCACAGAGAAGTCTACCAAAAACTCTAGAAGAACAAAAGTTTGAGGTTAGGTCAACTCTGAGTACTTTTTGATATGAAAAGAAAATTTGTAATAACGAAAGATCGAAGATTTGTTTTTTTGATTATAGGCTCGTGTTTATTTTAAAACAAATTAGTGTAATAAGTAATAAATACTCATCGGGCGGCTTGCAACATCGCTTGGTGGTAGTGAAAGTGGACCGTTCCCGTCAAAGATCGCGTAGGTTCAAATACTTTGCCCTACAATAACACCAAGACTATCAAGTATATTGTGTATTGATTTCTTGATACCTGACTCGTAAGCCAAGGCAAGGAAGGGCGACAAAAGACTATCAAGTGTATTGTGTATTGATTTTTTGATACCTCATTTGTACCTAAGCCAAGACAAGGGAAGGCGCCAATATTTTATAGTATGGTTTGAGTTGGACTTTTTCTGAACATGAAAATGGTGAGTATTGGGTCTTTTTGAGGTTTTATCATTATAATTAATTAAATTAAATTACATTATTATGGTTTTATTATTAATATCAACTACTGGTTAATGTGTAAATGTTACGCGCGTACCCGCCAAAAAAAAACCCTAAAAGTTAGGTTGACAGCAAATGACGTTGAAAGCATTACGGCATTGTCATGTGTAAATTATATTCAGGTTAGTTCAGGTATATAATTATGAGTTTTTAGTTTTTTCTTACACTACGCCATGCTAATTTGCCAAGTTAACTAATAGCTAAAATATTTTAGAAAATAATAATAATTCTTAGTATTTTTTATAATGATATAATACATTATTAGATATTTTATGTTTCGGCGAAAACTTAATAAAACATAAAGCTTGGCATCGTCGATTTTTCAAAATTAAGGGGAGGAGCTTGCCAGCCGCGCATGCGCTTTTGTTGCCACTGAGCCGGACTTTTTCGGGCTAAACTTTTTAATGTTACGTTATAATTATATGTCAATTATTATTTATATGGTTTAACTTAGATAATAGTAATCTAGCCTTGCCTAAATTAATTGAATACGTATTCATAAATGTTTCCCTTTCTTGAAACTGCTCATTCAATTCATCATCTGAACACAAGCTCTCAATATCAATCTGATAAATTTCAAACTGTTCTAATAGCACTTCCAAACTTTCCATACATACTCTCAATTCTTCAATTTGACCATCAGTAATCGACAAAGGATCACATTGAAAATCCCCATAAAGAGGATTAAAATAATTCACAAAACCAGTTACTTTTGCTTTAATTGTGCCACGTTTTCTTTTCAGTACTTTTAATATCTGTTCATTTTCACTCATTTTGATCTCAGTTAATATTTTACGTTAATAATAACCAATTTCTTAGTTTAACCTGAGACCTGAGGTCTAACTTTAACTTCAGTGCTATAAGTGTTCCAAATCAGGTGAATTTTTAACTCACACTGATAATATTAATATTACATTGAATCTAAATTCAATAACCAGGAAGTATATCAAATGACCGTACTCTGTACGATGCACAGTGCAGTTTATCTGTAGTTAAGTATTATGTATACACTCCACACTGTAAACCGTTTATTCCAGGAACTGTGCATACACCATATATAACCACAACCAATTCCACGAATTCTTTAGGTACATTTACCAAATAATAATAATAATACTTGTGGTACAATCCCACCTACCCAATAATCATAATACACCTCACACTTTAATCACGAGGTTATAAGGATTCAACCAAATCAAATTCAAACGTGGCAACGCCAAATATAAAGGATAGGTAAAATGGATGGGAAAGGTAAAATGGATAGGACTCACTTAATTCTGCCGTCAAATTCCTGAGGATAATCACCGCTCAACTCTGCATCCGGTTAGAAGGATCAAAATGTCATTCAATCGATAGAATGGACTGTATTCATTAACTCTTAACTGTTTAAAAACTGGTAATTGTATTTATAATTGAATTGAACAAAATTAATAGCAGACAATATTCTGACGCTTTCAAAGGCTTCAATGACCACTGCAGTGTTGTCTGTGTGAAGCAGTGTTGTCTTTCATCGTCGCCTAATACCTAGCTATTGCCTTCTGACTTCTTAACACGCCATATCTTGGTTAAGTTCACAATTTTATCTTTATTTAACAGTTTTAAAATAAATAAAACATAACAATAACCAATAATGTACCGTTCCTTCCTTCTAGTGTACAATATAACTTTAAATTAAGTATTCCCTTTGTTGTAGTACAATACTCTGATGAAGACACCAATTTGTGTCGAAACGTCAAGCCTATAAAATAAACAACGAAGTTTGAAGCACCCGCGGTACCTTATTTAATAAAAAAAAAGGACCACAACCCAAGAAAACAACCAGCTATATAACCACAAAAGTCGAAGAATCTAGAAGTCTACGTGCCAACCATTAATGCAATAACGTTTCGATAGTGACTTTACCAGAAAACCGATATCGGATGTTGTTCTCAAGTGACCTTTAAATTAATTTAGAGGTCAAACAGAAAACTATTTTTAAACCGATGTGCCTTTTCTTCCGTTCGTACCGTATGTAAATGTATTATTTTATTTATTTTAAAACTGAAGAACAATAAAAACGTGAAAAAAATTGAAAAAATTACATCAAAACCTACGTCAAGAAAACATTTTTGATAACGTAAATTTTTGTGCTAGAAAATAATAGAAATAATTATAAAAGTCTCTAATATTAGAAACAGGAGTTATATTATTGATTTAAACTGAGACGTTTTTAAAAAGAAGCTCTAACTACGGGGACAAGAGTTTAGACTTTATTATACATGTAAAGAATAAAACAAATGACACACTATAATTATTTCAAGTAATATTTATAAACTCTGGTTTGCTGCGGTTGCACTTCCGTCGTCAGCAGTGTAGAGTGCTGATGCAGCTGTTGATGGGGCTGGATTGATAATATAACTCCTCCGGACGTAGATGAGAACCATGGGGCAAACAGCAACAGGGTTCGATTTTCTAAGAGTCGAAAGTCGCCTGGACTTCCTTGATCTCTTTTCGTATAGTATCGGCTAGTCCTTTGGATGAGGTGCCTTTTTTTAATTTATAAATTCTGTAACTTGAATATAGTATCGTTACAATGATAACTAAATAAAGAGCGATTGTCCAAAACTTATTTTGTTAAAATGGATCACCGCACTTTCACTTTTATTTAATTCTTATCTTTGGTTTTCGAGGGCACTTAGAATATTTTTTGTTTCGTCCAAATTTATTGAAGATAGCACTAATTGATTATATTTATTTTTACTACGACCATGTAAAAATAAACAACTTTCGTCATACCTTGCCCTAGCCGAAAACGTAACTTTCGTCTCTAGTGAAAGAAAATCCCATAACGTTAACTTTTGTCTCTACTGACGAAAGTAAGTTGTTCTAATTTCGCCTGTATATCGCCAATTAAATGCGATCTAGCTGCTCTAATTTTATAAAACACCATGAAAAATGGTGATATCATTCAAAAACATGTATATTTTGCCTTCCCGGGCCTCAGAAAAGTGAATCAAAGTGTTGAAATTTGACCAAACTGACAGTCGAGGTGTCACGTTGACAATGACGCGCTTTAATTTTTGAAAGAAACACTCTATAGAGATTGTTTTTAAAGTTAATGAAGACTTTATGTTAGAATGGTCGAAGAAAAAGTATAGTGTTCTACTCGTCAAAAAGCATTTTCTATCGCTTGAGAACATTACCAAACTCGGCTTCGCCTCGTTTGTTAAACTGTTCTCTCGCGAGAGAAAATGCTATTTTCGTCACTCGTTGAACAATATACTATTTTTCAGTCCCCGATTGTATTTTATAATCTAATTCTAGTTTTGGCAACTCAATATTTTTATATTTCGGTTGCAAATTTTGTAATGTTTTAAGATGAATATTTTGTATTAAAACTTCACATTGATTTGATAATTCAATGACGTAACTTCCGTTTAAAAATGTGTTGTCTTTAATATTACCACACTTTTGGACTGCCATTACACTGTTGGGTGCAATCAAGATCCATTGATTTTGTTCGACTTTCTGAACCTTCACTTCTGGAACACTGGCTTCGATTTGGAGACAGTTGGTTATGTTTCTGGAATATCTCAACAGATGAACCTCGCAAGGCACGTCGCCGCTTAGCTGGGATAACTGGATGTCTTGGCATAGAAACTCGTTGGCTTTTATTTCTCGGCATTGAGCATCAAATAATGCGTAGCTGTGCTCATTTAGGAGAAAGTCAGTCTTATGCAGTAAAAACATTGATATTTAAGTCAATGTTGAAATCATTTCAAGGAATATTGACTTTGATTTCAATATTATAAAAAAATGTTATGCTGTAAGTCCTATTGATTGAAATCAAAATTGATTGGAATTAATTTCAATAAACCATTTGGCAACGTTGCATTTATACGTCAGCTGTCAAAAATAAGATCTTGTCATGCTGTTATAACCTTAAAATTCGATAATTACTATTTATTTTATCTCCATTTGCCGGTACCGGTAGTAAGTTTAGTTAGTTTAGTAATCGTCGTTAATTGGAAATTCCAGTGATTTTGAGTTTTTGATGTGCTGCTGAGCTGTTGTGCTTTGGTTTAAAAAAACGGCACCTAAAAAGGCCACTCCAGAGCACTATAAAAAATTGTTAGACTTGATTCAGGAAAGTCCTTGTCTCAAATGGGGCAAAGGAACTCCCGAGGCCAAAAAGGGAGGCCTGGGAGAAAGTGGCGGCAGGTGTTAATGCCTTAGGTGGGGTAGAGAAGACATATGAAGGATGGAAAAAGGTAGATAAAAGTTGCTTACTTTATAGTTTAAAAATAATAGTAGATTATGTCACTAGGAGTAAAAGTGGGTCTTTTCGTGCTGAGCCCAGAGATTGACGGCCGAAGCGAAGCTGAGGCCTGCAACTGGGCGAAGCACAAAAAGACCTTTTACTCCGAGTAACATATACTATTTTTTTTTCAAGCATGCAGGAAATAAGTCTATTTCAGGGTGATTCAGTTTTGCAATTTTGTCTCATCCTCTTTAAGCGGGTCTAGGTACTTACTCAATGAGTGTTGTATATAAATATTAGGTGTTGGAACGGTGGTTTTCAATGTTCAGTGGTTTTAACGGTATTAAATCATAACCAATGGTTTAGGTGGTTTAGGTAAATTATGGTAAACTAAAAATTTGTAGCATTATTATCAATACTAAATTAATAAAAATCACATTGACAGATAAATATGATGACGCGCATGACAACCAACGACATTTAACAGAATTCGAGAACCTATGCGATTTCGACTAAGCAGAATCACTCATATGTGGACCAATTTGTGTTAGAAGTCAGTGCCCTAAATTTTGAGATATTCGGAATATCTTTCTAAAAGTTGTATCTGGTAATGTTAAGGGGTCACCCCTATCCCTCAGAATTCGTCTTTGCAGATTTAAATGGTGTCTAGAAACAATAGTTTATAAGCCATTTTTTATTTAACCTAACCTGAACACAATACAATACATTAAAAAAAAAATAGGTAGGTACCTAGGTACTTACCTATCTACTGATAACACTATTTAGGTACATAAACTGGTATGGCATTATGGTACTAAATTTTATAACTATATAGCAGTGAGCCATCAATTATTACAACTTTAACTGCCAAAGGTCAAATACTTAGATATAGGTACTTACTTACCTTTGAATTTCATCTTGGAACAACTCTATAAACAGAATTAAATCAATTTCTTTGTTATATGGCAATTGTTTTCAAGTTTCACTCCCCAAATGACCACTGTTTAAAAACCGTTAACTCGCAAATAAATATTTGGAGCGAATTTTGACATAATCGCACCAATTGAAATGCATTTCAAGATCTTAACGTGAACGTTTCAAGCTCCTGTTAAAATTATAGACATTTTTCAACCTTGACTTTCAAATTATTTCAATAATTTGCTTACAGCTTAACTCTTCTACTAAAACTTGAATTCATTTCAATTTCTTGACGAAATGTCAATATTGACTTTAAGTCAAGAGCTTACTGCATAAGGCTGAGTATTTGGAATGAGGAATTATGGTTTTATAGGACGTAGGAGTTCTTACTGGTAGAGAATATAAGTGGTAATAATTAAAACTTTCAATTTCCACAATAGGAACTTCCAAAGTGAACACGATTTGGTTTCCTTTTGAGTAGCTTTTAATTTGAATAACTTTTTCAAATAGTAATATACTATCTAAGGAAACTTCAAAGGAAAATTTCTAGTTATCTTTCTCGATATGTTGTTTTATATTTTGTAATTCAAAAAGCAAATCTGTATGCTCTATTATTGAATTGTGTAAAATATTAAGTTTCGAGAAAGTTATTGCGTTTTCAATGCGTTCGAAAACATCGTATAAAATACGTAAAGTTTCTATTAATTGGGAAATCACTATTTCCAGGGAAACATGTTGATAGGCACGGTCGCTTGTTGTCTGCGCTAAAGTCATGAATTTTTCCATTGCCAAAATTCTGGTTTTCAAGATTTCTTGATTGCGAGATAGTATATGAGAATCGTTCTGGAATGTATTAATGGAACGTTCCAATAAAGATATTTGATTTTTTAAAATGAATTTTAATTTATTTTGGCTATTTGCTAAAGATGTCATTTCTTTATCAAATTTGCGTGCGTCATCTTGATCTAAGTTGCCCGTAATTGATTTCACTATAGAACCAAGTCCATTTATTAGACCTCGTCTACGTCGATAGCTCAATAAAGGGTTCAATTGAGATATTTGGGTTTTTATTTTGTTTTCCAGATTTTTATTTAAGCTTAGGTAGTTGTATAGTCCGTTGTCATTGTGTCTATTTGTACCGATTGTCTTTTTTATCATTTCGTCGATTTGAAAGTAAAATTTTTGCATTAAATGAAGTTCATTGACAGAATCTGTTATGTCAAAAACTTGAGTGAAGTTTCAACTGTCACTTTATTATAGACGATTCCAAGATTACGTCATTTGACATATGTTTGCCCCACAATGTCACTGTCAAACAAAACTTGAAAATCGATCTTTATCATCATGTTTCAGTTTTGATTTAAGATATTTTTAACTACAAGTATCCCCTAAAGTCTCTAAGCGGCCTAATCATCATCTGAAGTGTTGCTTTGAATTATGCCCTTATTGCAAATGTCTTATTCTTGTAATGTCGTTTATGTTGAAATGCGTACTGAATGAGAAAATTGAAATACCGTTTCTTTCTTTCGATTTCCTGATCTGCCTGGTTAGTGAACACTGAACATGGAAATGGAAATGCTTGGGTTTGAATTTCAAGCCTTAAAGGAAGCAAAAATGACTTAGCTAAAGACGTATTACCTGATATTTCATAACTGGTAAGTTCAACAGTAATTATTCTTAAAAAGTATTTAAATAGGTATATGTGCAGGTATACTGGAGCATACCTACTTATTTATGTTTAAAATTGTAGGAAAACCTGCAAACCCAGGCTGGTTGTTCAGCTAGAATTTGGGTTCTTGAAAGGAATTTTAGAAAAGCTAAGTGTGATCCAAACACAGGTATGATTTGTAAATAGAGTTTAGGTAATAAGTGTATTCCTATGTTGTTTCTTTTAGGCAAAGGAAGTTTTATACAGTAATTTTAAGAGCCTCCAGTCAAAAGTTGTATCAGCAAGACAAATACATACTTTGATAATGAGGTAGTTTAATTTTAGTTTAAACTTAAACACACAAAATCTGATATTAACAATGAGCATTTTAGAAATAATTAGTTAACCAAAATCATGCCTTTCTACAGGCCCTCCAAAAAGTTGTAGGTATGTAATTGGTTCTGATCCATACAGTATTGTTTGTTTATAGTTTTTCATTTTAAGAATGTCTAACCACCTTTAAACATACTATCATATATATTATAGATATTTATACTAAAATAGTTTAAACATTTTATTTACTTTTAAACATACTACTATTTCGTTACATATTATCCTTTTATAAAAGTCCTGCTGAACTTGCCATTTAAATACTTATCTTCTAAATTCATCTTTAGTCCAACTACGGACAAGACATGTTTATATTTTTTTCATCATAAGAAAGTTCTGTGGACTTTTAAACATATTAAAATATTTTAAACATATTAAAATATTTTACACATACTATCTGCTTTTAAACATACCACTATTTTTGTTTAAAGGTGGTAGACAATGATGTACTATTAAGCCAAACATCTTGGACTTCCATTGTCTTTATTGAGTATTTTTACATGACGTTTTGAGCAGTGGAATCTCTGCTCATTTTCAAGTGAGGCTGGAATCTCTGTTTGTTTCAGTTTCACTTGAAAACGAGCAGATATTCTCGCTGCTCGAAATGTCGTGTAAAAAAACTCAATATAGACAATGGAAGTCCAAGATGTTTCCATAGCACTATTTTAGTACATACTGTCCTTTTATAAAAGTCCTGTTAAACTTACCATTTAAATACTTAAATACTTTAACTTTACTCTAAATCTGTCATTAGACCAACCACGTAGAATCCTTTTACAAGACTTTCATGTCTTATTTCATATTTCATGTCTTACAATCAAGAATTTGGTACATTGGCTGGAATAAAAGCATTACAAACATATTTTTTATAATGTTTCAAGGAGGAGCTTCAATTGTTGTTGTCAAAGGTTGTAGCTAGCTAAGTGTGGCTTGGTGCTGGTTAAATTATAAACACTACTAAGTGGGGTTTTATAATGCCATTTTGGAGCTTTCGATCCGATTCTCTCTGAAATTAGGACAGGGTGTCAAAGTTGTAAAAAGTACACAAATTGTTTTTGGATATTAGGCAGGTAGGTATATTAACATTAAGTATATTATTTTCAATGTAAAATTATATGATACACAATATGTTTTTATATGCAGTTCTGAACATGTCAATAAAAGGAACTAAGGAATTATAGAATATAATAACATAATGTGGCCCTGAACAAACGACACACTTCGAAGAATATGTGTTTCCCGCGGTGAAAGTTTTTCTGCCCTTACCACGATTACTAGGTTGTTTATCAACGGCACCGGAGCACTGTTTTAGGGATTCCAAAAAATTTGCTCTTTCCCTCAAAAATCGAATCATTTGCTCCAGCGTTGGTGAGCTGTAAGAAGCCTTAGTCTGTTCCCATTTTCTGATCGAAACATCATCCAATTTTGTAGTGATCAAGTAAATAATCAAAGTGTCCCATGACGCAGTAGGCTCACTCAAAGATTTCAGAGCTCTAAGGTGCTTAGAAACCCCATCGATAAAGCTTCTTAAAGCTGCAGAAGATTCAACACGAATTTTAGCAAAATTAAAGAGCGCTTTTATGTGGTTTTGAATGAGCATTCGACTATTATTGTACCTATCGCAAATTTTTCAAGTTTCCACGCGGTTTTATAGTTCAACTCGGAAAATTCCAAATTAGCTTTAATCTCGAGAACAGTTGGACCCAAGTAAGCCCTTAAATAATGGAGCTTTTGAATGTTTGAAAGCGATGAATTCGAATGAATAAGTGATTCGTACGTGTCCCTAAACTCTAACCACTTGTCAAATTCTCCTTTAAAAATTGCGATAGAGATGACAGGCAATTTGACCCCCAGTGGGTTATTTTGTTGCTGAGTATTTTGAATCACGTGTGATTTAACACTGGCACTATCTCCACTACCACTCGCACCATCTGGAGCAGGAACATTTAACGCAAGCATTTTTTAGATTTTGCCAAGGCGCCGAAAAAGGCCGACTCAAATGTTTCACGCTGCTTATATTGCTCCTCAAGCTCATCGCATAGCTGCTCAATTTGAATCTGCAAACTCTCAAACTCATCTAAAGGTTTATAAAAACGTTCTATACGTTGCTCAAGTTAAAAAAATGTGATTTCGTTATCAAATTTACAGCTAGGATAAAGCTGTTCGAGGTTAGCAAGAAACTCTTCGAAATGAGTAAGCTTAGCCTTGACAGAACCCCGCTGTTTAATAAGTTTGTCAAGGTCCATGATCGCAAACAAAACCAAAGTAAAAACTGAACTAAAATAGACGAGATGAAATGCGTTATGAGGCTATGATGTGTTTGTTTTTAAGTATATATTCAAAAAATAGCGACAAACATACGAAATCAATTGATGTGCCTGGAATGGTAAGGACCCACCTCTGAATCGGGCTATTTTCCGGCGATTCGGACTTCAAACTGACGGCAATCCGCTATCCGGCTCGAAAATGACCATGTTCGGGATTTGTGGACTGTATTCGTTTCTTCCTTGCCTTCCCTTGGTTTCCATTACAATAAGACTCGTGTGCTATTTGTAAACGTGTAATAAAATACTGAAAACTGCCTAACTGGCCGATATTTGATTAAAATTACAAAAATAATGAAAGATGATGTTCGAAAAAGCAAAATGTCAAGTCTCTCTCAAAAACGACAATGCACCATGCAAAGTATGCAGGTATGCACCAAAGGTAAACATAGAATGATAAATTAAACTAAATAATCACAAATACTTATAGTTACACTACATAACCAAACTTTAATAAATAATAATGACAAACGAAATAGCATATCTTTTTCTCTACGTCTGCAAAATTACTAGTTTTTATAATAACTTTATATTTGTAGAATAGATCCATCCTTGTTCACCCAATGCAGTAGAGAAGTAGAAATTGTGTTTTTATTTGTATAGAGTATACAGCTGTGGTTATTTTTACTTTAGCCGTGACATTTCCACCGTTGCCAAGTTTATGGTCCCCCATGAAGTTGACAGGATTGACAGGGTCCCCCATGGCCCTCTGGCAGAGAGGGACCGAACTATCCATTCATTGATTTACTTGGGATTCATATACAATGGCTGCAGCGTTTGATATTGCGTTGTTGCCCATTCCTACTGGTTGCCAAGGCAACATATATAATTTAAATAGCGAGCTGGAATAATATCATTATTCCGGCTGTTTCAACTCATATATCCCTCTGACGTTATATGAGCCCTATTTAACTTTTGTCAACAAGATGAATATCAGTATATTATGAAGTGGTCGAGGACAAAATTGTTTTCTGCTGTTCAGATTCTATTAAAAATTCTTTTAACCTTGCCCGTAAGTGTAGCAAGTGCCGAGCGTTCATTTAGTACTCTAAAACGAGGCAAAAGTTGGCTACGTTTTACAATGGCCGAAGAACGATTGAATGGCCTGTGCTTGTTGTTCTCACATCGAGAAATCAATCTTGATATTGAAAAGGTTATAGAAAGGTATACAAAAAGTGGTAGCCATAGATTAGATTTTATTATTTAATGTAGTTTTACTCAAGATCAGTTTATTCCTGCTATTTATTCTAGTTAAATAATTATATTAGGTTTGTTCCAACCAACCAAGAAACCGTTCCGCAATGGTTCAAAAATCATTCTGGTTAATTCACTAATATAAATTTTAAATTGGGAGAACCAATGTGTTTATCCAGAGTCGTTCTGCAAGGATTTTGGTTCCTCGGCGAGTTGGAACAAACCTTATAAGGTTCTCTAAATTGCTTCTAGAGTACCTAAATTGCTCATTTCGATTTGGAATTTTTACCAGTGTATTGGCCAGAATGATTTTCTAACGGTTCTGGAACGGTTCTCTGGCGTGTTGGAACAAATCTATTGTTAATCTTCTTGTTAACTATTTTTTTAAATCAGCATCCGTTATGATGTCTTGGCTAGACCTATATTGTCTTCCCTTTAGGTTTTGTTAGAAATAACATAATCGCACAGAAATCTGCACTGCATAAAAACCACATAAAGAAACAGTCTTATTTAAAAAGGATTTTTGGATAAGAGTGCCCCCCCCCCCCCAAACAGCCCTCCTGGATCGGCCACTGGATATGCGTCACCACTTTGTACGAGAAAGTGTGGCAGATTGATACAAAATTTCTACAGACAGATGAAATGCTTGCAGATTTGCTAACTAAAGCATTGGACTCAATTAATTAGTTTTGTTCAGAGGTCAGTTCAGAGTTAATTGGTACCTCATATTTAGAACTAGTGGGGGTGTTCAGGCATATTATATGCCGCCCTCTAAACTTCTTATAAGTAGGTATGTTAAGTAGTTCGCTCTGTTACGTTGTGAACATTGATTGTTAAATAAAGTCAGTTCGTGTTTAGATTACACCAAAGCACTATTACACATCATCACCCATGTCTTGCTTAAATCTGAACGGAAACAATGGCGGTCGTTGTTATATGTGGCAGCTTACCCGAATTTCCCCTAAACAACGAAACTAAACTGCAAATCGATAAGTTTCTTTAGAAACAATATAACATAATACCCGGATTAGTCCTTCCCAAACCGGATAGAGAAATTCCGCTATCGATTTAGACGAATGGAGCCATTGAATCGGAAGCAGCATCAGATCTGTACATTTAAATAGTTTACTGGAAACAACGCTATATTACTTTAGTTTACTTTATCGGATTCCTCAATCTCGTTTGGTTTATAAAGCCCAAAATTAATTGAACAATATTTAGTGCTTTTCAGTTTAAATAACAAGTTTATAGGTCCGGACATAATTTCTCTTCGCAAAGTGACAAAGGGGGCCGTTTTTCTCTTCTTTCTTTCGACACGTAACACGTGCCCTGGCTATTCCCATATTTCAAGACCACCTGGGCCCGATGGTTTTGTCGTAACTTTTATCCTTCTCTTGCTACATAAAAGGACAATTTAGTTTTTTCTTACAACTGATACACTTTGATTAATAACACAAAAACACCAGATTTTCCACAGTAAGTTAACGAGGTGGTCGTAGAAAATCGTGCAACGCCATGACCAATTTCCTTTCGTCTGTCATTACAATTCGCCGTTATTTCGAAAATCGGAAGTTAAACTAAAACAGGAAATAACCCTTTGGCCAATCAGATGCGAAACAATAATAACACAGCCATAAATTCCAACATCTGCACGACTTTTGCAGCATTTTCCACCGGAAGACGCGGTCGTATTTTCTTGAAATCGTGGACGTAATTCTTTACAGAGAAAGGTATAATTGGGTTATATTTGAGATGATAAAGTTTAGTGTAAAATTGAAACCTGTTTTCTGCAGGAAAAAGCTCAACATTTTCCATTCTCGATACCCGGCAATAAGTTTAATTAAGTTTATGTTTTCGGCTATAAATTTTCCTGCTCCTTTCCCTAAGATCTCATTTATTTTAGAGGGTAACACACGAGTGGTTAAAGCGGGCAGAAGCAGAAGGCTAATCCCCAAGATAAAATAGTTTAAAAGGTTTATTCTCAAAGTTAATTTAATTAACTGCCAATCGGGATTATCGGAACTTTCCCTTTGGAAAAGAGGGCAATCACAAAGTTAAAAGCACGAACGAGGCGTCGATTTAAGCATGAACTCGAAATTCTGAAGAACCAATTTAAATATTGCTTTTCCGAGAAAGTTTAACGTTAATTTCCTTAATATTGTTATATCTGAGGTTTCCTGCTTTTTAAAGGAAAAATTGCCAAGTCTACGTATTTTATCAGTAAACGATCTGAGAGTGGATGTGCCGCTCATGCACATATCCTAGTTCCTGGAATAGCGACGGGTCATATCCCGGAGGCAAAAGCTGAATCGACTCAAGTGTGTACCGGAATTTTAATGCCTGAAGTCAGGAATTCAAAGTCGAAACTATTTTCGGATAGGTATAATATTAATTTCGTTTTTCGATTTACAGAAGCATAGCCGAGGAAGAATGTTAAACATTTGAGTGAGCCATATAAAGTTTTATACTTGTAAAGGGCTAGTATTGCTAAAATGCGAAATAATGTGGTTATTAGTAGGTGCAAGCAAATATTTGCACTGGCTAGGTGACCTTTATAGGTTTTTTCAGTTATCAGTTTAGGTTAGTTCAGATTCGTCGAGGTTAATTCAGGTTAACCTACAGATTACCTTTATGAGCAGATTTTCAGAAGTTGTTTTCAGTAAAAGTGCAAGGATTTACTCTAATCGGTCCACTCGGTTTAAAGATAGAGGCGGTCAAATTTGGAAATTAAGGAAAAAAACGTAATTCTCCTTCTTTTTTTCTTTGGTCAAATTCGACCACTGAAGCGGCCTCTCTCCGAAAATATTGCATCTACGGAAATTCCGATGGTGGGAGGTGAAAGAGGACTTCAAACAGAGGCAAAAACAGTTGAATTAACACCAATCCTTCAAAGTTGAGAATTGAGATAATTCCCCCCCCCTTTGGAAAATTTAAAAAAAAAATAGTCAAAAAACGCTACTCTAAAAGTGCCTAAAAATCCACCGAAGGGATCTAACTACAAAATATGGCACCTACGTTCTATGTCCAAAGGGGGGAGGATTACGACTTTTCTCCATTCTCCACTTTGAACACCTGTAACTTGAGAACGCCTCGACAGATTGGAGTGAATCTAACAGTTTTTGCCTCTTCCTGATGTCCTGTTTCACCTCCCACCATCGAAAGTTCCATGGGTGCCACATCTTCGGAGATAGACTCCTTCGGTGGTCGATTTTTAGGCACTTTTAGAGTCGCAAATTTTGACAATTTTTAAAAATTTCTTTAGGGATTAATTTCATTCGAATTGAGTTTGTCGCGTTCCTAGGGGACTGCAAACGTGCCATTTCGATCAAAAACAGAAAAACAATCTGAATTTATTTTGAAAATGTCCAAAGGGGGGAGTATTACGGCTTTTTTCACAATTCTCAACTTTGACCACTTGAGAACTTGAGAACACTTTGACTGATTGGAGTGAATCCCACAGATTTTTCCTCTTCTCGATGTATCTTGATTGTCGATATCTGATATAACTTGAATTGATCGAAGCTTAGGTAAATGGAACCACATTTACAGTAACTATTTTCTGAGTATTTCGAGTTTCTGAGCTTCCGGTTTAATTAGACGGTGTTTACGATGTTTTCTTTATACTGCAATAAACTGAGTTTATCGAAATTAGTATCTACCGCTTAGGTAAATAGGAGCAAATATTGGGTAATCACTTTCTGAGTATTCTGAGTGAGGGTAAAACCATATATTTCTATTTCAGTTGATAATGCTTTTTTCATAAATTACTTTCTGAGTAATTAAAGCATTTAGATATTTAAACTGATTATCCAAAATTAATTTTCTGAGAGTTTTGAAGATTTAAAGTATTTTTCGGATGTTACCCTTTCTAGTAATAATTCAGGTTAACCTACAGATTACCTTTATCAGCAGATTTTCAGAAGTTGTTTTCAGTAAAAGTGCAAGGATTTACTCTAATCGGTTCACTCGGTTTAAAGATAGAGGCGGTCAAATTTGGAAATTAAGGAAAAAAACGTAATTCTCCCTCTTTGGACAAATTCGACAACTGAAGCGGCCTCTCTCCGAAAATATTGCATCTACGGAAATTCCGATGGTGGGAGGTGAAAGAGGACTTCAAACAGAGGAAAAAAAACAGTTGAATTCACACCAATCCTTCAAAGTTGAGAATTTAGATAATTCCCCCCCCCCCCTTTGGAAAATTTAAAAAAAAAAGTCAAAAAACGCTACTCTAAAAGTGCCTAAAAATCCACCAAAGGGATCTAACTACGAAAATATGGCACCTACGTTATATGTCCAAAGGGGGAATGATTACGACTTTTCTCCATTCTCCACTTTGAACACCTGTAACTTGAGAACGCCTCGACAGATTGGAGTGAATCTAACAGTTTTTGCCTCTTCCTGATGTCCTGTTGCACCTCCCACCATCGAAAGTTCCATGGGTGCCACATCTTTGGAGATAGACTCCTTCGGTGGTCGATTTTTAGGCACTTTTAGAGTCGCAAATTTTGACCATTTTTAAAAAATTTCTTTAAGGGACCAATTTCATTCGAATTGAGTTTGTTGCGTTCTTAGGGGACTGCAAACGTGCCATTTCGATCAAAAAACAGAAAAACAATCTGAATTTATTTTGAAAATGTCCAAAGGGGGGAGTATTACGGCTTTTTTCACAATTCTCAACTTTGACCACTTGAGAACTTGAGAACGCTTTGACTGATTGGAGTGGATCCCACAGATTTTTCCTCTTCTCGATGTATCTTGATTGTCGAAATCTGATATAACTTGAATTGATCGAAGCTTAGGTAAATGGAACCACATTTACAGTAACTATTTTCTGAGTATTCCGAGTTTCTGAGCTTCCGGTTTAATTAGACGGTGTTTACGATGTTTTCTTTATACTGCAATAAACTGAGTTTATCGAAATTAGTATCTACAGCTTAGGTAAATGGGAGCAAATATTGAGCAATCACTTTCTGAGTATTCTGAGTGAGGGTTAAACCATACATTTCTACTTCAGTTGATAACGCTTTTTTCATAAATTACTTTCTGAGTAATTAAAGCATTTAGATATTTAAACTGAATATCTAAAATTTATTTTCTGAGCGTTTTGAAGATTTAAAGTATATTTTTGATGTTACACTTTCTAGTAAAAATTTGAGACATTTACATCCTGCTGCAAGTTGTTGTTAAAACTGAAATAAACTGAATAGATCAGAACTTAGGCATTTGGATCCAAAATTGATTATTTACTTTCTGACTACGCTAAGAGACTGAGTAAGAAATCCATAAAGCTTCTGGTAAGGTAATTAAACTGTCTTGACAATTTTTCATTTATACTACAATAACCTAAGTTTATCAAAATTAGTTTCCCCCTCTTGGCTAAATGGGACCACAAATCGAATAATTATTTTCTGAGTATTCTGAGTGAGTAAATAATCTATTAAATTCCCTTAAGATACTCTATATCATCAGTTTTTTGTTAATACTAAAATAACCTAAGTTAATCGAATCTAGTATCCTCCGCTTAGGTAAACGGGGCCCAAAGTTGGGTAATTACTTTCTGAGTGATTTTGAATGAGTGAAAAACTAAACATTATTACTTCAGTTTTTATTGTTTTTTTTCATAAATTACTTTCTGAGTAATCAAAGCATTTAGCTATTTAAATTGATTGTATACAATTTATTTTCTGAGCATCCTGAGGATATAAAGTACTTTTCTCATGTTACACCCCTAGTAAAAATTTGAGAAAATTACATATCCTGCTGCAAGTTTTTATTAATACTGAAATAAAGTGAATAGATCAAAGCTTAGGTATAAGGGCCCAACAATGATTATTTACTTTCTGAGTACTCTAAGTGACTGAGTAAGAATTCTATGAAGCTTCTAGTAAGTTAATTAAAGATGTCTTCCGTAAGTGCCACACCTTCGGAGATGTGACCCCTTCAGTGGTCGATTTTTAGGCACTTTTAGAGACGCGATTTTTGACCGTTTTTGCGTGAGTTTGTTACGTTCTTACGGGACTGCAAAACGTGCCAATTCGATCAAAAACAAAAAAAAAATTCCGAATTTATTTTGAAAATGTCTTTTTCGAGTCGCGATTTTTGACCATTTTAAAAAAAAACCTCTTTAGGGATTAATTTCATTCGAATTGAGTTTGTTGCGTTCTTAGGGGACTGCAAACGTGCCATTTCGATCGAAAACAGAAAAAAAAATCCGAATTTTTTTTGAAAATGTCCAAAGCGACACGACCGATTGGAATGAATCCCACTGCTTTTTCCTCTTCTTGAGGTCTTGTTTCACCTCCCACCACCGAAAGTTCTATACGTGCCACATTTCCGGAGATAGATCCCTTCGGTTGTCGATTTTTAGGCACATTTAGATGAGTATTTTTTGGGCAAATTTAAAAACAAAATTTTAAACATTAATTTCATTCGAATTGAGTTTGTTACGTTCTAAGGGGACTGTAAATGTGCCATTTCGATCAAAAACAGAAAAAAAAAATACATTTTTTTTGAAAAAGTCCAAAAAGGGGCATATTACTACTTTTTTATCTACTCAATTATCAACTTTGAGCGCCTATAACTTGGTATAATCGGTTCGACCGATTGGAGTGAATCCAACAGTTTTTTCCTCTTCTTGATGTCCTTTTTCACCTTCCACTATCGGAAGGTGCCACATTTCCGGAGGTAGATCCCTTCGGTTGTCGATATTTCGGCACATTTAGAGTCGTGTTTCTTGACCATTAAAAAAAAAACTCTTTAGACATGAACTTCATTCATATTGAGTTTGTTACCTTCTTAGGGGACTGCAAACGTGCCATTTCAATCAAAAAAATAAAAAAAAGCTGAAAGTTTTTTGAAAATGTCTGGGGAGTATTACGGCTTTTTTCTCAATTTTCAAATTTGACCACGTGTAATTTGAGAACGCCTCGAACGATTGGAGTGAATCCAACAATGTTTTCTTCTTCTTGATATCCTGTTTCACCTCCCACCATCGGAAGTTCCGTAGGTGCCACATCTTCGGAGATAGACCCCTTCGGTGATCGCTCTTTAGGCACTTTTAGAGTCGCAATTATTGACCATTTTTAAAATAACCTCTTTAGGGATTAATGTTATCGAATTGAGTTTGCTACGTTCTTAGGGGACTTCAAAACGTGCCATTTCGATCAAAAACAAACAAAAAATCCAATTTGTTTTTGCAAATGTCCAAAAGGGGGAGTATACGACATTTTTCTTAATTCTCAGCTTTAACCACTTGTAACTTGAAAACACCTCTATCGATTAGAGTGAATCCAGCAGTTTTTTCCTCTCCTTGATGTGCTGTTTCACCTCCTACCATCGGAAGTTCCGTAGGTGCCACATCTTTGGAAATCGACCCCTTCGGTGGTCGATTTTTAGGCACTTTTAGAGTCGCGATTTTTGACCATTTCTAAAAAGAACCTCTTTACGAATTAATTTCATTCAAAGTGAGTTTGTTACATTCTTAGGGGACGCAGACGTGCCATTTCGATCAAAAACAAAAAAAAATCCGAAATTTTTTTGAAAATGTCCAAAGGGGGGGGGGGGTATTGCGACTTTTTTCTCAATTATCAACTTTGACCGCCTATAACTTGACAACGCTTCGACCAATTGGAGAGAATCCAACTGTTTTTTCCTCTTCTTGATGCAGTCCCAACAGTTTTGTAGTATTGCTGCTTTAAACATATTTGCTAAAAAAACTAATTCATCGTTTATCTGCCACTCAAAATTCAGTTTGACATGTCAAAATGGATCGAGATAGTCTCATTCAGATGGAAAAGAGCATAAAAAATATTTCAAAGGTTTCAGAGAGAATTCAATTCAATTCCTTCTTTCTTCGCGATTTCCAACTTTGAACGATTCCAACAATTTTTGTTTTTTCTTGACATGCTCTTTCGCAGCAGTCCAATTAGTTTAGAAATTTTGGAAATAAACCCTATTTGTTATTAGTTGCTTTGCAATTACCTAGTCTCCATTTGTCTTTAAGACTGTCTTCTAGACTTTCTCAGCCAACACTTTATTAACGTCGTATTTAAATTTTATACACTCTGTTGGTAGAGGACTCTTTTGCTTTTGGAATTGCTGTAGATGACAGCAGTTAGCAGAAAACCATTTTATGGTGCAAGGATTTGAACCAGCCCTGACAGTAAGAACTACACCGTGGCACTTTTTAAAATTTACGCGCTAGAGCGACTACAACAGAATTTTTATCCTGCAACTGGATGCCTGTTTTATACACACCGCGACGCCGAATGCTCGTTCTATGGAAATTTCCTGCATCCGACTTTGTTTATACGTCTCGAATATTTTATCCGGCAGTGAGAAAAACTCTGACATAAACGCTAGTTTGCCCAGGTATATACGGTTTTTATGTTAAAGAGGGTAGATAGGGTGCGTTCTATTTAGATATACAGGCCACGAATAAATATTTCAGAGAGTTGCTTCTTTTAAGCGTTTACGCCTCAGGACCTTTGCATATTTTTCCGACCGCTTTATATAACACATTAACGTAGGCGAGGAATTTCGTAATAAATTCCAGAAACAACGTGTCCAGACAGAATGCGGCTGGATTGAAATAGGTCCCGTTCCCAAGAGCAAATTATTCACATTTAAACCATTCACACAGAGAAATTCCAGGGGCGAATCCCTCTACTTAACTTAATTACAGGCCTCAATTGATTATCCAAATAATTGGTAGTGAGCGCAGTTAATGGATTCCAAGTGGCGGCAGAGAGCGATTCCGGCTTTAATCCGGTGATGGCTCCCTGGAAATGTATTATTCCTTCGGGTCTAACTAAATCACCTGTGAAAAATCGGATGCCTGAAGACGGCAGATTGCTGGAATGATTTCTGTCCGAAACTTGTACGGATAAATACGTTGTTTCCATGGAAGATTGATGAGTTCTCTCTCAATGGGAGAAACTCAGCTGAAACAATTTTATTCACGTAGGCGAGTATATCGGACTATCAGATTGAATGCACTGAAATTGACACCTATAAACTTTTCACTTATTGTTGTCATCAAGTATGTCGGATACAATCCACCATAAAATGGTTGGTAACAACCCTTATTACTGTCATTAATTGCGTTTAGCCCCAAAAGCACTCATTTCATAAGTAAGTTTAGTTTCAGGCTGTCATACTGTTTGTAGCGCAGCAGACTTGTTTTCATTTTTATATTCAAATTAATACTACTAAGGCTTTGTACCGGTTGTAGAAGTTCAGCAGGATCTTTATCAGGATCTTTAAAAGATTTCGTATGCTATTTATCATTATTAAAAGTAAGGTTTCGTAGTGTTGATTAAGTTTTATTTTTCGGAAGTGTACGTAAGTTAAAGAATGGAATATACAGTGTTCCAGTTGGGGTTTCGTTTGCTGCAATCATGCTTTAAGCATCATTTTCAATGTTAATGTAACGAAGGGCATTAACAGTTTTGGTCCTTTACAACCGGATGTTCCAGATTATCCAAATTGCTCAGATTGAACGCCGTGAAAGTTGATGGTAAGCCCATAGCCCATTGCAGTGTTGACAGAGCAGTTTATAGAGGATCGAGCAGTGTCTCGAAAACCACGCCACTTCGATCATTATGGATTTATTGAGCTCTCAAGAGTGTCAACAAGTAAACATACATCTGGGAACCAAGAGAGGGCGACTCTGGTTTTTGGATTGGAAGACATCATAACAGTCAGTTTGCAGTCTTGTCATTTTTGTCAGAACAACAGCTGATTGTTATCGTGTAAATAAGGTGAAAGTTGTTTCTTATTTTTAACTGATTAACTGTATGCTAGCTGTAAATATCTAGAAAATATAGTTACAAATTAGCAAAACCATGTCCAGGAAAGAAGCGGCAAAGATTATGCTCACGCTGGAGCATCTACACGAGTCGTTAAATAGAATTAAAAGGTTTGTGAAAGAACGTCTGGATGGCGAATTTTCTGATATAGTGTTGAGGCAACTAGAATCAAGAAGAGAACAGTTACATCGTTGATGAATTGATATGAATGATGATGATTGATATGAAATCATTTTATGAAAATGTAATAAATCTAGTTTGTATTGATCCAGCTCAGAAATTAGCCACCTCTGAAATGACAAAAATATCCATTTTTTACAAAAAAGTTAAATTTTACTCAGAAATATTGAATAAAACATGGTGTACTTGAACAGGTACAATAGGATGATTAGAGTTCATTTAGTGTGATATAACTCAGAACAATTTTTTTCAACGCATAACGTATTTTGACATTTTTGCATGTCCATCTTATACGAGAGTGGCATACAACACACCGTAGGGGATTTTCAATCCTATGTGGAAAATGGCCAATGTTGTCTAACCGAAGACTGTCAGGTACTGACGACTGTCTTCTGCGCATTTGTTTATTGACCCTTAGCAAATAATGTCTCACAATGTACCTTGTAAATTCTAACTGGGATACTTTTTTACCAGTGGCCAAAAGGTAAAGTTTCCAAGAATTCGTCATCGTCAGGTCCAACATGTAGGTAAAAAGAACCCACCACCACTTTTTTCCACGAATTCCAATACGATATGTATTTACAGATTGATCACTTAGATCAACTCCACCCATTCTCTTGTTGTAACTTTTGTAAAGTTACGGTTGTGGCACATCAGTGTCTTGTTTGTTTTTTTGACCATCTCTTTACTTTTGGTAATGGTTGTATATAGTCGTAATTTGTGATCATGTTTAGTACATTATTGTCAACCCAACGCACTACAAGTAATTCGTTTATAGTATCAAATTGGTAATCAAAGGTACCCCTTAATTCTTTGGCCAATAGTTTCGAAGATTTTAAAGGACATTTCATAATCCCGTTCTCCCTTATTGTCGCAGTGGCTCTGAAACCCTTTTTAGTCAGAGTTGACATCAAATTTAGGGTTGAAAAGAAGTTGCCGAAAAAAACGGCATGCTTTGAAGGATTTTGTACATTTTGCAAAAGGTTTAGAACTACATTTTCGCCCAAAGTATTCGTTGCGTTTTCCATGTTGGTTCTTCCACAGTATGTATCAAAGTGATAGCAGAAAGCATCAGAGCTAGCCAAGACCCAATTTTTGTAGCCAAATCTCACGGGCTTTCCCCTAATGAACCGTTTCGCTGAATGACGTCCAAAATAGCGAACCATAGCTTCATCGATAGATAAATTCGTATAGAGGACACCTCATTGTTTGAATTTTGTATTCAGAATGTTCATGAGTGGAAGAAGTTTGAACATCTTGACGGTAGTCACTATATGGGAGTTGTCCACAAAGTGAATATTTTGTTTTATTTCATCATACTTGTTCCTAGACATAGCTGCAGATACAATATCTACACCCAAATCTTCCTCGGTACTCCAATACATCCTGTCCTACGGTAGTTGGTGGTAACCAGATAGAAAGAGAATTGCCATACATGTTCTGATTTCCTCTCGGGTCACTCTAAACTCATGGCGATTATATTGGCTGGCATACAAAAGTGTTTGTTCGACGATATAGTCAGTAACAGAATCGTCAATAAATTTCTCGAAAAACTGCACAGGATTCAGCGAAAGGAAACCATCAATAGACTCTTTTTGTTGTGTGTACTCATATAAAACATCGCCAGTATTCCATTTTTTATAAACAGGTTCAGATTTATTCCAATTGTAGTCCAATTTTTCTTTTTTTTGTCAGTTTCTAAGCGTTTTCTCGAGTTACTAAGTGGCTCGTCCTCACTGCTATTCCAATCTTCATCGTCCACATTGATATTTCTGATTATTTCGATGCGTTCGACTATATCGTTTGGAATTTGTAGAGGACCGATTTCATTTTTGTCGAACTCATTATCTGTAAGACTGTCAACATCAGGAGGTAGAATAACCAAATCATCGTCTTCCTCCAAATCATCTAAAGCGCCTGGAAGGAAGTTGTGGTGGCCAAACGTTGAAGCCGGATTATCAAAAAAATTGGAAGCCATATCTATAACAAAAAAATTATTCGATATTTTGATGTCAAATGTTCCCATTGTACCCATTCGAGTACACCCTATTTTGAAGTAAAAAAAACTATCATGTCAAACAATAGTAAATCTAAACAAACATACATTTAGTAACACTTACCTATTTACTGAAACAATCTTTCACTAATGCAGCTTTTTATTTTTGTTATTTGGCGTAATCTTACAAGTGCCCACGTGCTTATCAAAGATCCAAGATGAACTGCTAAAAACTCTATGTAGATTTCTATACCCAAATAACATAAAATAGTTGAGTGCTCTCTTAGAAACCTCTTTCATCCAAAAGTTGCATTCGCTCATGGATAGATGGCGGTGTAGGTAATAAATAGTAGTGTACCTGTTTGGGTACAGCCGTCAAAAATGGGTTAAAGAAGGCGCCTGTTATTGATGCAAATATTAATATAACAGGTAGTAACATTGATGTTTCAACAACCAAGTTACCGAAAATTGACATACCATTATTTAGCGGAAAAGACCTAAGTGAGTTTAAGCCTTTCATTGAGTTGTTTATGGCAATAATAGACAGGAACTCAGCAATTTCTGATATTGAAGAATTCTTTTACCTTGGGAGCTATTTGAAAGGTGAAGCTCTATCATTGATTAAAAACCTACCACTAACTAATTTTTCATTTGCTGAAGCTCTTTATATTCTCAATGATAGATTTAATAATGAGACAGTATTAATATATTCCAACATTAACACATTATTTGTTATGCAATGTATTACTAAGGGAACACCAATTTTATTTAGGGAATTTATTAGCATTGTCAAGCAACAGTTTGGTGCCTTGAAAAATTTGGGGCAACCTTTTGGAAAGTGGGATATGGTATTAATTTGTATTTTGACAAGAAAGCTAGACCAACATACCAATCGTGCATATCAAATAGACAGAGACACATCTAGACATTTTTGTCATTTACTGAAAGCCGACCACTGCTTTAGAGGCTGTGACTAATTCTGATAAAACACCAAGAGCTCAGGTGTCATTGTTTGGTCAGGAAATTAAAAATGAATGTAGCTATTGTAAATTGGCAGGTTTTTCAATTGCAGAATGTTTAAGTTTATCCCTGTGCCAGAGAGAATGTCATTTGTTGACGTATCTAAATGTTGCAGGGTGTGTCTTAACTTCTGTCTTAAATTAGTTTTCAGTATAAGTGTCAGATTTGTGGTAATGAGCACAATACTTTACTGCATTTTGACAGGACTCCTGCTTTGTGACATGGACTTCAATCGCATGTAGGTTTCATAAGGACTATTAATAAGAGGGTGATTTTGCCTACTGCACAGATACTAGTCTCATCTAATGATGGTAATTCTTTAAAAGTTCGTGGTCTGCTTGGCAGTGGTTCACAAATTTCATTAATTTCACAGGATATTTTTGCTAAATTGGAGGCTAAGTCTTTTAAAAACAAAATGGATATTATGGGTATGTCTAAGATGTAACTACTAAACACCTTGTGTATTGGTTTCAGTGCAGAGTTTGTGTCATGATTATAAAATAATATTAAAATGTGCAATACTTGATAGATCAATTGTTTTGCCACAGACTGAATTTGAATCTTGGCAGAATGTCGTTTTACCTGAGTCTGTTTGTTTGCCGGATCCTTCATTTGCCAAGCCTGGTAGTGTTGAAATAATATTGTCAGCTGACATATTTTTTCATGTCTTGCTATCAAAAAATTTTAAATTACCAGAAGGTTTGATACTTCACGACACTTTGTTAGGTACTGTGGTCAGTGGCGCCATACCTTTTGGTGCTGTTAAAGATACAAATTATTGTGCTTCTATGCATTCTCGTATGGTACATATTGAGAAACATATGTCTGAATTTTGGCACTTTGAGGAGGTGCCAACCATTTTTCCTGAGTATACATCTAAGCAGCAGGCTTGTGAAGCTATTTTTATTGAATCAGTTTCTTTGATTAATAACAGATTTCAGGTGGATTTACCATTGAAAGAACCTTTATGTGAGATAAATATTGGGGACTCGTTTTCCATAACATACAAGAGGTTTGAAAACCTAGAAAAAAAATTTAAAAGCAAGGATCAATTATTTGAACAATACAAAAAGTTTATAGATAAGTATTTGGTGTTGAATCATGCTAAGGTTGTTGAGTTGAATGATAAGGATTTGTATGATGGTAAAACTTACTTTTGGATCATCATCCTATCATAAGAGAAGATAAGCGAACAACAGCATTTCGTGTGGTGTTCGATGGTAGTATGAAGACAAAAACTAAATTACAATATACAAATATGTATTGTTCAGTGACATTAGGCAAATGTACAGGACGATTTTAGTTAAGCCAGAGCATCGATGCCTCCAGAATATACTCTGGAGAGAAAGCCCAGCTGAAAGAATTAAATGTTTGCAATTACAAACCGTCACATATGGTTCAAAAAGTTCACATTTCTTAGCAACTCGTTGTCTTGTATATTTGGCTAGTGAGTATGTTGGAAGGTTTCCTTTGGCTTGGGAACCTTTACTACGAAATACTGCTATACTGATGACGTTTTGGCTAGTGCAAATGCATTGGAGGATTTAGGTAAATTGAAAAATGAATTGGTTAATTTGTTGAAATTAGGCTCATTAACTTACATAAGTGGTGTTCCTCCATTTTGCATGACATTTCTAATGATTTGCGCCATCTAGATGAAGTTGACATGAATAAGAGTCATTGGGATTGACTTATGTGTCAATGAGGGACGGTTTCAAGAGAGTGTCACCAAAAATCACTTGTGATAATTTTATGACTAAAAGGCAAGTTTTAAGTTTTCTTTCAAGGTTTTATGACCCGCTAGGGCTTGTGGGTCCCTTGTTGGTTAAGGCAAAAATATTTATGCAAAGTTTATGGTCACTCAAGCTTGCCTGGGATGAACTATTTCCGGATGAGTTAAAGTGTGAATGGATGGAGTTTGTGAGTCACTTGTCCCGAATACTTCCAATAGTAATACCTAGAGACTTACAGTTTTCGAGAGCAAAAAGGACTGAACTAGAAGAATATTGTGATGCTTCTAAGAAAGCATATGGTGCTATTTTACATATGAGAGTTGTGTGTGAAGCTGAAATTTTTGTATACGTATGGTGCTCGAAATCCAGAATAGTACCAGTGCATAAAATGTTGCCTACTCCCAGATTGGAACTAAATAGTGCAGTGTTACTTGCATCACTTGCCAATGTTGTCTACAATTCATTGAAATCTTCAATTAAGAGGTGTTTTTGTATTCAGATTCTACTGTTACATTGGCGTGGTTGAACACGGACCCCTTAAAATAAAATCCATATATGGGAAACTGGGTGTGTAAAATGAGAGAGATGAATGAGAGAAATTTTCAATTGATATATATAAATACAAAAGAAAACTCTGCGGACTCTCTGTCTAGAGGATTGGGTCCTCAAGAGATGCATACCCATAGTTTATGGTTTCATAGTCCAAAGGTGTTGCCAGACAGAAGTTTTACTCATTTGAGTTTTAATATTGAGGTTCCGAGTTCGCTTCCAGAGCAGAGAAAATTTATACTTTCTGCAGTTGTAAAGACTCCATTTTTTTTAACTACATTATTATATCCATTTGACTCCATTCTGAACGCCACCTAGCGCTCAGAATATGTGACATGTAAAACCGATTTTCAACGTTTAATCAACGTTATAAATTCAACCAATATCTAAAAATATTCAACGCACGTCTTAACAACGTTGATTTAACGTCGAAAAACATGGTTGTTCATTTTCGAAAAAATCAACCATAAATCAACAGCTTAAAAACAAAGAGACAACAATAAATCAACCGAACAAATGATGATAAGTTTTAAAAGACATTTCGCAATCGCGCATTCGTGACGGTTTAATTACTGTCACCTTTTTGCAATGTTTAATCAACAGGATAAATGCAACCAATTAAAAAGCACATACAAAAAAGTGTTTGACCCCAGGTAGCACACTACGTCGTCACATATCACATCCACAAGACGTCCATTTGTTGACGTCTCTACGTATTTAATATATAAAACTTTGCATTTTATCATAAAAAAATTCGTAACATACTTTAAACATGTTTTATTAGAAATATAATACTTGTGCTAATTACAATCATTAGTAAAATAGTTATATTTTATAAATTCGTTTTTAATGATATATATGTTAAAACATAAAACCAAAGGAAGCACAGCGCTTAGGGTTTGACTAGGGGTGACTGTAAACTAGGAATAATTTTAAACAAGAATTAAATTTTTTCGTACATACTTTTGGGTAATGTCTACCTCATACACTTTTTTGGACGATTTTCGATTGTTGGAAAAGGAATTTCCCACAATTCACAGTAAAATTACTCCTAATAACAATTTACCCTAGAAAGGGCTCGGACGAATCCACTTAGTTAATATTTCGGCAACTTCCCTGTTTCCTTCTTCAGAACTACCTAAAGTGAAGAAACTTTAGAAATGATGAAATACAAAAATTATACTTATTTGTGTGTTTGTTTATGAGTACCTATTTATGTTCGAGATTCTGAAAATTACTTTGCTTTTTAAAAAAAATACATTTATATCATATATCAAAACATTTAGTGGAGCTCAAGACAAATTAGGTATAAAGGATTTAAACGAATTTTCTTGAAAATTTAATCTGATAGGTTAGTTACACCTTTTAGGAAGTGATTTTCTCCTGGGGTGAGAGCAAGGCAAAAATCACCGCTGAATTTTGGTGTACACACATTTTGACTTAGTTGTATTTAACGGATTGGAATGCTTTCCCAATGAGACTGTCACCTTTTTGCAATGTTTAATCAACACGATAAATTCAACCAATATCAAAACACGTTTTAACAACGTTGATTTAACGTCGAAAGTCATAATTGTGCACTATCGCTTATATCAACCTGAAATCAACAAGTTAAAATCAACGTGACAACTATAAATCAACGGACCGAACGATGATTCTACGTTGAAACAACGTTCGACTGTTTACTGGGATGACTGACAGTGACAGTGATTATTAACCGGTGTGAGGTTAAGATTATTGTTTACGATTATGCTCACATAGTTTCCAGATATCTTAGTTTGTTTAATTTTTTAATAATATTGATTAATAATCTAGTAAAATTCAAAATAAAAATTGCAAAAATGTCCAGAACTGTTTGAGTTTTGTGTTAGTTAAATTAGAAATCTTATTTACTACTAATTGAATAATATATATATTTTTTTTAATTAAAGCTTGAAGGCATGTTGAATTAACGGAATTGATTTAGAAAGTAGTACATGTAGATTGATATGGAAACAAAATATTATTTAATTATTAGTAAATAAGTTTTATAATTTAACATAAAAAAAGCCTAAATAATGAAATTTGTAAATATTTGGAAAAGGGTTTGAGACTTAAAAAATTGGACCCGATCATGTCTTGAGTAATTTTTTGAACTAACCTTAAATCCCTCAAAGATTTTTCTCTCTACGTTTGCATTTTTTAATGTCTGTGTATTTTTTTTTTAATGCCTGTTACTAACCCGAATTTTTGCTACAAACTCCAGGCTTGCCATTTTAAATGGTTTCAGTCATTTTTAACTCATTTTCGCTTTAATCCTAACTTTCATTTTCCCATATACACCAATCGTGCATCTTTAAACGCTTTGAGTCATTTTTAGCCAATTATGGTCCTAATCGTAACATGCATTTTTCCAAGAATTTTAAATTTGCCTGTTTGATACAGTATTTTTTAATCAATAATGGCCCTTATCGTAACCTGCTTATTCTCAGAAACCTTTATTTTCCCTTTTTAAATCTTTTGAATCAATTTTGGGAATAATTCTAAAATGAGTTTCTTCAAACACCCTAAATTTGGAGTTGGAGTTTGTTTGGAGAAATTTTAACTTTCCGTAATCCTAATCCGATTTTTTCGAAAAATATTAAATCTTCATTTTGAGGCCTTTTGAGACAAATTTCGTTTTCTTTTGTCTAAAAGTGTAATTTATTAAAAATAATTTATCAAAAACATTGATCAAATTTTGCCTTCTTTTGCCCTTAATGACTTTATTGTTGACTTTATCACAAAAACATGAAAATATTAATTTTTAGACGACGTGGTTCAATTCTTAATCAATTTTAGTTCTAGCACTAACCTACGTATTTCTATAAATTTGAATTTTTAGACGCTTTAAGAATTTTTTAACCAAACCAATTTGGGCTCTAATCATGCTTGCTTCCATAAACTCTTTAAACTTTCGTAACTCTTTAAAAGAAGAAAAAAACTCTTTAAAGTTTTCCAAAATAAAATATGTTTTTCTCTTTATTATAACTTTTTTGTTTCGATTTTTTTAATTTAAAATCTGGCAAAAAAAAATAATTAAACGAAAATTGACTAACAAGGACTAAAAATGAAGGTTAAAAAAAATTACTAAATTTTTGATTTAAATTTACTTTAACGTTTTTTTTTCCTTCGGCATCCTCATCTTAAAAACTGCTCCATTGAATTCCCACTGGACATTACCTCTATTGATTGCCCATACTGCTTTACCCCATGTCCACCACAAAACGTTCAAATACAACCCTAGTTCATGTACACACTACAAATTTTATAGGAGGAGGATATCTTGTAGGTTTTGGGAAGAGGAGGATGTTGTCTCACATTTCCTCGACTCGTGTTGGGCAAATACATAGTTTTATTATTTTTGTATTTTTTTATATACAGTTTTTGTCCCTAACCTGTGACAAGCGTGCGCCTTCTAGCGGCCGCAGTCTCCACTTACTAGCAATCCAATGACAGTGATCTGAAATTAGGGATTTTCGTGACAAAATGTGTTTTCGTAATTTCTTCTCTTTATTTTTTATATCTATTACGCTACTTTTGAGGGTTTTCCTGACAGTTATTTGTGGTTGTTTGTGTCTCTTTAGAAGTCAGGCCATTTTGACAGGCTTTGCACAGTTACCACAGCTTCTTGCATTTTTTGGGTTTGGATTATTTTGGAAATTTCCGCATAATATTTTTTTATCTTCTAATAAACACATAACGTTTTAATAGCTGAGAAACTAATAAAAAAAATCTCAAGTCTATTAGAGCTTTTCCAATGAAACCACGAACGTTTTGCAAAACCACACTAACCTCAGAAGATGCCAAAGGAACTATTAAAAATCGATGTCTTTGCCAAGACCCTTTTTATAGTAAAGCAAAAAGAATGGAAATTGAAAACAAGAAAAAGAAAGAGGCGTCACAATATAATTCACATTTTAGCAATTTCTTACCACCCCAGTTATGGTATACTAGGAGAAAACACAAAACATCGCCCTAACGCATTAGTAGGTCTGTCTCTTAAAAGCTACGGCCTCGTTGCTCAATTTGGCTCATCCTGAGGAGCATTTTTAGCTGTCAAAATCCTTTCAGCAACAAAGCCGATTTGTTCCGACACCAGCCACAATAGCCGGCTGAAACTAATTCGCCATCCCGCTCTAACACACACACACAACAACAACAACAACAACAAAAGCATTACACTTCGACCAGAATCCATTAGCTGCACTTAATACCTCGGGCTGCATTATAAATTGATTCAAACTCCCACCTATAAATCGCGACACTTATTTTAAGAAAAGTAACAGAGGTGTGGCTTTAGAGCCATTTTCACTCGTCCCACGTGATTTACGTCCTGCACTACGTCTTTCCGGCTCTATATAAGAGTTTCTGCAAATTCCTTCTGGATATATTTTACGATACTTGTGCCGCTTATAGCTGGAAATTTAGCGTCGTCGACGCTTTATTATACGGTATTTGTTAACGTGGCAGGGCAAGTGAAGTTTGGATGCCGAAGAGCTCTTATTCCGGTTTGAGGAAGCATTAGACGACACTTCGCAAAATAAAGAAAATGGAGAGGCCCAGTCAATATTTAAAATCTTCTAATGGCATGTAGCAGTAGTCTCCTTCAAATTTCCTTGGTGCTTTTGACAAAGTCTTGAAAAAACTCCAAGGAGTTGATCAACAATAACTAGAGGCTATAAAAAGGCTAAAGACAACGTCCAGCCCATCTTCCTTGCAAATATTTACCAGAACTTTAGTATAAATTTGACCCAAATGTCAGATGCAAATTGAGTTCATCGCATCACTTTAAAAAGTTATAACTGACTGAATACCGGTTGAAGTCGTCCATGGACTTCACGATAGCCAGCAGTTCCTTTCTGGTAACGCAATAATTTCTCTCTGGCTTGCTCAACACCTTACTGAAGTACTCAATTACTTTTCCTGGCCGTCTTGTTCTTGCGACTAAAAGTTGGGTAGCCTTGTCCGAATCTGTTCATCCATATTTAACTGCTGCAGCCTCAAATTGGTTTCTATAAATGCTCCAAGAAGTAGTGCCGTCGAAAACTGGAGCCCTAGAAATGTTGTCCTAGTAAAAAAGTCGTAATTAACCTCTAAAGAGGTTTTTCTAAAAATGGTCTAAAAACGCGATTCTAAAGTGCCTAACGACCTCCGAAGGGGCTATCTCCGGAGATATTGCTCCTACGGAACTTCCGATGCTGGGAGGTGAAAGAGGACATCAAGAAGAGGACAAAACAGTTGGAATCATTTCAATCGGTCCGGGTGTGCTCGAGTTACGGGCGGTCAAAGTTGAGAATTGAGAAAAAAATCGTAATACCCCCCCTTTAGAGACTCAAAAAGAATCAAGGGAAACAGAAAGTTGAAAGAGGAAAATGAGTAAATAATGTGACTTTAATTATGTAATTAAAGGAGACCCCAGCAAAAAAACTAAAATATCTAGAAAGGAACGAAACCGTTCTTCGAGAAATGAACAACAGTTGGAAGAAGCCCAGAAGAAACTGTGATAAAGGAATGATAATTAAAGCAAAGCGATGCTCAGAAATTGTAGAGAAAATAGGAGAAAATGAAAATTAAAAAGATAACAAAAATCGATATAAATTGGCTTAATAGAATCGGAAAAACTGAGAGAAATGTAGAAAAGTACAGACAAGAAGACTCATAAAAACAATAAATAATTTATCACGACTCTAGAAGACTCGAGCAAAAATTGAAATATGTAGAAAGCAGCTAAGATTTTTTTTAAGATGAAGAAGAGTTGTACGAAACTCTGAAGAAACTTCGATAAACATAATTGAAGAGAGCCCATCTTCAAAAAAATAGAACAGGGTGAGGGACTAAGGAACACAGAAAGTACCATAAAATGACTTAAATTACCTAATATAGTCGGAAGAACAAAGGAAAACAGAAAATAGAAAGAAAAAAATTTAGAAAATTCTACCTGAAAGGAGCAAACCTTTCTTTTAAAGATGACGAAGAGTTTTAAGTAAATTTGTAGAAAAATATTACTGAAGAGGGGACATCTTCATGAAAAATGGACAGACGACCATGGTAGACGTACCCGGTTCTGAGACTAAGAAACACAGAAAGTACCATAAAATGACCTAATAAAGTAGAAAGAATTAGGGAAAACAGAAAGTAGAAAGAAGAAAATATAGAAAATGAGCAAATAATTTTATAATTATTGAAGAAGACCTAAGCGAAAACTGAAAACTCTGAAGAAATTGCGATGTAGAAAGAACGTCTTCAGAAAAAAATAGACAAAATAAGAGACTAATGAACTTAGAAATAAACCCAGAAATTACCATAAAATAACCTAATAAAGTCGGAAGAACCAGGGAAAACAGAAAGTAGAGAGAAGAAAATATAGAAAATGGGTAAATAATTTTATAATGATTCAAGAAGACCCCAGCTAAAAATGAAATATGTAGAAGAGTTTTAAAGATGAAGAAGAGTTGGAGGAAACTCTGAAGAAACTGCGATGAATTAGATGAAGAAATACAATCTTCAGAAAAAAAACAGGCAGAATATGGGACTAATGAACTTAGAAAAAAACCCAGAAAGTTCAATTAAAGGACCTAATATAGTCGGAAGAACCAGGGAAAACAGAAAGTAGAGAGAAGAAAATATAGAAAATGGGCAAATAATTTTATAATGATTCAAGAAGACCCCAGCTAAGAATGAAATATGTAGAAGTAGAAAGAAGCAAAACCTTTCTTTTAAAGGTGGAGAAGAGTTGAAGGAAACTCTGAAGAAACTGCGATGAATTAGATGAAGAAAGACAAGTTTCAGAAAAAAACAGGCAGAATAAGGGACTAATGAACTTAGAAAGAAACCCAGAAAGTTCCATGAAAGGACCTAATATAGTCGGAAGAACCAGGGAAAACAAAAATCAGAAAGAAGAAAATATAGAGAATAGTAAATAATTTTATAATGATTGAAAAGACCCCAGCTAAAACTGAAATATATAGAAAGAATGAGGCCTATTAAAAAGTTGCTCAGCGGTTGAATTTGGAGCGTCGTGTTTCCCAGATCCGCCACCGTTCTTCTAACTCCGACATTTTCATCTCTACCTCATGTTTGACGTCTCGTTTGACTTGATCTACGTCTTGTGTAATTTTAGACATTTTGGTTGAGACAAGTTCTTGCAACTCGCGATGACCATCCGTTAATGCTTGAAACATAGAAGCTTGTTTTTTTTTGTTCCTTTATATCAAATTGTCTTTGTTTTTCTTTTTCTCAGGAAGCTCCGTATGTAGAGGAAGGAGCCTGTTGAGGAGCAGCATCTGGACGGAGTGGCTTGTTGGTGGGGCTCCGTAGCCGGACAAAGAAGTTTGAGGCGCTCCGTAGCTGCCTGAAGGAGCTTCTTCTTCTTCTGCGTTGGCGGTCATCGCTTATCATGTCGATCAGTTGGCGGTATGTCTCTCGGTCTTCGACTATTCTAAAAAGTTATTCCACTTGGAATCCGGTCCACTGGCGAATATTTCGCAACCACGAATCCAGCGTCTTCCCTCCACTTTCCCCTGGATGAGCAATTTAAGCAGGTCGTTCTTGGGGCCACGACGCACTTGCCCGCTTTATGATAATTTCCTTCTTTTGATGGTGAGCAGCCGTACGCGATCTGTGCCCATCCTTCTTAATCCTACGATATCACCATAGTTCGAACGCCTCCAGCTTATTCTAGCATTGACCCTTAAAGTCCACGTTTTACTGGTGTAGAGCAAGACCGACCGTTCGTAGCCTTTCAAAGCTACACGTTCTGACGTGTACTCAAGGTTAGACGTCTATTAGTTAAAACCGTTTTCCAGTTATTGAATGGGCTTCTTGCCATTTCAATTCTGACTCCAGTTTCCATATCTGGGTCATTGCTGGAATTAATCCAATATCCGAGATAACTGATAACTAACCTGAACTAACCTGAAAGAGCACCGCCTCCAAATCCACGAGAGGATCCAAAACCGGTGCCTGAAGATGGAGCTTCATAAGAAGAGCTTTTTTGATACTCTATATCTCAGAAACTTGCGTTTTGCTGATAAACCCCAAAGTTTGGTAAAGTCTAAAACACCCTGAATAGATAGGCAGTTTGTTACTTAAACTTTATCACATGACGAATGCAGATAAAAGTGTTTGCCTCGTTTGCGTTTTTATATAGAAGTTTAATTAAGCTCCGAATAAGAGATTGAAAAACACAATTTAAAAATCACTTTTTTATATTGACAATTTTTTTCATTAATTTACAAAAATGTTCATAATTTCCAATATAACTAGAAGTTCTAAATACTAGCTACGGTAGGTATGCAAAATACTTAAATTATATGGTAACTCATATTTTGTTTCTGTGTAATAAATACCCTAGAATTTAATTACAAAACCTTCTTCAAGTACATCATCGCATTACAATCAATATAAGTATCCACCGTTGCTGTCGTAGCTCTGCCCATCACCTCCAGAGCTGTGTCCACCATTGGAACCTCCAAATCCACCAGCTCCGCCAGAGCTATATCCTCTATTGCCACCGAAGCTGTATCCTCCATTGCTTCCAGAGCTGTATCCTCCAGATCCACCGGAGCTGTAACCTCCTGATCCACCAAAGCTGCTGCCAGTTGAAGGAGCACCTTAGCTGGAACTAGGAGCACTGCCTCCGAATGAACGTCCAAAACCACCTGAAGAAGGAGCTCCGTAACTAGAGGAAGGAGCCCCGTAGCTGGATGAAGGGGTTTGCTGAGGGGCTCCACAGCTGGACGAAGGAGCCTGTTGAGGAGCTCCGTAGCTCGATGAAGGAGCCTGTTGGGGAGCTCCATAGCTGGACGAAGGGGCTTGTTGCGGGGCTCCTTAGCTGGACGAAGGGGCTTGAGGTGCTCCGTAGCTGGACGAAGGGGGCTTGAGGTGCTCCGTAGCTGCCTGAAGGGGCACCACCTCCAAAACCTCGCCCCAAAGCTTAAAAATCGCTTCCAGAAGATGGAGCTCCATATGAGGAGCTTGGTCTGGAGGATGCGCCATAAGAGCTGGATGGGCTGAAAGTTGGTTTTGTTTTTCTTGTTTTTTTCCAGAAAATTTTTTTGTTCCTCTTTGTCCTTCTTCAGCATTTCCATAAGTGCTGCCAGTTGTTCATCCATGATTTTTGTCGTTGATCAAGTATATGGTATGTAGAAAACACGAAAATTCTTGCACTGTGCTTACCACGGAAAATTTCACGCGCGCAACGGCTCCTTTGTCCGTACAGTCACAAATATGACCAAAATTATCCCACTTCTGACACCAGTTGTTACGGGATACGGGTACCAATCAATTATTTTCATTTAACTTCACACTTTTATTTACTTTTAACTATTACAACAAGATTAAAACACAATTACTCTCTACTAACAATTCGCACTGTTCCATTGTCCACTTATTTCGCTAATTTACTACACGACTCGCTGGGGTTTATATACGCGTCCTGAACACACTCTCGTACTTTCCAGAACGGAGGCGACTGGTCCCGGTTCTCGTTTATTCTAGATGGGTTGCCGCTCGGCGTTGCCTCGCTTCGGGCCGAGTCTCTGTGGACCGACGATCGGGCGAAACAGTACAAAGATCTTACCACAACTTCCGATTTCGTTTACTTCCTGTGCAGTTACGCGGTAATGTTATCCAATAGTTCCGGTTCCGAACTGGGTAGTTAGGACAACTCTCTTTTGTTCATGGGTAAATATCTTAACAAATGTTAAAAAACTGATTTATATGCATGAAGACAGATTTTTCCCGTCTACGTTAATGTAATTTCTGTAGTTGTTGTACCCCCAGGTTGGTTGACAAATCATGTGGTGCACTAGACGCTAATGTGACGTGCGCTGACGACAACATTACGTCAAGAGAACCTTTATAATGGCGCACTTCCGGGGCATTTTTTGGGAAATATCGACATTTGTTGGCTCTGTCTATATCTTCTAGGTCATTGGTGTGATCCCACAATTGATACGTTTTTCAGAGCATAATTACAGTTTTCAACGATGACGCCATCTCAAATGCTTTTATTACGTTTGAATTTTTAGACACCAGATCGGAAAAACGAATATCAGACCCGCTTCCACCCACCAGGAGGTGGCAAAAAAAAATAACTTTTCGCCCTCAATGAAGAAAATCATGCAGATTTCGCCAGATTCCATTGTTTGAGTTGGTAATTTCAAACTGTTTCCGAATCACGAACTTGCTCCTTGTTTAATTTCCCGATATTTTTCAAGTTGGGGATGTAGTGAATACGCGACTAGATGAAAAAGTTTCCGAGCTCGAACTTGTAAATTAATTGTATGTCTTTCTAATTTCGCTCAGTGAAGTTTCTTAACGAGTTTAGTGGAGCCTGGGACGGTCCCATTTAAATTTAATTTTAAATGTCTATTTCTGCGAGGCGGTACAGCACTAAATAGAATTATCTTCACTGTTTCTGCAAAGAGATGATTCCTAACTACCGGTGCAGTTTTAGTTAGGTAAACTGCTACCTTAATTAGGCCCTTAATAAAGACACCTTATTTGCAAGCAGGAAACTTGGACCTTGTGCCAAATTGACTATACTCGTATTCGTGCATTATTAATAGATATTGGAGTTGCAATATTCAAACGTACCAGTGCCCGACAATGTATGAGCTAATAGATACTATAGATCCGTTTCACCTGCTTTTGACAGGTAAAGCTGTTGACTTCGTCCTTACATCATCTGGCCGAAATCCAGCCAAACACCCACCTATCTGAAACCGAACAATAAAATGTTTAAGTGCGAAAGAGACGGGATTTAATTAAACTCTGGATTTGACAGTAATTGAAATCGGTAAACGTAGATTTGTGTTACGAGAGCCGCAAAACAATTAACAGCAGGGATTCGATTTAAATCGTTTGATGGACATATTAACTTTAATCAGAATTCGAACATGAACAGAGGGATAGTTAGTTTTTAACTCTCTTGAGACCTTGTTAATCACTACCAACAACAGCGGTTGTTTTTGTCAGCAAAAAAGTTTATCATAATTTTAGTTTACGAATTGAATTCCGCCGTTACAAGGTCCTTTACGAACCGGCAGATTTGCAAATTCTGATTAGGATGCACCTTCATAAATATTCAAATAATCCGAATAACGTTGTCCCTGTTCACAATTTGCCTAATGAAGCTTGAAATAGTGCGTTTGGTCTATTTACATTTCCACTCCGCCGTGTTAACTCTCTGTATAAATTAAGCCGATAAAATAATTATTTGATTCGATTCATATCTGCATTTAAAATTCCCTTAGTGGAACAAAATATGAAATTCAAGGACTCTGTTTCCAAGTGGTTTCTAACCAAAAATTCATACGAGTAGGTAAGACTTGAGAATTTTGCGTCAGATCCGCCGGACCAACCAGGAACGTCCTACCCCACCCTGGTAGTTGTGTAGGCTTTTAAACCCCACCCCCAACCAAACAGTATCTTTAAGCCCAACCGTGGTACCTGTGAAGACTCTTAAGCCCCACCCTCAACCAATCAGAAGCGATCTAACTCAAGTGACTACCGACCAATAGAAAGACACAATTTTCTCCGAAATCTGTTCAGAGACGTACTAAGCCCTTCTGCCTCGGAAATTATGCATCAGTGCTAGCATAGTAGCATAGGAAGACCTCTTTTTACCCCGATGGTTCCTATATGAGGAATTTTTGGCGCTGATCATGTCCTAGAGCTCATTTGTGTAATGTTCTCAGCGAAGATAAACCTCTGAAATTCGCGAAAAGCAGAAAGTTTCTTAGATCACCTTGATCCATGAATATTCTCGCCTAAAAATGACTTGAAAATAAATCTCTGAGGAAGACAAATCTCTGAGAGTCGCGAAAAGAAGAGAGTTTTTAAGATCACCATGATCTATGAATATTCTCTCCTAAAATGACTTTTGTAAGAATACCAACGGCGATAGAAGATTTTCTGATGTTCTTAAAGAATATAAATCTCTGAGAGTCTTGATAAAGAAGACATTTTCTAAGATCACCTCCACAAGACAAAATTTTCCATGAATATTCTCGCCTAAGATAACTTTTCTAAGAATATTTTAGGTAAAGGAAAAATTCATAATATTCTCGGCGAAAATAAATATCTGAGAGTTTCGATAAAGAAGTAATTTTCGAATGTCACCTTGATCCATAAATATTCTCGCCTAAAATGACTTTTCTAATAATATCAACCCAAAAAAAGGTTCTATTATGTTCTCACCGAAGATAAATCTCTGATAGTCTCGATAAAGAAGACATTTTTTAAGATCACCTTCACAAGGCACAATTTTCCATGAATATCCTTGATTAAGACAACTTTTCTAAGAATATCAAAAGCAAAAAAAGAATTTCTAATGATCACCTTGATCCCTAAATATTCCCGACTAAGATGTTTTTTTCTAAGATTATCAAAGCAAAAAAAGAATTTCTAATGTTCTCAGTGAAGATAAATCTCTGAAAGTCTTGATAAAGAAGACATTTTCTGAGATCGCCTTCACAAGGCATAATTTTCCATGAATATTCTCGATTGAGAGAATCTTTCTAAGAATATCAAAAGCAAAAAAGGAATTTCTAATGATCACCTTGATCCATAAATATTCTCGAATAAGATGTTTTTTTCTAAGATTATCAAAAGCAAAAAAAGAATTTCTAATGTTCTCATTGAAGATAAATCTATGAAAGTCTTGATAAACAAGACATTTTCTGAAATCACCTTCACAAGGCACAATTTTTCATGAATATTCTCGATTAAGAAAATTTTTCTAAGAATATCAAAAGCAAAAAATCAATTTCTAATGATCACCTTGATCCATAAATATTCTCGACTAAGATGTTTTTTCTAAGAACATCAAAAGGAAAAGAAGGATTTCTAATGTTCTCAGTGAAGATATTTCTCTGAAAGTCTGGATAATGAAAAAATTTTTTAAGATCACCTTTTCAAGACACAATTTTCCATGAATATTCTCGCTTAAGATAACTTTTCTAAGAATATTAAAGACAAAAAAGAATTTCTAATGATCGCCTTGATCCATAAATATTCTCCATTAAGATGTTTTTTCTAAGATTATCAAAAGCAAAAACGCATTTCTAATGTTCTCAGGGAAGATAAATTTCTGAAAGTCTTCATAAAGAAGACATTTTCTAAGGTTCACCTTCACAAGGCACAATTTTCCATGAATATTCTCGATTAAGAGAATTTTTCTGAGAATATCAAAAGCAAAAAGGAATTTCTAATGATCACCTTGATCCATAAATATTATCGACTAAGATGTTTTTTCTAAGAACATCAAAAGGAAAAGAAGAATTTCTAATGTTCTCAGGGAAGATAAATTTCTGAAAGTCTAGATAAAGGAGACATTTTCTCAGATCACTTTCACAAGGCACAATTTTCCATGAATATTCTCGATTAATAGAATTTTTCTAAGAATATCAAAAGCAAAAAAGGAATTTCTAATGATCACCTTGATCCATAAATATTCTCGACTAAGATGTTTTTTCTAAGAACATCAAAAGGAAAAGAAGAATTTCTAATGTTCTCAGTGAAGATATTTCTCTGAAAGTCTGGATAAAGAAGACATTTTCTAAGATCACCTCTACAAGACAAAATTTTCGCCGAAAAGAATTTTCTAAGAATATTTTAGGTAAAGGAAGAATTCATAATATTCTCGGCGAAAATAAATATCTGAGAGTTTCGATAAAGAAGTAATTTTCGAATGTCACCTTGATCCATAAATATTCTCGCCTAAAATGACTTTTCTAATAATATCAACCCAAAAGAAGGTTCTATTATGTTCTCAGCGAAGATAAATCTCTGATAGTCTCGATAAAGAAGACATTTTTTAAGATCACCTTCACAAGGCACAATTTTCCATGAACATCCTTGATTAAGACAACTTTTCTAAGAATATCAAAAGCAAAAAAAGAATTTCTAAGAACATCAAAAGGAAAAGAAGGATTTCTAATGTTCTCAGTGAAGATATTTCTCTGAAAGTCTGGATAATGAAGACATTTTTTAAGATCACCTTTACAAGACACAATTTTCCATGAATATTCTCGCTTAAGATAACTTTTCTAAGAATATTAAAGGCAAAAAAGAATTTCTAATGATCGCCTTGATCCATAAATATTCTCCATTAAGATGTTTTGTGATGATGAAGAATATCAAAAGCAAAAGACAAATTTCTAATGTTCTCAGGGAAGATAAATTTCTGAAAGTCTTCATAAAGAAGACATTTTCTAAGATTCACCTTCACAAGGCACAATTTTCCATGAATATTCTCGATTAAGAAAATTTTTCTTTGAATATCAAAAGCAAAAAAATAATTTCTAATGATCACCTTGATCCATAAATATTCTCGACTAAGATGTTTTTTCTAAGATTATCAAAAGCAAAAAAAGAATTTCTAATGTTCTCATTGAAGATAAATCTATGAAAATCTTGATAAAGAAGACATTTTCTGAAATCACCTTCACAAGGCACAATTTTCCTAAGAGTTTTTTCTAAGAATATCCAAAGCAAAAGAAGAGTTTCTAATGTTCTCAGTGAAGATAAATCTCTGAAAGTCTGGATAAAGAAGACATTTTCTAAGCTCACCTTCACAAGGAACAATCTGTCCATCCATGAAAATTCTCGATTAAAAGAATTTTTCTAAGAACATCAAAAGCAAAAAAAGAATTTTTTTGCTTTTGAAACTTTCTAACGATCACCTTGATCCATAAATATTCTCGACTAAGATGTTTTTTTTTTTCTAAGAATATCAAAAGCAAAGAAAGAATTTCTAATGTCCTCAGTGAAGATAAATCTCTGAAAGTCTGGATAAGGAAGACATTTTCTAAGATCACCTTCACAAGACACAATTTTCCATGAATATTCTCGATTAAGAAAATTTTTCTAAGAATATCGAAAGCAATAAAAAGAATTTTCAATGATCCCAATGAAGATAAATCTCTGAAAGTCTCGATAAAGAAGACATTTTTTAAGATCACGTACACATGGCACAATTTTCCATTAATATTCTAGATTCAAGATCTCGTTCGCAAGGCAAAATTTTGCATGAATATTCTCGCCTAAGATAACTTTTCTAAAAGTATCAAAGGTAAAAAAGAATTTCTAATGTTTTGAGCCAAGATAGATAAAGAAGGCATTTTCTAAAATCACTTTGAACCATGAATAAATTCTCGGCTAAGAAGATATTTTTGAGAACATCAAAAGGGAAAGGATATTTTGTAATGTTAGGCAGCGTGACTGACAATCCCACTTTTTCATGGCTGCCCCGATTGCCTTTAACACGAACGTCAATCGGCTGAATATCCACTTTTCAATCATCCATTGCATCCATTACGAAAAACTCAAGCCGTCATGAAGAACCGATTGGACTCGCTTCACAACATGTACCCAAAATGGTCATTTCAAACTGGGAGAAACTCTTCAGGGTCTTGATGGTCAAGAAACTATTCATGCTCAACCAGTAAATAGTACCAGAATAGAACGCGAAGTTCACCGTAGGCATTTCTGTTAAATATGGGAGGGCCCAATGGACTCTACAAACCTTTTTTTTTCTCTTTTGATGTTTCGTCTTTTTAGGTGCTTCCTCAGTGAGAGGTACAGTAGTTTAAGGCTGTTTGTCTTCTTCTTCAAGGGTAACACTTTCTGTTACCTCATCTTTGTCACCTTTTTTTTTGTTTAACCGTTCCTTAACCACTTTCTTCTCCATCTTCCAGTATCGTTACTTCCTGAATACCTACAAGTCATTCTTCAAATAACGGTTTTCCAGTAGATGCCTAAATTTCTTCATGGGTTGTCTCAATTTCTTCATGAGTGATAACAACAGTTTCAGTTTTCTTATCTTCTTCTTCCACTGTAACGATTTCAGTTATCTCTTATTCAAAAAGCAATCTCTTTATTTTTTTGAGTTCGCTTCTTATGCATTATTTTCTTAGCAACTCCTTTGTCAATGACTACGTTTTCTAGACTAGAATCACGCAATTCTTGAATTAGATCCCTATCTAAAACTCATCGAAAACCTCAGATTAACCAATAGCCAAGTGTGCCCTTTAGGTAAATCAACTCAAAGATACGGGTTGCTATAGGTCTAATTCAGGCACTCACCAAGCGAGAGAGGACATAAATGTTGCTTATCAGGTCCGAATGCTGAGAAAAATCAATATTTTTAAAATAACGATTATTCTGTAGAACCAGGTATAACACCAAGAAGTGACCATACAGGGCCTGACATGTCATATTTCTCTGTATGGTGATATACAGAAGAATGACCTGGGACCTTTCATTAGAAGAGTTAAGCATCGAAAAAATGTTTTAAAAAAACCTGTAACAATTTTCAGGATTTGGTAGGGTGATGGTACTTTAGACGTATTCAGAAAACAGCTTCACATATTTAAAGTTGTGTGTGTCTCCAAAAATGCTTCTCAACACTGTTTCTGAAATACGATCACCATTGCGGTGTTACCAAGGTTACCAATTGCTCAGGCAAAAAGGCTGAGTACGTCTCTGGACAGATTTCGAAAGGAGGCGGAACCTAAGATTGAGAAAAAATTTCTCTTGGTCGGTAAGTACTGGTGATTACTGGTTGGTAAGTACTGGTCGCTTCTGATTAGATGAGGGTAGGGCTTGGGAGTCTGCACAGGCACCAGAGTAGGTAAGATCTTTCATATTTACCAGGGTAGGAATAGGACGGTCCTGATTGGTCAGGAGGATCTTGGTGGCTAAAAACCAGTTTATATCTACTTCATATGTAAGTTAGGTTTATATGATAATTTACTGTGAGAATAAAACTTACAAAAATTCATTTGCATTTCATAGCATCCAAGATATTTTTTTTTTTAATTAGATATAAAAACCAATTTGATGTATATACTCAACTGGAAGTTTTTCTTCCAATTGATTACGTACCTCAAAAATCGGAGGTCACTTTACTTTACTTGTTAGGGGAAATTAATTTTTTTGCAATTTTAATCCCTAACTTGAACTAACCTGAAACCCTAAGGGGGCTAAGCATTGACCTTGAAGTTTTAATTAAAAAGAGATGTACTCTTATTCAAGGTCTCAATTCTAACTTATGTATTGCATATAAAGAACAACAGAGTACCTAATAGCGGCAATAAGTAAGCACGAATTGCGTATTAATTTCAAATTGAAAAACATAAAATAATAGGAATTATCAATAATATAGCAAAATATTTATAATTTTTACAAGCACGCCAATGAGTAGAAGTGGAAGTGGCCGCCCTCTTGAAGAGCCGTTTACAGGTTTAAAGCCAAAAAATGGTTTATTTTTTGATTGGAAGTGAGCCAACTTTAAGGAACCCATGACGTAATTTCATCGTAAGAGCACATGAATTGGAAAATGACAACTTTAAATGATTTGACGTAAGACTTCAACTAACGTCAATTGAAGCGGAGATTGTCGCCATTTTTTAGTTACCCACTGCTAAAAAGAGAGGTTAAACTGTAAAACAGGAGGCTCTCTCCAGACGTAATATACTTCTTCGTTGATGATGAAAGAATTATCATACAAAGGCGTGAAAGATTAAAAGGGTAATTTCAACTGAGCACGGTTTCCATGATGGCACAACTTCCATCTTATGTCTAATAAAAGCAAACGAAATAGAAATATCAATTAGTGGCGCTTCCTGTTATCTTTTTGATCAATGGGCATGACAGAAGTGATACGTGAAGAGGGAAACTCAAAGGAAGAAGAAAACCACTAAATATGATATAATTAAGCCATTGTTGATTAATAGGAATAAAATTTAGGGAAAAATAGGAGAAGAATACACCTGGGAATCTAAAGTTGAAACTTGACAACAGTGTATAGTCTGCGTTAAGTAACCAATAAACAAGAAATGTCAATGTCTACTTTACGGATTTTCGGTTCAAAGAGTTTGGAGTGTCGTTGGAGGTCCTCTGTAATAGTAGAAAAATATGTAAAAAAGAGAGCATTAATTTTTCTTTTTTTTTATAAAAAAAAACGATTCTAAATGGAAAGCTGTGACTATATTATTAAGAACTATTTTGCCTTTTGATGATCAATTATTCTTCTTGTGTGTTGTAGTTAACTGTTTTGTCAAGGCACATCTCAGATCAGTTCAGTTAAGTTTTTAATTTGGTTAAGTTAGTTCAGTCATGTTTTTATTTTGCTTAGGTTCAGGCTATTTATGTGCTGCATTTCACAGTTTTGTTAAGGCAAATCCCCACATACCAGTATTCTTGGGGAGGATTCAGGGACATCGATTCTTTGCTAAATATAACAGTAGAATTTTTTTTGTCATTGTGACGTCATGGGATTCAGTAGAGTTACTTAATGGGCATCATTTCTATCTAGGGCATACTTATTCAACTATCTCCTGCGTTTATCTTGTGTGACCCTTTCAGGTTATTTTTGAATGAATGAACTAATGAATTTTAATGAAAGAATAAACTGAAATTTGGACATTGAAGAGTAAAGGAGTCTAGGAAATAGCTGAACAACATTTTACCAATTTGTGCTGTAAGTTGATCGCGCTTCACTAACAGTAATTTCGCTTTAAACACATACGCTATTATACGTTTCAAAAGTATTATTACATTTAAAACTCGTTACTTTTTCCCTATTAATAAACAGGCACGGAAATGGAGCAATCCCTCCAACAATTCGAACGCGCTAACAGAGTTAGGAGAGTTAAGCGAAATGGCTTTGGTCCCTAAGGCCGTATATGCATCGGTTAAATAAGTGCTAGAGTGGATGTTGTGCAAACATGTTCCTCATATTTTATATTTTACGTTCAAAAAGCTTTCGGCCAAAACCTACAGGATTTGTGTGGGTGGCGGAGCAAACAATCAATTAATAAATGTTTGCCAAAGCAAATTATTGTCCTCCCCAATGCCGTACACCAGATGCCTACCGTCAAACCCTCGCGCTGGCAAAAAAGCGGCTTATGAGAAGAAATCTGGGAGAGGATAACAAGAGCCAAACAGAGAACAGACAATTTTCCGGCGATTCAGCCGAAAAAGCAAACAGACCTGATTTACATGGAACTGACTAGCAGATTTGCAAGCACGGGAATGTTATAACATGTTATTTCGAATCCCTGTCCTGGCGAAAATATTTCCAGATTTGTGCTGACGTGACTTGCACCCGTCCAGTCAGTCAGTTGTTTGTAAATTTTCTGCTGACCAATCAGGTGAAACTTTAATCTCACTATAAGTGTCCTAACATCCAATAGCAAGTTAAGAAAAGTCTAAATTAATTCCAATTTTTTGCCAAAATCGTCTAAAACGAAAAAAAAATTGTTTATTCAATATAATGTCTTTTCCGGGTTTTGAAGCCGCGGTCCAATGGAATTTGTTCGTCACGTTTCGACAAGGCTCTGGCAGACACTATCAGTAGTTATGACGACGGGGTTCTGGGCTCACGTAGACTTCAAGGTCAAAGTGTCCCAGAACCCCGTCGTTATAACTACTACTATCAAAGGCGAAGAGGCAATGGGCGAAGTGATCTCCCGTGCTTCCCGACGTTGACTGATGGGACTGTTGTGAGCTCCATGGTATTTATTCCCCCGCCGTCGCGCCGCAGTGAAGGGACTGTGGTGGAGGTAGCGGTGGCGCGGAGTTTCGGCGCACTTGAATTATGTTGTAGAACTCACTTCCAGTCTGCATTGGGGAACGGAATTTCCTCCTTCCTGTTGAAATCGTTGTCATGTTTAAAGATCTCAATAGTCTCTCTCGTTGGTTTCGGCTAGAAAAGCTGCAATTGAAATCCCATCCAAAACACTTTACATTGTATTCTGACCAGTCGTGAAAGCTTTCACAGTCCTACAAACAACATTAAAATAAATCATACCTAATTAAACCAACAATCGCTTAACGCACATAATAGTTAATTACTGCATATACCCACGTCACCAGGGTACTGTTACCACGTCCCACGTGCCACAAGCAAAATTGAAGAACGCATATTTCAGAAAAATATTTACAATTTTGACGTTTAAAAATGTCACGCGACACCGATCTGTGTCAGATCAACAAGAAATTGACAAATAACGCGCGTGAATTGGCGTCTTTTTGACACATTTGGCGCTTGTGAATTTGTGGTTTTATAGCGAACTGTATTGGGCTGAACTAGTATTTTTTATATATATCGTTGAACTATCCCAGGCGGGAAGGTGACGTCATTTTGACGTATTTTTTTGGTAAGTATTGGTCACCAAAGACGTCATGGGATAACGTCGAAACAATGTCAAAATGACGTTACTTTGCGACGGGAAAATGACGTTATTTTACGTTATTGGCTATGAAGCTGTTTCTATTCTGAGGTATCGATCATTGAGACTATTCCTTAGTGGGTAATCGATCAGTCAGGCTCGATTACTAATCTTAGAAATGGTGTTTTTTTATATATCAAAAGAGTTGAAAAGCTTCCAAAATCCGCATTTTCTTACTACCGTCACATCTACTATTAGGTGAAAATATACCTATGCATATGTTTACTTTAATCCAAAGTAACTTTCACACTCCTCCATGTACCAAAAACCTCCAATATACAAATACCTCCAAAAACACTGTTCCTGACATAAACATCTTTAATTTTTAAAGATTTAAGATCATATATACATTGGCAAACCCTCCCCTCTATGGTTATACAGGGTGTTCATTATAAAACTTCATCTAGTTGACTGCGAAATGTCAAAAGGAAAGGATGGAGAAACAAAGGTCCATTTATTTTGATTAGGTCATCTTTTTCTGTAAAAAATTCATAGCCTGCTATTTGAAGTTTTATAATGAACACCCCGTACGTTTAACATATCGCTATACTGCCCATTCATATGTATCGTAGCAAAACAAAAAAAAAACAAAAATACTTTTACTAAATATTTCTAAATAACCTGCTTTGAAGAACATGTAAGCCATTACAAATTTTAAAAAATTCACATATAACTTATAATATTATACAGGATGTCCCAGAATGGTTGTTAAATCTTGCAACTGGACCTGGCGTACTAGGGACCAAAATAAGTTGAATGTCCGTCGAACTACATACGGGGTGTTCATAATAAACTTCATCTAGCAGGCTATAAAATTTTTACAGAAAAGGATGACATAATCAAAATAAATGGACTTTTGTTCCTCCATCTTGTTTTTTTAAAAAAATTAATTGTTTTGAAATTTTTGAAAAATTAATAGTTAGAAGATACATGGTGTTTCAGTTTTATTTTTTTTTTTTCAATTTTTTCTTTATAGTTTTTAGAGCTTTTGAGAATATATTAAATTAAAAATTTGCTTATAGGTAACTATTTATAATCTACATCGTGGTTATAGCAACCGATAGCGAAAATCTACAAGGTCCTATTTTTTCTGGGGTGGTGTCCCCTTTTTGCCCTCCCAAACTTTTTTGTACCACGCCACTGATCGTTTCTTCTTAAAAACCTGAATTCTCTATTCAATTTAGAAACTTTCTTGCCTCCTTGTCTTTTCTCAAATTGCTACTCAAATTTGCAAAAGTGTCTAGGAAGCGCATAATTTTTCCATAAGTTTAGTAGTAGTTTCCATTTATAGATTCCTAGATACTGATCTTTAAAAAGGGTTATGGAAAAATTAAATGCATTCCTAGACAGTTTTGCAAATTTCTCGAAAACGGTGAGAGATAAGACAAGGTTCGAAGAGAGAAGGAAGTTTCTAAATTGAATAAAGAATTCAGATTTTTAACAAGAAACAATTAATGGCGTGCTACAAAAAAGTTTTGGAAGGAAAAATGGGTCACAACCCAAAAAAAAAATAAGACTCTGTAGAATTTCGCTATCGGTTGGTATATCCAACAATGTAGATTATAGTTACCTATATGCTAAATTTGAGGCAAATATCTCAAAAACTCTTAAGAGCTGCAAAGAAAAAATTGAAAACAAAAATAAAACTTAATGTATCTCGAAAACTATTAACTTTTGGACGATAGTATATAAGTTGTTCTAATGACGAAATTCCTAAATAACTCAAAAATGTTTTTAACTTACATGATTCATACATACAACGCTTAATGGCATGAGGTTCCCATTGTTCATAATTGACTTGTGGATCAAGTTTTCGTAACTCCTTGTTAAAGGCTTTTTGGTATTTGACAGGAGGCCAAAATGCTTCTTTTTTCATGGGTGTCAACCATCCTTTATTAATAAGGGACACTCCCCCACTCATCCACTCAACCACCACAAAACTCATATTCTAAAAAAAAATATTTTTGATGTAGAATTAAATTACCAATATAATAAATAATAATTTGATTTGAAGAAAAAGCATCCCAATAGGCCAGCGAATCAGATGTGCCTTTAGAGCTTAGTTGATAAAGCATTTGCATGAAATGCAAAAGGTTGCTGGTTCAAATCCTGCTGACGGTCTTCTTTTTGTTTAATTCAAATTATTATTTTTGTCCACTGAAGCCATGAAAACATTCACTTTATATCTTGTATGGAAATTAACATCTAACTTACTTAATAACATTTGCAATTATAACCTCAATAAGTTGGTATATTGAGGAAGTATTATTATAGTTTTACTTAAACTTCTGCAAGTATGATAAGTATATCTTCATTCGAGCCTTCATTACATTATTAGACCGGGTGTATCCATCTTCTTAGTCGTAGTCATAAGCTTATTCTTAATTTTTGTCCATAACAACCCATATAACACGCGTTGCCATAGATATTTTGTTCACATGCATTTTAATGGATGAAAATTAGGAATATGCTTAAAAATAAGAATAGGAAGTTGTCCAACCTGATCCTAAATCCCAATGAAACAAGACATAATGTAGGTATAATGAAAAATTGAGTATAAAATATACATAAACTGTTTTGTCTATTCTTTATGTCTTTTGTTATGTGGTGGTTCTTCAGTTAGGTTTAACTGTCAGTGATAATGCGGGGATTGGCGGATTGTGAAACAGGCCTTCTAGAGTCCTAAGGTTTTGGTCTCCCCCCCCCTCCCCCCCCCAGCACTACACCATTTTCACATGTAGTTTAGAAAGTATCATTTGTAATTTAGAAAACGTCACTTGGATTTCGGATATATCACTTGTATTTCAGAATAGTCATTTGAATTTTAGAAAATATCATTTGAAATTTAGAAGCGTCATATGTATTTTAGAAACCCTCAGTTGGAACTTAGATTAGTCATTGGTATTTCAGAAAAATTCAGATGTATTTCAGAATTCGTCATTTAAATTTCAGAAAATGAATGAATTACATACTATCTTCAGAGTCGGCTGAAAAAGCATACGATGCAGTTACAACAGTTTCCTTTTTTTATATTGTATGAATTATATTTGAAGTACTCATAAAATTGAACAATGACAACAATTTCCTCTTGGCAAATATAAAATTTAGTCTATATCTTCCATTACTAAGACGGCAGCATTAAAAGCTAAGTTGTGCGAATAAAGTCCAATTTTTTAGAAAATATATTGTGTTGAAGTGGTTTTTGAGTCCTTCACTTATACACTGTACTTACCTTTTTGAAAAATCAAAATCACTATTCTGAAATACAAGTGGTATATTCTGGAATCCAAGTGACTGTTCTAAAATACAAATGATATTTTCTAAACTACATGTGAAAATGGTGTAGTACTACATAGTGATTTTGATTTTAGAAATCGTCAGTTGTATTTCAGAATAGTCACTTGTATTTCAGAAAACTGCACTTGAATTTCAGACCAATCATTTAAATTTTAGAATATATCACTTGTATTTCAGAAGGCGTCACTAGTAGTTTAGAAGATATCACTTGAATTTCAGAAAATCGTTTCGGAAACAAAGTTTGTTATTTGGATTTGTGTGGAGCTCTTCGAAAAGGTAAGTACAGTAAATAAGTGAAGGACTCAAAAACCACTTGTATAATATATTATACTATATATTATACAAGTGGTATACAATATATAACCAACACAATATATTTTATATGTAAAAAATGGGACTTTATTCGCACAATTTCGTATTTTTCTTAATGCTGCCGTCTTAGTCGTGGAAGATATACCAGTTGGAGTAAATTTTATATTTGTCAAGAGTAAATTGTTGTCATTGTTAAACTTTATGTGTATATTAAGTATAATTTATACAATATGAAAAAAGAAAACTCTGTTGTAGCTGCAACGCATGCTTTTTCAATCTGATTCTGAAGATAGTATGTAATTCATTCATTTTCTGAAATTTAAATGACGAATTCTGAAATACAAGTGGTGATTTCTGGAATACAAGTGATATATCTGAAATCCAAGTGACATTTTCTAAAATACAAATGATACTTTCTAAACTACATGTAAAAATGGTGTAGTTCTACTTCTCAGTTTAATTTCAGGTTTAGCTAAACAACCAGACACTTAAAACATGGACATAATTGTGCTTCTGAATATGGTTTTCAAGCTGTTTACTATACTAATTGCACTTTTAAAGTTTCTGCCGGGTATATCCAACTTCTTAGTCCCAATCATATTCTTAATTTACTTAAATTATTTACTTTACTTAAACTATCCAACAAATATCCATGGCAATGCTTATAATTCAAAGGTTGTCATTGATAAAAAGTAATGCCAGTTTTCCACCAAACGGGCTAGTCGAGATTGTGTTTTGTTCGAGTTTTTTTGAGACACCGAAAATGAAAACCAAACTGGGATGAATTCAAAATTCTGTTTCCAATAAGCAGCAAAACACTGCCAGGGTTTTGTTGTGTTTTGGCCTTGTTTCCACCAAACAAACAGAGTTTCAGTTTTAATTTCAAATACTCTTGGACTTTAGGACAATAAAAGTGCCCAGTGGATAAAGGATTGCCATAAACAGCAGACATTTGTATGCTAGCCGATAGGATGTGATCACCTGCTGCTCACATCCCATCAATTATTTGGTTTGCTTATATGTTTTGATACTTTTGGCATTCTTCCTCACTCACTTTTTTATTGTTTCTCCAGCCTTTTCTCCAAAATGTTTAGGGAAGTTGATTCTTTAAGATTGCTGGTGATTGGTTCATACTGAGTAATATGAAGGAAAAGTAAGTTGTTCAGGTTAGTTCAAAATAGTGCACATTAAAAACACACTTGTACACCAAATCAATACCCAAAAAGCTCACTGGTTATTTGGCAAACACCTAAAAATCAACAAAACGCGACCCGCTATTTCCACTAAACCGACCCAGTCCGTAAACAGTTTGCAAACACGTCAAAAGTCTTGGATGTTTACCGCTGCCAATTGGGACTCAAAAAACAGAACAACAACTATTGCCAAAACTCAGAGTTTTCAAAAAGTTTGCAAAATGTTTCAATGTTGTCTTTTTCGACTTAAGTTTTTGTTGTGTTTTTGTTTTGCCCATTTGGTGGAAAACCGGCACGACTATGACTAAAAAGTTGGATAATCCGTTACCTAGCTTAGGGCTGGTTGTATAAAGAAAGCTTAAGCTGCTTCTCTTGTAAAAACCTAGCTTATATCTACTAGACCGTTGTTCAATTGTCGTTTTAGCTATAAGCTAGGTTTAAAGTAAGATATTTAACTTAAACCAAGATTGTTCAAGGTTTAAGCTCAGAATTTAGAATTCTAACCTCAACTCGTAAATAAATAAAACCATCAACATCAAGCAAAACAACTGTTTTGCTCTTTATTAACGAATTACGAAAGGGTACATCAGGAGGAACAACTTGATCGATTAGAAGGTATGAGTGATTACGAGGAGTTTATGGAATTGGTTAATATTGTGGTACAACCTGAAAGAAGGCTACGATTATTCAGAGTGAGAGATGATATGTTCATAAAATACAATGAAGAAGACTTCAGAAAACGATTTCGCTTTTCCAAACAAGCGGTAAGGTATATTTTGGACGAAATAAAGAAATTAAATTGCCACTCATACTCAAAGGTAGGTAGGAAGTACCCAAAGCCCAGAGTAGCAGTTAATTCATATGACCTTTGTGGAAACCTACATAAATTTTTGTAACCTACCCAAGTAACGACTAATAACATCAGAAGTAACAAAGATTATTTAGAACAAAATCACATATTTCATGTATAGTAGTTCTGGTGGTTGTTAACTTGAGTTGGCAGTTAGTTTCCGAAAAAGCTTGTAGTTGAGCTGATAGCTGAGCTTGGGCAATATTCAAAACTCACCGGTGAATCTACTGGAACTACGTGGTCACGTGACAGTCACCCAGCGACTCAATGGATGAGGCAGATGACTGATTGAACCAATGGACACACTGGTGAGTTTTGAAATTTGCCCTTTATATAGTACCGAGAGATCAAAAATAAATCGCCAAACTTAACTATGGAACCAAAGACTTATCTCTTAGCTTATATCGTCGAGGTGTCATAAATGACAAATGTTCTAATAAAAATTGTGATGTAATCAAAAGATGGCATAAGCTAGGAGATAACTTTTCATTTAGTTTTTGATTTTACAGTATATGTATGTACCACCTACCTGGTTATTGATCTTAATAATGAGAGACTATTATTGTAGAAACCATGCTTTAACTCCAGAAGAGATGTTGTTACTGACACTAAGATTTTATGCAACCGGAAGCTTTCTTCAAGTGGTTGGAGATATGAATAATACAGATAAAGGAACAGTTAGTAGGTGCATCTGAAAGGTTACAACCGTCATTGCTCGGCTCTACCCTCAATACATTAAAATGCCCACAACTCAGGAACAAATGCAAACCACATTTCAAAATTTTTTTGACATAAGTAGATTTTCAAAATGTATTGGTGCATAGGTACCTATAATTAAACCTACAAGTGATGATTCAGAAATATATCGAAAGCGAAAGGGATATTTTTCTTACAATGTGCAAGGTGTATGTGATTCCTGCTGCATTTTTCTTGATGTCGTTTGTCGCTGGCCTAGAGCAACACATGATTTCCAAATTTTTAGAAAGAGCTCACTGAGAGGACAATTTCAAAGGGGCGATTTTACAGATTATCTATTGATAGGTGATAGTGACGCTGTTAACAATTACTTAATCCTACCTTTAGGTAATCCAGTAACACCAGCGGAGCAATTAATCAAAGAAAGTCAAATACGAACAAAGAACACTATTAAAAGGACTTTTGGCATCTGGAAAAGGCGATTTCCTATATTAGTTCATAGCATACGGTTGAAGAGAGAAAAGGTAGAAGGGATTGGAGTTGCCACTGCCGTTTTGCACAACATTGCAAGGCGTTTGAAAGAGCAAGATATTGAATTTACTACTGAGGACCAAAGGGCATTTGATCGTTTAAACATACCAGAACTTCGGGTGGTAATTCCAGTTGGTAATAATGTGAATGTGTTAAATACTCGAAGAAATTAGATTGTTGAATATTTCCAAAGATTGGTATAAAATGTTCTACATATAATAAAATAACAAAATACCAATAACAAAACTTTTATTTAATACTTTTAATTGTGCTCGACCTTTACAAAGAAATGTTTTTCTTACGGTTTTCACAAAACACAAAAATTATAAGAAAATTCTATCTTATTGACTTTAAAAATTCTATTTTTTTTAGCTGCAGCAACTCGCAGTTTAAGGTATGTTCTTCTTGTTGAATGGCCAATCTGGCTTCACTTTCTTTCCTCATAATATGTATTTTGATTTCAGCCTCTTTTCTTAACAGTTCCAGTTCAACTTCGTGTTTTTCCTTCAATAGTTTCCGTTTCAGCTCTCTTTCAGTTGGGAGGCAACTTGATTTTCCATTTCAGTCATTGTTTTTTTGGAAGCCCAATCGCTAATATTTTTGATAACTATTGCTTCCTTTTTCTCTTTTCTGCTTTTATCTACAAAAAGTTAACAAAAACATATAAGTAGATACAATCCTCAATTCAATCTCTCAGGGTTAAAGCAATACCAGGCTTTAATTATATTAAGATGGGCTTTTTAAGCTGGTCTGGGTTATATTGTCCCCAATCACTGCTAACATCTTCAATGTTGTAGTTCAATATTTTAGTAGAAGCTCTAGGTTGGCTCGAATGGTCATTTTCTCCTGCCTTTGTCTGGACCTTGCTTTCTTCAATTGTTATGTGGTCTAGTTCAATAGGAACATATTCTAAAACAAGTATAATAGGTACATCAAATAGAGTGGCAATAGGGTAATAAGTGAACTAAAGATTTAAGTTTTTTAGTTTTTTTACGTAGAATATTCCATATAGGTCAAAGTTTTAACTGAGGTTTAATTTGAAATAAAGATATTTTAATTTATTTATTTACTATACTCACCATCCACTTCTTGGCTAACATCATAAACCATATTAGACACTTTAATACCATCATCTAGTGGTACCAAAGCTTGTTGAGACTTATTTGTGATATCTGAAAAACAGTCAAGAATAAGGTCATACTAGTACCACCAAAATGATAGTGCTGCTTAACTAACATAATGAAAAGATAAGTTAGAAAAACATACGTACCTATTCTTGTTACAGCATCTCCTACAAACTTAGTGTCGAGACCTTTAACCCGGACTTCACCCAACAATTCCAATATTGTATTGTCATTGTCTGAAATGGGAACTACTTTATGGGGTCCACCACCAGTTCCCATAGTGTAGCACTTCTCGTCCCTATACTTTTTCTTAGTCCCTTTTTTCATATTTTCTTATTTCTTCTTTAGGATCAGTGCAGTACGATATGTGGTACTACCTTGGCTATTGAATAAAGCTTCTATTTGTTTCCAACAATCTGCCTTCTTTCTATTCGCCCCACTATCAGTCTTTTTGTTTTCTAGGGTAGCCGCATAAGTTTGTACCAACGACAATAGAAGTTTTTGTTCTGCTGCGGTAAAATTGGGGCTTCGCTTGGAAACTTGTTGCTGCTGCATATTTTTTGACAAAACTTACAGGTTAAAAAAACTTAGTTATAACCAGAACACGCTTTTCGTCTTTTGACGAAATTTTTACCACAGCAATCAATAATATTCAATTCTGGTTATTCGGAAAAATACACAAATAACCTTAACCGCGCTTCCTTCTATGCCTATTTTATAGCGTTTTCGCGTGGCTGCTCTAGACCGCTCGGGCGCTCTGAGAGAATTGTCGTTGTTCCTTACATTCTTATTGAGAAAGCAAAAGATGGAGATACTCCCAGAGCCCTCTACAGCAGCCACCTAAAAACACTATAAGATGGCAACAGCCATCTGAGCTTATCCTAATTTTAACTAAGCCTAGTTTATCTTTTCCCTCTATAACATAATATATATTTTAGGCTTAGTTTAAGCAAAAACCGAGCTTCGCTAAGTGAAAGCTTAAGCTACTTTTATACAACCGGCCCTTAGTCATAGCCATAAACCTAGATTACCACATTGTAAATTCTGTGTTTGAGCAGGGATTGTTAGTGTTGTCACTCAAGGGTCTTCAGTATTCAGAGCACAGCATATATAATTATACCTATAATTGTTTGAGTACCACAGCCTGATCACAGTTTTATCATTTTCCAACATTTGAACTTTTTATGAACAAAAGCAGATAGAAAAATACTTAATGATAATTTATATTCCTTGGTTAGGCAACGCCAACCGCCAACTGGCACTGACACCAACCTAACCCATCTTTGAAGACTGTATAGGGGCGAATACCAAAACTCACGGGGTCATCTACCGGTTAAGCTGGTCATGTGAGGGCCACCTAGCAATTCGTAAGCAGGTGTCTGAACTACCTGGTAGATGACCGGGTGAGTTTTGGAATTCCCCCTACATATGTGTTTTCTTACCTTTTTTTATCCAAGGTTCACGACTTTCACGTTGAACACACACAATAAACTCGCAAATGCCCAAGTGCAATTTGTGTTGAGAATTGAGATTGAAAAGAAACTCAGCCGGGACGCGGAGGTCTTTTTTCATGCCGCTTACCATTTTAACGCGTCGGACTGTAAACAAAATGGCTGCACTTCAGATACCTCTGACGTCATTATGAGTCGTCAGTATCACGTCGAAAAATCGACGTCATTTATTCGTCAGGTACGTCGAATAACGACTGCTCACCAAAAAAATACGTCAAAATGACGTCACCTTCCCGCCTGGGATCCTATTTTTCTTGTACTTTTACCCCAGGAGAACAAAACTAAAAACTTCTTGAAAACAAAATTCCGGGTTTAATGTCAATTGTACGTAGGTACTAAAAAGGTACATATTCATATTTATTCATAGTCCTGGAAAATGTACGTAAAGGCAAAATAAGTATGGGATGTTCATTATAAAACTTCATCTAGTTGGCTGTGAAATGTCGAAAAAGAAAAGGATGGATAAACAAAAGTCCATTTATTTTGATTATGTCATCCTTTTCTGTCAAAATTTCATAGCCTGCTAGATGAAGTTTTGTAATGAACACTCCGTACTTCAACTGTACGTGCAGTGAACAGGGTGGCCATCGAGAGATGATCCATTACCTTATCTCGAAAAATGTAAGTGCTATGAGAAAAATTCAAATACAAAAGTTTCATAGTTTAGTAAATAGTTTTTAATTTTTTTGTTTTTGTATACACTACCAACTTTCTTATTTTAAATTAGACATGACATTTTTTTCTTTCAATAGTGGAATCTATATCTAGTTCTAAGACTTTTCTATATATCATAGTTTTTGAGATATTTTAATTTAAATTTTTTTTTCAATTTACAAATTTACAATTGAAACAAGGGCTAATATTTACTTTTAGAAGCAACAAAAAATTTTCATTTTTAACTGGTATGTAAACGGTGTTCTATAAATATATAATTTTTGCTCACCTTGCTTTATCAATATACAGGGTGTTACTTTGACCAAATATTTCGATTTTTGAGGCACAAAAAGTCAAATTTTTTAAATGGAACTTCCTACATATTACCTCTTATTCTGAATAACATATGTTTCCTCTACATTTTTTCATATTTATGACCTATACGAAAAATCAACCGTTTTTGAGTTTTCGATCATTATTTGTGGTGGCGAAAATTTTATTAATGCGCCCTAACGTCGAAGGAAGCAGAACCTTTTATTGACATATACGCATTTGCGGGAAACACCAAGTAGGCCATGACTATCATTGAGCGGCCATTTAAAACAACAGAGAAGCGGCTCGATATTTTGACAGTTTATCAGTTGTCATCATATCATAAATTTGTTATTTTTAAAACCTTGAAAGTGTGTTTAATACTCATAGTGTTCTTCTGTGAACTTCTTGTCGCAAAACTATTGTTTATCGTTTTTGATATTATTGTTCATGTCGTTATTGTTCCAGTTCGTTGTTATTTCTTGTTTTTATTGGCAGTTTCTATTTATCAGTACGCCTACGTATTTTTTTTGTTACTTATATATCTAAACTTACCTAGTCGTGGTATATTCAACGGAAGAGCGGCTAAGACTTTACGAGTGCTATATTAGAAATAATAAAAGCCCCGAACTGGCATTAAGAGAATACCACCTGTTGTATCCTAAGAGAAGGGTTCCGACAAGGTCAATTTTCAGTAGGATTTGCAAAGACTTAGAACTAGGTACCCTGCAAAATAAAAATAAAAATCTGGATGTGTTGCTCTACTTTCAAGAAAATGAAGAAAACTCACAAAGGGATGCTGCCAGAGATTTGCAAGTTTGCCGAACCAATATTCAGAAAGTGCTTAAAATGAACCAATTCCATCCATACAAATTTTTACCTGTTCAGGAACTGACTCAAAATGACTTTGTAAACAGAGAAATATATTGTATGAGAATTATGGATGTACGTTTTCAAGAACATTTGTTTCCTAATATCATGTTTACCGATGAGGCAAAATTTGGTACAAATGGAATTTTAATAGAAAAAATACCCACTACTGGTCGCAATGCAATGAGCATAAAGTGAAACCCATTAAGAAATAAGGACATTCCAGTGTAAATGTGTGGTGAGGAATAATAAGAGACAGAATTATTGGACCGGTGTTTCATAACGAAAACTTAAACGGCCAAAGGTTCTTAAACTTTTTGCGTAATGAAATTGCTCCTCTCATAAACGCATTACCCGAAGACATTAAAAATAAAAGTCCCGACTTGACACCTTTAGATTTTTTTTTGTGGAGACATCGAAAAAATGTTGTTTATAAAAATAAAGTAAGTGATGTCGAAACTCTAAAGCAGAGAATTAGCGATGAAATAATTCGGCTAAACCAATCAAATTTTATTCGCAATTTTATGAATAGATTAGAATTAGTATACACTACTTATATAGCCAATTACGGAGGGTATGTTGAAAACATAATTTAGTTGTAAAATTAAGTGATTTAGCGTTAAACTATAATCATTTTACGTGGCATAAAACTATAATATTATACTTACCGATATTATTCCACCTTTTCAATCTTAATTAATATTTATAAAGAAGTAACTGTTTTAAATTGTCACTCCTGGTTGTATCACGGCCTAGTTGGTGTTTTCGTACACATCTATAATAAGTATAATGTGTCAATAAGTAAGTGTATGTTGCAGCTCTAAATTTAAAGTTAGGTCGCATAAATAAAATGTTCGCCACTATAAATATGTGTCAAAAACTCAAAAACGGTTGATTTTTCGTATAGGATAGGTCATAAATGTAAAAAAATGTGGAAGAAATATATGTTATTTAGTATTAGAGGTAATATGTAGGACGTTCCATTTAGAAAAATTGACTTTTTGCGCCTCAAAAATCGAAATATTTGGTCAAAGTTTTTGATCACCCTGTATATTGATAGTATATAGTATATATATTGATAGTATAATACCAGTTAAAAATCAAAGCTTTTTGTTGCATCTAAAAGCAAATACTAGCCCTTGTTTCAATTGTAAATTTTTATAAAAAAAAAATTTAATTTAAAATATCTCAAAAACTATAAGAGATAGATATATATAGATAACTACAGAAGTCTTAGAATCCAACATAGAATCGACAAATGAAAGAAAAAAGGTCATGTCTAATTTAAAATAAGAAAGTTGGTAGTGAATGTGCAAAATTGGGACAACCTGTATATACAAAAACTAAATAATTAAAAACTATTTACTAAATTATGGAACTTTTGTATTTGAATTTTTCCCAAAGCAATTACAGTTTTCGAGATAAGGTAATGGATCATCTCTCGATGGCCACCCTGTACGTACTACGTTGTTAGGGCAGGGACCCTTAACAGTTACGTCCAGTAATCGACCACCACCGGTTAGGGGGCAAGGACCAACTAAAGCGTGAAATATTTAAATTAGGGCCTGCAGTGTACACATTTCGTGGCCACGATAGGAGATCGGGTATTAGATTTACATTATGATTTAGCACCACTCGACGCACAACATTGTTACGTCTGCCAGATTCATTAATTACTGCGGAGATCCCCTTGCAGCCCGCCTCCTGCAGCTTTGCCTTCTAAAGCGGTTTATGTAGCCGAGCAATTGCAACTCGCCCAAATTGAATAGAATCCATATCCTGGAAGAAGTGCAATCTATGTGGATGGAGATTAAATTCTATTAGCATGAGAAGCGCCCTTTTGGGATACAAGCTTATAATTCACAAATGATATGTTCTAGAATCGCAATTAGCAGCCAATTGTTCATGTGGAAAGTTTAGGCGTTCGGAAACAATAATTAAAAATCGCTTTATATCGTCGTTTTCCAGATGAGACGTTCCTCGTCCTTGTAGCATAAGCACCGGCCGAAAATAATTACATTGTCCTACGCAGTGTTTCTGAACGAGGGAATACCTAAATAAACAAAATAAATATTTCGGGTCTCGTTAAATCCCGTTGTGCAAATTACACTCACAACTTCTGGAAATGGCGCTTTCATTCGTTTATGTTCATCTCGCATGGATTAATTCGCCGGGCTCAACAAACAAATAAGGACGGTATAAAGTGCTGTTTTTGTCATGTCGATCATAAAACTGGTACACCCTTTTGTGCGGATTACGCGTGGAAACTTTGAAACGAAGCCAAAGCGACAAAGAAGTTTGTTTTTTAAGTCCTTTGGCTTTAATGAGTATAAAAGCGAATACATTGTGTTAAGCCAATGTGGGCCTAAATTGTTATCCCTTATTGTTATTGAAGCTTCGATAGGAAATAAGAAGCACTAGTGGACTATATAATGCTAATATTTATCATTACTCATTACTCAGTAAAAACTAATCGACCTACAATTTGGCAACATTACTCGCCAAAAAAAACTATATTAATTACTTTTTAGAAATTGCATTATTCTGGCTTGATCCCCTTCTTGTTCTTTTTTTTTACGCGCGCCCATGTTCCAAACAAAATTTTCTTTACGTCGTGTCACTCGTCACACATCACTATCACTAGAAATGGAACTGTTGTCTTACTAGGGATGGGCGTCTGCCCAGACATACCGGCCCCCTTGAAAAGTCACGGCTCACTTAACTTTTCAATCTTTTTCACTGACGTCTTCTTCCAGTGGCACAGATCTTCATGACCGAACGCTTTATAATTCCCTTAGGGGTGCGGACGGTTACCACTCTTATTGCTTTATCTTGTCCCGGATAAGTTTCAACAATTCTGCCCAATGGCCACATCAAGATTGGAACGTTGTCTTCTTTCACGAGCACCAAGGTACCAGGCTTCAACATGGCCTGGGAGCTGCCGTTCTTCCATTTCGTTCTTGTTTGCAACGTACCCAAATACTCACGATGACATCTTCTCCAAAACTGCTGTACCAACAGCTGAAGTCGTTTGAAATGCTTCAGTCGTCCTAGCGGCACCTCTTCCATGTCAGATTGTGGAAGAGCCACTAAATTTCGTCCAATAAGGAAGTGGGTTGGTGTCAACGGTTCAAAATCATCGGGATGGTTGGATAAGGGAATTAGTACCGTATAAAGCTGTTCAAATGTCAAACTAGCCTGTCCCATAATTTTTTTAAATGCAAGACTTTACCGCCGCCTCCCACAACTCACCAAAGGTGCGGTGCTCGCGGGAGTATGAAATTCCAACTTGATATGGTTCAAATCTAACAAATTTCTGAAAATAACACTATTGGCTGACTGAAGCAACCTTTGAACCTCAATAAGGTCATTCGCTGCCCCTACAAAATTGGTACCATTATCTGAAAAAACATCCGTGGGTAACCCCGTCTGGCAACAAATGAGTTTAAAAACGCCTCTGTAGAGATGTCATTTACGAGTTCTAAGTGAAATGCTTCAGTGACAAAGCAAACATACACGCAAATGTATACTTTGACCAACGATCGATTGCGCAACCTTCGATCCTTTATAAGAAAAGGTCCAGCAAGGTCCAGGCCTACTCGCTGAAAAGGCAAACACTCAGTAACTCTTTCCGTAGGCAAATCACCCAATTTTTGTGAATAACAGAGAGGATTAGCTCTAAAACATATCAAACGGGTTCGCAAAATTCCTCTTACCGCGCTTTTCCTTCTTAAAATCAAATATTTTTCCCTTAAAGTACAAAGAACAATTCGAGCAAAAGCATGAGCTAACCTTTCATGTTCTGACTTTATCAATAACTTAGTATATGCACATTTGTTAGAAAGCAGAATGGGATGCCGTTGATTATAAGGTACGATTGAGTTCCACAAGCGGCCACCCAATCTCAAAATATTATTTTCAATGCAGGGATCAAGATACAAAGTTGAGCTTATTTTATTCAAAGGGACTGATTTCAGCAGATCACTAGTTTCTTGTTTGAAATGCTGCCTCTGGGACCCATTAATCAATACTCTTAAGGCCTCATCCAATTCGGACAAACAAACATTGCCATAAAGACTCCTAATTTTGGATTTACAATTGTGAACAAATCTCAGGCAATATGCGGTGACTCTTTGCAAATTCAATAAAGATGAATATCTTCCTAAGAGGTCAAAACTTTCCAAGGTTACAAAACTCAAGTCTTTGGGAACGCGTACCTCCGGTAAATTTTCAACAATAGGTGCTGAAGAACAGCACCAGAATTTTTCATCCTTTAAAAGCCACTCGGGGCCGTTCCACCATAACCATTGAATTAAAAGAGACAGGAAGGAACATAGTGCTTTTCTGTCAAAATTTGATTTTTAGGTTGAATTAGAAGCTAGGTTCTTCAAGATGGTTGCATTTCCGGTAGCCATTGGCGTGCTTGTAGAAAGTATTTGTGAACGGTCTTTCAAGATGGCGGATAAACATTTCCAATAGTCATTGGCGTACTTGTAAAAATTATAAACGATTTTGATTGATTACTGACAATTAATAATTAATATGCAGAGACTTAATTAATAATTAATATGCAGAAAACCTTCAAATGCTGTAGAAACAAGAAGTTCGCAAATCTGGTTTGCATAAACTGCTTCAGCTTCTTCCATCCTAGCTGTTTGGAACGTGTCACAGATGCAGCCAGGATCGGAGGCCCTTTGATCTATTGTTCATCAGCTTGCTCAACAAAGGCTTTGGAGAAGGACGAACTGCTGAACGAGCAAAAATCAAAAATCGATTCTCTATCTTCCGAAGTTGCAAAAAGAGACCAACGTATAAAGCGTTTACAACGTAGCAGCCAATCCTTCCTCGATGACGTCAGTGTCACGGAGGATTCTTATCTATCCGAGCTTAAAGCAAAGGAGTCTTGTATTACGGATTTAAAAAAGAAAAATCAGATGCTCGAATCCAAGAATACAGAATTACAGTCGCAATTGCAAGAAGCGCTGGCATCACAGGTTCGCTTACGAAAAGAAATTAAAGAGACAGAACATTTGAATAGCAAAATACTAACGTCCATAAAAACCCTAGAGCAAGAAAACGTGTCTCTCAGGCAGTCAGCGAGCTGGGAGAGCCAACATATGATTACTCGAGCCGAGCTGATGGATATTGTTGATGTTAAGTTTAACTCACTCCAGTCCCAGATGGTGGCACTAAGCAGATTTCTCAAGGGGGCGTCATTATTAAACGGTGAGTCGACCTCTGGAAGTCCTGTTAACAATGAGAGAGTAGACAGAACAAAACCTTCTCTGAAAAAACCTAAGACGAAATCTGCGACTGCTGCTGTTGGCGGACCGAATAGATGTGAAAACTTGAGTGGAAACCATAATGAGAAATGTGGGGCTACTGAGCCGCAGTGTAGGGGTAACTTTGCCGAGGCAGTTAAACATAATACTAACAACAAAGGCGACTACAATGGGGAAAACAATAAAGAAACCAACAATGAAGAGATGGCGGAGAAGCGTAACAAGTTCATGGAATATCTTCATAAAAAGAGGAAGCAAAGAAAAATGGGCACAAACCTAAGTTCTGGTGATTTTGGACCTTCCAAATTACCTGAAAATAAAAAAGTATGGCTATTTTTATCAAAAGTCAAGCCGTCTGTTACTGCGGAGACAGTAGTAAACTATGTGGCCAAAAAAACCTCGATACCTGCTGAGGAGGTAACGGTTAAATTGTGTGCAGCAAAGAATTCTAGTCAAAGCTATAACTGTTTTATGGTTGGAGTGAGCTGGGAATTGAGGGAAACTGTGGATGGAGAGGATTTTTGGCCCTGCGGTGTGTCGTTCCAGCGCTTTGATTTCTCTCTGGGGCGTAATTTTTTAGAACGGTACAGGCACTGGAGGGTTGCACTGAGGAGATTCCCGGTGCTCCTGACGGGGTTTTGAGAGATTGTGTCTCGGCTTATTCTTCTGGGGTACCATCTGGCGAGAACACATCAGTGAACTGTTGGGTGAAGACTCAGGACATCATAGAAAGTAGGAAAATTAGAGTACTCCATCACAATGTACAAAGCATTAACAACAAATTTAAGTTTGAAATAAGCAACTCTAAGTCAACAGTCTCAAGTTTATTATGTTGTAGTTGTACGGCTACATGTTTCGCCTAAAAAGGCATCATCAGGCCTAAAATATAATGGATTTTTTCTACGATTAACAACAAAGTTTCTGATATTGAAGTGCTTCTTTCGGAGATGGATCCTGATGTGTTTTGCGTTACGGAGCATTGGTTGCAGCACTCTGACATCGAGCACTTGCATCTTGAGGGATATACGCTTGGAGGATACTCATCGAGGACCCAACATCGTGGTGGGGGTACAGCCATTATGTTCCGTGATTCTCTAAAATTTTCACAACAAGTAAGTAGACTTTCTCCTATCGAAAAAACTTGCGAATTCTGTGTATCTACATTTTTTTTATCGGACAATCATGTGTATGCTGTGCTGTGTATATATAGGTCTCCTTGCGGAAATTTGGAAGAGTTTTTGAATGTTTTGAATGTTGTCTTGCATGATATCTTCTCTGCTAAACGGTTTTTAATAGTGTGTGGCGATTTTAATGTGGATTTTAGTAAAACTAATGAATCTGCCCTTTTGGTGTTGCAGCTCATGAGCTCATACGGCTTGTCTGCGCATGTGGGGGGTCCTACTAGGGTCACTCCCACTTCTGTTACCCAAATTGACAATATCTTTTCAAGCATTGAGAGCGGGTTGGTGAGGTGTGATGTATTGCCCTCGTACATGTCTGATCACTATGGTCAGCTTCTCACGTTTGGTGCCCCTGAGCGGAGCGATGGTAAGCCGTCATTTGCCAGAAGCGCTGGTGATCAAAACATAGTTTTGTTTATACAATACTTGCTTGACGTGGGCTGGGAAGATGTTGCCAGTGCTAGCAGTGTGGATGCAAAGTGTGAGACCTTTTACAGACTTTTTGTTCTTTTATTGGTTTGACAAGGCTTTTCCGATGCAGGTGCATAGAAACAAACAACTGTCACAAGGCTGGGTCAATGTGGAGATTAGACAGTATTCTCAGTATATAAAAGATATCTATGTCTGGTATCAACTAACAGGAAGTAACCAGTGTTATTTGAAATACAAAGCAGAAAGAGGTAAATACAAAAAGTATCTAAATTCTTTCAGAAAAACATTTAATGACAATCAAATTGTAAATTCTAAAAACAAGTCAAAATCTGTTTGGAATATATTTAGAAATATGACTAATAAACTTAAGTCACAACCTGAAATAATTATAAAGGATAAAAATGAAACTTTAGTGAATGAGTTGGAAAAGATCTGCGAAATGTTAAAAACAAATTTGATCTGTCTTCAGTTAATGAAAATCTAATTCCTGTGAATAACAGTTTTCAGTATCCATCAATTTTTCTTACTCCTGCAATGGAGGAAGGGGGAATCTGAGATCTTTCTCTTATTGCTCGATCTTCCCAATAAATACTCGGCTGGCCTTGATGAAGTACCAGTTAAGATATTGAAGTATGTGGCACAGTCTATTTCGGTTCCACTGGCTCATGTTGTGAATGAGTCCCTTGTGACCGGTGTGTTTCCTGATAAGCGGAAGTTTGCCAAGGTTGTGCCTGTTCACAAAAAAGGGAGACCGTTCCTTAATATCCAATTACAGGCCAATATCAATTCTGTCATCATTCTCCAAAATCTTTGAAAAAGTTATATATCAACGAATGGTAAATTATATGCATTCTCATGATATATTGGCTGATTGTCAGTTTGGTTTTGTACAGGGACGAAGCACAGAATTGGCAATCTTCAGCACTGTGGGCTGCATATATAGGAGTGTGGATCCAGGTCATGAGGTTGCTGGACTCTATTTCGATCTATCCAGGGCTTTTGACACTATCAGTCACCAGCTGCTGCTACAGCAGCTGGAGTCCTATGGGGTGAGGGGTAGATGTTTGGCATTGATTGCATCTTATTTGAGAGGAAGAAGACAGACTGTCTGTGTCTCGCATGAGGTAAATATTGCCTGTCGGGAGTGACAGATGTAAATCGGGGTGTTCCGCAAAGATCAATTTTGGGTTCCTTACTATTTCTCATCTATATAAATAAACTTGGGGGTAGCATCGGATCGGGTTTGGTTTGCCAGTATGCTGATGATTCATCAGTGATCCTGGGGAGCCCAACCACTGGTGCTTTGTCTGTATCATGCGTGACAACGGTAAATGAAATGAGAGAATGGTGTGATCAAATGAGCCTAAAACTGAATACAAATAAAACTGGTCTTGTATATTTTAAAAAGGTAAAATCGCGATGCTCTCTCTACGTTCCTGTGGATGGGAGGTCGTTGGTAGCGGCTGATAACATTAAGTTCCTGGGTATGTACATTGATGATCGCCTCAGCTGGGATCCGCATTGTGACGCCCTTGTTTCGAGGATGAATAGTAGTTGTGCCCTTGTTCGGAGGCTCCGCGATGTGATTTCTTTGGACACTATGAGGCTGTATTATGTGACCTGCATTCAATCCGTTCTCAGCTACGGAGCTTTGTTCTGGGGGGCCTCTGGCAGAGCCAGAGCAGTCATTGTGGGTCAAAAGAGAGTTCTTGGCACTATGGTTGCAATCCATCACAGAACTAGCTGCAAATCATATTTTCAACAAGTAAATATCCCCACGGCTCCATCATTGTGTATTTTAGCCTTGGTTATGTTTGTCAAAAGGAATCCAAATCTGTTTGTGCGAAATTGTGATGTTTATGCACCTAATATGTCTGTAGTGACTAGAGGTAGGGAGGATCTCTCAGTTCCTCCACATTGTTCCACTTTCCTGGAAAAGGGCCACTATATAGAGCTATGAAAGCCTACAGTCTGTTGCCACGAAACATTAGGGAAGTGGCGCTAACATTCCAAAGTTTCGCAGGGAGACACTTTTATTTTTAAGTGGTAGATGCTTTTATTAAGTTAACTTTGTACAGTAGATTGTTTATTTATTGATGCTTGTCTGTCACTTTATTTTATTTTATTATTGATTGTTACCCATTATGGGCTTACGTTATATACTTTGTATACTTCGATATCCACTGCCATTTTATACTATTTGATCGGGCGTCTTTTGCCCTTTTAACTTTTTTTTTGTTTTTTTTTCTTTGTTTTGACGTTGCTTTGTGATGTTTCATAATTTTGCTGGCAACAAAGGATATTATTATTATTATTATTATTATTATTACTATTATTATTGTATGTTTTATGATTGTATATTTTTCGTTGTTGCTTGATAATTATTTTTTTTTATATTATGTTTTGTATATAATAATATGGGTTTGTATATAAATGTTTGTAGCGAGAAGAAAACGAACTCATTTTATTATTTTAATTACATTACATATTACAAAAAGTTTATTAAGTCAGATAGATATCCATGCATTTCTTAATTATCTATAATTAGTAAAAACAAGTAATTACTTATAATTATTAAACTTACAGTAACAGTAAAGGACACAGTTTCACAGGCTTATTCGTCCTGATCTAGCCTTTATGTAGTAGTTACAATACCTATATCATCCGTCAATCGTAAATAGTTAATAGTAAAGTTTGTGGAGTATGCGAGGGCTTCTTCAGGCCAGTATGAACTACAAACTTTTAACGTCTCCGGTTACATCTGCTTTGTTCATAAATAAACTGAATCCAAATTCTAGCTTTCTCTAGTGGAAATCTATAATAATATAGGGACTATTGGTAAAACATGATCGCAATTATCGAAATTCTACTGACTATACTCAGCAATTTTTTACTACTTACTTACGTTGTACCTACTTAGCAAAAAAAGTTCAAATAATATACTTATCGATGGAAAGTGGTTCCCTGCAATTTAGAGGCAGGAATAAGTAATACAAATGATTTAAAATCGATTAAGATAATAATGCTTTTGTTGTGTATGTTGAAAGGCGCGTCTCTTTGCTGACAGAATTTTCGCAATACAGGTCAGGTATGAAAATTTAAAAAAGGGAATTTTACCTGAAGTAGGTTTTTCATGATGGCGGAACTTCCGTCGTAAGTCATGTTAGTGCCAATTAAATGGAAATGTCATTTAATGCTCCTTCCTGTTATCTTTTAATTCAATGACCATAATGAATTGGAGTTCAAATCCACTGGACTACAACCACGGGAAATGATATCAGATGGGTTCTGAGAAGATTGTACATGTCCCCAACTAAACGCTTTTGTCCGCAATTGAATTTATAAAACGCGGTGGGAAACAAAACTTTTCAATGAACTAGGATCGGCCCTCAGCCAAGCCAGCACTATCGAGGAATCAGTCCAATAGAAGCCACAAGTAGAGATTGGCGCTTTCCCTTTGAATTGGTAGACACTAAATAAATGCATGCACCATAGGCAAGCTCAGACACCTCAGGAAATCCATGAATAGTCACATTGCTATGGTCAGACAGAAGTATATTCCCAGGAATACTAAAGGAATTCACCTCAGGAAGCTGGTTGTAAAATTGGATAAATATTGTGAAGATATTCATTGGCACAGTCTCATCCCAACCAACTTTTTCCTTCCATAAAACTGGTAGTAATAACTTTTGCTCTTAGAATTACCGGTCCTATTAAACCCAGTGGGTCAAAGATCTGTGAGATTACTGATAAAAAAAACCTTTTTATAACGCGAGACTTTAAGTTGGCATCAAAATGAAACGAATAGTTCAAAACGTCTTGAACTGGCCTCCAATATAAACCAAGCGTTTTGATTTTGTCATCAGAAATGAAAAAGGGTACATCATTTTGTTGCTCAGCTCCCAAAATCTCTGCGCAATTAGAAGACCATTTTCGAAAGTTAAATCCTACCTCGCTCAAGAGACGAGAAATAATTTCCTTTATACCCTTAGCCTCCTCAAACGTGGAAGCGCCAGTTATCAAGTCATCTACATAAAAATCACGCAATATTACCTGACATTCTCTGGGGTATTGAATGATATTATCATAGGCTACTTGATTCAAATATCGAATCGCTAGAAAAGCAGCCGGGGCTGTCCCATAGGTTACAGTGTGCAAAGTAAATTCTTGAATATTTATAGAACTACTTGTTAAATTCTTTGGATGTCTCCACTGGATGACGAGGCATGAAATAAGGAACATTCTTCAAAGAATTGTCCTCAGCAAGAGACATATGACCCAGATTTATATATTCCTTCATAAAATTGTCATACTCATTCTTCAACATAGTATTATTTTCAAGTCTTTTTTCGAGGTTATAAAACTGTTTTAAGGCAAGATGAAATATTATCCCTTTTAGGCAAAGTAACTATAAATTTACCGTCATCATCGCATTTTGTTGTGTTTACAAAATGCTGCTGACACTCTAAATCTTCCTTTGATGTAGAAGTCTGCGGCAAACACTCTTCTATGCTCCACAACCTTTCTAATTGAAAATTTACATTTTTGTCTATACTTAAATGAGAACAAGAGTTCATAGCCATCAAATTTATGGGACCTGAAATAATCCAACCCAATAATATTTTTTGCAAAATAGGCTGATCTTCACCCAAAACTATCTGTCCTACCTTTAGCATTGACCAGAAAATACCTGCTTCTAACAAGATATCAATTGGCTTTGGAACATTAAAATCCTGATCAACAAGCTAAATATTATCAGGAATGACAAGAGTGTCTCGCTGAAATTGGACACTAGGAAGATTATCTGTAAATCTGCCCAAAATCAAAAAATTTAACTCTTTATAATAATGATTTTTGGCTGAAAGTTTCCTAGCCTTGGTGGACAATTTTATATTGACTTATTCCACTAACAGGAATATTTATATTTCTTAAGTTTAACCCTAACCTATCAGCTAAGCTCTTGGTCATGTAATTTGACTGACTGCTAGAGTCCAACAACGCACGACAATGAACAGGCAGTCCGTTCTTATCACATAATATAATAGTAGAATTTTGTTCTTATTAATGAAACTTCTGTTTTTAAAAATTGATTTTATTTATAAAAGGTTGAAGTTACATTGAAGTTTACTCGTATAGACTATCTTAAAGACTGAAAAACATTACTGAATGCACCTGCATTTATAATATTACAATTGCTGTGTTAGCAGAATGCAACGTCTACTATGATCTAATAACACCGAGTCATCTTAAGTGGCCATATAACTCTTCCCTCCCTAAGTGTGAGAAAATTGGGGTAAATTTTCGAGGGGTTTTAGTTTTATGTCCACCTTCACATTATTTTTACCTTTCTTGTAATAATAGAATATTGAAATAATTATAATGATAAATACAATAATAATTAATATCGACACTACAGATAAGCTAGAACTAATAACATCAAATTTCTTCAGAGGATGTACAATTAATCGTTTTGACTTCTCTAAGTCTTGGTGAATGTCGTTTAAATTAATTTCCGTTAATTGCAAAGGTTCAATATCTTGTATTAATTTTTCGTCAATACTGATCTCTGGTAGCTTTAAACGTAAATTGATTGTTTCTGGTTTTTGAGATTCAAAAGTTTTATTTTTTATTTTCGTCATACAGTCTGACGGTAAAATTAAAGATGGTTGACCTATGGTTTCGATTGATTCTTGATTTGGACATTGGAATTGAATTTTTTCCGTTGAGGCAGGTATTACTATAATTGAATTGTCCTTCAACTGGGTTATTGAGGATTTTTCGAATTTTATTGGGACCATTGGACAATGATTAGTTAGGTTGATGGTTTGCATTATGCACGGTTCGTTTAAATTTAAAGATTCTTCTAAACAGAGAGATATTTCCTCAATTTTTGGGCATTTCTCCTTTAAATTAAAGAAATCATCTGAGGACTTCATTAGGTACGGGTTAGTTAGAGTTATTATCTGATTATTAATCGGAATAGGGTAAACTCTATACAATGTATAAGGTTTTCCTGATATCAGAGGGATTGCAATATAAAAAATCATTAAGTCGTTTTTTATTGTTACGTCAGTGTGAATTGCCTCGTAATATTTGATGATGTTGTCAAAAGGGATTCGAGTTTCTGGTTTCAGATTAAGAATAATTGTTTGTAATTGCTTGTACTTTATAATACTATGATGTAACACGTTCGTTTCCGCGAAGTTAATTGCAGTTTGCACATTGTTTCGAATTTCGTTAAGAATGCGAATGTTGTTTTCCAGGTTGTCGAGTAATATGATTAGATAAATGGTGGTTGACATAGACTGGGACATTTGAGCTATAATTTTAACGCGCTCTTGCAATTTGTGCTGATTCGACTTTATGTTAGATAGTTGAATGTCAATGTCCTTTGTTAACTGCTTAACAATTGTGTGAGTCGAGGAAATGTCGTCATGTAAGGTATTTTGATTTTCTTGAATTATTTTAATATAGTTATCATAGCGTTCGCCGTCTTCTGCATCCAATGTTCCGTACAGATATTTATGAGCTTTACCTAAGAAGTTAAATAATCCTCTTTTGGTTCTCAGTTTTGGGTTAGTAGTGTAATGAGTAATAAAATTCTTAATTGAATTTACTTGATCCGATAAGGCATTTGTTCTAGTAACTAAAAGATTGCACAAAGGTACTGTTGATGAGCTTATCGTTTGATTTACCTGTAAAAGGGTCGTCTCAGTTATCTCTAAGCTATGCCGAATGTTGGTTAAATTTATATGATAATACACATGATAATAGTTAGTAACAACATAGCCTATTCCTTCGTGGATTGGCAGCAAGGGGTTTGAAATTTCTTCAATTTTATATTGAGCGTGGGCCAATAGTGGGAGTAGTACTAGCACGATCTTCATGGTGTCACTCTGAAATTTACAATCGTCTTTTAATGTCTTTGGGATGTCTTTGGTTTTTAAATATAACTGGTTTATATTTGGGTTTTAGGTTTTTTGATAATTTAAGGGGTGTCGTCAGTAATTGTTCTGTAAGTTCTGGTATCTCGGGGTCGTTTTCTCGTTTTTCATTTAATTTTGATAAAATGTTAGCTTTTTTCGCATTCAATTTTAAGTTTATTTTATCATTTAATTCTTTAAAGGTTTCAGCTAATTCATGAACGTAATCTGTTTGAATTTGATTTAGATTTTTCTCAAAATTTAGTTGATAGTTGAGATTTCCTTTAAGAATTTGAAAAGGTGTATATTCGTGTGACGAATGGATACTGTTATTGTAATTTAAAATTGCAATATCAACTAATTCTTGGATTGTTTTTGTTCGGTGGTCATTTCTTAGTGCAACAAGACTTTCCTTGAGTGTTGAATGAAAGCGCTCAATTGGAGAATTTGAGTTTGGGTTGTATGGCGTTGTAAAGTGTAGCTCAATTTGATAAGTCTTGCATAAGTCTTGTACTAAATTGCTTTTGAATGTTTTTGCGTTATCTGTGGTTATTTTATGCGGGGTACCATGGTGTGAAAATAATTTAATCAAGTTTTGACATACTTCAATTGACGTTTCGTTTATAGGATATGCGGTAGCAAATTTTGAAAAATTATCGATTATTGTCAGGAATTTCTGACCTGATATGGAATAAGTATCCATGTATATATGTTCGAAGGGTTTACTTCCAGTTGGTGTGGGTTTGTATATTACCTTATAGGGGTGCCTTTCGTACTTAGTCTTTTGACATATGTCACAAGTGTTCACGTAGTTGATTACATCCCTTTCTAAGCTTGGTCAGTAATATACTTGTTTTATGTTTTTTATGTTTTCAGTCATTCCTCTATGGGATGTTTTCGTAGTATGGTATCTTTCGATTACGTCTTTTTGTTCGTCTTCGTTGGTGACATCCTCTAATAGTGTATTGGAAATAAAAAGTTTATAGGAATTGGCCTTGAATGTCTCTTGAAAGATCCGAATAATTACTGGTTCTAGTTCTTTGTTAGGAAAATGTAGACAATAAGTGTTTGGCGGTAAATGATCCTTAAAAAGTTGTTGGACTTCTTCCGTGATTGGTTCCTTGTTTATAAATACAGTTATTCTTGTCTTTGTTTCGAAAAGTTTCTTTGAAGTGGTATATGCTTTCTCTTTGTCTGTCCATTTGAATATTATTTGGTTTTTGAAGGTATTTAGACTTTTGTTGACATAAGGTGCTCCTAAAATAGGGTTTTCTTGTGATGTATGAATTGTCATTGTGTCTGATTTATCTTGTTTTAACAGATTCCTATCGATTTGAGGAACTTCCAGGTTTGTGTCAGACTCGTCAGCCGTTTCGGTACTAAATGATTTTTCTGATTCTATTCTTGGTTGAACCGGCGTTTGTGATTTTATTGGGGGTTTAACTTGGATATCGGAAATGATATTAATCTTTTGCTGTGGCTTCACTTCTTTTGGAATTTTTTTAGGGTTTTCGAATAGATTTTCCTGTGACTCGAAGAAATGTTTAATTTTATCATGCCAGGAATATTCGTTATCGTTTTCTTGGTTAGTCTCACATGTAGCAGACATGTGTGTTAATGGAGGTTCTACGTAATCAATGGGGTTCAAATCTTTAGGAGGGCGCGAAAGTGCGTCTGCGTTTAAATTCTGAGTTCCTTTTTTATAATGAATTGTATAGTCGTATTCTTGTAATTTTAATCTCCATCGGACTAATTTCGAATTGGGTTCTTTTATTGAAAAAAGCCACTGAAGTGGTTTGTGATCAGTCACAATCGTGAATTTTCGACCGAAAAGATAGGGTCTAAAATATTTAGTAGCCCATACGATGGCCAAAAGTTCTTTTTCGATGGTGGAATAATTACTTTCAGAAGGGTTAAGGGTTCGACTGGCATATGCAATAGGAAGATCAGTTCCAACAGGTCCTTGTGATAGAACAGCTCCGATTGCATAGTCTGATGCGTCTGTAGTCAAAATAAAGGGTTTTTGAAAATCGGGATACTGAAGAATCGGATCATTCATTAGAAGATTTTTACACAAATTAAAGGAGTTTACAAATGGTTTGTCATGAATTATTTTTACGTTTTTCTTTAGACAATTTGTCAATGGTTTGGTGATCTTAGCGAAGTTTTTAATAAATTTCCTGTAATATCCGACCAGGCCAAGAAAAGATTTTATCTCTTTTGGTGTGTTTGGTATTTTAAAGTCTTTTATTGCTTGTATCTTTTTCGGGTTTGGTTTGATTCCATTAGGGGTTACGACATGTCCTAGGAATTCAACAGTTTTCTGTAAAAACTCTGATTTATCTAGCTGAATTTTCATGTTGTGTGAAATTAGACGATCAAAAACTTGTTTTAAAGAGTCTAGATGTCCTTGAAGACTGGTGGAATATATTATGATGTCATCCATGTATACAAGGCAAATTTTTCCTTGTAATCCACGTAAAACATTGTCCATGGCTCGTTGAAATGTAGAAGGTGCGTTCTTTAACCCGAACGGCATCCTTGTATATTCGTAGTGTCCATGCTCTACATTGAAGGCTGTTTTTGACACACTGTTTGGATCCATCTCGATTTGGTGGAAACCACTAGCCAAATCGAGGGTGGTGAAATATTGACATCTGCCAAGTTTATCCAGTATATCCGATATGTTTGGTAAAGGATACCTGTCGTCGATAGTTTTTTCGTTCAGTTTCCTGTAATCGACGACTAGTCTCCATTTTTTCTGATTTGAGGCGTCCATTTTCTTTGGTACGATCCATATTGGTGAGCTCCATGGGGAACTAGAAGGTTGGATTATTCCGTCTACTAACATTTGATTAATTTGCCTGTTTACTTCGTCTTTATGAACATAGGGATATCGGTAACTTTTTGAATGAACTAGTATTTCATCTGTTGTATTGATTACGTGTTTAACTTTATTGGAAAATGTTAATTTGTCACCGGGTTTATGTAAAACTTGGGGGTAATTTTTCATTAACTTAAAGAGTTGAGCTTGTTCTTCCTGGTTTAAATGTTGATGCCTTATTAGATTTTCAAAATCAATTTTTTCAGTTTTAATCAATTGTTTTTTATTTACAAGGTTATTTATTTCAAAATTAAAAATTTCAAAATTATTAAGATCTATTGGTTCTAAGGGAAGATCATCCCTTGTGTCGCATTCAATAGTAATGGTTTTATCAGAATGATTGAAAATATCAAGTGTATAAGAGTTATTTGTGACTGATACCAGTGTTGGTTGAATTTCAATATCTTCGTCGTAGTGATAGGGCATTGTCCAAGTGGTATTATTAGGTAACTTGGTTCTAAAGGTTGTTTTCTGAATAGTTTTTGGTGGGATTTCAATTACGTAATGATCAAAGTCTTGTCTATACTGAAATGGGATTTTTAGATATCGGTTCACTAGTCTTTCGTTTTCTACATCGATGCTTAATTTTAGTTTACGGATATCTTTTATTCCTAAAATTCCGTCGAAATACTCGTGAAAAGGATAAAGTATAAATTCTATTGGCTCTGTTATGCCAAAACAAAGAAACAAAGGAATTTCTGCTTTACTTGTAGCCTTTTTTGCACCTGCACATGTTTGTAACGTGCTTATATATGGTTTAATTGAATCTGGAAAGTATGTCTCTGCTATGGAAGGTCTGAGAAGAGAGGCATGTGATCCAGTATCAATGAGTAGTCGAATATTGTAATTTGGTATTTCAATGTAGGGTAATTGATTAATTTGCATACTGTTTAGGCTTAAACAGGGTTGGTTTTGTCCGAGGCTTGTAATTGAAAATTTTCAAGCTGTTCGACTAAACTTTCTTCTGAAGGTAATGATGAAGATGAAGCTGGATAGTCTTCAAAATTTTCAACTTCAGGGTAGTAGTCTTCATTAGGGTATTTGTTGTCAGATTCAAATTGGTAGTCGTAACCATTATCTTCGTTTTCAAGATGTGTTAATTCTTGAGAGGTAAAGTTTGGGTTTCCCGTTGGTTGGAAATGAGATTGCGGTCTTTGCGGTCTATTTTGGAATTGAGGTCTTATTTGGGTCAGATTTCGTTTCACAGTACTTACACCGGACATTGGTTGTGGATATTGTTGTTTTGGAACGTTTCTTTGATTTGGTAAATTTTGATGTTGGTTTTGTGGTCGAATTTGTGGTCTTTGTTGATTGGGTGGTTGATTATTTTGATTTCTGTAATTTGCGAAAAATTGATTTTGGGGTCTTGGAAGGTTTGGTGTATTGAAGGATCTCTGAGTATTTGAAGCTACTTGATTAACAGGCCTATTAATTGGCTTACTGTGATTTTGTAGATAGTTATTCTTAAAAGTGGTTTGGCTAGTTAAAATTTCATAATTAGTTATTATATCAATTGCACTGTCCAAATTTTGTGGATTTTGAACAATCAATAACGTTCGTAATTCGCTTGAAATATTGGCTAGTAAATTTTGTGTCGCGGTAAGTTCATTTTGTGAAATCAGTATTGCTCTTGCCTCAGCGTTAGCTACTTCAGTACATATTTTCGTATTTATTTTTGTAACTAAAGCCTTAAGTTTTTGAATGTAGTCCTGAGTGGATTCATTCTTTTTAGACAGGAATATTAGTTGTTGCTGTAGGTTAGCTCTGGTAACAGGGTCACTGAACTTTTGTTGAAGTGCATTTTTAATGTCGTTCCAGGTTTGCAAATCTGGGCGAGTTAAAAGGAAATCTTCAGCAGCACCTAATATTTTTGATTTTATTGCCAAAAGTACATATTCTTGCTGTGATGGGTCAGCATTAAAGTAACGTGCATGAAATGTATTGATTTGATTAATGAAAGATTCTAGTCGAGAAGGGGTTCCGTCGAATGTTTTTAGAAGAGTAACGGTAGATCTTAAAGCATCGGCCATTTTAACAGTGGGATTAATACTTCCTACTTCTAATGTATGTCCTAAATTAATAGTGTTGTTTCCTATCGGTTGTAATACACAATTTGCAGCAATTTCTGAATACAAATCGTTTAAACTTGAAGTCGAAGCTTCTTGAGGTTTTGGTTCTGTGACTTTACTTAAACTAGTGATTCCTCTTGGATAGGTTATATCGAATACTCGTTTAGATTTACTACTAAACTTATTCATTTGCCATTAACTGGTTATTCCTAACTAACAGGCATTCCAACTATAAGAAACAAACGACTCACAATTTGTCTCCCAGTATCTCGTCCTGTATCAAACGGTACGTCGCTAGGTAGTTGCACTGCTTAGGGTAGTACTGCTTGTAGTGGACACTAGCACGGCTAATGTGTCCTGCTGGCTTCTCTCGTTGTGGCGGACCAGAAAACGATGTAGGCCAGGAGTTAAAAGATGTCCTGCGAGGTTTCCGAATCCTTTCTTAACTGTAAACACAGAGGATGTTGGTCACTGGTTTCACTTTCCTCGGATCACCGGGTTTCACAGTTCACTATTGAACATTCACTATGGAACTTCACTTCGAACTTCACTCGATTTCCGTGTACTTTCTCGAAACCGAACCGAACTTCCGAAAGGATCCTACCGACTGCGCCAATTTTGTTCTTATTAATGAAACTTCTGTTTTTAAAAATTTATTTTATTTATAAAAGGTTGAAGTTACATTGAAGTTTACTCGTATAGACTATCTTAAAGACTGAAAAACATTACTGAATACGCCTGCATTTATAATATTACAATTGCTGTGTTAGCAGAATGCAGTGTATACTATGATCTAATAACACCGAGTCATCTTAAGTGGCCATATAACTGTAGCCGTAGTATCTAAACGTTTGTTATTGTTTACCTTTGACTAATAAAAGGATCGATCAACCAGTCTCGGTACGGTTATTCTATGCAGGCGGTCGAACTGGAAACATCGGTGTTTTATTTAAAAGTATTAATAAATACACATCCTTAAAACCGTACAGTATCTGTCGACAAAAGGATATAATTATTGCAGGAATTTTTGTTCAGAAGAGCTGTCTCTAATGATTCTAAATTATGTTTACATTCATTTACCCCCTCTGATTAGGCAGCAGTTCATGTTCCTTACCTGCAACCAAAGACTCACCATGGGCTTTATCACCATTCATATTAAAATGCAACAACGTATTGTGCCCTTTCTTACAAATTCTACAACCTTCAGCATTGCAATCTTTGTTGGTATTACCAGATTTTATACATCTTGTGCATAGCTGAAGCCTGCGCACTTCTTTTAAACGACTTTCTGGAGTTAATTGCAAAAACTTCTCACAATAATAAATTAAATGAGAACTTTTGTACAAACGGACAAAAACGTCGCTGACTTAAATGACTAAATCTAGCATTAGGTTGTCTTATTAGCATCAATCATTTCCAATGTTTGGCAACGAGCAGTCAAAAATTTAAGGAATTCATTATATGACGGCAAAAAACCTGACAAGGAGATTTCCCATTCTCTTCTGAATTGAGAATCTAACTTAGAAGTAATTATATAAATGATTATTCAATTCCACTTATCAACTGGTTGTTTCAAGCTCTGCAATGCACCCTTGTGCTTCTGAATTTCATCTAAAAGGCCTAAAATCCTTCTCTCGACTCTTTTTTAAGAGCACTCATTTCAAAGATACCGTTAATATGATTGTTTATTATTATGCGAGTATTTTGATATCTCTCACAAATTAATTGCCAAGCAATTAAAGCAATTAAGCAAACTCATCTAAGAAATTGCTCACCTTTTCGTAACGAGCATTTAATTCAATATAACTATCAGTTGGTGAGAAATTGTCCAAATAAGAACTAAATCTCACAATTGTGCCTTTAACTGCAGTTATTTTATGCTTAATGGATTTAATCACCTTTTCAGTGGCTCTTTCACGAGATGATGAGGTATTTAGAGATATAATGAGGTACTTAGATAATATTAAGAGAGATATTTGAAATTATGAGATCTATAAGTATTTGCTGTGAGAAGCGGCAATATAAACTGCAGCCCCAAAGCAATAAATACTTGCTAAAGTATCATGCAAGTTTAAAAAATTTATAAAAATAGTGCAAATAGGTATATTTATAAAAGGAAATTGGCAAAAAGGAACGGACTTACTCAGTTGTACAGTGCAACCTACGGCAACCAGCAGCGGGAATACAGCCAATGATTCTGCCCGATCTTCCTTGGAGACCCAAAGCAAGGCACTTGCGCGAAAATGTAGAGCGATGAGAAGTACAATAAGAGGGTGTTAAACTGTTTCAATAACAAAAAAATTGATTTCAGCCAGGATCTTGACGAAGAAGTAATTATGAAGAGCTTGTTGTTCTTAACTTTCTTAGGTACGTAGATTCTAATTTTTATGCACTGTTAGTTATACACTTTCAAATAATTGTTGTTTTTGTCCATATCTTTGATGTGATTAGTAGTTCAATTGTTGGTATCTTTATAAGCATCTGGACATTTTATCGGTCAATACAGAGGATTGAGCTCCAAGAAGAGATGCGGTCAGACCTTTAGTCAGAGCATGGCGTCAGCTTATTTCATTTCGCTAATTTAATTAGCTTTATGAAGAAAAATGATGTTGAAGAATTTTTCAAATATACGAAGATGACTCCAGACCATTTACTATCTCTTGTGGAGCCCCATCTGAAGCGCAGGCAAACCATTAATTCGTTATCACGCAGTCATCAATTAATCATGACGTTGCAGTGAGTTGGTGTGCCTGTAGATTATTTGTTATTTTTTCATATGGCTTTTGTTTTTACGCAGTTATTTGTCTGAAGGATGCTCTATGTAGCAGATTACATGGGATTACTAAATCGGAAAAACTACTGCTCATAAAGTTATTAAAAAGACCTGCAGTGTTCTATGGGAAACCCTCATGACTATATATCTGCCAGCTCCAAGTAGGACAGATTTGGAGGAGACAATCTCTGGATTTTATAAATGATAGAATGTGCCCAACTGTTTTAGAGCAGTTGATGGTAAGCATGTACCATTCAGCTCCCCAACACAGTGGAAGCGATTATTTTTCTTACAAAAAAACTTTTAGTTTGGTGTGGATGGCCACATGTGATGCCTTTTACAAATTAATTTTTGTGGACATTGGTGATGCTGGTTTTCAATATAACAGCACCACATTTCGGCAATCTGTATTTGGGAAAGGTATTTTGGAAGAAAAATTACCCAATCCAAATCACAGATCACTCTCAGGAACAGAGAAAAAATGTCCTTGCTTTTTAGTGGCACGTCAGGCATTTCGACTAAACAAGTTATATCCTGGGGTGAAGTTGCCAGATATCAAGAGAATTTTTAAGTACGGGGGGCTATCAAGAGCACGCAGATGCATCGAAAATGCTTTCGAAATTCTTGTGCAACGTTGGAGATGTCTTCGGAAACCTATTGTGGCAAATGTTGATACATGTGATGAAACTATGCAGGCATGTGTAGTTCTACACAATTAACTGCAGAAGGAGGAAGAAGACATTCCTCATTCTATGACAAAATACTGTCCAATAGGTTTCGCAGACCCTGTTGATGAGAATGGCGTTTTTCATTTGGTGATTGGAGAAGAACAGAAAGAGTTTTTGAGCAAATTGGTCGTATGAGTTCAAATAATCCAAGCCAAAGTGTAGGAGCTTTGAGAGATGACTTAGCAAACTATTTTAACGAAGAGTTTGGTGGAATAATACTGCAAGATGGTTTTCTACTAGAGGGCGCAGGGCCAGTGGAGTTTGCAGATAATTTTACTCTGTAATTATCTAAGTCTATTTTATATATCTGTATATATATAATACAGGCATCAAAGTAATAATAATAATAATGAAACTATGATATTAACTTATACACCTTATTCTTCAGAATCACTTTTGCACCTGCAATCAGTTTCATGACCCTCACTTGAATTCTTCTTCTCCTCCGCCTGTTGCGAATGCCATCAAGGATTTGTTCCATAGCTAGAGAAAAATGCCTGTTTTGCAGAATATTGTGGCAGGATTAGGAGGTTTTCGGTGAAAAAAAATTTTTGCACTGCTTAAAGTTGCTTCCCTACTCGCTGAAATTTGGTCTGCTCCTGATGGAGCTCTCTTCCTTTTTAAAGGAACATCTTGTCTTAGAGTTATTACTTAAGCTCTATCCTTCTCCATATTTTGGGTAGACCCAGGAGTATCTATAGTAGTAGGACTTACTGGTGGGAGTGGTGGGGCCTCGACACTAGGTTGTGACTCACCTATTGCCTCTTGGACTTAAGATTCTGCTGATAATTCAGGCATTTGCAGGCCTTCTGTTGCTGCCTACCAAAAAGGTATGCCAATTCTGCAAAAAAAATCCCCAATGGTGGCAAATCGTGATGTCACGACCTTTAGTTATCGTTTAGGGCCAGTCAGGGTAAAGTGTTTTATATCTTATTATATAGATCTCAATAATTAATATAAATGACCTTAACCATCGGAAATCTCAGCAGGGCTGGACTAAACAAAACTAATACTACGGTCAGACAAAACACGTAATATCCTTGTAGACACAAATGAGCTTGAGTCCTATAGATGTGGTGCAAGATTTTCAGGTCCAGATTCCTGCAAAGTAATCATGTTATACCGTTTAACAATACATTCCTTTTTAGATTTTACAGTAGCAAAATCTCCTCGGAATGCCAAACTTCTATTTCCATGCAACATTCTCTGAATTTGAATTAGGTTTGAGATATAAAAAGTTTCGTGTATTTCACACAGAGAAAGAGACCAAAATGTTAAGCCAATGTGCACCTCTTATTGTTATTGATGCTTCGATAGGAAATAAGAAGCAAAAGTAGACCGTATAAGGCTAATAAACGAGATGTTCATGATAAAACTTCATCTAGCAGGATATGAAATTTTGACAGAAAAGGATGACATAAGACAGCCAACTAGATAAAGTTTTATAATAAACACCCGTATATTTTCACCCGGTAAAAACTAATCTACCTAGATTTTGGTAGTAAGCAAGGCAACAATACCCGCCAAAAAATATATTAATTAATTTTTAGAAATTGCCTCATTCTGGCTTGATGCTTCTTGTTTTTTTTAAGCGCGCACATGTTCCCAACACAATTAATTATTTTTATTTATTTTTTATTTACGTCATGTCATTCGTCACACGTCACTATCACTAGAGATGGATCTATTGCCTTACTAGAGATGGGCGTTTGCCCAGACACATTGTGTAAAAATTTATTATTTTTTTACACGAACCGGTTTTGTCCTAAAGCCATCATCAGCAAAAAATCTGAGTTGAGCACGTGAAACTGGTCAAAAAGATTTGTTAACCACCATCGGTTCATTAAGCAGCTATAACCTAGCTACAGTCATATATACATAGCTATGTCAGTTAGTTTACTATTCATGATACCCCCATGGGCACTAAGCATCAAAAGTTGCACTATGTACCATAAACAGTTCCCTAAATATTAACGTTATTCAGTCACTGCAGATATGATAGCTACAGCAACTATATCACAATTTATGATACCTTCGTAGATAGTAACTACCATCCAAATTTCAATCATGTACCATCAACAGTACCCTAAATATGACGTAATCTGTATTCGTCCCATATAATATGCATTGACCAACGTTTTTCTTATGAGAAACACACGTGCAAAAGCCTGAATACTTATTTGCAAAATTTTGTTAATGGTACCCGTGAGTTTGATGCATTGAGGAAGGTTTCTACCCACAACAACTTGCAGTCGATTCCCTAAGGAACCATGGTACCAAATTTCAGCTCTCTAACTTTATTCGTTTCAAAGACATCAGCATTCTTTAATCACCCTGTCTGCGGCGGCCGTTTTATTTTCGCCTCCATCTTTTCTTATGGGAAAATCGAAAAAATGCTAAAATAAAATATTAACTCCGCCCATGTCCACGGAGAAATCGAAAAAAACACATTTTTGCCTGAATTGACTGTCTTGGCGTGGTCAGACCTCGACGTCATCAGCCATCATGAATCCCGACACGAAATCGACAAGTATTTGCGAGAACGTTCTCGAAAACCGGGCATTTTACCAGTAATCTTCCTAGAAATGTTCGAGTTTTCACCTGCCATACTTTTTTCCAGGCTCTTTTCCCTATTTTGCTTGGTGTAACTGCTTAAAGTTTGGTCTGTCAAATGAGAAATTTCCGGAGTCGAGAAGTGCGATCGCAGCGCACAGTTTACCCGTTTAGGATTGCGTCAATTTTCGAAACTAAGGGAAATTTTGCAAACATTTCGAAAAATCTTTCGCTTCGAAATTAAATTAAGACTATTTCGCGACGTCCTAACGAAAAAGTGGTTCCTAGATGCCGAAAAGAAAACATTCCAAGGTATCTCCTGGAATAGAATGCCTTTCGATTGGATGCACGGTCTCGGCACAAATAGACCTCAAAGTGGCAGCTTGTCATTTCATTTTTTCTCACGATATTCTCAAGTCATTGTTGTCTTAAAAAAATTGTTGAATTTTTATATTGACAATTAACTTTTTAGGCCAGATTGTACAAGTCACCCTCAAAGTAGGGTTCAGCTAAACTCGACTGGTAACTAAACCCGCCCATAAGAATCTCATTGATGTCAAATTAATTTCATTTGTGACACTTGCTGACAGCAATGCTTTTCTTATGGGCGAGTTCAAGTACCAGTCGAGTTTAGCTGAACCCGACTTTGAGGGTGACTTGCACAATCAAGCCTTATTATACTGCGCGCCTCGCCCTTCAGAGATCTATTGGTTTACACTAGGTAGTACAGCTCTTTCTGTGCTATTTGCCACATAATTTAAAGACAAATGGAAAACGCCTATTTTCTTGTCCTGTCATCCTTGTCAACTGTCTCTCGTCCTCTCAACATCATTAGTTTTTGTGCTATAGAAAAAGCCACGATTTTTTTTACAGATATTAACTCCAGTTTTTTCAGCAAATTTTGTAGGAAATGGGGAAAAGAAGTCGCGATCGAGATCGCAGTAAAAGCCCAAAACGTAAACGTACTGAAAAATCAGTGGAGAAAGAGCTTAAGGCTCTGAAGGAAAAGCTGCGACAATACAGACGTTCTCGTTGTTTCAGTTACAGCCCTGAACATGATCACCCACATTTTACAAAAAAAAGAAGACATTCAAGTGAGTCACAGACTCCAGCTCTTCAAAAACAAAAGTCTAATAAGGAACTAAGAAAAAGACAATCTCATAGGCAAACACATAGCCCAACCGACAGGCCACTGGTCTGTAAAGCCAAAAAAAGTCCCACAGGGTTAAAAAACCGCGAGGTTTCGTTGACACCAGAGCCTTCCCTTAGTACTGCTTCTACAAGCAAAAGAACAAGTAGGGTTACTACTGATTCTTTAAGTATTTTTCACGGAGAAAGTCTATTCAGTGAAAGTGAGGATGATGGTGAAACTATGACTAACATGTCAGCAACTAATACTACAGTAGGAACTGGAGATTTAACTAACAATCCCATCACTGCTCGTGAGGGTTTAGATACAGAAACTCTAAAATGTTTAGGAGAGGAAGTAACCCTTCCACAGAGTTTCTTTTTACATAAAGTAGTGGCTAGTAGATGGCAGGCAATATTACAAACCGGTCTCTTAAAGGAGCAAAAGCTTGATATTTTTAACAAATATACCTTACCTGAAAATCTCACTGTTTTAAAAGCACCTGAGGTTAACCTTGAGGTTTTAGCAGTTTTACCAGAAGGTGCTGTTCGGAAAGACCGTATTCAAGTTACATGACAGACCCAACTAGGCAGAAGTATTACGGCTATTGGCCATGCTATAAATCTAGCATTGCAATCTAATGATGAGAAATTTCTGGAACATCTTAGTGATGCTGGAAAAATGACGACTTACCTTTATTACAGAATGTCATTATCCAGGAGAATTATGTTACTCCCTTACTTAAATAAGACCACAAGGGATATATGTGCTGAGTCTCCAGTGGGGGAATTTTGGTTTGGACTCGATTTAGGCGAAAAAATAAAAGCTGCTAGATCTTTGGAGAGAACTTCAAAGGAACTTAAATTGCCCTCAACCTCAGAGCCAAAAAGAAGACAATCAACATTTACATCACAGCATTTCAACTTCAGAGGCCCAACGAGGTATCAGAGGGAACCTCGGTAGTCCAGGGCTTTCCCTCAGAATCACAGCAAGAACCAAAAACACAACCCATACAAGCGGTATCCTCCAAAAACTTAGAAGCCAATTCATCGAAGGTAAGCCATGGCATTTAAACATGTTCGGGAATGCCATACAGGGTTAAACCCTAGTTCAGTTGTGTTGTCATGGTTGGGTGGTTATAAGTTACCTTTTAAACAGACACCACATCAGTCAGTTGATATTAGAGGTAAAAATCCTTCTCCAGAGTTGTCGTCCATTATCACAGAAATGGAAAAAAATAAAATTATTGAGGTTTGCTATGAAACCCCAAATCAGTTTATATCTCCATATTTTTTAGCAAAAAAGAATTCAGGAATAATAAGATTTAATCTAAATTTAAAATGCCTAAATTCATTTCTTGACATTACTTATTTCAAAATGGGAGACTACCGAACTGTTGCAAAACTTTTGTTCAGAAACGCTTTTATGATTACACTGGATTTGAAGGACGCATACTATGTCATCCCTATTCACCCCCAACATAAGAAATATTTACGATTCACATATAATGGTAAATTGTAGCAGTTCTCATGTGCTCCTTTTGGTTTAGCTACCATCCCATATGTTTTTACTAAAATAATAAAACCTGTAGTAACATGGCTACGGAAAAAAGGAGTTACTTGTGTTGTGTATCTGGATGACTGGATATTTATTGATAAGACCAAAGAGGCATGCATTGAAAGTTCAAGATTGGGTATTAAAATATTGGAGACCTTAGGTTTCCTTATTAATTTTCAAAAAAGTCATCTTATACCAAGCACTCATGCTGTTTATTTGGGGTTTATATTTGATTCCACAAATCTCACCTTAGGTCTTCCTTTGGAGAAACGTCAAAGAATAGTAAAGTGGATTTCATAGATATGGAAAATGAAACACTGCAAAATTAGACAGTTTGCCCAGTTTGTAGGGGTTTTAGTTTCAGCCAGCCCTGCCATAAAATATAGCATGGCTCATTTAAAAAGTTTAGAATGTGAGAAGTATTTAGCTTTATTAAAAAACCATCACAATTATGATGCTGTCATGCTTATTGGGCATGCAAAAATAAACTCTGATTTAGAATGGTGGATGACTAAAATAAAAAACTCTTGTTGTAGTTTTCCACAGGATGTATTTGATAAAATTATAACCACAGATAGGTCTCTGACTGGTTGGGGAGCCTGCAGTAAGGGGGGGGGGCGCACTAGAGGTTGGTGGAGCGATGTAGAAAGGGGGAAGCATATTAATTTGCCACAATAAGTAACACTAAATGTGCCAAATTTATTTCCTGGTTTAAGAATCCTGGAGCTATTGCAGTGGATGCATTTGCAGTAGATTGGTCCAATTATTATTTTTAAGCATTTCCTTCCTTTTCATTAGTAAGAGTAATAAAGAAGCTCATATCTGACAAAGCAACTGGAATACTGGTTGTCCCTTACTGGCCATCTCAAGCATGGTTTCCATTGTTTGAAAAAATATGTGTTTTTTCACCTCTAATATTTGGGCCAACGAATAACTTATTGTCTTCTCTTTTTCAATGTAGTCACCCCTTACATACTAGTCTCCAATTGGCAGTTTGCAAGGTCTCAGGGTAGTATAAACTTTCTACTGTCTCATGATACTTGTTATTTTCAGTACCCGGGCGTTCATGAAGTTATAAAAACAGCCTTTAAAAGAAAAGGAACTCCAGAGTCAATTTTAGACACTTTATTAGCTTCTTTGGCACCGTCAACTCTGAAGCAGTATAACTCTTCACTTTGTAACTGGTGGAAGTACTGTCAATTCAGGAACTTAGATGTGTACACAGCGCACTTAAACGTCGTTTTAGAATTTTTGGAATATGAAAAACGACGAAGGCAGAGCTATAGTTCAATTAATCAGCATCGGGCAGAGCTTTCTTTGATTTTATCAGAAAAGCTAGAAGAAAATAAAGTTTTGAGAAGGTTTATGCGAGGAGTCTTTAGGCACGCCCCATCGGCACCTAGATATGACGTTACCTTGGGATCCAAAGATAGTTCTGAATTATATAAGATTTATGGGTCCAAGCGCGGAATTGAGTCTTCTAAAACTAAAAAAAAAAAGTTGCGACATTGCTGGCTTTAGTATCAGGCCAGCAGTTTCAGATGCTACATTCCATTAGAGTAGCAAATGTCATTTTTACCCCTGACAAGGCCAGAATTCACATAACGGATTTGATTAAGACGTCAAAACCAGGGAGTAATAATTTGCCATGCATTGAAATGCCATATTTCAGAGAAGATCCTAATTTATGCGTGGCTTCAGCTTTAGAGGAATACATAGAAAGGACAAGCCAGCTACGTCACGAAAATTCCTCATATCTGTTTATTTCAACAAAGCCTCCACACAAACGTGCTAGTAAAGATTCTATTGGCAGGTGGATAAAAGATACGTTGAAAGAAGCTGGTATTGACACCAGTTTGTTCTCTGCCTATTCCACCAGGCATGCTTCAACTTCGGCGGCAGCACGGAAAAACATACCTTGGGAGGTAATTAGAAAAACAGCAGGCTGGACAGATAAGTCCTGCACTTTTGCACGATTCTATAACAAGCCATTATTACATGATACCTCTGAATTTGCAACAGCAGTGTTACAAAAATGAAGAATGGCAGTTACGGCGTTTTTATTAAAGATATGATGGTCTTATGTCTCTCGTATTTAGTTCACGGTATTTCTACGCGTACAATACAATCGCATATCTCATGTTCTGGCTGCTGAGCGTGCTTGTGGTTTGATATTTTGTATGATTGATATATTAATAATGCTATAGAGTTTGTCTACTTTAGTCTATGTTTTTTTTTTTTGGAATTCATCCACTTGATTTTGTTTTAATAATCATATACCTTGTATCTACTCGAGAATGTGAGTAATTTAAAAAAAAAGCAATATTTTGAAATGTCTTTAAACATCTACCTAGTGTAAACCAATAGATTTCTGAAGGGCGAGGCGCGCAGTATAATTGTGCGATCAAACGAACTTACCAAGTGAAGTTCGATCGTAATTATACTAGCGCCTCGCCCTAAGAGATCTCCCACCCAACATTTCCGGTGTTTTTTTTTCTCTTGGGTTTATTGTAAATCCGTAGTGTGAAAAAGTCACAAAATACAGTGTAAACGAAAATGTTAAAATATTCCCGCCCGAAGTTGTTCAAAATATTGGGTTTTTAAAAATAATGATGTTGAGAGGACGAGAAACAGTTGACAAGGATGACAGGACAGGAAAATAGGCGTTTTCCATTTGTCTTTAAATTATGTGGCAAATAGCACAGAAAGAGCTGTACTACCTAGTGTAAACCAATAGATTTCTTCGGGCGAGGCGCTAGTATAATTACGATCGAACTTCACTTGGTAAGTTCGTTTGATCGTACAAGTATTACTGCAATCATCTATCTAAAATTGGAATCTTCAATATTTTTTTAAATTTACAATATTTTTAAATTTAACCCTTATCAAGGGCACATGTGACTGTTAAAGAGGTTAAGGACCCATTCCTAAACCAGGAGAATCTAATCAACAAGAAGGGACGAATTTGTGTAGTTTTACCCAGCTTTAAATGTTTTGTCAGGATTTATTAACCGTGTTATAAGTCGGATTTTGACAGTGTTGAGTGAAAGATATTTAAACCAAAACTTGTGATTCAAAAAACTGCCAACTAATTTTCTCTCGAGGTAATAAACAAATCCCGCAATAATTACAAAACAAATCTCTCTCGTACAGTAAACGCATTAATATAAATGGCCAACTAGAGCGCGGATATGCCGCATCGCCATATAGTCGAAATAGTTTTATTGTGACACCGCGGGACCCTTTGAAACCGGCAATTCCACATAATAATTCTAATTTTAATATTCATGAATTTTCGGAAAGTGGGTTTTTAAACTCGGAAATTGCTGGCAATTTATTTTAAATTGAGAATCTTTCTCATATAATGCGGCGGGGCTTTTCAGTGAGGTGCATTACACCCTAGAGCTGGGCATAAAGTTGGTTAAAATGAGCAATTCATATGAGAGACTCTTTATTGTTTTTTTTTTGCTAGATACGACCTGATGACTTGTCCCAATCCGCCAATTTGCTACAGATCATTTTACTTCGTGGGGCACAAATCTCTACATTGGTTGATCACCTTACCTTTCTCTAAAACGTTGTTTTGTCAACTGAAATGTGTCGGATAATTGATTTTGGCTATGGAACAAAATTCGAGTTTTACTCCGAGAGTATACTCGTGGGGCAAAATGACTCACTTTACTCCCTTGCAATATAATATACATGTTTTCTGACTTTTGTTCATAACCATTGTTCTTCAGGTCCCTGAAACCCCTCGCAATAAATTCCTCAATTTCTAAATAATTCAGAGTGTTGTTTGCCTTCTTTCGCAAAATTGTAGCTCTTGGTTAAATCGAAGGCTGGCAGGCCACAAACTAAAACAATAAAATAAAGTCTTGTTTTTGCCAATTACTGCGAGCAAAAATAATATTAATTAAGGTCTCCTCTAGAAGTAATTCCTCTGCAGCAGCGGCAGCAATGTACACTTTAACTTTTTCCTGCCGCAAGCCGCAGCAGGAAAACATTTCCAGCAACAAAAGATTCGACTTCTCTCTCTTGGCTTCACGCAACCTTTGGTTAGAGTGCTATTCCTGGGCTCGTAACATGTTTACTGTAATTAATATCGCCCCGCAGCAGGAACATTATCAGGACGGCTGTGCCTACGAGATATCGCACGCGACCTTATTTATTCACCCTCTGGCGGAAAATATCCGCACCATGATTAACAATTAGCGTGCAACCCGTTCAGACTAACTACCCCATAACTGGAGCTGGAATAGTATTAGATTACATCTTAACTTTGCTCGAATTGTTTGCATTTAATAGGAATAGCTGAAGCTAATCTCTTAATGTAAGCAGCAGAACGGGGGAATTTGATATATTTAGCAATAGAATTTAGGGTGGATTAAAACTAGTGTTTAAATGAAAACATTAGCGCTATTAGTTTTGATTTTTAAAAGTGTAAATGGAAGATCTGGACCTGCCGTCATTCACTTAACACGTAAACGTTTTATAGATAGCCCCAAGGGACCCGCAACCCTACATACACGCCTATAGACGCACCCGGGTTGACGGAGATATACAATGTTTAATTATGGTTTTTCAAAGCAACAGGCTACAAAAAAGCTCTCTTTGTAGAAATTAGTTATTTTATCAGTTATTTTAAAGTGATGACGTAAAATTGGGACTGTGTTTTCGTTAACCACATTTTAACAACTTAACTTTGCTCGAATTGTTTGCTTTTAATAGGAATAGCTGAAGCTAATCTTTTAAAATGCATCTTTTAACAGCAGAACTGGGAAAATGTATATATTTAGAAATGAAATTTAAGATGGATTAAAACTAGGGTTAAATGTCAAATATAAGACATTCTTTAATAGAAATATATTACTCAAGATCCAGCAAGTTTACTCTGATCGGTCTCTGTATAAATAACTGTAACTTAACAATTTATATGAGTAGGTACATATCTCCACAACATTACAATCATCTACGAAATGACAAACGGTCCTTCCTCGACCATTACACAAGAATTAGAATCATTTACGTCAATATAAATCTCCGATAAGGATGGTAATGAACCTTGGAGATAATTTCCATCAATCACAATAAAAAATTGAGCTGTGGGTCCGAGTTTAAATCAGACCCCGTTTTTGGTCGATGGTCATCTTTTATGCGGTAATAATGGTGCTTGTGTATGAGCGTCTGCCTAAATGATTTGAATAGAGAATAATGATGATTTTTCACTGAGTCATTCTCTAGTAGACGATCGGGCGTATGTTTTCAATGGAACGTCGACACATGGACGTTATTAATTGGTGTTATTTGTGCCCGTATCTAATTTGATTACGTGACTGTTTAGTTTGTGTGTTTGACTATTTTTTTCATGCTGGTTGATTGGAATGAAATGAATGATTTCAATTACTTATGTCCCTATATAATTTATTACTCATATTACAAGGTAACAAAGGTAATATGAGTGCCATTCTACGAACAGTGAAAAAACTTTATTGCTAAGTGTATCATCACCAGAAAAAAACATTAAAAAATGATTCGTGAAGTAAAGTAAATTAATTAATAAGTAAAGTAATTCGATAAGTAAAGTCAAAAAACTTGATTAGCTTCTCTTAGAGTATCAAAAAACCCCTTTAACCTCAATGACTTTTTCACCCTCACAACTGTTGTTAAGCAGAATCCTGAAGAGTAAAATCTCAATTTCTTCCCAAATTTTAAAGATTAGAACACGATAAAACATCTAGTTCAGATCAGTTCAAGTTCGGAACATCACTTTTTCGCAGATAGGTGATAGTATACTAAGTAGCAGACTACTCTACAAAATTAGCAGACTGTTTTACAAAAGCAGCAAGCAGGAAAAAGTTAAAATTATGGTTAGATTTAATGGTACGTTATAAATCCTAATTTTTGAAAACGGATGGGAATATAGGAGCAACAGTAAATACTTTAGCAAAACCAGTATTGAGTTTAGGTCTGAAAATTATTTTTTCTTGTCAGCGATAACTCACTTGGATGTTCAGATTGACACGTGGAGATGTAAGAAGATAGGTGATGTTCATTTGAAACCGGCATCTAGTTAGGTATGAAATGTCAAAAGAAAAGGATGGAAGAAAAAGTCCATTTACTTTGATTAGGTCATTCTTTTTGTTGAAAATATAATACAACAAAATAAACAAATGAAAGTTGCTTTTAATTATTATTGTCCAGATGCGGATTAAATACGGGGTGTTCATTATAAAACTTCATCTAGTTGGCTGTGAAATGTCAAAAGAAAAAGATTAAGAAACAAAACTCAATTTATTGTGATTATGTCATCCTTTAATGTCAAAATTTCATAGCCTGCTAAATGAATTTTTATAATGAACACCTCGTATATCTTTGTTATAGTTTAGATAAATTATATTTTTTCGAATATTCTAGAAAAAAAAATAAAAAAATGTTAGAATATCAACATTTACTCTCAATTTAAAAATAATTGCAACATTTCTTGAGAATATTCAGTCAATGTTTTCATATTTATAATTATTTGGAATATTCAGAGTGAATTCATTTTGCTTATTCGGAGTTTATAATAATGTCAAAATAATTTGAATGTTTTTTTTTGGATTAGAGTTCTTGAATATTCAGTGACAACTTTGAAACAACTCGACAATAAGAAAAAACAGTTTTTATATGTTCGGTTCTTTAGAATATTCGGAGTTTTTGGTATTTACAAATCATATTCAGAGAGCTCGAACGTGATTCAATTTCTTGAATATTCGAAAATCCTATCATTCGTACTCCTAATGGATTATTCTATCATTACACTGCTTTTATTTACCATTTAAATAATCAGTTGTATACGACTGAATATTCAATTCAATTTTCTCGAAACCAAAAAATGGTTAATATGTTAATTTGTAAGTTTTATGGGTACCTCGAAACGTTGTTTTTGAATATGCGGTCAAGTCTTAAAAGTTTTGAAATAGCATCTTTTTCATATCCAGGCACAAAGAGTAGTATACTCTGTTCAGCGAGGGTTCAATATGACGTCACATTACTCATCTCATTTCATTAGAAAAAGATCGCAAAAAAACAGGCGTATATTAGTTCTTATTAATAATAAAACCACCAGCTAATGTCAGTTTGACGCTTAATGTCAAAATGACGTCATAATTTAGAAATCCCGAGTCCAGCTTTTGTAGAACTAAATATAGAAAGGAAAGATCCGCTTTTAAGGGATCATGTAGAAGGAGCCACTGTGTGAAGAAAAACGGGAGAAAATTTCCAAAATAGTGGAGAAACAAGGAGTTACAATCGACGAAGCTGCGGAAGAAATTCCATCAACATACGTCCCGAAGGAACTATCAATTGTTGAAAAGAAGCCCCTGTTCCTGAAAAACCACCTACTGGTCCACAAAAATATCTTTCCCTGGTGTCACCTAAAGGCTAGATCCGCTTCTGTGGAAATGAATAAAACTTTAATCAAAATTAGCGAAGTGTTTGACTGAATCAACTAAAGAAAAATGTGGAAGAACGGTGCGTACATGCGACACAGATAAAAGCAAAACAGCGGTTAGGTGTCTTAAAAAAATTGCCCACACTTCGATTATGTACTTAATTTAAGTTATTTATGTTGCATGTCTTATTATCATATATTGCATTAATTAAGTTCTAAGAAAAATTTCAAGACTTGAATATACAATAAATGCCTAACAGTTTTTTTTTATCAAGTTAGTGAATTCATGCGGACACGTATTGAACTATTCCGCAAAAAAGGGTGCATTCGAACGAAAAAAGTAAAAATATGTTTGGCGACCAGACGACAAGTGTTTCTGCTTATTGGCTTTACAACGCAAGTTGTGAGCACTACTAGGTATAGTAAGCACACAAAAATACTCAGAATAGCTTGGGCCGATTTTGTCCATATCTTATGATCTACATCCATGGCCGGGTGAATCATAGCAGGTGTATATGGTAAAGCTGCTGCGGATATTCCTTCTGAATTAATAACCGAAATGGGAAAACTTTGGAATACGTAGCCCAAAAGGTTAAACTGATACATTCCCGTGTCTACAAACACAAATTGACATTTCGTTCAACTGACATTTTATCAGAGACAGACGTGTTTTTTGGTATGACATCACAATTTATGACGTAATATTGAACCCTCGCTGAACAGAGTATATGAAATGAAACGGTCTATATGAATTTCCGAAATATTTTGAACATATATTTAGATTTTTTTGAATATTTGAAAGTTTTTTCAATACTACTTATTTAGCAATATACACTTATTTTATTGGTTTTATATATTGATAGTGAGTTTCTTAGTTCTATGAGCACCTCGTAAATGCATCTTTACCAATTACCGAATATTCAGAATATAATGAACATGGGATAATATTTGCAATGGATGAGAATATTCGGTAACAAAAATAATGTTTTTCTATTGTGAATTTGTAGCAGTTCCGAGTATTCAGGCTCTTAACACATATAAGCAATTAGTTACTTAGCAAATTCATAAGTATTCGGAAGTTCGCTTTATTCTGCAAGTTTAAATATCTGCAAATGCTTTTAAAATCATTAAAACCTATTTGTTGTTAAAAAAGAAAGAAAAAAAAAGAAAGAGTGTGTTCTCAAACTGAGTACATATTCGTAATAATCCCGAATATTCAAAGTGCCTTAACCCGTGGTCGTAAACTCAGAAATTATTGACTGACAACAAAATCTCTTTTGAATTTAATTATTATTCGGAATTTCTTTTTATTTATCTTGGTTGGTATGGTGTACATAACTTGTTATAGTTTGATGTTCTTAAATTGAATATTCGTAACTCTCCAAGTTCTTTAGTACAAGAATCATGGCATGAACCCAAGATGTCTTTTGAAATTAATTATTACTATGACGAAATGCAAATATTTATGTTGGCAAATGTGTATATCTCGGCAAAAAAAAAATATTTTAAAAGAGTAGTTGCCAATAAAATCTTATGCGTTTCTTAAGAATATTCGGGTTAAGCAAAAAAATGTTACCATTTGCTTGAATATTTAGAGAAGTGTTCAAAACGACTCCAAGTTGAAATACCATTTTTTTTTTAATATACAATTATTCGAATATAAAAAATGCGAATATGTAAAAAAAGGCCCAGAATATTTTTAATAGCTTCTTCAATAACAGTTTTCATAAATTGAATAATAGTGGTTAACAAAATTATCGCCAATATTCTGGTTTCTTACAACAAAAATTGTCCAAAATATGTAAAAAAATATTCGGAGAATGTTTTGATATTCCGAATTAAGAAAATAAAATGAATTCTTGAGAATATTCGGAATAAGCTTCAAGACGACAGTAATTTTTCAAAATTACGTCAGTAAATAGTCAGAGAACTCTTCAAAACGATTTAAATTGGATTTACGTATGTTTTGTTTGTTATTCACAAGAAATAGATGATGCCGTAATACAAAATCATCTTCATTTTTTTATGTACGAATATTCGAAGATGCAAAATGCAAAGATGTGAAAACGATCTCAGAGCATCTTCTTTCTAGTTTCCTTAATTAGAATATTAAGTCTCAAATTAGTGGTTGACAAAATTGGCGAATGTTCAGGTTTCTTCAAACAAACATTGTCTAAAATATATAATGCCTATTCGGAGAATGTTTGGATATACGTAATAAAGAAAATAAAACGACTTTAAATTAAAATACAATTTTTTATGTTTTTTTTTATGGAATATCACAATAGCGCAATGCGAATCATCTGCATTTTCGAATAAACGAATATTCAAATATTAAATAGCGAAGATGTAAATCGAGTTCAGAACATTTTTAGTAGCTTTTTCAATAATAGTTTTCGTAAATAGAATATTAATTGTCAACGAAATTATCGCCAATATTCTGGTTTCTTACAATAAAATTGTCTAAAATATGTAAAAAATATTCGGAGAATGTTTGGATATTCCGAATTAAAAAAACAAAATGAATATTCGGAATAAGTTTCAAGACGTTAGTATTTTTATAGCCACAGAATTGTTCCAGACGTTTTAAATTGGATTTACGAATGATTAGATACCGTAATACGAAATCATCTTCATTTTTGAATATAGGAATATTCGAATCTGCAAAATGTAAAGATGTGAAAACGAGCTCAGAACCTCTTTAATAGCTTCTTCAATACTAGCTTCCTTAATTAGAATATTAAGTCACAAATTAGTGGTTGACAAAATTGGCAAATGTTCAGGTCTCTTCAAACAAACATTGTCTAAAATATATAATGCATATTCGGAGAATGTTTGGATATTTGTAATAAAAAATAAAAGTTTGCTCGGTTGATTTCTTGAGAATATTTGGAGTAAACTTTAAGATTCGGACTAAGCTTTAAGATGTCAGTCATTTTTTAAATAATCAGAGAACTATCCAAAACGACTTTCCATTAAAATACCATTTTTTATGTTTTTTTGTATGGAATATCACAATACCGCAATGCGAAATCATCTGTATTTTCGAATATACAAATATCCAACTATCAAACAGCGAAGATGTAAATCGAGTTCAGAACGTCTTTAGTAGCTGTTTTGTTACTAGTTTTCTTAAATAGAATATTAAGTTTCAAATTAGTGGCTGACGAAACTCGCGAGAATGTTCCGAGTTTCTTACAACAAAAATTGTCTAAAATATGTAATAAATTTTCGGAGAATGTTTGGATATTCGGAATCAAGAAAATAAAATTTTTAAATACAAATTTTGTCGCGAATATTTTGAATAAGCTGCAAAATATTAGACATTTTTTTATAGTGAGAAAGCTGTTTAAAACGATTGTAAATTGAAGGACCATTTTTTACATATGTTTTGTTTGGAGAAGTATTCACAATACCGTAATTTGAAATCATTCTCATTTTCCAATATACGAATATTAAATATGCAAATAGCAACGATGGAAAACGAGATCAGGTCAACTTTTATAGCTTTTTCATTACTAGTCTCCTTAAATGGAATATATGGAATATTAAGTTTTAAATTAGTGGTTGATGTAATTCGCGAAAATGTTCGAGTTTCTCACAACAAAAATTGTCTAAAATATGTAATAAATTTTCGGAACATGTTTGAATATTCGGAATTAAGAAAATAGAATTTTTCCTTGTTGGCTTCTTGAGAATATTTGGAATAAGCTGCAAGATGTTATAATTTTTTTCTTATAGTGAGAGAGCTGTTTAAAGCGATTTTAAATAAGTACCATTTTTTACATATGTTTTGTTTGGTAAAATATTCACAATACCGTAATTTGAAATTATCCTCATTTTCGAATATACGAATATTCCAATATGCAAATAGCAAAGATGGGAAAACGAGCTCAGAACTAGAATATTAAGTTTCAATTTAGTTATTGACGCAATTCGCGAAAATGTTCGAGTTTCTCACAATAAAAATAGTCTAAAATGTGTAGTAAATTTTCGGAAAACGTTTGAATATTCGGAATAAAGAAAATAGAATTTCTCCTTGTTGACTTCTTGAGAATACTTGGAATAAGCTGCAAAATTTTTTTTTTAGTCAAAGAAAGTGATATGTTTTGTTTGGTGTAATATTCACATTACCGTAAATTGAAATCTTCCTCATTTTCGAAAATACGAATATTCGAATATACAAATAGCAGAGATGCGAAAACTAGCTCTGGTCATCTTTTATAGCTTTTTTTATTACCAATTTCCTTAAATGGAACATTAAGTTTCAAATTACTGGTTGACGAAATTCACGAGAATGCTCGAGTTTCTTACAACAAAAATTGCCTAAAATTAGTGATGATTATTAGAAGAAAATTTCATTATTCGGAATGAAGAAAAAAAATTAGTGATGTTGATTTCTTGGCTTTCTTTGAATATTCTGTATAAGCTACAAGATGTTATTATTATTTTTTAATAGTCAGTGTCAAATTTTGTAATTGAAATACCAGTTTTTGAAATATTGTTTATCTTAAAATATTCGAATATTCTAGTATGATAAAACGCGAAAACGAGCTCAGAACATTTATAGTAGTTCTTTCAAGACTAGATTCCTTTAGTAGAATATTAAATTTAAAATTAGTAGTTGACACAATCAGGAACACTATTCGGTTTTTTTATAACAAATTATGTCTCAAATATGTGGCGAATATTCGGAAAATGCGTGGAAGCTTGGAATAAAAAAATTGGCTGATGCTCTGTTGATTTCTTGAGAATATTCGGGGCAACTTACAAGTTGTTAGTTTTTTTGTTCTATTCGGAGAAGTGTTCAAAACGATTCATATTTTATAATTGAAATACCATTTTTTGAAATATTGTTTATTTTAAAATATACGAATATTCTAGTGTGATAAAAGGCGAAAATATAAAAACGAGCTCAGAACAATTCTAGTAGTTCATTCAATACTAGATTCCTTAAATAGAATATTAAATTTCAAATTAGTAGTATCTGAAACAAATAGAATTCTGAAAAATATTCGGTTTTTTATAACAAAATATGCTTCAAATATGAGCCGAACATTCGGAAAATGTGTGGATACTTGGAATAAGAAAAGTTGGCTGATGCTCTGTTAATTTCTTGAGAATATTCGGGGCAACCTACAAGATGTTAGGAATTTTTTTAACTAGTCGGAGAAGTGTTCAAAACGATTCAAATTTTCTAATTGAAATACCATTTTTTGAAATTGTGTTTATTTTAAAATATACGAATATTCTAGTATGATAAAAGGCGAAAACGAGCTCAGAACATTTATAGTAGTTCTTTCAATACTAGATTGCTTAAGTAGATTATTAAATTTCAAATTAGTAGTTGACACAATCAGGAACACTAATCGGTTTTTTTTATAACAAATTATGTCTCAAATATGTGGCCAATATTCGGAAAATGCGTGGATGCTTGGAATAAAAAAATTGGCTGATGCTCTGTTGATTTCTTGAGAATATTCGGGGCAACCTACAAGTTGTTAGTAATTTTTTTTTCTATTCGGAGGAGTGTTCAAAACGATTCATACTTTATAATTGAAATACGATGTTTCGAAATATTGTTTATTTTAAAATATACGAATATTCTAGTATGATAAAAGGCGAAAATATAAAAACGAGCTCAGAACATTTCTAGTAGTTTATTCAATACTACATTCCTTAAATAGGATATTAAATTTCAAATTAGTATAGTTTCTGAAACAAAGAGAAATCTGAAAAATATTCGGTTTTTTTATAACAAAATATATTTCAAATATGTGGCGTATATTCGGAAAATGTGTGGATACTTGGAATAAAAAAAGTTGACCGATGGTCTGTTGATTCCTTGAGAATCTTCGGGGCAACCTACAAGATGATATTAATTTTTGTAGTAGTCACAGAAGTCAAAATAGTTAATTTTGAAACACAATTTTTCAGTATGACCATGTTCCGGGTAGTGAGAGGTGAATTCTGAACGCTCTTCATACAGGAGATCAAAATTAAGTAAATGATGATATAATGGTCCTGAACAGAAAATAAAGTCTAAGTTTATCGCCTAGATCGATAAAGCGGAGTATTAGAGATATTTCTTTTTGCTGCTTCTCCAAACCATTCTCTACTTTATCCCCTCACTAAGTATTCTACTCGAAATAACTAAACGAACCCATGTCCTGCTCTCGCTTTAACTAAATTGTTTCTCTTGTAGACGGAACAAAGCAGCAAAACAAACGAAGTCTGCATTGTAACTGACCGACATCGACATTCACTTTCCAATAACATTTTCAAGACGGTCGAGAAGAAAGAAACATAAAAGGAAACAAAACTGGAAGGGAACGTTTCCGTAAACGACCCCTACAACTTTCAAATTCAATCTCCCTCGGACCTTTGGTGACATGGACGTTCGTCGAAAACGAAGACATTTTCGTCCGGCGCCGGCTTTGATCCATTGGATATGCAGGAACAGACAGTGCCGTGGAGGGACTCATTTCTGAGCCAACTTAATTAATGTCAATTAGTGCAATTAGTACAAAGATAATTAACCGTTTTGATGTTATAAAACTTGCTTGAAGTTTAGTAATTGTAGTCATTAATGAATAATGTAATATTTCCTTTTTTGAACGCCACTGGAAACGGGAATAAAAAGGCCCCATGTCCATCTATTTTCCATGTTATTGGTTTGATTCTACTGTGTCAATAGAAGCGGTCGGGCTTTCTGGCTTTCGACAAAAGATTCAAATGCACGGTTAAGTCATTCTTCCTACTGTGGTCCAGTATTTACTTTTTCTTCGTCGTTGGGACTTCTGGAGTGACGTCAATTTATTGCAAATGTGTTTACACCGAAACACGAACAGAATGGAAACATTCTTCGCAGACATCTGCAGCAAAACCACTTTTCTAAAACTGAATTATATTTAGAGCCCCGATTAATTGACCCCTCCCAATTCAAGTTTTTTCTATCGCAGCATCCACGTAGCAACAAATATAAAAAACTTTCCAATTTGCATTGTTTTGATTCAGCCTCGGAAAACAGGTTCCATTAAAACTGTTTGTTATCATTTCCTCCTCGGGTATTATTGTTTTCGAGGCCTGGATGAGGCTTTCTTTGTGTCTGTTGTTTTTTGCTGTTGACTCAATTAGATCTGGAGCATATCCTTTGGCTTAGTTTAATGCGTGGGCAATAATAAGAGGCGGCTTAAAATTCAAAAACAATATTTGGGATTAAATAATCAATGAGGAGGCTCTTATTCTAAATATTAGACAAGCTCTAAATAATGCAAAGCGTGAACGTTGAACAAACTCAAAGACTAAGGTTTAATAATGTTGATGGTCTTTGAAATTAGAATAAAGATTGGCTCATAAATTCTTTTATTAGGATAATTTAGTGGAGGTAATAACTATACACGGTGTCCTAAGCTATTGGGACAAAGATTTTTTTTTCTTACGTACACATCGATCTTCTAGGGGCACAATTTAAAATTATTTGAAACTCAACGTGTAAAAAAAGAATAAATGACTATAGTTATTTTAAAAGAAACACCGTATATTTTATGACGGATTTAAATTCTATGTCAAAAATGAGTGAATCTTTAATATCATAACACATGTATGTTACCACTTTTGCCAAATTTGCAATTTTAGAAAAATGTTGCATCTCCTAAGAAAATTCACAGAAGCCAAGTTCCAATTTCCTCACAGCCTTAAAGGCGAGGCTGAATTAATGTCAAATTGGTCTATGTTTAGAGATTTCAGTACCAGTCCCATATTATACAGGTGTCTTACAAATCGTATAAATATATTTGACTATTTTAATCTACAATAACCCACTTATTTCAAATGAAATGCTCCTTATATTTTTAGCTCAGGAGATACAATTTAAATAGCTCTTTCATTTTCCTGTATGGTGTATAGGATCTATCTATTAACGTTTGGCCAGCAAAGCCATAGTATATTATTAAACGAGCTTTTTATGATAGCCATTATTCCCCTAGGGGGACGTTTGCGTCGCGAGCCGTAGGCGAGGGGCTAAAGTCTCCAGTGGGAATAATGACCATAAAAAGCGAGTATAATACTATAGTTTGTCCACGGCCATTGTCTAATAATAATTGCAAATTATAAAATCTGTAAATAAAATTATTGAAATATCAAAGTGACACTCGCGTTTCACGGCAAAACCGGTGCCACCATCGTTTAGGCTGCGGCATTTGATCTTGCATTGTTGCCTACTCCTACTGGTTGCCAAGGCAACATATAAAACTTAAATGGCGAGCGGGAATAATATCATTATTCCCGCTGTTTCAACTCATATATCCCACTGACGCTATATGAGCCCTATTTAGCTTTTGTCAACAAGCTGAATATCAGTATATTATGAAGTGGTCGTGGACAAAATTTATTATTGTATGGCTATTGTTACTTATTAAGCGTCTCCGTAATATACCTTGAAAAAAAAACGGTGGGGGTCGATCGAAGTTAATTAAGAGTGATTGTGTCGATTCCAAATGTGTTAGCGACTTAATTTTTATTTTATTGTTCTGTTCCATAATTTATTTTTTAAATAATTATTTTATTTTGTTTCAAATAGTTATTAGGTATGATAATGCAACAACAAAAAATGTAATCTAAAACATACATACACTAAAATAAACTAAAGTCAATATTCAAAGTGTTGCCCATTCTCAGTGATGCAAAGAATAATCCGTTTTTCGGTTTGTCGCATTTCAGGTGTTATTTGATTGAAAACATTGGTAATTCTAATTTTCTTATCTTCCCTTGTTGTGGGTGGAGTCTTATAGACTATATTCTTGACAAATCCCCAAAGAAAGAAATCAATCCTGGTGACATCAGATGACCTAGGTGACCAGAAAATGAATCCTCCTCTTCATGTCCTTTTATTGGGAAATTTCCTGTTATAGTCGTTTTCAGGAAGATATTCATCTAGCCAGCCATGGAAATATCGGTTTTGTAGTGGCAGCCCTTCTTCCAAAAATTTTTCAACTGAAATGTGGGGAAATTCTTATTTTCTATTGGTATCAATCACCTAATGTCAAAATTTGAGAAATAGCATGACACTTACGTTCTATCCTTGTCTTCTGCACGTATTTTGAGAAAGAGAGCCCAATATTACGTACGTCTATTCCTTGGAAGCATCTTTGTAAATGTTGTGAATTTAATTATCATATTTCTTTTTTTCTTATTCCAATTTTTGTGAGTACCTAATTTTCAAATAACTACACTGCCCATTATCATCAAACAGTCCTTTATATGACTAATTTTATACTCAACAACTTATATAGTGAAAGCAGAAAGTGAAATAAACCTACGACCTACCACGGGTTTGATCCCTTACAGAATGAAGCTATTCTTTAACAATTTCCTTAACTCCAGTAGCAAAGCTGCATCTGCATGCATCGACTGCTTTTTGACTTTGTATGAAGACTGTAAGTCAAGTGCTTGATGCTTGAGAAATGGAAAATACCACTTGCAGACAATAATAAAAGAAAAGAAAAAAGAATTGCTCAATGTCCAGTACTCAAGTGACATCTTCAAGGTGCTACTGAATGATTTTGCTTTATCCAAGATAAATGAAGAATGATCATTTGACCATCTCAATTATCCGTGAATGTACCCAAGGAAGGACGGACTAACCTGAACAAAAAATGTGTGTTTCTATTTATAAATTAAGTGTTCTGTTAAGTGATTGTGTGGGAACCAATTTGAGGGTGACCATTGTGATGTCAGTTATACAGAGTGCTAATTATGTAAGTGTTAATCTCTCCAAAGGATGCATATAACATTTGTCAAAACAGTTTAAAGAGTTGGTAGTCACCAATTTGTTAATCAACCCATCTGCCTACTAGTTTCAGGGTTTACCCCTCATCAGTACAGCTTTGGCTGGTCGACAAATTGGAGGCCATAAGTTTGTGGCTTAAAGCCAAAAAGTTTTATATATTATCATACTCCTGCATATCATATTAGATATATTCATTTCTTGCTATTTTGATTGCTAAGGACTTCAAAAGGGGCCTCTTAAAGTTTACAATCCTGGGTTCTAATATTTAAATCACCATACATTTTAAGTGTTTTGTGTAATATATTACCACAAAGACCCTTAGGTGCCTTTGAAGTGGTTTTTTCATTCTTAGAAGAAAGAAAGCAGCATGTGTATGTAATTATTTTTTCCTGCAAATATAATTTTTAATTATACTTGAGATTTTAACAGAAACCAAGCAGAAACCTTTTATTTTATGTCATGTCATGGTTCTTTCTCATAACCCATTTCACTAAAAATTCCAAAACAATACCCTAGTGAGTTCGAAAGTTTGTATCGAAATTGCATCTTTTGAGCCCAAGGTATGTCCTAGAGCCTAGAGCCCACATTGTGAAAAAAATTTTTACAAACAAGTCGGTGACCTTGACCTGCTCTATATACTTCTGAAATCATGTTATGGTAAACATCCTGTAGTGGAAAGTAAAGTCCTAATATCCGATATAAAATATTTACACTATATTGTAATCAATAAAAAGTACCAATGTATGTGTTATATTTTTTGAAATATCTTTCAAAATGTGTACAGATTGGTTGTGAAGTTTTCATAGAATAGGATAGAACAATGAAAGTAGCTGGTACTTTATTACTCCAGCATTCTTGTCTCCTGATAATTCACAGCCAACCTAATGAGTTTTTCTATTAAACACCAAACTTTTTTTATTGATTTTTTTTTATTGTTACTTGTTTTGCTTTGTATATAAAATAAAAAGTTCTTGCAACTTCAACAGCATTTTTATTCTAGGTATAGTAGGTTAGTTTCAAAGGGGTTCTTAATTTCAAACTAATAAGTAGCCTTTATTTGTTAGTTTAAAAGTTATTAAAGTTACTTCAAATTTTATGCATATAAGTCGAACCATTTTCAACTGAGTTTAAAAGAGATAGCCCCAGCTTATGCCATTTAGTTTAAAAGAACTGCAGCTATCTTTAGTTGAAAAGTTGTTCCATTCCATCAAGAAACCATTTCCAGAATGATCTATCATTCTTGACAACTCACTAATATGATATTGAAATTGAAATAAACAATGTGCTTGTCCAGAGGGGTTCTGCAACGTCAAGATGGTTCCTCATTTCAATTTGAAATGTTTGCTAGTGAGTTGCCCAAAATGATTTTTTAAAGGTTCTGCAATGGTTCTCTAGCATGTTGGAACAAACCTCATATTAAATCACTAAACAAATATTTTAGTTTCTTGATATTTAGGTAGTTTAAGAAATTAAATGCTCAATTACGCAAGACATCTTTTTGTGTAAGCAATTTATAATCTAAAATCAATAATCATATATATTTAACAAAACAAAAATACACTTCTCTAAATACCTACACATACAACTGAAAAGGTCAACTTATATAAGTTGACCTCCAATAATGGAGCTATACCCAAATGACAACTGAAATGATATAACAGTAAATTCATGTGGTAGAAACTATTCTTTTCTTTATTATTGGGAATAATCTCGACTAATATTAACTCAAGCTCCATAGTGATCGTCGAGATGACCATAATTATGTATGGCATTTATGATAGGTAACCTATATGAAAAGGCCACTGGGCCTCTCACCACGGATTATAATCACACAATCCAAATCATATGGCAGTACTTAAATTCAGTCTGATAGAAACATAATCTTTTCTCAGGTGATTTTGCTGTGTTTGGAACAATTTTTACTTGACTGCAATCGGCATTCAATTTTAAGCTTGGAAAGTGGTAAACTATATAATATTATGTAAGGCATATGCATAGTTAATGTATGGACTATTCCCAGGGCATCTGCATCATTATCACTAAGGTAATTTCTGGGTGAGTATATTTGGAACTTTTGCAAATCTTGTTCATGGTTGATGGTCCAGTTCAGTTCTTCCCTCTGCATATGCATACTAATTTAACGCTTGCTTTAGCTGGTAATAATCAATCATCAATAACTGCTTGAATGTAGTTTTCGGGTCTCAATTTTTGGACCTCTACTCTGGCATCTTATTTTGCAGAAGTTGGAGATTGCAGGTTGCAGATGAGTTTTCTGGGTCATGCGATGAATTGTGTTAATACTTCTGTGTGGTAGTTAGTCGCTTATTAAGCCAGTTTACTTTTTCAACATTACAAACGCAGCATAACAATTGAATTTGAGCAAAATTTGAGAAATGAAGTAGTTATGTTTGAAAATTACAAAATTTGAGGTTAAAACCCGATAAATTCGTCCGTTAAGCTCGATTCGCACCACTCTCCAATCTAGTAACTTTTTTGGTAACTTTTCAATTGTTTTTAAAAGGTGCGTTTACAATGTCATGGGTGGCTAGATGAATATCGTCCTGAAAACGACTATATTAGTCCTAGTTATTATCGCACAGGCCAGTAAAAATGAGCAGGGGCTTCATCCAGCTGATACCACATTCAGAGGCACATTTTCTAGCATACTCCAGAAATCGTTTTGTAAAAGTTCCTTCCATTTAACCTTACCTCTAAAAAATATGGACGGATAACTAGATCTTGAACTATTCCTCCAAATATTTACACTCCATTTGTTTTGATGATCAAGTGTACGAAAAACATGTCAGTTTTCCATATCATGATAATGAAAGTTATGTCTGTTTACAGTCCCGTTGTTGTGAAATATTGCCTCGTCAGAAAAAAAAAACACGTGACAAAAAGAAAACAAGTTGGTCAGCAGAAATCTTGAGTTGCTTTGTTTATGGCGTGCATCATTTTTTTTTACAGTGGCGCCCATCTTCTTCTTCTTATTGTGCCCTGTCAGGTCACCCTGACGTTGGCAATCACGATGGCGAGCTGATCCCTGTCTTCAGACACTCTAAACAATTGTTCGACGCTATGTATGCCTGCCCATTCCCGGATGTTCTTAAACCAGGAGATTTGTTCTCTTCTTATGCCCCTGCGGCCTTCTATTTTGCCCTTCATTATAAGCTGTAGGACCTGGTAGCGATTTCCTCTGAGAACATGGTCGAGGTATGCCGGTTTTCAGCATTTAACTGTTGTCAAAAGCTGACGAACTGTACTTGATCTATCTAAGACTTCATTTCTTTGCAAAGCCACTCATGTTATTCTTAGCATGCGTCTATGTAACCATATTTCAAATGCTTCTAAATGGTTGATTGTGGCAGCTTTCAGTGTCCAGATTTCAGGTTAGTTCAGGTTAGTACAACAACACACATCAAATGTAACATTTAATCATTCTTTGTCTCAGCTTTAGGTTCAGGCTGTCATTACAAAACAGTGATCTCATCTTCCGGAACGTTGTACGGGCTGTTTCAATCCTACACCTAATTTCCCTATCCGGGTCGTGTTGCTCGGTGATGTAGCATCCGAGATATTTAAAATTGGATACTCTCTCAACGTTCTGTCCATTTATCCTTTTTTTTCTTAACGAGGTGAAAAACTGCAACAGGCACCTGGCCTGGTTTTCTGGCTGTCGGGTAGTGTGGGATTCACTCAGAGAGGCCCCGCCCCCCGCCCCATCGGGCCTAATGGTGACTAGTAGGGACAGGGGCCACGGCCACCACTAGGTGCCTTACCTCTAAACTTATGCCTTTCTCCATATTCAGGTCATCCGAGCCAACTAATAAGACTTTCAATATAGAGTCCTTGGAGTGTAAAGAATTACCTTCTTTGATTTCAGTACTGCCGAATTGTGTATTGCTCCATGTCTTCTCGGCCATGTCCTTAAATTTTTAGTAATCATTTACGTCACGAATATCTGTCACAATGTTCTCTTCCATGGTCTGTCTCCCTTGTGAAGTCGCTACAGTCGTTTTTTTAATAGCATTATCTACGGATAATTCTACTAAAAAAACAAAATTATTTTGGCTGCCCGCACTTTTAGATTCTGGTTTTTGTACATATACATACTGTATTTGTTGTCGAGGGTTCTTTGGGTTCGCAATCTACTGTCTGGGTACTCATTTCGAATTCAGTTTTCTCTTTTTTAGTGAAAGCGTTTTTGATTTGTTCAATTAATCTTTTAGATTGCTTTGAGTTAGACGGTCAATGTGATGTCTCATTTTTGAAGCCGTATCTTTTATACTCTCTAAAGAGTATAAAAGTCTCGTTTTGTGTTATGGTTTGAGTAGATGATGTTTGTTAAGGTATTCATGGCCGTGGTAAGTAAGTTAAACCGTCCTCTAGTTCTTCTGCGTCCATGCATTATTCGTCGGTTCGCTGTGTGGTTTTTTCTTGTTTGGTGGTTTCTTCTCTTTTCCTTTTTTTTATTTGTTCTTCAAGTGAAGAATTAGTTATGCCTACCCGTTACTGGTTCTCAAGCTGGACCTTCTTGTAAATGGAGTATCCGCGGACAAAGTTTCAATTGAAGCTACTGAGCTCCTTCTTTCTATCGTACCAGAGTGTGCTTGCCCCCCTCCCCTCAGAATCTATGGGGCCGGCACCGGCCACCGGGGCTTGCACCTGGGGTACAAGGTTATTTGCATCACCCATACCATAGTTTGCAGATATTATTGCCTTCTGCTCAAGTTTTAGGCTTGTGGTGTGTCTCTCTTAATCGGTCTTTTCCCCCTCGACCCGACCGGCTTGGTTGGACCTGCCAGTAGCTATGCTACCGCCGGCATGGCTCTTAGGTTTATCAAAGACGCTTAAGCCCTCTCACTACGAGCAAAGTGGAAACACCTAGAGGGGGTCTGTCCATTTACCTGTCTGTGTAGTGACACGTTGAGGTAAGGCTGACAGCTAAAGACCATAAACTTTGTCTTAGCAACATAGACAAATTCAGTCCCATTTCCTGTCCCACTGCACTAACAGAATTTATGAGACTTTGGAGACCCTGAAAACCGTCACATAAAATAGCCGTATCGTCAGCATAGTTTAGAATATATCCGAACGTTCCTCTTATGTTGCCTAAACAACTGTAAAATTATGAAAAAAAGAACCTGATGAAGCCTAAAAGATGCTAAAATGTGAAAACGTCTGAAAAAGTTTTTATTTCGTATTCGCAAACCTAACAACTTTTAAAGAATGGTAAAAAAAACATGCTAGAATTTATGAAAAGATGTAAAATGGTACCACGGGTACCCATATCAGGGTTTTCATTTGTGACATTTGTCATGAGACATTTGACAATGAGAATAGAATTAGTATGTAGTAGTATTATAGTATTTGCAAATGTTTGGGACGCCCTATCTTCAACAAAAATCAACGCTCTATTAATCATAAAACCATTGACAATGGAGTAAATAAATAGACGCCGCGAGTTAATCATAAATTGGTATTTGTTTACTTGGCATGATATACAAACCGCATACTTGGAGGCTTGCGGGTTATTCGGGTAGAGAGGAAGCAGAAATGCTAAAACCAATATGGCGAAATTTGAATCTCCAAGGACACATCTCCAGATGACATAAGCACACATAGGGGTATTATTTTTCAACGAAACAAGTATACGATTTTTACGCAGCATGAATCTGCATTTTTTTGCAGACCAAAATATTCAAATATGTTTATATTTAAATGATTTTTGATACATACCTATTATTCCCATTTATTGAGTTTTTTTAGATTAAAGATTAATAATAGAATACACCTACAAACGACGCTAATGGCTAACGTCTAAGAGCCGAGTAACAACATAACCACAAAACACAAATGAACTTACCGGTGAAAACATAATTTCCTAGATCTATTTTTATAATCCCAAGTTATACACACAAAACATTGTCTCACCATGGCTAACAAACCAATTAAAACACAGAAGCGATTGCTAAAAGCGAAAATGTCGGCGGAAAGCCCTTAAAACCAGAAAAAAAATCCATGAAATAATTGTCATAAACTGACATAAACCACTTGTCACAGGATTCTGCAATGTTGCCGATTGTGATCAGTTGGCCATTTTAGACGTTTTTTTTTCTTTTATCGTCGTAAGTGTTCTATTAATCACCATTCAAAAATTATTTGGACAGAGTAGATATTATGGAGGACAGCAAAATATATTATAGTAATCTCGTGGTGTAAAGATTCGCAAGATATCATCCAAAAAAAAGGATGTGCCAATTGACTAGCAAATTAATCCTGGCAACACTGTTTGGAGGGTTTGTTTATCACCCCAATATTGACAAATGTAAATAAAGACCTGTACCTTGATAAATCCTCTATGCATAAAACTAATCGAATTAACGCAATAAATTAATTGGTATCGATTTAGTTGCTAAAATAGTAAAATTCCATGTTATAATTTTTTTTGGGACACTCTATACTATCTATACCGAAAATATATGCCCTATTTATCATAAGTGTACTAGAACCACCGAATAGAATCGATTACCTTTGATTTATATGCGAAAAGTCTATATTTTTATGTTAAGCATATGGGGCTCTCGAACCTGCCCAAAAACCAAAATTTCGAGATGAAAATCGTGCATTGCGGCTTTCAACACCTGATATCTCGTTTCGATGAAGATCAATCTAAAAACTATAAAAGAATAGCTAAGGAAGTAGGAGAACAGAGCTACATGTCGAGCCCATTTTCGAATGTCTGTCTAGAACAGTAACTGAGCACGGGTGGCCCAAAAATAAGGTACAAATTTTACGGTTTTTCTTAACTTTCTCGAAAACCGTGAAAGGCAGCTTCTTTCTGATTCATGTATCTGATAGTCCTCAATGACCTCTTCATACATCATATTACCCTGCATATCGAAAAAAAAATTCGAAAATTTAAGAGGCTCGTCAAAAAATTTTACCGAAATTCATTGTCATAGATTTTATTAAAAATAATCTCTTATGAAAGAGGGGACAAAAATATGTAAAAAATTTGCAATTTTGGAATAATCAGTAATTTTCTTCCCCTTCAAACTGGCGCCTAAAACGAAATTTTTCTACTTTTTATGGACATTTTGATACTTATATCTAGATAATTCGAAAACTGAATAAGGTATAACGATGCTATTGACACCAATCAATAGAGACCATAAAATACCTGCTTAATTTGTCATTCCAGGGTTTTAATTTAGTTGACGTAATGTTTGAACAAATAAAAACATTAGGTATTTTTCACACAATTTTAACAGTTTTTCACTTCCTATGAGACTCTTATGACACTAAGCAAAATGGTAATTAACGTTTTGAGCAGCATTTGAGACGACTCACACTTAATTGAGACACTGTTTTTCTATTGTTATAAATGGCTCTGCTATAAAATGGCAAATGTCACTCTACCCCTATCAATGAGAAAGTTAATAAATTAAATCTCGGAATCATCTCTGCTGAGAATGCTGAGAAGATGCGATAAAAATGTCAAATTGAAATTTCCAACGCCTACTTGAGGACAATAATAAGTGAATGGCTTATATACCGGGTGTCCAGCACAACCCTGGACATAGGACATTAACATAGGAAATCGGTTTTTATTTTTTTGCGCCTGTACGGTTGAATTGATTGAAAAACTTTTAAGAGTAAAGTTGTAGAGCGTATGGTCAGCTATCATCCTGTAATTTTTTCAATACCCCAGTTTTGGCCGTTTTTTGAAAAAAAAAAGCCTCGAATGTGCAAGAATTTGAATTTGGCGCGTCACCCCTGCCACGCATGTGCAGTGTCGCCAACATAATAATTTCTTGGGTCAGAGTCAGAGCCGATTTTCCTTTCTTATTTATTCTGAGGGATCAGTTAGTAATTAACGTGATTATGCACTGAAAATATGTTGGCAACACTGCACATGCATGGTGGGGGTGACGCGTCAAATTCAAATTCTTGCACTTTTTGAGGCGTTTTTCCAAAAAACCGCCAAAACTGAGGTATTGAAAAAATTACAGAGTGATAACTGACCATAAGCTCTACAACTTTACTCTTAAAAATTTTTCAATCAAATAAACCGTACAAAAAAAAACAGTAGCAAAAAAATAAAAACCGATTTCCCATGTTAATCTCCTATGTCCAAGGTTCTGCTGGACACCCGGTATATCCTTTCTTTGTTCGGATATATAACATATATTAAATTAGAAATGAAACATCATCAAGATCATGTTTTAACGGCTAATGTCAAATGACGTAATTCTGGATTGAGTTTGAGGCTGAGAATTTTCATTTCGTCAACAACGAAATGAGGTTAAAAAGACCATTAGTTAACAGAACATTTCTTCCTTAAGACGACTTTTAATTAAATTCTCTTAGTTAAATCCACTTAAAAAAATGAGAAATACGTATTAGCTTCTAATAAATGAAACGATTTAGTTATAGTTTTATAACCAGACACGTTTACCATTGAAACATAGACCCCGTTGGAACGCCACTGCTTTTAAAGAGAAACCATGGACAGGTGGAATCTCCGCCACGGTCTTCAATAATTCACCTGTCGGTGCGGCTTCGGACCATACCAACCTGACCGGCTGCACTAAAAATTCACCTGCTTCTTAGGTGTGTCGGAAAATTACTTTTAAATCAACGACTTTAGGAATGCAGGTACCTATAATCAGCCCACAGGTAACCGTTTTTAATTTAAGGGCTCGCGTCCTTTCTTGACGATTGAAGCTCTTTGAGGCAAGTAGTGTGTTCGCAAACAAAAACGTAATCAACACTAGGCAACAGTCGCGATAGTTTGAACAGTGGTCTTGCCACTGCCAAGTAAATCAAGTCCTCTGGAGATCCTACTGGAAACTTCGGACGTCTCCGTTTGCCTCATTATGAAGTCAAAGACCGAATCGAGTTAATGGATATAACACTTATTTTTCTCAACCGATTTCAAAATATGTGTGTTCAAGGACCACAAAGGTTCTTTATATCGTTTGACAAAAATTGTCACTTTTTACTTCCAACTTTAAGCTTGATGGAAAACTAAATTTTCTTTCTTCACTAACACCAAAATTTAAAGTCAAAATCGAACAGCACTTAAGGGCTGGATTGTAAATATTTTCCCGAGTTCGCATCTGTGTGTTTTAAAGGACAATTGCCTGTCGCACTGAGGGGGAAACTAAAGCGAATTCGATATAAAAAGTGGAACGAAAACAAGTTAATTTAATACGAACCCTTGAGAAGACAACATGGGAGCTTACGGAATGTTGACACTGGAAATTGCTTTAATACGTTTAGGAAGCAGAAAGACACTGGTGCAAGAAAATGCCGCCCGCTTAATACGCCCTGATGCGATGTTGTCTTAAGCAGAAAAGTCATTTTGTTTTCGCTTGTCAACCGCGTCTTGGGGCTGTTTAACACGTAAATACTAAAAAAAATATTGTCCTACAGACACAAAAGTATTCCGATATCTTCTGGAATCTCCTCAAATTGAATCCATTGCTGTGTAATTAAATCGCAACCCCGCAATAAAGTTTCAAACTCCCAACGAAGTTTTTAATCAAACCGGTCCGGATTCGATTCTGGACCGGAGGGTGTCTTCTATTGTCCTTTGTTCCTTGGAATTCTCCTTGGAAGTGTAGAATGTACGCTCCGGCGAGGCTTTTTGAGACAGATTTACATGGAATAGTAGAGAGCCTTGAGGCATAACCTAAATTCTCCAGAAACTCATTATTGTCAATTTCATAAAGCAGAAACTCTTAAGAACAAAAGAAATCAAACGCGCTTACGATTGAACGATATTTTTCTTCAGCTACCAATGTGTATAAACAAAATAGTTGTAGAAGAGGGCTTTATTGTGGGACCGGTGGCCATCATCAGTGCCCAACATTCGTCAAAAAAATGGTACATATATAAATAAATCAGCGATACTACACTTTTCGGCACAATGTAACAATTATAATGGAAAGACATAGAGACTATTACAACTTGACGTTTGTCCATTAGTAGAAAAAAATCATAACTATTTCCATGAAGCTGATTCGACACTGCAACACCGAGTTTTTTAAAAGGTCATATTTTTTGTGCTGCTTGTAAAAACAAAAATATGAAACTGTCAAATATTTGTCTCTAAAAATGAACTTTTTTACTCACAATTTACGTTACATTTCACATTTTTATAACACACTCATAGATTGGTTATTAATGGGTTGGTGGAAAATTTATTAAGTCATCCATACTACCATAGTAACAGCGATACTGCTGCCGTTTATTCGCAATGGAACTATAATGGAAAGATAAAAGAACAAAAAAAAATGTAGTTTTAGAAATAGTATAAAACATGTAATGTTCTTCGAATTGACTAAAGGATGAAGTATGCCTACATTGTTAGATGTTGTATCGGTTGAAAACTGTCGCTAGAAGTCATGCAGGTGCGGATGTTTGTCGTTTGTTTGGGGCTGAAACGTTTAGTGTTCTGCTCGAATGTAAAGATTTGAGGTGGTTTATTTACCTTTTTGTACTAACCTGTGGAAGGTTAGTAAAAACTGCATGCGAATTAAAGATCTCGACTACCAAAATGCCTTTTTAAAAATATTTATTTCACAAAAAGGACATACGCAACTACTGGGTACAAAGCTTAGGCAGAGAATGAATATAATTTTATTTAATGCGTTAAAGAAAGCTCAAAGCATAATAGGCACTATCAGCATTTCCTTTGTTCTGGTATTGCAGGGCTGAGTCAGGTGCATGGTCAAGTATTTCTACTTAGGGCTGGTTACATAACTAGCGTTTTCTTTTTGTCAGGGGTCTCAGGACTGTACTGTCAGTGAATTGTGCCCATTTTCCTTGCCTTTGATTCAATAATTTGGCCACAGATTTCATTAACTTTACAAAATTATAACCCCAAAAACTTGGAAATAAACAAACAACTGTCTTATTTCAAGTGTCGGGTTTGCTGACTGATTTGTGGACGGTTTGGCAATGGGTGAATTGTGTAGATATGGAGGTGACTGCCTATCAGCCTAAGTGCTTTCGTTTTTAGGCCGGAAGTTCGCCATGTTTGAGAGGACTTTGCTGATTCTTTGTTTGTACCTAATAGCCTACTGTTAGCTGTTCATAAGTCAAACGTTATTTTATGATAATATCATCAGATGAAATGGGAATCATTTGGACCAAACTTAAAGTGGTATCTTTTGCTGATTTTCTGAGGAGTAAAGGGGGTAGCGAAAGCAGGTATTTTGGGTGACGTTCAAAAACGGCTTTCGACAACGATGGTAATTGTCATTCGTCAATTATTCGTGGCGCGCTGGCGCTCTTGACCAATATCTTTCCCTCACCCCCACCTTTTATCTATTGAAAATTGGAATATTGGAGAAGATCTTTCTTTCTGGATCAAGACACGTGGAAGCCATCACTCATTTCTTCGCTGCTACTCATTTGGACGTGAAATTGTAACCACCACGTAGTATTTAGTCGATTTGTAGTAGTATTTCAACTACCCTTAGTTGGTGTTAGTTTTGTGGTCACTCGACCAGTTTTTGAGACGTTTTTGAATGAGGAAAGTTGAACCGAATTTCGGGATTGTGCATCAAGAGAGTTTGGGCCTACAAGCTAAGTATTTGTCAACCTATACTACGATCCAGGGCCACATAAGCACTGTACCACGTGTCAGCAAGGTTAATGTGAGGGCCGAAAGCAGCCACTCCACGTGTTTATTTTGTTCTTTTTTGGGAACCCTCGTAGACGAGGGTGTTCCCAATGGGGCCGACAGCCACCGTTATTGTTTCCAAGGGTTTCAACAGCCACCTTTACTGTTTTTAAGGGGGCCTACAGCCACCTTTAGTGTTTCCAAGGGGGCCTACAGCCACCTTTAGTGTTTCCAAGGGGGCCAACAGGCACCGTTATTGTTTCCAAGGGGGCCGACAGCCATCTTATTGTCTCCAAGGGGCTACCAGGCACCATTGTTGTTTCCGAAGGGTTAATCACCAGCTTATTGTTTGAACACCACCACTATTGTTTGTAAGAGGCTGACAGCTACCATCATAATTTTTGGAGGGTCAATAGCCACTACCTTTTGCGTTGTTTTGGACGTAAGGCGCCTAGCCTTTGTGACCATCTGCAATAGCGTCATGTCAAGCTAAGTAGTAGTGTTTAAGTTAACCTTTTTTTTATTGTTACGCTTGGTGATTACCACTAGGGAAATATATTCCAAACGAGTGTGATAAGTAGAATTAAGGGAAACCTTTCACTCATTGACTTGAAGTACAATTATCATATTGTCCAATATTGATTTCGTTCTTTGATAGTATAGGTCATAAATTAAAATTGTTCAGTTGCATTTTGTTTGCAACTACTATGGGCATTTTGGAAGAGGCTAAAGGGGAACTGATCAGCTACCTAACAGCGTAGGATTTTTCCAATTTAAGTGATTAAAATTGGTGGCGCCCCGAACTCACTTTACCGGCCGGCTTTGTAGCACTTTTGTTCCTAACCTGATACTTTTTCCTGAGCGCTTTTTGAATATTCTAAGATACCTTTATTGAAATTAAAGTGTTACAATTTGGCGCCCAACTTGGGGCCACTTCATCAAAACTTTTAAGAGTGAACGGTTTTTTTTATTCTGTGTTGAGGTACTTACTTGATATATTGGTGTACATTAATGTTGCATCTTAAATGAGCAAAATTTGAAGTTATATTTGCTGAATATTGTTTGAATTTACTGTGTACAGTGGTGGGTTTTGCATATTGAAATATAATATTTTGAATTGTTTTTGTAAATGATAAGTGGTTGTTTGCCTGAATTTGCCAGACATTTTGAAATTTTTCTTACACTGCTCATCAAGTTGACATTGACAAGTTTGCATATTTCTTATAACACAGCAATATTTACTTTATTTACTTGTGATTCTTTTTCCTTTAAAATGGACTACAAAATGGAAGCCAATTACTTAAAAAAGGACATGTTGATTTCTGAATTGTTGGTCAGAGGAATCAATGTTGAGGAAGATGAGGCAACTGTTGGAAGTTTACGTAGTACTTTGAGGCCTTTGTTAAAGTTGGAAAAGCAGGGTAGATCCCTTAAGTATCCACCTTTTAGTCTTGATGTCGAGGAAGAGTTGGTGAAAATTAAGTCTCTTTTAAGTCATATAGAGAGTGGTATAGTAGGTATAGGGGATGAGAATGTTCAATCCAAGTTCATTCGTTTCCAGTCTAGGGCAGTGCATTTGTTGCCTAGAATACAGCGTATTCCAGTACATGAATTGTCTGAGGAGGAGCAGGAGGTAAAGACTCCTTTGTTGATGGGCACCTTATCCGCATTGGACCGAATGGAGCAGTTGGCTAAATCCAATCCTCAGTTAAGTGAATGGGGGGATGGTCAGGCAGATTCACCACCAGCTGCCCATGGCTCAACCCCAGTTCGTACTTATGCGAGACCAATTGCTTTACAACCTCATAATCGAAAGTTTGAGCCAGTTCAGTAATGGGGCTTGAAGTTTACTGGTGATTCAAAACAATTTGACTCGGCTGTTGATTTATTTTCAGGAAGGGCTTTAAATTGGTTTCGTTCAAATCGAGATAAATTTACCTGTTGGAAGGAGCTGTCCAAGCTGTTGACTACACATTATGAACCGCCTGATTATAATTCTAGATTATTTAGGGAAATCTTGGATTGAACACAGGATCCTTCAGAGGGAATCGTTGGTTATATGGCCACTATGCGTGCACTCTTCCAGTGTTACAATTTTAGCATTTAAATGTATTAAAGCATTTAAATTGTAACACTTTAATTTCAATAAAGGTATCTTAGAATATTCAGAAAGCGCTCAGGGCGCTCGTGAGATCGGGGCGCCACCAATTTTAATCAATTAAATTGGAAAAATCCTACGCTGTTAGGTAGCGGATCAGGTCCCCTTTAGCCTCTTCCAAAATACACATAGTACTTGCAAACAAAATAAAACTAAACAAGTTTAATTTATGACCTATAATATCAAAGAACGAAATCAATGTTGGAAAATATGATGATTGTACTTCAAGTCAATGAGTGAAAGGTTTCCCTTAATTCTACTTATCACACTCGTTTGGAATATATTTAGCTAGTGGTGAACACCAAGCGTAACAATAAAAAAAAAGGTTAACTTAAACACTACTACTTAGCTTGACATGGCGCTATTGCAGATGATCACAAAGGCTAGGCGCCTTACGTCCCAAACAACACAAAAGGTAGTGGCTATTGACCCTCCAAAAATTATGGTGGTAGCTGTCAGCCTCTTACACACAATAGTGGTGGTTTTCAAACAATAAGTTGGTGATTAACCCTTCGGAAACAATAATGGTGCCTGGTAGCCCCTTGGAGACAATAAGGATGGCTGTCGGCCCCCTTGGAAACAATAACGGTGCCTGTTGGCTCCCTTGGAAACACTAAAGGTGGCTGTCAGCCCCCTTGGAAACACTAAAGGTGGCTGTTGAACCCCTTGGAAACAATAACGGTGGCTGTCGGCCCCATTGCGAACACCCTCGTCCACGAGGGTTCCCAAAAAAGAACAAAATAAACACGTGGAGTGGCTGCTTTCGCCCCTCACATTAACCTTGCTGACACTTGGTACAGTGGCTGATGTTGCCCTGTACAGTAGTATAGGTTGACAAATGCTTAGCTTGTAGGCCCAAACTCTCTTGCTGCACAATCCCGAAATTCGGTTCAACTTCCCTCATCCAAAAACGTCTCAAAAACTGGACGAGTGACCACAGAACTAACACCAACTAAGGGAAGTTGAAATACTACTACAAATCTTCTGAGACTTCCTCTCAGTTAGTCGATACTTATAGTTTTGAGTCTTCACGTATAACCTACGCGACGTTTGTAATAAATTAAGTTAATAAACAAATAAAACAAACGAGAACCCAGAAGTATTTTATTCCACTGCCGCACCGGGTACATTACAATTTTTTTCCATAATAGTCTGCGAACACGTTGTGTCCTAACTATATCCCTTTGGATCTTTAATGCAGTGGTTTCTCGTTGCCTTCTGCATCTACATGCCGTTGACCCTTTTAGGGTTCATCCGCCTTTAGGAACAATTCTCATTCATAGGACAAGGAGTTGCCCTGATTCTCAACAACTCTTCCACCGAGGCTGTTGGTTGTTGGGCGGGGTGCACCATGATGTGCAGACGAGGTTGTCATTTGGGCCGGTATTGGTTCGTTACCGTCACCCCCTTACGCCCTTTTGGTTTGAGTTGTGAATAACACACTAAAAACAAGAAAAATTTGCTTATAATTATATAATTCTTTTGAACAAAGAACAGCATGCTTTACGTGATTATTAATTCCTAAGAAAACTGACCAAGGCAGATCATGAGGGGTGTTATCAATTTGAACCTCTATGAATAAGGACTCTCATAAAAGGCTCTTAATAACCTTCCTTTTAACAGCAAATATTTATGAAACGGTTTTATCTTTCTGTGGAAGTCGAATTTAATTATCTCTCGGTAGAAATGTCGCTTTTTGGCTCGGTACAATATCACTAAAACTGGCGCACCGTCTCTAGGTTCTAATGAATTTTAAACTGCCGCCCAGATATAAAACTCGCATACATTACGCCGCCTTATTCGCAACCATGGCGTCGTAGATCATGATTCTGTCAACGGGCAAGTGGTAAAGAGGGTCGTTAAGACCCTTTAATAAATCACTAACAATACCACAGGTGTTTACGGCCGAGATAAGTTTTCTTTAATGAGTTTTAAGCCTCGGGAAATTTCAGCCAAAAACAACAACGCATCGAAATTCTTGACAGGTGCTGGACCTTCGGAGAAGGAGAAAGTGTGAGCACATAAGAAATTCGATAACATAAGGAGAGTTAATATTCCGCAGGAGTCGATTTTTTCGAACCTTATTTATCGGGGGGTCAGGAGAACATTCAGATTTCGGTGATAAAGTAGACGTGATGGTTATGAATGATATACATCGGCAACACGTCGGACGACGAATCCGAGTCTATGTTATCTCAGGTTTCAAGTGTTGTAAAAAAAAGGACTAACATAAACATAGGAAAGTTTCGGACTAATGGTGATTTGAGAAAAATAAAATCCATGTTAAAATTTGTTATTTTTAAAGTTTTGAAGCATTAGTAATAAAACTGGTGAACTTCAGGTTTTTTTTAAATACGACTTCGCCATCTCTATTTTGCATAGAAGAGCACTGGCATGCAAAATGGCCTTGAGCAAGTCAACCTAGAAAATTACGAACTACAGACGTACTGTAGTGCACGGAGTTGCAGGTCACCCTTTAGAGGGAGTGGAACAGCTATTTTCTCCACGAGCAACAGTTTGTTCTTACAAATACAAGAATTTAAAGGTACAAAAAATGTACTAAAAAGTTTGTGAATTCTGCCTATCTGTGTCTAGGATAAATAAAAGAAAAAATATATTTATTTTTATATGTTACTTCGGCAGGTTTTAGCTATAATTCGTGCTGTGTGAAAAAAACCATTTATCTTAAAAACTTCGCCTATGTGCCGTCGTAACAATTGAACCTTTGGCTCTTTATAGCCAAAAAAATGTTTTTCCCCACCACCCCATTCTACTTTTTTTTTGTGGGTTTTTAAGTGTCGAAGTTACCCCGTGTAGTGGGGTAATTTCGACACCACACTTAATTCTACAGAATGTCGAATATGTGCTTTTTGAGGGTAACTTCGACACCATAAATAGTAAACCATCATTAATTAGAAGCATTGGGAAAAGGTTTAAAGAGCTACAATGTGGCAAATAAAATACAGAAAAACGAAAATACAGTTTATTCTTCTCAAAAACTTTGGTATGAAGCTGTTGGATATAAAAATGAAAAACTAAAATAAAATTCTTCTAACTAAACAAAAACTCCTTAAATAAAATTAACAACAGCAATATATAAAACTATATAGAACATGAAAACAACGGATTTAGTCTTCGTCGAAACAAATGAGATACTCGTATCTCGCTTGTTTGGATCCCTTGTTGCAGTGTCCACAAACCCACTTTCCACAGTTCACACATTTGATCCAAGACTTTTTATTTGTGTACTCGGAGTATGGAACCAAACAAATGCAACAACAATTGCATGATGGACATTCATATTGCGGGTCCTTGGAGCCATCATTGCAAATACCGCACACCCACTTTAAACAAGAAACGCAACAAATCCCCTCATTGCTGTCAATGTCGACAATGTCTGTCTTGTTTCGGCGAGCTCTGGACGGTCCAGGTTTATCAGGATCAACATTCTTTGATTTTTTTGGTTTGATGGGGAGTCTTGTCTTTGGTTTCTTCGTAGTTGGAGTTGCATCAACAAAAATTTCTGGTAAATCCACTAGTTCTGGTAAATTCATTGGTGAGTCTGTACGGGTTGGAGTGCTGGTTTCAATTGGTTTTGCATCTGCTGGCCTGGTCTTGAGGACACTTTTTTCCCCCTTTTGAGAGAATTTGTCGGTTCCTTGGAATATCCTCTAGCCTCTTGTAGAAATTCTATCAAAATGGAATGTAGCACTCTCTCGAAATCCCGCATCGCGCCAGGAATTTTCGCTAAAACTCTTTCTGGATTAAAGAGGCTGAGCCCTGTTGCTCTAAAGCCAGATTGAAGATTTGTGGCACAAGTGTTTTCAATATGGGATCACAATCGATTTAGCAACCTTGGGAAATGTTCTTTCGGGATGCTTCGTTTTCGACTACATTCCTTTCTCCATGAATCCAGAATTTCGCGACATTTTCGCTTCATGGGAGCAAAAAAACTGACGTCTAGAGGTTGCATCAAATGCGTTGAATTTGCTGGTAGGGGCGTCATATAAATATTAATTTCTTCAGCTGCTTCGAAAACGCGAGGGGAAAAGTGTGACGCAAGATTATGTTCAATCACAACTGTGGTTTGTTCAAGAGTGCTCTTAGCATTAATGCGAGGAATTAAAACATCAAAAAACCATTGTTCGAATGTGTTCATATCGAACCATCCACTTGGCGCCACCTGATAAATTGTGTCTGCAGGACCTCCCTTATTTTCGTACAGGCGTTGTGCCTTATATACGACCATGGAAGGAAGCAAGTCCTCATTAGCTGATCCGCAAACCATGATGCTGATCGATGTCCTCGAGTGCTCTTGAACTCATTCGACTCTCTTGGTTCCTCTGGGCACCAACACTTTCTTCGAACCAGGGTCATCAGTGATATTCGTCTCATCATAATTGTAAACATTTTCTGGTGACGCATATTCTAAAATGTCTCTTATGTTCTCAAAAAATTCTTGAAGTTGCTCCTTACCTACCTACGATAGCTCGTTGCCGTTTGATATTGGAAGCCAGTCGAGTTGTCAGTTTGTTCTTCTGAGCGAATTTTTTTATAAAATCCAGACCTGGCTTGTTGTTCTTCCATTCCGGAACATTCTTACCTTGCTTCGTCACAAATTCTGTTACAACCTGACGTATATCCTCGTGAGTCATGGGAAAGGCCCAGTCGTTTACAACACCAAAAGTTTTTGCCAATAGCTGTTCTTCTTAGCGAGTTTACCCGCATGGACGACCCGGTGCTGCAGGATGAGTTTCCTGAAGTTTATCAATTAACGTTGTTCTCGGCACCTTGAACTTCTGGTTAACTTATAGTTTGGACATGCCCTTTTTCACAGCATCAATAACCTTATCCATGTTCTCCTTTCTGTAGCTGAGGTAAGGTGTAATTCCCACCTTTTTGACGTAAGTGCGCGGCATCTTCAATAAAACTTAGCGGATCTGAAACAAAGAGAAACACTAAAAAAATAAAAAAACAAACCAATTATAATAAAAAAATATATTAAATAAGACAAAAACAATAACAGAACATTGGTTAACATGAAAAACACCAAGAAACCTGAAAAAAAATTATTATATTATACGTTTCGAAGTTTTACGGTAGTTCACCATCGGAAAATGTAGGTGACTTCTATGTCTGAACTGGACGAAATATTACACGAAGTTTACTCAAAAACTGACCTTATTCTCTTTGTAACGACTTTAACATCGATTTCTCAAGTCAAAATATAGCCTTAGTAGCCGTAGAAAGACAAATGAGCACGTTTGGGCTTTTTTCATGTGTAAAAAGATACACGAGGGTGACAACCACAATGTTTACTAAAATTGATAATATTTTCACGGACATGCATCCTGATGAGGTGAGTTGTTGCCTATAAAAGACTTCTGAATCCGATCACTACGCGTCACTTGTAAACATTAAATACAATGATCAGATCAGAATATATAGGTACTAGATATATTAAGGGAAGGATATTTAATAGTAAAAACTATAGCAATTTCCAAACGTATCTAAATAACGAAACGTGAGTGAAGTAGAAAAGTAGCAGGTGTCAATCCAAAGCATAACACCTTTTACAGTTCTTTTATTCGTTTAATATAATTATTGGGAGACCCAAGGAATAATAAATGCATCCTAAACGATTTCAAATAGTAAACATCCCAAATAAATCCTCTGTTTCTATGCAGACAAAACAACAATAAATCGTGCTGAATTTATTCATATTCAAAGGAAACCAGTCGTAAGGAAATCTGAAAATAGCCCAGACTACGGTATTTTTACCTTAGATAACAAGGACGACGGTATGCGACTGCTGATTTTTTCATTGGCTGTGCAGCGTTGCGATGGATTAATGGTATGGATCGCTCGATATGATTGGCTAAATTCCCCTCGGGAGCGGAGGAACGGTTTTTGGACCATTTTTAAAAAAACCTCTTTAAAAGTTAAATTCATTCGAATCGATTGGAGCGAATCCAACTGTTTTGTCCTATTCGTGATGTCCTCTTTCACCCACCACCATCGGAAGTTCTGTAGGTTCAATATTTTCGGAGATAGACCCCTTCAAATATCGATTTTTAAGCACTTTTAGAATCGCGTTTTTGGTCCATTTTTTCAAAAACCTCTTTAGAGGTAAGTTTTATTCGAATTGAGTTTCTTACGTTCTTAGGAGGTTGCAAACGAACCATTCCGATTAAAAACAGCAAAAAAAAATTCCGAATTTTTTTTAGAAAATGTCCAAAAGGGGGTTTTACATTTTGTTTCTCAATTCTCAACTTTGACCGCCTGTAACTTGAGAACGCCTGGATCGATTGGAGCGAATCCAACTGTTTTGTCTTTTCTTTGACGTCCTCCTTCACCTCCCACCATCGGAAGTTCCGTAGGTGCAATATTTCCGGAGATAGACCCCTTCGGAGGTCGACTTTTAAGCAAAAAAATTTGAAAATGTCCAAAGAGGGGGTATTACAGCTTATTTCTCAATTCTCAACTTTGACTGCCTTAACTTGAGAACGCTTGGAGCGACTGGAGCGAATCCGATTGTTTTGTCCTCTCTTTGACGTCCTCTTTCACTTCCCACCATCGGAAGTTCCGTAAGAGCAATATTTTCGGAGATAGACCCCATCAAAATCGATTTTTAAGCACTTTTAGAATCGCGTTTTTAGAACATTTTTTAAAAAACGTCTTTAGAGGTTATTTTCATTCAAGTTTTGTTTGTTACGTTCTTAGGAGATTGCAAGCAAGCTATTCCGATCAAAAACAGCAAAAAAATGTCCAAAGGGGGGGTACTCATTTTGTTACTCAATTCTGAAATTAGACCGCCTGTAATTTGAGAAGGCCTGGATCGATTGGAGCGAATGCAACTGTTTTCTCCTCTTTTTGAAGTCCTCTTTCATCTCTCACCATTGGAAGTTCCGTAGGAGCAATATTTTCGGAGATTCTTCAAAGTCCATTTTTTAAAAAACCTCGTTAGAGGTTATTTTAATTCGAATTGTGTTTGTTAGGTTCTTAGTGGGGTATTCCGATCAAAAACAGCAAAAAAAATTGTGGGGGTATTACAGCTTTTTTCTCAAATCTCAACTTTTACGGCCTGTAACTGGAGAACACCTGGATCGACTGGAGCGAATCCAACTGCTTTGTGCTCTCTTTGACGTCCTATTTCACCTCCCACCATCGGAAGTTCTGTAGGTTCAATATTTTCGGAGGTAGACCCCTTCAAAGTCGATTTTTAAGCACTTTTAGAATCGCGTTTTTGGACAATTTTAAAAAAACCTCTTTAGAGGTTAATTTAATTCGAATTGTGTTTGTTGCGTTCTTAGTGGGGTATTCCGATCAAAAACGGCAAAAAAAAATCTTATTTTTTTTTGAAACTGTCCAGTGGGGGTATTAAAGCTTTTTTCTCAATTCTCAACTTTGACGGCCTGTAACTTGAGAACGTCTGGAAAGATTGGAGCGAGTCCACCTGTTTTGTCCTCTTCTTGACGTCCTCTTTTACCTCCCACCATCGGAAGTTACGTAGGTGCAATATTTCCGGAGATAGACTTTCGATCAATAACAGCAAAACAAAATTTCTGAAATTTTTTTGAAAATGTCCAGTAACAAGTGACGTGTGTGAGGTTAGGTGTCAGGCAACCCAATATACACAGAGATGATTCGTTTTAAAAAAGATTGTTTATTGTGTTGTGATAAAAAATTTAAATCAGAACCCACGAAAGCATGACAATAATTCATCGTAAACACTTAATAAATATTGTTAGAAATTGAATGAAAATTGTGTCCCAGAATCAGATCAAGATGTAGGAGAAATCGGTTGAATTGTGACAAGGCAGCAAATCATATAACAACCTCTTCGTCAACGTTTCGTCTAATTGTACATTAAACTTCATCAGGACTATGAGTAAAATTAAATGTAACATGAACAATAAAAACACATCCTGTATAATACAAACCTCAAGATTCCGCCGATTTCCCCTACATCTTGATCTGATTCTGGGACACAATCTTCATTCAATTGTACTATTACTTGCGGTATTGACACCAAGCATGGAATTTTTCATGAACATTAGAGACACATACGGTTTGGAAGCCTATAAAGCCTTGAAGGTTCAATTGACGCAGGACTTGAGGCTGGCTCGGTTGAACAACCAGAGAAATTGCCTCCTGCAATGTAAGTTTCAAAATGTTTTTCCGAACCATATTCAACAAGACATAAAATGTTTACACACAATATCAGATAACTCTCACCCATCCATGCATTAATTGATTCTTCAATGCACCTCAAATTAACCCTGATAGGGTTGTCAACTATGGAACTGCAGTTTTGGGTGAAGAAACTGACTCAAAAATTCGGAATGATGTTGTAGTGACTGTGGCTTCTATGTCTTTGGGTAGGTACTAAAACTGCTGGACGAGTAATGACCAAGATAATTATTGGAAAAAACTCCAGGTTTCCTCTTCTTCCGAAAAAGCACTCTGCAGTTTTGTTGATCCTGGAGTCTCTGTAAAGTTTTTGAAAAAGAATGGTCTATGACCAAAAACAATAATCTTTTGTCTTTAGCCAATTAAAAGCCTGAACTAACAATACAAATAAACAATATATTTTTCGATTAAAATAAGAATATAATACATCCATAGTATTAACATTAACAACCAGACTAACTTTTGACCTTTAGAGGTAAACAAAGAGTCTAAAACAATCATTCATTTCCAGAATTAAAGTGCTACGAATAACAATAGTACATATACATTATTTAAGCATTGAATTTTTTGTGAAATATGTTAAGTCATCAGTGTTGTTATTAATACTAAGTAATACATTTTTTTAAGTATGTGGGCCACCACTCATAGTGAACAATAATATAAATATTGTATCTACACAATAAGCCACAAAAAACAGCAGAATATTTATATGATTTTGTTGTAAGTTACTGATTTTTAATCTTTTATTAAGGCAAGCCATAAATCTCGTTTCATACTCGTCTTTTATCAATAACTTATTTCAGGACTTTTGAACAAAAACCAATATAAGATTCAATATGGCCTTCATTCGTATTAGATGCCATTTGTGATCGTCTTCTTCACTGCCCAATTGCAGAAACTGTTTTTGGTATAGACGATACCAACTTTCCACTATTAGTTCTTTTAAGTAATCAATACCATGAATTCGTATTCAATTCCAAACCGATTTCTCTAATTTAACAAGTATCCTATAGGTAATAAAATAACCTCTACACCTATAGGATTCAAGTTTAGACTGCAGGATAATTGCATCTAATTGATAAATTATATCGGGAGTTAATGCTCAAAATGTTAAACTTGGAAATAAATATAACCATTTGGATCGCAAAGGTAAAAAGTGATATTGCTAGGGACTTAGATCCTATCAGACTGAAATTGCATTTAGATCAATTCCATGTTTTTAGCAATATTCGTAAGAGTAAATATAATTCTTATTTTGTACTAGTTAAAAACAACCACTTAAAGAAGATTAATGTTTTGATAGATAGGAGTAAAAGTTTAATTGTTAACACGCAGACAACCCATGACAATTGGTTAGTGAATCTCACTAATAAGGAGATCCCTAAAGAGGTTGGATTGTTGCTGAGTCTGGGCCCAAAATTTTCTGTAAACCACTTGAATCGTGATTTGCCTACATTTGACATTATTGAGTATATTATTGACAGTCGACCAGAACCTTATGATAAAGACAAAGTTAGAGCTCAATTTACCAACATATTGACAAACTTTGAGAACAAACTGTTACAGACCACCAAAAGGGACTATTACATGATGTCTTACCACACTACTAAAAAGTTTCTTAAGGAAAATAATAACTTAATAGTATTAAGATCTGATAAGGGGAGTTCGACAGTTTTGATGCAACGACAGGAATACTCACAAAAAATGGACACGTTATTACAGGACAACACCACTTATAAACCTTTAAATAATAATCCGTCCACCAACTACGAAATAGCTATTTATGTAACCAGTTACGAAAGGTACGATTTTGTGTAACGAATGAATGTTTGCGGGACGAGCGCAGCGAGTTCCCGCAATTTGAATGAAATACACAAAAAGGCTTTTCGTCACGTGCTTCATACAGATTTTTTCTAATTTTGACTCATACCTACTTAGAGAGAGAGTCATTATTATTAAACTTCAATTAAACCACTTTGTATCTACTTAATACCGTAAAACTGTAGCAACGGTGTGCCACAACCGAAACCTGCAACTGGTGGTGAAGCGAACTTTTCATCACCAGTTACGAAAGATTTTACTTTTCGTAACTAGTTACGAAAAGTAGGACGTTACGTCACTGTCATCAGTATTGACAAGTGCCACTTTATATGTCAAATTTAGAAAAATTCCATTCAAAGTCCGGAAAACACTTTAGATTGTATCTTGACGGGCCATGAAAGCCTTCACAATCTCTCCGAGTGTTCCATTTCTCTCAGATTGTGCTATTCCATTATGGCATATGCTCAGTTATAATGCACTTTTAGAACTCACTTTTTTTTATCTTGATACACCTATTTTATTGAAACGTATGCTCAGTTATAACGCATTTATAGAACTATTCAAAAAAACAGTGACACCTTTTGCAAATCTACTGTGGCATAAAAAATGTTTTTTTCTTATTTCTGTTCAAGGTTCTGCCTTTTTTTCAAAATTCCCTAAAAAACTAGTTCTTACAAAAATTAAAATACCTCTTCTATTGCAGTCATCACGCAGATATATAACTATTCAATAAAAAATATGATATTCTTTGCAAAGTTCCAGTAGCTCAAAAAATGTTTCTTTATTTTTCTTCAATTTTCTCAAATTTCAGTCAAAATCTCTTTCTATTTTAATTAAGCCACCTATTGCAGCGTAAGCTCAGTTATGACACCGTTACAGACCTGTCACAAAAAAGTGAGATTTAATCAAAATCTAGGTTCTTTGATAATATAGACACATTTTCCATTGCAACGTATGATCAGTTATAATACTGTTAAAACGTTATTCAACTCTCGGAAAATTCCAGAGGCGCCAATTTTTTTTTCTTATTGCTTTTAAGGGTTTCTTGATTCTCTCAATTCTCAGTAAGCACTGGTCATTTGAGAATAAAACATTAGTTCCATGTGAAATTTTAGAATTTTATTTAGACATCTTGCAAACATTTTAGTGGCACCTAAAATGTTTTTCTAAAATTTTAGTAAAAAATTCTTTGTTCCAATGTACTAACGGAACTTTAGGCTTAATGCAATTGTTATAAACACACTCAGTAAAAAAAGTTTTTTCTGATGAATTTAATTTTTTGGGCATTCAAATTTCTCAAATTTTCCTGAAAATATTATCATTCAGAAATTAAGCTGCTAATGCAGCGGATGAGGTTTACATAGAGTCCAGGCATTATTTTGACCTCTTCTGTACGTCCTGTTAGTCATCGCATGATCTTTCTAAAGGTAAATGTCTTACCAACAAACGAACACACAGCAGTCTTTTATACTGACGATTCATATGAGGCTTCATGGAGTCATGGAGATCTGAAGATTGGTTTTATGCCAACGATATTCTTTTAAAAGTCCAGAGTTTCCTTTACTTTTAACTTGTGATTGCTTTTAAATGTTCTTTGTAAAGCATTTCATTTATGTATTTTTTTCAATCTCTTGTCTCAAGCAGGTTCAAAACTTTTTTTTTAAATTTGAAGGGTTGCATGTTTAAAAGTGTTAATACAGAACGAAGCAGCTCGCACTTTCGCATCATAGTTTTTAAAGATCTATCGAATGACGTTCTCTTTGATGTAATTCAATTATCAAAAACTAAGAGAGACGTAACTGACATAGTGTGAATTTTGGACATATAGTGTCCCAAAGTTGAAAAATGTCTATGTTTTGATGCTGTTTAATCAGAAAACAAAATGAAGCAGGTAACGGAAATGCTTTACAAAAATGGTTTAGAACTAACGCAGGACAGAAATATGTAAAAAATATACATATGCGGTTTTTTACGCCACTCTGTGTTATGTATATATTGTTCTGCAATTTTAAATTGGTGTTAAACCGTATACTCCAACTTTCGTATTTAGCGTTTTACTTTGCCTCACTATTGAAACATCCTATACGTTCTCAAGACGACACTCTACGGAATGCTACTACATACATTTAAAAGAAAGAGGCCAATACTTGTTCCTGTTCATAGCCCTACTCACCTCTCTAAAACAAGTATTAGGAAAAAGACCTTGTATACATATATCTCAATCACTTAGTCTTGTCATCCAGTTACTTTTAAAAATCTTCCATTTTTTATACCTGTTTATCTAAAATAACATAGTGGGGTTTCCAACGCTAACTGTATGATAGTAATAAATGAATAATATACAGTGTGTCGCAGATAAGGCTGCACCTCATGGGGATCTTCGAAACGGTAAGAGATGAGAAGGTGGCTAAATTAGAAGAAAGCTGCGCCATGGAGAATCCTCATGCATTATAATTTTTTTTAAGTATATAATAGCTATAGGCAGAATCATTAAGCAAGTGATGTGTCAATTGATACTCAAGATCATGTCTTCGATCATAGACATTGTCTCCTCTAACGAATTTGGAAAAAGATGGATATAATTCAATGGTGGTTGACATGATCTTCAGCAATGTTGCCTTATTTGCGGTTTATTGTAAATAACGTAACAATCGTTTTTCGGCTTACCTGTGAAGATTGGTAAGCGTGCTTGGTAAATTAATTAAAACAGACCATTAAACTATTCATATTAACTATAGGTGTGATAAAAAATTTCTTGTTTTTGCTCAATTTAATTTTAAATCTTATTATAGAAAACGCAAGCAGTTGGTGAAGTGCCGCGCGGTCGTGGAGTACGCAGAATTATTATTAAAACGCGTGGAACTAACGTCAACCGTCAGTCCGTCAACGAAAGTCAAACTTAACCTCGAAATTGAAATTAGAAGATCGGCGGGTTTTGTGCTTTTATGTATTTTTTCCAAGATTTCCTTATGCGCTTGATTGAGATTTGTGTTTTTTGTTGAACTAATTGTGTTTATTCAACATAAACAAGATGCCAAAGAGTCTTAGTAAAGACTGCAAAAAAACTTGTAGCTTCCTTCTTGAGCTTTTTTGAATTGGAGAAAGAAAAGGGAGGACCACTTTTGCCACTCGCAACAGTACGTAAAAGAGTCGCGGATGCCTTAGGTCTTCATTTAGCTACGGTTTCAAAAATATCTCAAGAAAGTACTCATGGCAAAATTGTAAGCCCTAAAAGGATTCTTGTCTGGAAGAAACCAGTAACCGATCCAGGGAAATGGGATATTTGTGCGATTCGTTACCAAATTTATGAAATGTATAAGAACCGTAAGTAACTGTAGATTCTAAATTATGTGACAATAACTTATTTCAAATTTATATTCATTTATTTTGTTGCTTATTGAAGTAAAGATTTTCTTTTTAAAGAAGTAGTCACTAGCCCTAATGTCAGGTACTTTATCATTGATTATATGTTCCTAGTAAACTTTTAAAGTTGGTGAGGCCTAATTGATGCATATGATTGTTAGAGTTTCTAATGAGGGGTTATCCACCAGGCACAATACATGTATAAACTGCATCACAATTCCACACAATACCGTTACAATAATCTACATTTGGAAATACAGCAATACCCTTCACAATATTGGAAATACCTCTTCGTACTCATGACAATATTCTACAGTGCTTGTCACAATATCGATAATAACTTTATGTACTCATGACAATACCCCGCAATATCACTATATTCACAATACCTTGCAGTGCCATCGCAAAACTTAAAAAATACCATATTATGGCAATACATGTACAAACATTGGCAAAGTGGATTCCCCTTTGATTTCTAAGGTGCTCTAGGGTATCTGCCTGGAAGGATTCTGGGCCTGTATTGCCCATATTTATAGTGGCAACTTGAGCACAAGCATGTGCTTAATCAAAAATGTTTGATGTAAGTCAATGTATTTTAAATGGAGACTAAATGTCCAAACTCAGACTTGAGGCTTACTCGGAGCCAAGTAATGACTATAAATGTGGGCATTAGAAACCTGAAATTGGTACAAATGGAAGGGTCTTGCCAAATTTAATTTTATTTGAATTTATTAAACTGATTATACAACTCACAATGCTAATTTTCCCTATAAGAGGAGAGAATTAATTTTTCTGTCAATAGTGCAGCAATGCAGCAACTGCCAGAAAATTCCAATAACTGCTTCTGTGTAGTCAGGTGTAGGTGTGTGAAACCCGTCTTTTCAAAAAGAATTTAAGTAATTAGGTTTTAAGTAATTTTAGTAATTAGGAATAGTTTTTTTCATTAAGCTTAACTGGAACTGGGCTGTAGGGAAAGTTGCTCGGAAAGTTGATAAGTACAGTGCACTTCATTAACTTTGATAACATTTTAATTAGCTGTAACTTTGTGTTTTTAAAGATGTCGAAATGAACTGAAAATCATATTGCATATGTTAACTGGCAAGTTTTTTCCTAATTGGAAGAAAAAAGCAAAATACCAATGATATTGAGAGATCTTAACCTGCAGTTGGGTTTATATTTTTTAATGCAACTGTATATTATTGGATATTTGAATTCTATTCAAAATTCCAAGAATATTTTATAAAGCACCTAGATACCTATCTTCAACTGTTTCTGAGAAAATGGGGTCTGTATAAGTTGGTCATATAAACACAAAATCGAGCATAAAATAATAAATAAGAAGCGAAGTAAATTTGAAGACAAGTGGAGAATTTACTTTGCTTCATATTTATTATTTTATGTTTGACCGACTTAAACAGACGCCATATTCCCAGAAACAGTTGAAGATAGGTATGAGGTATGCTCTATAAAATATACGTGGAATTTTGAATAGAACCCACATATCCAAAAATATTTGACAGACCAGACATTCCATTAAAAAAATATAAGTTAAGATTTCTCGAAATCATTGGTGTTTTGGTTTTTTCTTCCCATAGGAAAAAACTTGCAAGTCAACTGTGTAATACGGCTTTTGCTTCATTCCAATATCTTTAAAATTCCAATATCTTTAAAAAATTTACAGCAGTTTGCATCTATAAAACTTTTCATAAAGTTTTTCCAAGAGTTATTTTTTGGCTCACCCCCGTAAAATGTTTGAACAGTGTTAATATTATTGGTTATGCTATAAAAACTTCTATATGGAGATATTTATGATGTTTAAGTATTCTAAAAAAACCAAAAAATTTTATTTTTTCAAAACCATTTGAGATATTTTAATGAAATATTACTTGTCAATAGTAAAGGAAAACATAAGGTTTGCAATACAAAAGCTTCGTTTATTGTTACTGGCGCGCGAGACGGTTTGTCACTGACTATTTTTCAGCAAAAAAGTTGTATGTTCCTGGTTTTTTCTAAAAATAAAGATTATTTTTGAATTATTTGTTCAATTTGAAAGAATAAAGCCATTTTAACTTTTAACAAAATTAGACACTGATAAACAAAGCTTTTGTATTGCAAAACTTAGGTCTTCCTTTACTATTGGCACCTGCAATATTTCATTAAAATATCTGAAATGGTTTGCAAAAAAAATAAAATTTTTTTCTTTGTGAAAATAAACATCAACACCATTGTATTTCCATAGAAAAGGGTTTTTTGAGTACAGTTTATTTAGCAAGATAGTGTTACTAATTGAAGTAGAACATCCTCTTAAACTTTATCATGAAACCTGGTCAACCTCGTATATTTTTTGGATTTATTATGTTCTAAAAAAAAATATTTAACTAACATTTTCCTGAAATCTTGACTAATTACTCAAACCTATTGTTAGATGCCAACTGAGATACAAACCATGTACCTATCATCATCAGTTTATTTCATACAAAACAAGTCATAAGTTTACACAAGTATTAAGTTTCTGAGCAACTGTCCCTAATTATCCTTTACTTAAATCCTTTTTCAAAATAGAGGTTGGACACACCTACACCCGACTACACAAAAGCAGTCATTGGGGTTTTCTGGCAGTTGCGTTGAATGCAGGCAATGATGTCGATCCTACAAAAACGTAAAAAAGAATATTTTTTAATTGAATTTTAGGAGAATCTGTCACCGCCCAAAGCATTTTGCAGAGACTAAGAACAATGCAGCTCTTTGCGGGATCGAAATCATCACTTATGAGACTGATGAGACAGATTGGCTTTAAGTGGCTTCACGACAATCCACGGGGGTCTAATGGGGCTGCCAGACATTGTTTCTAAAAGAATACAATTTTTAAAATCTTATACTAGTTACAAAGAAGGGGGTAACTATATGTTTGTATTTTGCATCTAAAAGATGAGACGTGGCTTTTTCAAGATGGAACATCAAGCCATTCTTGGCAAGATGCGGATACTCGAAGTGTTGAAAGAATAAAAAAAGAAGGGAAGAGGTAAGGTGTAGTGTTTTGTATTAATTGTAATTGTTACTCGTTTGCTCTCATTTAGTCGACCAGGGACTCACTAGGGGAATATGAGGCTGTTTGTAGCTTCAGCTAACCCATTTTTTCAAAATTTGTTTATAGGCACTTTATTTAGTTTATCTTTTATAGGTAGATTGTAGTGCATGCTGGAAATAAAGAAGGATTTATTCCTAGCACAGAGTTAGTTTTTTCATCCAAAACGAAAGGAGATTATCAGAAGAAATGAACAAGGATAATTTGAGTAACTGAGTGGCTACCTATACTGTACACTGTGTGGACTTCTGTGGACTACTGCATTTGTATGACCTAATAAAGGATGTATTTTACTCTGATGATTATTGGAATTATCAAGTAAGCACTTAAGGCTTTAGGAATTAACTTTATGATTTTCCCTAAATCTGTTCATAGGTGAATTCAAGAATCATACAGCAGTGTTGAGAGATGCGCATCAACTACCGTTCAGAAATTAAATTAGTTCCACAGCTGGTGCAAGTGTGTAAATCCTGAACTGGCCTCTGCACATATATAAGATGATTTTGGAATCTGTTCTATGAAATTTTCATGTGGCTTAATCAAAACTAAAAAGTTATTTTAAGTGTGAGGGAAATCTCACTTTCTAACTTTGCAGTATTTTGTGACGGTTGTAAAATTAAAAGCAATAATTTGTTGTTATTTTTATTTTTCCAAAACATACAAAATATATACCTACATTTAAAAAGTAAACCTGAAATTATTTCTGGAGAAACAGAGACTTTTCTAAGTCGAATTAATAGTAAAAGGGGCGTATAGCGTTGGGCGGAGCAAAAAAATAGAGCGATTGATCGCGCAATCCTTATAAACTGGCTTATTTGCACTATATGGTGTAAATTGTTTTTTTTTTGTGCAGTAAAATTGGAAATAATCTGACAATTTTTGATTTACCGACTAGAAATTGCTCCTAAGGGGGTTGAATACGAAAAGCGTTTAACTAAATCCTATGCCAATAAGTCACGTGATAGATGTAACCATCCGTAGTTGTCTTAACAATGCAGTACAAATAAATAATAGCTTTCTCTCTATAGCTGACACATCTGAGTAATTTTGTGAATTCTGATGCTTTGAAATCTTGTATCAAAAAGCTAGGCATGCTGCAAAACTCATATGTCTTATCCATTTTCAAAATAATTTTAAAATAAACAATTTATCTTTCAGGGTAACTCGTAATTCATAAAAAAAATTTTCAATTTTTTGAAACAAACTATTTTACTAATATGTTTGGTAAACATATTCATTTTGTGACCCATTATTATGTGTTCTATTTGTTTTTATTAGTTCATATTTTTTTTCCAAATATCTCGAAAATGGTTACAGATATAAATATTAGTTACAGATAAAAGTTTGTTGTGTGCTGTATATCCTTCGATGAAGACAGTGCAGAATTTGTAAAAATATTCGAGCTATCAAAAAAAAGTGACCATTTTAGGACAGGAATTTTTAGATACATTTTTCGTATCCTAACCATATCATGGTCCTACCAAAAAAACTTCCTAGGAACAATTTCAAGGCTATAGAACAGAAATTGCGATAATAATATGTATTTGATTCCAATATAGTATAAAAAAAAACTAAAAACATCTTTTAAAATGCAAATAATACAGCTTTTTTGTCAGCCTTGTTGAGCTTGATTACTCTATTTTTTTGGCTCACATCTCTCGATACTCATTAAGCATATGTGGCAATGTTTCTGGGACTGTAAAGATGACACACTGTTGGGTAAGATATTTGGGTTAAAGGTCATAGTAAATGGCCACTGGGTCACAATCAAATGCAATATAAATTGGAGTTCAAGTGAATCCCATTAGAAAACCAACCAAACTTATCCTTGCATGCAATGCATTAAAATTGTCCAACAGCTAATATACATGGTTTTTCAAATGTTCTCAAAAGGTCTACTTTTTACTACTTCCTCTTCTTAGGGAAACCTAAGAGCAGGAAGATTTGAAATATTAAAGTAGGTCTCGAAGTAGGTTTACAGAATCTATTTCTTGATGATCATTTCATATTTGTAAGATCTAGGCATTCAGAGCATTGACAATTTTTTATTATGGTGTTCACAATGTTAATCAATTTTTACAGTCTGAAAGCTTCTCTATGAAGCAATTATAGATTAGAAAGCCTGTATGATGCCATCAGTTTCTTACAATTCTGCTTTAAACTTTAGATATACGCTAGGTACCTTGATTAGAATATGTTAAACTATTTCGATTATTTTGAAGAATCAGGAACAAAAACTTGTCTGGATCACAGACTTCCATATGGAAATATTATGTGGTCCTGATCCCTAATTCACCTTTAATATCAGGTAGGTATTTTAGTCAATAATAACCTACTATTTTTACCCACAGTTTAAAGTGAAATAGTAGCAAACTAGCTTGATATCAACTTTGTTAAATCTTAAATCCGACTCGCTGCACAGAGAGACTGTTGACAAACATACAAAGCAAGTAACAATGAGATAGATTTTTCAAACCTCCTTTGCTGTATGTCCGAAGACTTCATCTTGTACCTTTCAATATGTGGCAAAAGTATACCTTTTAGGAGCATTTGGAAAATCCTGTAGCTACTTATATGGCTGATACGAACAGAACCTGTTAGCTGCTTTGATAGTCACTAATATTTTTACAATTTTTATGAATATGTAAACTTGCTTCAAGACTCTAAGCATCCATCGGAACCTAGAGCATAATAATATTAGCTTAAAACAGTATGAAAGGGGCCAGGTTCCAGTGTTTTATTGATGTTCATTTCTTCAGGAAGACTTCTGCCCAGAAAGTAAGTTTGTCAGTATCCTAAAACCACCCCCCCCCCCTACCTATGTTTTAAAAAATTTATCTACTTAAACATATTTTTCCTAAATAAACATAAATAACAGCAAAATTCACTTTCTCAATGACTGTACTTGGCTGAAAGTTTCAAAATTCTATGAAACCAACTCCTAAAGCACAAACATTTGACTTAAGACCCTGTAACTAAGAAAACTCCTTGGCAAAATGGGCACTTCACGGACGGTTAATTAGAATGTTCTAAAGCCTGCAAAAATCCTAGAAAAGCAATCTTAAAGATTAGAAATGATAAATTTAAAATTTAACATACGAATACAAATAGTACGTATATAGACTGTAAATAAAGACTGCGGGTCGTGGTTAATGCCTCGCAGATAAAAATAACGAAATTCAATTTGAGGTAGCCATATTTGGGGAGTTTCAATATAGTTCTACTTGGTTTCATGCACAAGCTGGCAACAGCGGCGAAGTGATCACGATTTGGATTAGTTTCCTTAATGAATTCTACTATATTTATGTAACCAGTTCCGAAAAGTCCGATTTTGTGTAACGAATGAATGTTTGCGTGACGAGCGCAGCGAACTCCCGCAATTTGAATGAGATACACAAAAAAGGCTTTTCGTCACGTGTTTCATACAAGATTTTTTCTAATTTTGACTACAAATACCTACTTAGAGAGAGAATTATTATTATTAAACTTCAATATTTACTTTTAAACCACTTTGTATCTACTTAATACCGTAAAACTATAGCAACGGTGTGCCACAGCCGAAACCTGCAACTGGTGGTGACACCAACTTTTCATCACTAGTTACGAAAGATTTTAATTTTCGTAACTAGTTACGAAAAGTAGGACGTTACGTCACTGTGATCAGTATTGAAAAGTGCCACTTTATATGTCAAAATTAGAAAAATAAAATTAACAATCTAAAGGCTTTTTAATGATGAATTATTGGAGGAATCTATCTATAAAACCTTGATAACCAAAAACTCTTTACCATCCAAGATATATGGGTTACTCAAAACTCATAAAGAAAATATTCCTCTTAGACCAGTAGTTTCGTGCATACAGTCACCATTGTCTAAGTTTTCTAAATACATTGTTAGCATTCTGTCTAATATTAACGATTTGTTTACATATTCGATAAAAAACTCCTTTGTTTTTGTCGAAAAAATCGCAGGTACTTCTACACCAGCTGGGTTCCAATTGGTCTCATTGGATGTAAAATTCCTTTTCACTAGTATACCCAAAGAATTAGTGCTTCGCACAATTGAAAAATATTGGATCCACATTGCCATACACACCAAAATCAATCAACAAGAATTTTTAGAGATCATAAAACTATTATTTGAGTGCAGTTATTTCACATATCAAAACAAATGTTATTCACAGGTATTCGGGACTGATATGGGAAACCCATTATCACCATTCTTGGCAAACTTAATTATGCACGAGTTATTGAGTTGTATTGTTCCCAGTCTTCCTGTCGAATTGCCATTTCTTTACCTTTATGTTGGTGATATTCTGACATGTGTGCCCCACGGATCTGAGCACATCATCCTTAAACATTTTAATTCCTTTAACCCGCATATCCAGTTTACCTTGGAGAATGAAGTTAACAACCGTATCCCCTTTCTAGACACATTAGTGATCAGAATCATCAGATTGGTACCAAAAACCAACTAGTTCTGAGAGGCTTATTAACTTTAATTCGTTCCATCCTCTATCACAGAAAGTGGCAATCATCAAATCTTTAAAAAATAGAGTTATAAAATTGAGTCATGAAACATTGTGGGATAAGATATTTGATAGAATTAGACAGTGGGCATACTTAAATGGTTATCCTCGCAGTTTGGTGAATAGATTGTTGCAGCCTTCGGGGAGCTCCTTTACCTCAAACTTACCTAACACAGACCACTAAACATCTTACTTTAAGATCACACTTGTGCCAGGATTGAGTAAAAATTTGCGTTGTTGCCTGCAGGATGAAGGGTTGAATGTGGTTTTTTATTCGAAAAAGAGGGTAGGTGACTTGTACTCAAGGATTAAGGATGAAACGCCTTTGACTGAAAAGATTTAATGCAGTGTATTCTATACCGTCTTCTAGTTGTGTGAACAGATACATTGGTTAGACAAAAAACTATCAATTAGATTAAAGCAGCATAAATATGATTGTAATGCTAAGCACCTAATAAAAGGAACAAGAATGCTTTGGCGACCCAGCACTTTCAAACGGGCCATAACTTTGACTTTGACAAATCGGATATCTTGGACGTTGAAATAAGTAACTATGAAACGCGCAACATTTCGGAAATGTTCTTTATTAACAAATTTAAAAATCGAACAGTTAATTTCAGATCGGATACTCAAGTTTTTAGTGCAATTTATAGTTACTTGATACATTGGTTGATGGGGAATAACACTAACAAACAAAAAAAAAGCAGTGATTAACGCATGATTGTTTTGCATTTAGCCCCGCTCCCGAAGCGGTTGACGATAGAATTTTTAAGATATGTGTTGTTTATTTTCTGGTATAAACAAAGTAGAAAGGGTCCCGACCTTGTCAACTAGTAATTCAGTAGATGCTTGAGTTGTGTGCGTAAAACTATATCAATGGTAGAAAGGAAAAAGGGCATAAGCGACAAATTAATAACTTTACAGTAGGCCATTTAAAGTTTCAATTACTCTTTTAAAAATGTACTATATACCCCATTGTTTAGTTGGCTTAAACGACAAATAATTTAACTGAAAAAGCTGGAAGTCAGATCATTCTAAGTAGAAAGAAAAACGGTGTTTAATGGCGCTTAAAACCTAAATTTGCAAAATTTGTCGCTTATGCCCTTTTTTCTTTCTACCATCGATATGTATTTTAGATGTTTAATTAGCCCCGATTGTTATTAGCCCCGATGTGCTATTACTTTTTTACATTGACTAGAGCATCTTACGATAATATCTCGAGGTTTGTATTATACAGGATGTGTTTTTATTGTTCATGTTACATTTAATTTTACCCATAGTCCTGATGAAGTCCAATTAGACGAAACGTTGACGAAGAGGTAGTTGTATGATTTGCTGCCTTGTCCCAATTCCGCCAATTTCCCCTACATCTTTATTGTTAGAAATATTAGTGCCCTATTGAAGGGTTTTTATCTCTTCTAATAATAATGCCGTTAATTGCATCTTATCGTCAATACACTCCACTTAATATTCGATCAAAAAGGTCCAATTATTGAACCCGACCTCCCCACCTACTGTTCTAGTTCTATAGTTTGTTTGAGTTTTTTTTTATGAACCCATGATATAAGGGAATCTTATTTATGGGGCTATCAGGAGAAAATTCAGATTTTGGTGAAAAAGAAAACATGGTGGTAATGAATAATCCGTAGACCTTGATATTTGCTATACAAACACCCACCTTTAACCACTCCTGATAATTTCGCTGGTTTAGTGCCCCGAGCACGTCTTCAATCATGCTATCGCAAACAGCGGCTACTGGCAGTTAAAGCTCGCGTGAAGTAGCAGGATTTCGAGTGCAATGCACACAACAATAAAAAGCAGGAACCCAATTAGATTTTCATCAGACGTTCGGTAATTACTGCACTTTGTAAACATCGGAATTGGGAAGCAATAAAATTAGAAAACAACGGAAACTCTCCAATCGGCTCTACTAACAGTTTTAAAGAGCTAATTTGTTTCCAAATGGAAACGGCTTTTTTCCAGCAGGTGTTGCGAAACGGGGAGGCTTTAATCGACTCTATCTAAAAACGTGAAAGAGTTCATCAGGCGGCGGTGGTGGCATGATGGCGCCAAAGCTGGAAGACAAATATAATATGGAGCGACGATGCGCTCGTGTAATGGTTTCGGCCATTAAGGCGGCTATATAGAAGCCGAAACGCGGAAATAACAGCAAATTACTGCTGGTCGACTGACTAAGAAAAGCTACACGGAAAAAAAGTTGCCTTAAATTGCTTGTTAATGGGTTAGAGCTCTTTCGCTCTGGTGCAAAAACTTTTGCTTTATGTAAAAGGAGCAAGTTTGAAGCTAATGTTGATAATTTTCGTTACAAACTAGGGAAATCCTAAACAGCAAAACGTGTATCTTCTTCTTCTTATTGTGCCCTGTCAGGTCCCCCTGACGTTGGCAATCACGATGGCGAGCTGATTCCTGTCTTCAGCCAATCTAAACAATTGTTCGACGCTATATATGCCTGTCCATTCTCGGATGTTCTTTAACCAGGAGATTTGTTTTCTTCCTACGCCCCTGCCGCCTTCTATTTTGCCCTTCATTATAAGCTGTAGGATTTCCTCTGAGAACATGGCTGAGGTATGCCAGTTTTCGGCATCTAACTGTTGTCAAAAGCTCACGAACTGTGTGTCTAAGACTGCTTCATTTCTTTGCAAAGACACCCATGTATCTATGCATCCACATTTCAAGTGTTTCTAGACGGTTGATTATGGCAGCTTTCAGTGTCCAGACTTCAGCTCCGTACCACAGCATAGACCAAATGTAACATTTAATCATTCTTTGTCTCAGCGTTGTATGGGCCAACGTTGTATGGGCTGTTTCAATCCAACATCTAATTACCCTATCCGGGTCAAGTTGCTCGGTGGTGTAGCATCCGATGTATTTAAAATTGGATACTCCCTCAACGTTCTGTCCATTTATCTGTAGAGACGCGTTGAGGTATGGCTGACGGCTAAAGACCATAAACTTTGTCTTAGCAACATTTATATTCAGTCCCATTTCCTGTCCCACTGCACTAACAGAATTTATGAGACTTGGGAAATCCTGAAGATCATCACATAAAATAGCCGTATCGTCAGCATAGCGAATGGTTTTAATCAGCTCGTCGTTGATTTTGACCCCGAAATCTTTTTCATAGAAAGCCTCTTTGAACACTTTATCAGAATATAAGTTAAACGACAGTGGAGATACGACACATTCCTGTCGAACGCCTCGTTGGATTTGATGTTCATCTGTGAATCTTCCATTGACTCGAACGACTGCCTTCTGTCGCCAGTATAGGTTCATAATTATACGTAAATCTTTCCCATCAACACCAGTATTTCTCAATATATGTATGAGCTTTTCGTGTTTTACTCTGTCGAAGGCTTTTTCGTAATCAATAAAACACACAAAAACATCCTTACGTTGGTCTCGACATTTTTGGAGAAGAACATTCAGAGCAAACATTGCTTCTTTGGTACCAAGGGCATCTCTAAAGCCGAACTGCTATAATAGTTTATTATTCAACAAGCATATAATGCAGGCCATTATTCCCGAAGGTGGCGTATGAGCTTATGAGCGAAGCTAGGAGCTTGAGTTATGAAACAACAATTATTGATACTTCTGATATTATCAGAGTAATTCATAAAAGAAGTAAAATAATTATGTTCCGTTTGAAAGAGGACAAGAAGAAAAAAAAACCGTTTGATTCACTTTAATCGGTCTATTACTATTCATTTTATAGAAAGTAGTAATAATGAAGAAAGCAAAAAGAAGGATTTCTTTTGGTCAATTGAAAGAAAACTTTCAAACTTTGTTTTTGGCTGCTTTCCATCTGAATAAGAGACAATTTCGATCCCTTGTGAACGTATCAAACTGAATTTGAACAAAAAGAAGAAAAGATGAATGTTATAAAACTTAATTTATAGTTTTTAACAACGTATGTTTAAAGCTGATTTCAAAATGGTCTAAAAGTCCAATATCGAAATGGTTTATTTCCAAGTCTACTAAACCAATAAGATTGCTGTTATGGCGTAATTTGAAAGAGGACATCAAGCTAAAGAAAAAACCGTTGGACTGACTCTAATCGGTCTATCATTTCTAAAGTTATAGAAGTTCAAAAGTAGAAATCTAGAAAATAGGCTTGAATTGTGTATCCACAAGGACTGATACTTCTGAAAGTGCAATGTTAATTAAGCAAAATAATGATTGTTTACTGTATCGGTATCTGAAAGAGGACAAGAGAAAGAAAAAAAACCATAGGATTTATTCCAATAGGCCAGTCATTTCTCGAGTTATGTTAGTTAAAATTTGGAAATCGCGAAAAAAAGAAATAGGAAATCCTTTGGTCAATTGAAAAAAAAAATGAATTTTTTTCATGCTGCTTTCTATATGAATGAGGCGGCGATTTTGATATCTCCTAAACTTAAGTTAGTTTTTTAACGATGAGTGTTTAAAGCTTGATGGTCCAAAAAAATACTTTCTTTAGCAAATTTTTAAACGTTTTCAACGATTTTGGGCTTAAATTAGAAATATTGTAAAACTGCCTCTATTAAAATATTTTTTTTTCTATAATTTTCTATTTCAGAATTTTTTACTTCCACACTTTTTTCAATTTTTCATTTCTTTCATCGATTTATTGTGATCTCTCATTGATTTATTATTCAAATTGAAATATTTTTATTCTTTGTCACCTTTCTTTAAAATTTTTGTTTTATATCTCTTTTCATCAACTCTAACCTGAACTAACCCAAATTTTTTTTTTTTTTGAGGTAATTTTTACCTGAATTTGAGACTCACTCTTTACCAAAGACTAAATAAATATAATATAAATCGACTTGCGAAAAATGCGACAATTTTGTGTTTTTAAAATTAATAATACCTAGTTTTTCGAGTTGTTCAGCACTTTGGGACCGAGATGGAAATTTTCCGAGGAGCCAAAAGTCGATTTTTTATTGAGTGAATTTTGGGCAGAGATCTGTCAGCAAAGTTTTTAGTTGAACTTCTACCAAAATTAGAAGAATTTTTGATTTGTGTCTCTACTTACTTCTTTTGATATTAAATATAAATAAATATTAAATTTTGAAAAACTGTAGTATGCAAGAGAAAATAAAGCATAGAAATTAAAATGAAAAAAAAGTTTTATTAACAAGGAACTGTAGCAATGCCATAGCAATTAAACAATTTTTCATACTTATTTAAGCATACAGCTAATGTATCGAAACCGAGAAAAATTGTGTAGAAAATAAAGAAATTAAGAAGAAGATAAAACACAAAATTACGTATGAAGAAAATACGTAAATGGTAAAAATTTGCTAATAGAAAAAATTTTAACATTAGTATTAAAAAACTATATATAATAATATATCTAGTTCAGGTTAGTTCAGGTTAGTTAAGGTTAGTTTCCCAGCAATATTTTGAAAAGGCATCTGAAATCATTCTTTTCAATTTCTTGAATTTGATTATCTTTTCACAGCATAACCAGGACACACTGACATGACTTTTTGCAGACGCTTTCGGTGGCGAATCTTTAAAATTGAGATTTTTTTAAATTAGTTTAGGGCTAATTTAATTCCAACTAAGTTTGCTAGGTTATCAGGGAATTTCGATCAAACAAATCGACAGCAAAAAAAATTCCCGAAATTTTTTCAAAATTGACTAAAGAGGGGAGTATTACGTCTTTTTCTCAATTTTCAACTTTGAGCCTGTAACTTTAGAAGAGTCTTAATTATTTCGAATATAGACCCCTTCGATGGTCGATTTTAAAGCGCTTTTAGAATAGATTTTTTCACCATTCTTCAAAAATTCACTTATAAGACTCATTTTAGTCGAATTATGTTGATTTTGCTCTAAAGGTATTTTTTCTCAATTCATCGCAATCAAAAACAGTATAAAACGTTATTCAATTTTTTTTATTGGCAAAAGTGAAGGGGTATTACGTTCTTTTCCTCAATTTTCAATTTTGACCGCCTGTAACTTTAGAACGTGTGAACCAATTTGACTAGAGCCAACGGTTTTTTGCTCTTCTTCATATTATCTTTCATGTCCTGAAAACGGGAGGCCCATAGATGCAGTATTTTCTGAGTTGGACCTCTTTCTAAGTAGGTCCATTTTTTGGTTTGCGATAATTGCGGTATTACGACTTTTTCCACAATTTTAAATTTTGTCGGCCTGTAACTTTAGGACGAGTGGACCGGTTGGAGTGAATACAACTCTCCTCCTTATGTCCTTTTTTACGTCGCACCATCAGGTGTCATTTTCCGAGATAAACACTTTGGGTGGTCGATATTTAGGCACTTCTTGAATCGACCTTTTTTTATCGATTTTTTAAGAAACCACTAAAGAGATATCGAAGAGATTGAAACCTGAAAAATATATGTATAGTCAAAACGAGCCAGCATGAAAAACCTCAAATTAAAAAAAAAAATTGAGGGATGCAAGACGACTTGAATTAGAAACTGTAGACATACCTTGATCTTTGTGCTTGATTTTAAGTTAACTTTTAAGTTTAATATAGTTAAAATTGTATCGTTATAGTTCCAACAAATATTCATTAAAAAATTGCGGTTTTATATATTTTTTACCTATGAGCATATAGCTATTTTAAACTCGAATAGATGGAAAAAGTGATGAATGCTAATTAGCGCAATGTATCCGAATCACAACCACAAAAGCCACCTAATAAATAAATTAAACAATACCAATATTTATTAGATTTCATATCTATTATTCAGGATTGATGAAATAGGCACACAATAATGAGGATGGAACAGCCTAATGTAATATTAATTAACTGAACCCGATTATACATCCTGCCAAATCTAATGGACATTATTTATAATTAAACCTGCAATTTTTCTCCTCCATCCTGCCACTTTTTAAAATAAGTTTTGAGAAAAAGTTTGATACTCAAAGTTCATCTGTAGTTTATGGACAAACTCATATTTTACCCTGCGGAAACCAGAAAAGAGTCGGATATAATTTCAGATTTAATCGTAAACATCCTCTATAATACAGACATAAAGCCGGATGAGTTTTCAGCGAACAGAAACTTCCAAGGGCAATAAATTTCCACTGTTGTTAAAGTTTTCATATTTAAGCAAATGGAAAAGCGGTGTTTATAATGGCCCTTATCTTTTAGAGATTCAAAACAAAATCGAAGAGGAAGAGGGGATCGCTAAAGAAGAATGGTTACCAACATAGGAATGCAAATTAAGTTTATGAGGAAAAACTGGAGTTTAAAGTGAAGCAATAACAGTACAAAGGAATAGACGATGCCATCGGCATTGCAGTTCTGTCCTAATTTCAACCCTTTAACGTCTTAATCAGTAGTTGGGGCTCTATTATTCACTAATGTCCGAAAGCGGCGTAGAGTCGCTCTATCCAGAGGCCCTATGGTCGATGTTGTGAGATATTTATTACTGAAGTCTGTTTTGTCCGACGGCGCTAGCTCTGACATCCGAGTGATAAATGGACCTCGCCCCAAATCTGCATTACGTCAATTATTATTATCCGATCGGGATATATTACAAATTATATGAAATGTGAGTAAGTGAAATTGTGGAAATAATAAAGTTCTTGTTCTACTTTGAGACCCATAATTTTCGTTAAGTGGCCCCTTATAAAATACCGTGCAGTTTTATTGATAATAAGAGGGCTCCGTTTAAAGTTTCATGCATATTCCTGTATTACCCGGAAAACTTTTGACGTGCCTCCCTTAAAAGCACAGACCCTTTGGGCACTTGAAATTGGAAAACTTTTTCTAAACGGGGTAATTTTGGTTTCGATACAAAATATTGACAAAATGACTCAATCGCCCTGTCTAGACTAAGGCATATAAACGGCACAGATTTTTCCATTTAAATCAAGGAAACAAACGAATTATCATTTCCCTTCCACCCCATTGTAATTGGCGTTCGAGCCAGAACGAAAGAATTTTCGGTTTGCATTATCTAAAAATCTGGAGATTGACTTTTTCGTCGGTGGGTAAACTCAGTTCCGATTTCGCAATTATCGTTTATTTGAACTTTTCGCTCCAAGAGTGGAAAAGAATTAACATGCAAATAAAGGCAAATGAAGCGCCGATCAGGACGGGAATATTTCCGAAGCAATTTCCGAAACATTTGCCTATCGAGAGGGTCGATAATAATTTGCAGTGACGTTCCACTTGTTTCAATTCGTCGACACAAAAAATGCTCTCGATGAATTGCAGTTTGAGTGCCGGCCCTAAGTTTAGTCGATTAGAATTGAATTCTTTTGCCATTGAAAGATTATAAAAACATAAACAGTGAGCCAATTTTTTTATTTTTTCTAGTTTACTAACAAAATTACGCACTTTTTTTAAGTTGACAATTGAAAGAGTGAATATGATCCCTCACCTTTTGTAATTATGTCCAATCATATTTCAGTGATATCATTAGTTCTTAATGTACTTCAATAGAACATTCAATTTAACTTTTTGACCTTGTTACTGTTTCAGTTTTTAGTGGACAAATATTTTTAGAAAATTCCTAACCCTGATGGCCTTGAATCGGTAATTTTTCTATTTTTTTTTAACGTAATGACTTGAATATAATCATCTTAATTTTGTTTGAAATTATAAGAGCATCAATTCAACCACAAATTGGACAAAAATTAGAAAATTAATAACCCTAATCGCCTTGATACTGTAATCAATTAGCTTTTAGAGGGAGAAAGTACCATTACAATATTTCTAACCCCCATCCGAATGACACTCCTACGGTTTTAGAATGGACCAAAATTATTAGAAAATTCCTCACCCTAAAAATTTTGTACTCTCCCCTTGACACTCTCATTGTTTTTTTTTTGTTTCCAAGGTAAAAATACAACAAACCTCAGAGTCGACACGTTATTAGAAAATTCCTAATGCTGATCTCCTTAATAATGTTATAATTTTACATTTTAATGTAGACTAATATTGTTAGAAAAATTCTAAAATTGATCTCTTTTTAATTGTTACTATTTTAGATTTTAGAGAGGACAAGTATTGTTAGAAAACGCCTGACCCTGATTGTCTTGATAGTGTTACTGTTTCAGTTTTTAGAAAGAACAAATGTTGTTAGATAATTCCTAGCCCTGATCGCCTTGGCCCTGTTTTAGTTTTGAGTGGACAAATATTGTTAGAAAATTTCTAACCATGATCGCTTTGGCACTGTTACTTTTTTAATTTTTTTTTAAACATAATGATTTGAATATGACAATCACAATTTCGTTTGAAAATAAAAGAGCATCACTTCAAGTACAGATTGGCCAAATATCACAAAATTCCTAACCCTAATGGCCTTGGCCCGGTAAGTAATTAGTTTTTAGAGCGAGAAAGTACTATTCGAATATTTCTAACTCTGTTCCGCTTGACACTCCTACGGTTTTAGAATGGACCAATATTATTAAAAAATTCATAACAATAGAAATCCTTAATTCTCCCCTTGACAACATCATTGTTGTAGTTTTTCTTGCTTTGAAAGTCAAAGAAAAATATACCCCAGAGTGGACATGTTGTTAGAAAATTCCTAATGCTCGTTGCCTTAATACCATTATAATTTCTTTTTACTAACTTTATCTAATTTACTGTTACTTTTTTAGTTTCTTTTATAAACAATGAGTTTCAATTCAACCTCTGGTTGGACAAATATCGTTAAAGCATTCCTAACCCTGATCGACCCTGAACGCCGTGACCCTGTTTGCAGTTTTTAGTTTCTTTTATAAACAATGACTTGAATATCAAAATCACAACATTGTTCGAAAGCTAAAGAGCGTTAAACCAACAACAATAGAAAATTCCTAACCCTTATCGCCTTGACACCGTTACTATTTTAGGTTTAGAAAGGGCAAGTACTATTTGAATATTTCTAACCCTTATTGCATTGATACTGTCACTTTTTAGTTTTTTTTTAATAAAAAATAACTTGAATATTTGAAAGTAAATTAGCATCAATCCAACCACAGATTGAACAAATATGGTTAGAAAATTCCTGGCCTTGATCACTTGGACCTTGTTACGGTTTCAGGTTTTAGTGGACAAATATTTTTAGAAAATTCCTATCCCCGATCGCCTTAAAGCCGATTTCTTTTTAAACGTAATGATTTGAATATAAAAATAACAATTTTGGCTAAAACTAAAAGAGCATCAATTCAACCACAGATTGGACAAAAACTAGAAAATTCCTAACCCTAATCGCCTCGACACTCTAACTAATTAGTTTTTAGAGGGAGAAAGTACTATTAGAATATTTCTAACCCCGATCCGCTTGACACTCCTACGGTTTTAGAATGGACCAATATTATTAGAAAATTCCTAATCCTAAAAATTCTTAAGTCTCCCCTTGACACTACATTGTTTTTTATTCAAAGCTAAAGAACAATAAACCTCAGATTGGACATATTATTATTAGGAAATTCCTAATGCTGACCGCCTTAGTTCTGTTATAATTTTGCGTTTTAATGTAGACAAATATTGGTAGGAAATTTCTAAAATTGATCGTCTTGACACTGTTACTATTTTAGTTTTTGGAGAGGTCAAGTACTGTTAGAAAATTCCTGACTCTGATTGCATTGATACTGTTACTGTTTCAGTTTTTTAGAAAGATCGCCTTGACACTGTCAACAATAACTTGAATATTAAAACAGTTTTGTTTAAAAGTAAAAGGGTGTCAGTCCAACCATAGGTTGGCATTCCGACCTAAGGGTGGACAAATATTGTTGAAACATTCGTATCCCTGATCGACCCTGAACGACGTGACCTTGTTGCCGTTTTTAGATTTTTTGAATTGATTTTGAATGACTTAAATATCAAAATCACGACTTTATTCGAAAGCCAAAGAGCCTTAATCCAAGAACAAAGTGGACACATATTGTCAGACAATTCCTAACCCTGATCGCCTTGACACCGTTACTATTTAGCTTTAGAAAGGGCAAATACTGTTAGAAAATTCCTAACCCTTATTGCATTGATACTGTCCTTTTTTATCACACTTTTGTCTGAAAGCAAAATAGTATCAATCTAATCACAGATTGATCAACTATTGTATGGAAATTCTTGACCCTGTTCGAGTTGACCTTTTTATTGTTTCAGTTTTTAGAGAACAAATATTATTAGAAAATTCCTGATTTAAAAGTTAAATAACAATAAACCGCAGAGTGGACATGTTATTAAATAATTCCTAATGCTGATCGCCTTAATACTGCTATAATTTTACGTTTTAATGTAGACAAATATTGGTAGAAAATTTCTAAAATTGATCGTTTTGACACTGTTACTATTTTAGTTTTAAGAGAGAAGTACTGTTAGAAAAGGCCTAACCCTGATTGCATTAATACTGATACAGTTTCAGTTTTTAGAAATAATAACTATTGTTAGAAAATTCCTAACCCTTATCGCCTTGACACTGTTACTTTTTAATTGTTTTTGGAGAGTACAAGTACTGTTAGAAAATGCCTAACCCTGATTGCATTAAAAGTGTTACTGTTTCAGTTTTTAGAAAGAACAATTATTGTTAGAAAATTCCTAACCTTTATCTCCTTGACACTGTTACTTTTTTAGGTTTTTTTTTATAAGCGATGACTTGAATATAAAAAGTGTTGTTCAAAAATAAAAGAGTGTCAGTCAAACCACAGGTTTGACAAATATTGATAAAACAATCCTAACCCTGATCGACCCTGAACGCCGTGATCTTGTTCCCGTTTTTACATTTTTTTAATAAACAGTGACTTGAATATCAAAATCACAACTTTGTTCGAAGGCCAAAGAGCCTTAATCCAAGGACAAAGTGGACAAATAATGACACAAAATTCCTAACCCTGATCGCGTTGACTTTGTTAGTGTTTCATTTTTTAGTGAAAAAATATTATTAGAAAGTTCCCGATTTAAAAGCTAAAGAACAATGAACCACAGAGTGGACATGGTATTAGATAATTCCTGTTGCTGATCGCCTTAATACTGCTATAATTTTACGTTTTAATGTAGACAAATATTGGTAGAAAATTTCTAAAATTGATCGTTTTGACACTGTTACTATTTTAGTTTTAAGAGAGAAGTACTGTTAGAAAAGGCCTAACCCTGATTGCATTAATACTGATACAGTTTCAGTTTTTAGAAATAATAACTATTGTTAGAAAATTCCTAACCCTTATCGCCTTGACACTGTTACTTTTTAATTGTTTTTGGAGAGTACAAGTACTGTTAGAAAATGCCTAACCCTGATTGCATTAAAAGTGTTACTGTTTCAGTTTTTAGAAAGAACAATTATTGTTAGAAAATTCCTAACCCTTATCTCCTTGACACTGTTACTTTTTTAGTTTTCTTTTATAAGCGATGACTTGAATATAAAAACAGTTTTGTTCAAAAGTAAGTGAGATTGAGAGTGTCAATCAAACCACAGGTTTGACAAATATTGATAAAACATTCCTAACCCTGATCGACCCTGAGCGCCGTGACTTTGTTCCCGTTTTTACATTTTTTTAATAAACAATGACTTGAATATCAAAATCACAACTTTGTTCGAAGGCCAAAGAGCCTTAATCGAAGAACAAATTGGACAAACAATGCCAGAAAATTCCTAACCCTGATCGCGTTGACCGTGTTAGTGTTTCAGTTTTTAGTGAAAAAATATTATCAGAAAGTTCCCGATTTAAAAGTTAAAGAACAGTAAACCGCAGAGTGAACATGTTATTAGATAATTCCTGTTGCTGATCGCCTTAATACTGCTATAATTTTACGTTTTAATGTAAGCAAATATTGGTAAAAAATTTCTAAAATTGATCGTCTTGACACTGTTACTATTTTAGTTTTTAGAGAGGAGTACTGTTAGAAAATGCCTAACCCTAATTGCATTAATACTGTTACTGTTTCAGTTTTTAGAAAGAACAATTATTGTTAGAAAATAGCTAACCCTTATCGTCTTGACACTGATCCTTTTTTAGTTTTTTTTATAAACAATGACTTGAATATAAAAATCACACTTTTGCTTGAAAGCAAAAGGGTATCAATCCAACCACAAATTCAACAAATATTGTTAGAAAATGCCTAACCCTTATCGCTTTTACACTGTTACTTTTTTATTTTTTTTATAAACATAATGACTTGAATATGAAAATCACAATTTTGTTTCAACGCTTCAACGCAAGAGCCACAAATTCAACCTTAGACTGGACATATATTCCTAACCCTAAGCGCCTTGACACTTTTACTAATTCGTCTTTAGAGGGAGAAAGTACTATTAGAATATTTCTAAACATGATCTGCTTGACACTAATCAGAAAATTCCTAACCCTAAAAATCCTTAATTCTACCCTTGACACCATCATTGTTTTAGTATTTTTTGTTTGAAAGTCAAAAAAACAATAAACCACAGAGTGGACCTGTTAGAAAATTCCTAATGCTGATCGCCTTAATACTGTTATAATTTTAGGTTTTAAAGTAGACAAATATTGTTAGAAAATTTGCCCTAATCGCCTTGATATTCGTACAGTTTTAGAGTGGACCAATATTGTTAGAAAATTCCTCACCTTAAAGATTCTTAATCCTAATCCCTTCGATATTGTTTTAGTTTGTTTTTAATCTAATGATTTGAATATACGAATCAGAATTTGGTTTGAAAGCCAAAAAGCATTAAACCCCAGAGTGGATATATTGCTAGAAAATTCTTAATGCTGATCGACTTAACATTGTTACCATTTTAGTTTTATTTATATATAATCATTATGTCATGAACATGAAAATTAAAATTTTGTTTGAAAGGCAGTGGACAAATATGGTTGTAAAAGTTATTAATCTTGATCGTCGCCTTGACACGGTTTTTTTCGCATAAACCTAATGATGCGAATAAGTAAATCGAAATTTTGTTTAAAAACCAAAGAGCGTTAAACTACAGAGTGGACATGTATTGTTAAAAAATTTCTAACTCTGATGGCTCTAATACTGTTACGGTTTTAGTTTTTAGAATGAACACATATTGTAAGAAAATTTCTAACCCTCATCGCCTTGATGCTGTTTATGTTTTAGTGTTTTTGCTTGAACCTCATGACGTCCATACAGAAGTTAACATTTAAAAGCCAAGGAGCATCCAAGCTAATATTGTCAGAAAGTTCCTAACCCTGACCGCCTTAACACGGTTACTGTTTTCTCGTTCGCCTTGACACGGTTCCTGTTTTAGTTTTAAAGTTGACAAATTCTGTTAAAGCATTCCTAACCCTGTTTGCGTTGACACTATGTTCACCCTTATCGCGTTTACACTTACTGTTTTATTTTTTTGCATGTTCATAATAACTTCAACTAATCCAATCAAAATGAACAAATATTGTTAGAAAATTCCCAACCCTGATCGCTTTGGCACTGTTATGGTTTTAATTTTTAAAGTGGAGAAATAATGAATGTTGTTGGAAAATTCATAACTCTGATAGCCTTGAAACTGTTACAATTTAAGTTTTCAGAGTTGAGAAATATCTAACCCTGATCAGGTTAGATCACGGTGACACTATTTTAACCCTGATCGCGTTGACACTTACTGTTTAATTTTTTTTACATGCTTATAATGACTTCAATCAATCAAATCAAAATGAACAAATATTGTCAGAAAATTCCTAGCCCTGATCGCGTTGACTCCGTTATGGTTTTAGTTTTTTTTTCGTAAACATAATGACTTGAATATAAGTACAAAAATTTGGTTTGAAAACCAAAAGCGTGAATAAAACCACAGATTGGAGACAAGTATTGTTAGAAAATTCTTTGCCCTGGTCGCATTGACACTGTGATAGTTTTTTTTTTATTTCATAAGCATATAGCAATAAAAGTAGGCAATAAAATCAAACCACACCGTGGACAAACATTGTTACAAAATTCCTAACCCTGATCGCTTTTACACTGTAACGGTTTAAGTATATTGTTAGAAAATTCGTAGCCCTGATGACCTTGACGTAGTTTTTTTTCCATAACCATAAAGCAATAATAGTAAGGATTAAAATCAAACTACACCGTAAACAAACATTCTTATAAAATTCCTAACCGTGATCGCCTTGACACTGTTATGGTTTCAGTATATTTTTAGAAAATTCCTAGCCTTGATCACCTTGTCAGTGTCATAGTTTTAAAAAGCAATAAAAGTAGGCAATAAAATCAAACCACGCCGTGGACAAACATTATCATAACGTCCCTAACCCTGATCGCCTTGACACTGTTACGGTTTCAGCATATCGTTAGAAAATTCCTCGCCTTGATTGCCTTGACACTGTCATGGTTTTTTCGTTTTATAAGCATAAAGCAATAAAGTAGGTAATAAAATCAAACCACACCGTGGACAGATATTGTTATAAAATTCCTAACACTGATCCCCTTGACACTGTAACCGGTTTTATGCTTTTTTGTACCAGAACAAATTTTCCATCATTACTCCCTGGCCGATTAAATCGCACAAACTTCCATGTTATTAATTCGTACAGTATTACACAAACGCATTCAATATTAATGTTTTGAAGTTTGGTCGGGACAAGCGGCAGTAAATTACGATGGCGTAATAATGAAGCATGACTCCATTTATTATTAAAATTAAGCGTACGTACAAACAGAAACGATAAAACGGTAAAATATTGCGCCGCTGGTGATTAAATAATCGTCAAACGTCGACTAATAAACGCAATAAATAGCCCTTTTATCGAACGTAAATCTAATTGCGGAATTTTCAGTGTGATTGTGGCCTTACAAAGGGAATCAATTTCGCCTCGCAACTATAGCAGTCAAAGGTATGGGGCTATGATTCCTGCCGGATTTTCAGCATCGATTCCAATTACGTTTGAAGGTTCGACTAAACAGTCGGTTTTGTGCAAACAAAAATCGAATTAATGGCAAAACAATTTCTTGCGTCAAAATTACGTACTCAACAAAAATGTTTGTGTTCAATATAAGAAGCTAACGAAGCGTAATATCACGTCACATTTCATTTTTCTTAGGACGAAGCCGGGAGTTTTTCAGCTCAGATGCGGAATTTTATATTTGCATTGTCTGTCTGCTGGAATGAAATTTGTGGCCGCGGAATTTCGTTATAAAGTTTTCGACAAAGGGGCAAAAAACTGCAATTTATGACGATCAAAATAACTGCAAAGCAATGTTTACACATAACCCTTTTTTCATTTTTTTGCACTGATATTAAAACGTAATTTTCTGGACCAAGATTCTCTTTTCAGATAGGTCTCCGGACGGCTTCAGCAGAGGCAATTAACACATTTCGGTCTAGAAAAATGTCCACCCTGGACAATTTATTTCATTTTATCGGGACCCACCGTCACCGAGACGACCTAAGAAAATTGCTACGTGGAATTGGATGTGCCTATTTCTGGTAATCTGTTGGACATTTCTTTAAATCAAATTACGAGCACGATTAAGGTTTTCAATAAAAACTTGGTGGTGCTAGACATTAATTTCGCCTCTGCTTACAGTAATTAAGCCGATAACCTTTCCAGAGTTGGATACTCGAAAGGAAGTTTTTAATCAAACAACTTGTAATTCGATTTTGAGCCCCCTGGTGTACTCTATTGTCCCTTCTTTGAGGTGCTTTCCTACAATGCAAATTTTAATTTGCGTTGTTACCAAGTCGAGTCGACTTTTCTTTGATAACTAGAGAGTTCCATTAGGGACATAAACAAAAAAAAAACGCTTTTTGGAGCAGATTCATTCGTTAGAATGTCACCGTGACAAATAAATATATTCGTGTTTCATCTATTACAAAGTCATTAATATCCGTTAGGATTTCAGCAAATAATTTATAGTCTTTTTACACTACACCAGATTCGTATTAAATCTCTGCATTATATCCATTATAATCAATTGTGATTGCACCCCAAGGGCTAAAATCCGGCTTTTTTTGCAGTGAAATGCACATTTTTTACGTCGTTCCAAATAACGAACTTTTTTGTCCTTTTTGTCGACACTATTTCAAATTATATTGACTTTGTTTCAAAGCAGCTATTAATCGTGGATGTGCGTAATGGAAAAATTACGCCTTCTATATAGCAGGACTTTGATAAACACAATAATATACAGATAATAGTTTTTTTTCTATTTGTTGCTACAACTTGGCTGTACACGTTACACGGTATAGGAGATGTATTTATGTAAATCGCTTACCGACAAAACTACCTCCGTGCAGTAATTTACCAATGGACGTGGCTGGTACGTGAAGTGTAAATTCAGTTTTTCAGAGTACTGTTTTGTGAATGTTGATAATTAACCGCCATCTATGAAATCCAAAATAATTGCTAAAATAACAAAATAAGAACAGTAATCTGTAGGAGAATCTAGTTTTTCTCGATCTCTCGTTCTTCAGTGTCCTTTTCAGTGGATATTGAAAACGCAGAACTAATTTTATCACGCATTCAATGCAAAATAACCCAAAAATAACACATTTCTACAGAAAAAAAATTTTCGCAACCTGCTGCTTTGCACAACTATAATTAAACGCTGAATATTTCCATGGAGCCGTGCGCGCTTGTATTCGTGTATGTAGGGTTGCGGGCCCCTTGGGGTCTTCTATAAAACCTTTACTGGTTAAGTGAATGAAGTTGGCTCAGGTCTTCCAATTACACTTGTAAAAATGAAAAGTACGTCAAAACGCCAGCACTTAACTGTGAGGTTACTATCAGAGTGTGAAAACTTTCTTGGTTTTTCATAACGCGTTCTCTGAGGCCCGGAAAACACTTTAAAATGTACGGTGTTGCGGTTTTGTTTTGTAGGCGTTTGTGTGATGAGAAAATAATTTTTAACTCAAATAATTTAGTTATTTTGCCACGTGAATCAAAGCTGTTTTGCCCACTGAGAAAACTATGTGTAAACAGCTAAGAGAGGAAAAAGTGCTCCTCTAGGGTAAACCAAGTAAATTTAAAATCCATGAACTCCAAAATCACCTAAGAAACTTGGGGATAGAGAACCACATCTTCTTCAGTTGGGTTCTACCAAAAGTGTTAATAAGGGTGATAGAATTGAAGACCGCAAGTCTGGATATTGTACGTTTTTGCCCAATAATTTATTGGTAGACACGATTTTAAAATATCTTATATTGGATATAGATTTTTGTGGTGAAAGTGACAACTGAGATAAGAAAGGTTTTTTTAAAGCCAACCCTTGCCAGGGGCCTTAAGGATTTTCATCAACAAAAAAACTTTGTTCTCTAGTATCAACAAAAACTTTATTGATTGCTACTCAACTACTTATCTAACATACACAAAAGCACAAATAAATTACCCTGTTCAGCACAAAAGACACTTAACTCTACCCTTCTTTACTGATCCTCAGCAGAGGCGTCGCCACCGTCGAAACCAGCAGGGTCTTTGTCGAACATCTCCATGCCTTTCTTGATCCTGTCCTGGAATCTATCACAAGAGGCTTTGTCCTCAATCTGGTCAGCAGGGCAGCTGAGCTGTACCTCCTTGAACAAGCAGTGCTTCAGGGTGATTCCTGAAGGATTGCAGGATTTCAGGCCTGTGGTGTAGAATTTGGTGGGGTTTTCTGTGGCGTTTTTGGCTGAAGCGATACAAGTGGAGACGATTTTGTCTACGGCTGTAGGTGCATTATTAAAAGGCTCTTCGATGTCTATGAAAATATAATTTGAATCCTGAGTATCTTGGATTTTCACCAAAAGTGTGCTAGTTCTGTTCATTTGTTAACCTGGTATGGATACTGTTCCGTATTAAGGGGGTACGTTGTTAGCGCTCCCTCCCTTATGTATTACTCTAGCAACTTTTCCAAATCTTTTCCCCTACATCCCATCTTTGATATGTAGACGACCCTCACCCTGGCCCAGCAGTTTGGAATAAAGTTCCTGACAAGGCTCGCTCTGAAGAGCTTTGTAGTAGAAGGGCGAGTTGATCCAAGCCCTGTTGTAGTAGTGCCGGGAACACCCCTCCTCCACGGGGGATTTCTATGGTTGAAAAGCCATAATCGTGGATTTTAGAAGGGTTGGTCTGACCATTTGAAATTTGGGTACTTTAGAGTAATCTATATCTTACCACAGCACTCTCAACTAATCTCAACATCATATGCATGAACTAGTGAACTTGAAAATGATGGAATAGAAAATTTTAATCTGTTTCCTACTCTCAACCACAAACTTGTCAAGAGCATCCCAAAAAAGAATTTTTAATAATAACGAATTTCAATGTAAAGGTAAGACGAGGAAGATCAGAAGCATAGTCTTGATAGCCTCATAGCTTTGGCAACAGAGAAGGAGTAAAGAAAAATTATGTACAGGGAAAAACAGGTACGGCAGGAGAAAACAGTTTAGCTGAAAAGTCTCCAAGTAGAGAAATTTCCAAATAAATAGAAAAGAGGGAGCCAAAACATCCTGAGGCCGATGCAAACGTTGATCACAACTTGCTAATCTCTGAATTTAGAATAAAATCTAAAAAACTGAAGCAAAACTCGACTACAAACAATAAAGGTTGATTCATTCCTTAATGATTCAGATGTAAAGAAACAAGTCATTAATCATGGATATAGTACCCATCCAAATTATGAATCGAGTACCGCTCTAGTAGAAGTACTAGATTGTATTAGTAGTAGACATTGGGGGGAGGGGGGGACAAAGCCTTGCGATTAGGACTTAAAGGCCCTTTTCACAGTCTCCCGATCCACCTATCCCTACTCCCTACTCCACCTAGGCCCTCCTTTCCTTCACGAGTCGACCCGTCTCATGAAGGACAGTATCCTGTCCCATCAATTGGAAGCTCCTCTCGATGGAGGAAAACGGTTCCCAGTGTCCACCTCTAGCACACTCCCAGAAGAAGGTGGTATGACGACTCTTTCCCTGCTCCACGGTGGGTGCAGAGGGGACTGTCCACCATTCCTAGGAAGTGCATGTGTCTGTTTAGTCCGTAGCCAGTGAGGATTCCTATAAGGTCTTCTGCCAAGAAGCCACGAGGCCTTGGATTTATCCGGGTTGGGGATGATTTCCTTGATCTGTCTACATATTCCTGACTGTGCCCAGGTTGTCCTTGTACTCTCCCATGCCCACTTAATTAGAGTGTGAGAGACATACCTATTGCTTTCTCCTTGGCATAGCTCCGGTCCAGTAAAGCACGTTTGGGAACCACGCTTGGCCAATTTGTCGGCGCGTGCCCAGGAACTCATCCCACAGTACCGCTCTAAATGATATGAAAGTTAGTACCGGAGTCAAAGATAAAATAAGTAAAATAGTTAATCTTACTAACAACATCAAACAGGAGCATGAAGGTATAAGAAAAATATGGATTACCAACGAGATTCTCGATCCCTTGAGGAAAGGAGAACAAAAAAGAATCGAGAAGAACATAAACGAATATAGTTTCATCAATACTCAAATAAAAAAAAAGGATTAGATAGACAAAGCAACAAGAACTAAATGTCCAATGCAGAGATATAAGAGTTTCACAGGCAAGACTTGACACATTCCTCATTTACTAAAGGTAAAGGAGATAACAAGAAAGTTTAAGAAAAGTTCTGGAATAAAAAATCACCAAAGAAAAATAATAAGGAACATACAACAGATAAAAATAACTTGGAAAAGCTATGTTCTTATACCAAAAAAATACAACAACAAATAGGATAGGGAACGAAGTTGAGGCAACAATCTGTTTAATCAAATATAGAAAAGTTCCTGACCCCCATGATGTACAATATGAAATTTTCAAAGACTTCGGTGAGGATTTTAGGAAAGAAAGAACCATCATGCTACAACAGTGGAAAAATGGAAAAATACCTGAAGAATGGCTGAAATCAGATTCCAGTTTCTTATCAAAGAAGCGTGGAGCCAAAAAGGGCGGTGATAATAAGTCACTTCTCTTCCCTTCTGAAGATTGTATAGAATCTGCGAAGAGGAAGTATCACCAACTCAATTTGGCTTTATGCAAGAAACGCCCTATTTGGCTTACAAGTTCATTACTTTGTCAACGTTGCCTGGATATGAACTGTAATATACACACCTGCTCCAATTGATTGAAGTCCTACAAGGCAGTGGCATTCATGCTAAGAACCCACGCATAATCAAAGGCTGTATCCAATTCGTTGATGCTACAATCAACCATAAAAGAACAGAGGATTTAAAAATCCTAGGAGGGGTCCGGCAGGGTTGCATTCTGCACCCTCCTATATCCAGTTTGTATTCGGTGGCACTTTTTCACAGAACCGTAACACAGAAACTGGAATCTTGTTATATATGCAGATAACAAGATACTACGTTTCCTCGGACAGTCCGAGTCTGTGCCCGTGTAGAGTGCAGTAGCCACTCTGATTTGTCTCCTATTTAGTCTGAGGATTGTTTGGGCTTTTACCCTCCCTGTTCCTGTGTTACAGTGTGTTAGCCCAGGTAGGCTCTCCCACCATTCCTGGGACTTGGCATTGCCCCATTTCTGGAGTTCAGCCTTGACCACGGAGTATGGAACCCCCAGCACCTCCTAGCTAAGGAGTCGGCCCTCTTATTGCCTTTGTGCCCTCGATGCCCTGAGATCCATACCAGTGTGACGTTGTTCTCTTGCGATAGGATGTTCAAAGACCTGCTGCAGCTCCAAACTGTTTTGGAGCTGCAACGCAATGACTTTAGCGCTAAAAGTGCTGTCCGACTGTCCGAGCAGATCTTTATTGATCCTTCTTCCTCTAATAGGTGTCGGGCACAAAGCTCAATGGCGTGTATTTCCTGAAATACTGTGCTGAGTCGGTCTAGGCTCTCTGCTATACAGGTGCCATCCGAACTCCCATAGACTCCGGTGCCAGCACCTTCATCGGTCTTGGATCCGTCTGTGTACCAGGTATTACTTCCCATTTGCAGTTCTTCGCCTCGTTCCTCCCAGTCTTCCCGTGAGGGCATTCAAATGACGCGACGTAGCGAGTGTCGGTTAAGTGTTTTGTTGCCATTAGGTCGGAGACCATTTGCAATACCCTAATGCCTTCCAAGTCGGCCTGGGCATTGTTGGTCCCCCCCCCATTGAATGGCTGCGGCGTTGTGCGTGCCACCTGTTGCAAACCGGTACGTCGCCTTTATTGCCTCTCGTTCCAAGGGTATTGGAAGCGGAAGCAGGTCAAGCATGCGCTCCATGGCTGCCGTGGGCGTCGTTCTTATTGTTCCCGTAATAATAATAATAATAATAATTTATTCATGCCAAGTACAGGAAACTGTTTACACACGTCATAAAAGAAGAAAAAATAAATTTTTTGGCGAGTCAGCTGGGGCGCTCTCAACCAGTTTAAACAATCACACACATATTAAAATCATGTCAATTGACTAAAATTAAAATTAAGATATTCGTTAAAACTATAAAATGCGTTAGCAATAAGTACATTTTTAATCCCATTCTTAAAACTATTCAGGCTGTTTGATCTTAAGAGAGGAGGTAAAACATTAAAAAATTGTATGGCCCAGTAGTTGCGGCCGTCCTGACACCTTTTCAGTCGACAATATCCAGGAACAAGGCTATCCCTGGCCCGGGTATCATAGCCATGCACACCTCCATGGGTGACAAATCGATCAGTGCTTTGTTTCACGTACATCAGGCATTCAAGGATATAAATGCAAGGAACCGTCAACAGACCGCACCGGACAAAAGCAGCCCGACATTCATCTCCGAAACCCAAGCCCGCCAACAACCTGACAGCCCGTCGCTGCAAAGAGAACACCCTACTCATCCCTGCAGAATGTCCCCATGCAAGAATGACATACGAGGCATGCGACTGGAATAGAGAAAAATAGGCCGACCTGGCCACTCCATAAGACACATTATTCATTAGATTTCTAAGAACATATAAACCTCTGGCAAGCTTTCCGCACAAGGCATCCACATGTCTATGCCAGAGCAGTCCCGGGTCTAGGGTAGCCTCAAGAAACTTGGCTACCTGAGGATCACTCTCAAAGCCCCCCAAACTACGCAGAGTGAACACTACACTTACAGTTTTGTCTCCATTCAGCAACAGCTTGTTGGAATTAAACCAGGCCTCTGCAGCACGGCCAACCTCAACAGATTTGTCAATGCAGCCCTGCAGGGAGCTGCTGGACACTGCAATAGCTGTATCATCCGCATACAGGCTGTATCTCGCAGGATGCTGGCCACCAGGGAGATCATTGATGTAGATCAAGAAGAGTATGGGACCCAGAATAGACCCTTGGGGGACACCGCATGTGACCCTTCTTTCACCCGAAAATCTATCACCCACCTTGACTTTTTGGTGTCTGCCCGTGAGATATGAAGCAATTAAATGTATACTAGAGTTTTCAAAGTTTTAATACTTGAGCTTCCTGATAAGGATCTCGTGGTCAACGCAGTCGAAGGCCTTGCTCAGATCACAAAAGGTGACCCGACCATAGTTCCCATTATGAAACTCCTCCAGAAAGTGTCCAGTCAAGTCCAGTATACTGTCCCTTGTACCTCTGCTCGCCCTAAAGCCATATTGTGAGGGCGCAAACAAGTTATTTCTTTCAAAATACTCCACGATTCTTGTGGCCATGCATTTCTCCATCACTTTAGATAGAATCGGCAATAGTGAAATGGGTCGGTAGTTTTCAGGCAGCGCAATATCTCCCTTCTTATGTATGGGTTTAACAATGGCCGTCTTTAAAACATCTGAAAATGTTTGGCAATGGAAGCAGGAATTTATCAATCCAGTCAGTGGTGCCATTATGAGGTTCTTAATAGTTTCTAGAAGATTGATATTAAATCCAAAAATGTCACGTCTCTGCTTATTACTTAAACCAACAATAATATCACGCGTCTCGACAAGTGTTACCTCTCTGAAACAAAATGGAACCTGCGGCACCAGTAGATTTGTCCCGGCCAAGAGCTCAATTGGGTCCGCCGAAGCGGGCCGCAAGTTGTCCATTATACTACTTGACACATCAATGAAGTAGTTATTCAACTCATCAGGCGCAACGGGATTGTTCTCCACCGGACCACCAACAGCACCCGATCAATGTTTGTTTATCACATGCCACATGGCTTTGGTGGGGTTTGGGGCATTTCTTATGTAGTTATCCCTGGACACTCTCTTCGAGTCCCTTATGGCAGACTGGTACAGATTACGGTAACTCCTAACGATATCCCGGATATCCATATGGTTGTTTTGCCTTTCCAGATCCATAAGGAATTGGAGGCGGTCACGCATCATTCTGAGCTCATCCGTAAACCAGCTTATATTATTCAACTGGTCAGATCTCACTATATACTTTTTTCTTGGAAAACAATCATCAAACGCATTTTTAAGCTTATTCATAAATGCGTGAAACCTTTCGTCTACACTCATACTGCACACAGGACCCCGAAGAAAGTCCCAGTCCATAATCTCAACCGCATTGTAAAAGGCATTTAGACCTCTCTGTGTTATTGGCTGATAGATTCTACTAGTGCTTACTGCAGAAGCCATCAGCCTGGAATTGAACATTAAAATCACCAAGAGCAACAATATGTCTCTCAGATCTCAGACTACTCATTATTTCATCGCTTTTTGTCAGAAAGGTGTCAAGACTACCGGCTGGGGATCTATAAAAAACCAATGCATAAGTATCCAATTTACCAACGTAACACATACAACATTCAATACATTTATCTACAATTAGTGATGGATTCATGTTCACCTTGGAAGCGGAAAGAGATGGATATGCAAAAATTGCAGTTCCACCGCCCAGCGCAGACTGTCTAGCAGAGTAGCTGACCAGCACGTAGCCCTCCACAGACACGGCAAGCAACTCGTCCTCACTCAGCCAATGTTCAGTTATACATATTATGTCATATTTTTTGTCAGCCAGAAAACACTCTAACCGGTTTACTTTATTCCTAACTGACCTCACATTAATGTGCATTATCTTCACGACACTTATTGAGGCTTTCCCTCGTTGATCTTTAGTCCTTTCATGTTTTTGGGATACTGAACGTTCTGAAAATTATTTATTAGGGTGCCCTCAGGCCAAAGGCCAGCGTTCAAGAATCTGTCCCTGTCCATACATGGTACAAGCAACTTAAATGACGACTTGAACTTATCTTTCCTAGTGCGCATCTTTTCACAGAGGCAGTTAGCACTCATATTTTCTCTGGCCAAGAACTGCAACACCTCCTCACTGGTAACTTCTGGAGCCAGGCCAGACACAAAAAGCGCAGTCATCCGTTCTGCCGTCCTCAGCAAACCAGTATTGGCGCCAGTGCCCCTCAGAGGATCTGGCCTTGACATGCCTCTTAAAGGAACAGTGTTCAGTGCACGCTGCAATTGACCGTTTCGTGCACCAAACCTTTCACCTCTCGCACGGGGACCTCTTCTTTTTTGAATCTCCCATTTTTCAGTTCCATCCGAGGGAAGACCATCCAACTCTCGGACAGCCGCACCGCCGTCACCTCTGTTGGGCTCGCCAGAAACCAGTCCGATGACTGTATCCATCGCAGTACGCGCAACAGCCGACCCCACAGCCGCAGCAACTTGCGAGTATGTAACTGCAGGGCAAGTTGGTTCCCCCGGACCGTCCTCGTCAGTGTGTGCCAGGGGTTCCTGATCTCCGGAAACAATCTCCTCAACACTCTCAGCCTCACAGATAGCAGGCTGCTGCTTAGCAGAAAGTTCTGATCTAAAGTTATTAAGCCTCTCATCCACTGATGAGGAGAGGCTGCTAAGTTCCATTTGTATTTCCTGGAACTTTCTACTGAGTCTTTTTTCAAGGTTTGTCATTATGGTTTCATTACCAATTGATGTTTGTTCGAGATTCCTCGATTTTAGTAGAGTAATCTCATTCTTCAGTTGGCCTATTTCCCTAGAATATTCCCGTCTGAGTTTGTTTGCCTCAGTCAGGTCATTAGTCAACTCAGGGAGTCTGATTGAGTATTCCTCGATTTTCTTTTGCTGGCTGATAATCTGTTCATGATTGCTTTTTAACTTTTTGTTCAGTGTTTGAATAGTTTGCTTCTGCTCTTCAATAAGTTTCAGGTTTTTCTCTTCGGATTCGAAGACTTCGGCCTCAAAGTCTACTGTATTTCTTTTCAGTCTGGCGATTGTCGTTTCCTTGTCTTTAAGCACAGAGTCCAATTTCTGGATTTCACCTTTAAGATTGGTAACTACCATGTCTGCATCGTTATGGCGTTCTTGGCATTGTAATGAACAAAAAATTTTATAGCCCTTGACGACAATCCAATCTCCTCTACGCTCTAGGCAACTGGGGTGGTATATATCTTGGCATTGCGCGCAGAAGTAGTTCCGAAAATCCTTCTTTCCACAACACTTAAACATTCTGCCCACAGCCTGCCTCGATCGGTCCGTCGGAATGCACTACACCTTGATATCAACGTCAATGGAACAAACTGTACCAGATATCAGAAGCCTGGGAGGCAAGCCAAAAAATGTTTGTTTACATTCATTATCTTTGCCTTTATCACGCTGCAATATATTGTTCACTATTATTTTAAGGTCCAAGTCGTTAAATTGAATAGCCACTAAAAACCAATATGCTTATTAGATCTGCCGTTTCATTGGTGACACTTCAATACTAAATTCAATATTTGAATCGCGGGTTAACAGGAATTAAAGCGAAGTTAACAGCAACGATCTTCGTATAACCTAAAACGTCTGTATATATTCGTATAACCTGTAATACAGAGACATATTTGCCTTTGCAGAGAAGACAGTTTGGCCGTGTGGTAATGGAGCTCTGTCTGCTCTTCCGATACCAAGTTATGGCCCCATACGTGATTATCGGTCTTAACACCGTCACGTATCGCCACACAATTTGTTGGGGTCCCATACCCCCATGTTCTTACACGTCCATAGGGAGAGCAATGCCCTCCCCACGGTTCATGTCACATGTGGGGTCCTGTGAGTGATTTGTTCAGGATAACTCCCTAGATATTTCACTTTATTGGTAAACGGGATTGTCGTCCCGAACAAAGATGGCGGTTTCAGAAAGTACAGCCTCTTCCTTCGGGTAAATGGCACAATCACAGTTTTCCTAGGATTTATTGCTAGCTCTTCTTTTGAACACCAGCTGTGTACCACATCCAGCACCTCTTGCAACGTCCTGAAGATATGTTGGTCTGTATGGTTCCTTATGGAGATAACGATGTCGTCCTCGTAGGCTTGGACCTCGACTCCCCATAGTTCCAGAGTAGCCAGCAGGTCGTCCATCAGTAGGGACCACAGGAGTGGTGAAAGAACTCCGCCCTATGGGCAACCTCCTGCTCTTGTGAATCTGACAGAGTCATCGTTTAATGATGTAGTGATCAGTCTGGATTCTAGCATATTGCGGATGCTATTGTTGATTCTACCCTTCTTGCCTTGCAGGCGCTGAGAAGTAAGTCTGTAAGTGCATTACTAAAGGCCTCTATGATATAAATAAAGATACCAACTGCGATACCCTTTAATTCCAAGGTATCTTGGATTTTTTCCACAAGGTTTTGGAGTGCTTTTTAGGGGTTTATGTGATTAGAAAATAATTTTGAACTCAAATAATTTAGTTATTTTGCCACGCGAATCAAGGCTACCAGCTAAGAGGAACAGTGCTACTAGCTAAGAGAGCAAGAAATGCTCTTCTAGGGTAAACCAAGAGAATCAAACCGTGAACTCAGACCCCCAAGGTCACCCAAGGAAGTTGGGGATGGAGAACCACTTCTTCTTTAGTTGGCATTTATCAAAAGAGTTAATAAGGGTCATAGAATTGAAGACCGCAAATTTTTGCCCAAGAATTGATTGGTAGACACGATTTAAAAATATCTTATAATGGATATAGATTTTTGTGGCGATAGTGACAACTAAGATACGAAAGGTTTTTTAAAGCCAACTTTTGCCAAGGGCCCTAAGGATTTTCATCAACAAAAAAAACTTTGTTCTCTAGTACCAACAAAAACTTTATTGATTGCTACTCAACTACTTATCTAACATACACAGAAGCACAAATAAATTACCCTGTTCAGCACAAAAGGCACTTAACTCTACCCTTCTTTACTGGTCCTCAGCAGAGGCGTCACCACCCTCGAAACCAGCAGGATCTTTGTCGAAAATCTCCATGCCTTTCTTGATCCTGTCCTGGAACCTATCACAAGAGGCTTTGTCCTTAATCTGGTCAGCAGGGCAGCTGAGCTGTACCTCCTTGAACAAGCAGTGCTTCAGGGTGATTCCTGAAGGATTGCAGGATTTCAGGCCCGTGGTGTAGAATTTGGTGGGGTTTTCTGTGGCGTTTTTGGCTGAGGTGATACAAGTGGCGACGATTTTGTCGACGGCTTGGTCGAACCAGGATTCGCTGGAGAAAGAGCGTTTCAGATATTCGGTGAGTTTTTCTGGGATTGGAGAGCCGTCGTCGTCGAGCTTAATAAGAAAAATTTCGTTTAGAAAAACGGTTTAAAAGTAGGCTTAGACACAAACTTACCAAGCCTTTCTTTTGACCGACGCACTGGTGAATGCACTGAAAAACAACACTAGTTAAAGGCTACTGAGAATCTTAAGAAAAAGTAACTCACAATCATGTCACTCTTCCTTTTCTCGACTTGTTCACAGCTAAATAGGTCGAACCTCTTATGATGGGGGCCATGTTCGTGCCTATCAGGCTTCTCCATTCCGGTCACCTCTTTATAGCAGGCTTTGCATAGGTCCTTTCCATTGTCATGCATAGTGTCTAAAGTGTTTTCAGCACAACATAGTTTTGGGCGTCTGTGGCGCTTCTTGCACTTGTCTTCTGTTGCCTGCAATTGATGAAAATCAGCTGCTAATTAACGCTATATAGGAAACACTGATGACTTACTGCAGATGCTTCTTCATCTCGCCTGACACGAGGATGAGTGGGAAGCTCGTCTAAGGAATCATAAACTTCTTCTAATTCCGCAGACAACAGTTGATCTAAAAAAATATATTAACCCATCACTTATTACAAATCAACACTAATTATCATAAATTGGACTCTTTCGGGATCAGTAACCTAAAGTGCCCCTGAAAGCCGTTCTTCAAGAGATGGAAACGATGTACAAACTTCTATTATTATTATTATTATCATTATTATTACGTAAGCTTGCTTGCTATATTAGGACCAGTTTTAGTTCTTTGAATGGTATTCTTAGCTCTTCAGTATGCCGGTTATAATTGTGTGACCGAGGTGAATGTCTTAATTTAGCCCTGAACTTGTACCTTGCTGTAGGAGAGAGTTTATTAGTGTTGCTTACTGGAACTAGTTGGAGATTTTTGAAGATGGATTATTACGTAATATGCATTTCCTAGTTTTAGAAGAGTTGCCAACGTGAGAGACGATTTTCACGTCCTCTGCGATTTGACTTCATTTTATCAAAATCTGTGACAATATCGATTTCGGTTGAATTTTTCTACCACCCTACCCTTAATGAAATTTTTGAAAATTTTATTTTCCGGTCTTTGTCTTGAAAACGATAAGACTTTTTAAAATACATTAAATATATGATATAAAAAGGTCTTTATTGACTACGGGACAAACTACTAAAACAGAAGCCTTTCTCTTAAAAACAACGAGGCTTCAATATCCATGCAAATGGGTCGTATGAAGAGGTTATTGAGGTCTTCATAGATCACGGTCACGATCTAGTAATCAAAAAGAAGCTGACTCAGTTTTTAAAAATAATTGATTACGTAGTAGGTGAATTAGCGGGATGGGGACAAATAACGACAATTCAGCTTTTATCAATTGCCAACGTTTCGACCATATATTGTGGTCTTTATCAAGGCTGTAAAGACAAGAAACATCGATCAGTTTATGGCCAGCGGCATGACTAACTTAGAATTACAATTAAAAACGTATATAGATTAGAAAAATACAGATTAGAAAAAATAAAATAAAAATAATGATTTAATTTACAAGATTTAAGAAATTTACACGCAAAACAACAAACGAACGTAACATTTATATACACAATTATATACTTAAGAGGTACCAATTTGTGTATATAAATGTTACGTTCGTTTGTTGTTTTGCGTGTAAATTTCTTAAATCTTGTAAATTAAATCATTATTTTTAATTTATTTTTTCTAATCTGTATTTTTTTAATCTATATAAATTTTTAATTGTAATTCTAAGTTAGTCATGCCGCTGGCCATAAACTGATCGATGTTTCTTGTCTTTACAGCCTTGATAAAGACCACAATATATGGTCGAAACGTTGGCAATTGATAAAAGCTGAATTGTCGTTATTTGTCCCCATCCCGCTAATTCACCTACTACTTAGTTTATTGGGACGCCAAACACTCGAAGCATAATTGATTACTTTTTTGAGCCACCTTTGCTTAGTTATTACTATAGATGGAGGATTGGAAATAGACTCAAAATGTGGCCCCATTTCTCTGCTTTTTTAATTGTTATTATAAAATTTTGAGTGCATCTTTATTGAAACGACATCTAGGATGCCAAGTACCTCAATGCACGATTTTAATCTTGAAATTTATTGTTTTGAGGCAGCTTAAGGCTCCTTTATACCTGACATGCAATTTTCGATTCGAAACGGCATCTTTTGTTTCAAAAAGTATCCCAAACCGATTTTAGCAACTGATTCTTAACTAAATTTCTCGAATTCCATATTTGCATTTAGTCACTTTGAGTTATTTCTAATCGATATTTCCTCTAATTCTGTAGTGAATTTTTTCAAAAAACTTGGAAATTTTTAATTGATTTCTACCGTAATTCTAACATAATTTTTTAAAAAAGTTTGGGTAATTTTTAACTAATTTTCACATCAATTTTTAACTGAATTTCTCGAAGAACTCAAAATTTGCATTTTAGTCGCTATCAGCCTTTTCTAACCTATTTTAATCAAAATTCTAACGTGCACTTCTCCAAAAATCAAAATATCGCATTATTAGATGTCTTGTGTAATTTTTAAACGAACTTGGCCCTAATCTTAACCGGACATTTTCCACAAGTTTTACTGTTGCATTTTTTAAGGCTCTGGGTAATTTTTACCTATTAAATCTTGACTGCATTCTTGGAAATATTCCAAATTTGTATTTTAGATGTTTTAAGTCATTTCAAGCTAATTTTGTCCCTATTTCTAACCTGCAGTTTTTCAAAAGTTTGGGTAATTTTTAAAGCTTTAAACTCGCATTTTAAAATGCTTTGGGCCATTACTAATTGATTTTGTCCCTAATTATAACGCATTTCTCAAAAAATTCCAAATTTGCTTTTTAGTTGATTTTTTCTGCCCTAATCTTATTCGGGATTTATCCACTCTGGTAAAGAATAGCTTACAAATTTGCATTTTTTATAAAAAAATACTTTTTAATCGAGTGTATCAAAAAACTTAAAATTTTTATTTTAGACGCTTTGAGTTATTTCCAAACATTCTGGTCCTAATTCTAACCTAAATTAAAAGGAAATTTTAACTAATTTTGGTCTTAGTCCTGAACTTGGATTATTCCAAGAACTTTTTATTTGCATTTTTAGATATTTTGAGTAAATTTTGAAGGATTTTGACCGTCGCCTAACAACTCCAAATTTGTATTTTTATACGCTTTGAGTAATTTTTCAGCGATTTGACGAACAAAAGAAAATTAGGAAAAGTTTCGATCGGTTTTGCCTGATTTTGTCTTAAAATTACACCTCCCCAAAAACATCAAAATTTGTATTTTTAGATCATGTGGGTTTTTAACTAATTTTGGTTACTGAATCCTAACTTGTTCTTCTGCAAAAATCCAAATTTTGCATATTTAGACGCTTTGAGTGATTTTTAAACGATGTTGGCTCTAAACTTAACCTGATTTGATTGGCAAGCTTTTAATTTGCTTAGTTTTAACTCGAATTTTTTCAAAAATTTTGGACATAGACACAAAATGCAGTACAATTTCTCTGCTTTTTTAGTTTTTACTATACAATTTCGAGTGCATCTTCATTGAAACGAGATCTAGGATGCCAAGTACCTCAATGCACGATTTTAATCTGCAAGTTTAGTGTTTTGAGGCAGTTTGAGGTTCCTTTATACCTGACATGCAATTTTCGATCCGAATCGGCATCTTTTGTTTAAAAACGTAGCCCATTCGATTTTAGCAACTGATTCTTAACTAAATTTCTCGAAGAAGTCCATATTTGCATTTAGTCACTTTGAGTTATTTCTAATCGATGTTTTCTCTAATTCTATAATGAATTTTTTCAAAAAACCTGGAAGTTTTTAATTGATTTCTACCGTAATTCTAACATGAATTTTTTAATAAATGTGGGTAATTTTTATAATATCTAATTTTCACATCAATTCTTAACTGAATTTCTCGAAGAACTCGTAGTCGCTATGAGCCTTTTCCAACCTATTTTGGTCAAAACTCTAACGTGCACTTCTCCAAAAAACAAAAATTCGCATTTTTAGATGTCTTGTGTAATTTTTAAACGAATTTGGCCCTAATCTTAACCGGAAATTTTCCACAAGTTTTACAGTTGCATTTTGTAAGGCTCTGGGGAATTTTTAACTATTAATTCTTGACTGCATTCTTGGGAAAACTCCAAATTTGCATTTTAGATGGTTTAAGTCATTTCAAGCCGATTTTGTCCCTATTTCTAACCTGCAGTTTTTCAAAAGTTTGGGTAATTTTTAACCGATTTTGGAAATAATTCTTAACTGATTATCTTGAAAAATCCAAATTTGTATTTTAGTCACGTTGAGTCATTTGTAATAAAATTTACATTCTTAGACGCTTTGGGTACCTTTCTAAATGATTTTAATTTTAATCTTAGCCTGAATTTATTCACAAGCTTTAAATTTGCAATTTTAAATGCTTTGGGTAATTTTTAGCCGATTTTGGCATTAGTTCTAACTCGAACTTTTTCAAAAATTTTGAACTAATCCTTAATTGATTTTTTTGGAAAAACTTTAAGTTTTAAACGCTTTAGATAATTTCTAGCTGATTTTTGCCTTAATTCTAACATACATTTTTTAAAAAAATTGGGTCATTTTTTGCCGATTTTGGCTCTAATTCTTAACTAAAATTTTCAAAAACTCCAAATTTGCATTTTAATCCTTTTGAATAATTTCTAACCGATTTTGGCCTTTATTCTAACTTGCACTTCTTAAAAAATCAAAAATTTGCATTTTTAGAGGCTCTGTGTATTTTTTAAATATTTTGGCTCTAATTTAAAAATGGATTTTTCCAGAACATTCACATTTGCATTTTTAAAATACTTTGGGTAATTTTAACCAATTTCCGGCACTAATTCTTGACGACATTTTTCGAAAAGCACCAAACTTCAATTTTAGACGTTTTAGACACGTTGACATATATAGTAGTGAACGAAATTTTTAGCTTTTTCGCAGGAAACTCTAGTTTAAAATATGCAAAAAAGCAATATTTACTATTTGGAAATTGAAAACTTATCTGCTTTCAATATTTCCAAAAATATTGCAGCGTTAAAGAGGGAAACAAACAGAAACAACTACTCCGAGGGCTAATACCCTACCGGCATTGAATTACACTGTTTGTTTCAAAGCTCATTTTATAAAGCAAAAAAAAAATATTAAATGAATTAATAAAGTAATAAAAAACTCAATGCTAAAAAGCCAAAAAAAATATAAGTTTTTGCAAAGATATAGAAACCAGAGTTTAATTAAGATGTTAATTAAGATCTATAAAATTTCGTTCACTAACATATTTCGCAGAAAATAACTTTCTTTTAACTTTCATGGCATATAGAGTAATATGACAACGTGAAAAGAAGAGG